>OZ020497.1:1720720-2320720 GCA_963971365.1 Lasioglossum villosulum | reverse complement strand
CACGTTACAACATTAAACCCAGAACATTCAGAAATTTTTACATTCAAATTAATTAGTACATTAAACTTCGGACCTCGAATCGCGCGAAAAGAATCGCTTTCGCGGAAAGAAATCCCGACGCAAAAAGCGGAAACTAATTAAAGTTCGCAGTACTGCCTGCCAGCGCGTGGATTGCCGTTCGTTACCGGTATTATCTTGCTTCGGTACAAGGTGTCCATCTAGGATTCAAAGTGGGACGAGCGAACGGGTTGAAGTTATAGCAACGGCGAACGACGTCGTCCCGTTCATATAGAGAACGGAAACTAATCTTCCATTGGAGGATTGTAGGGGAGCATAACTTTTAAGCGAGCATTCTACGGCACGGTGATAAACGAAGTTCGCTTTGTCTGCGGAACGGCGCCGTGGGTATAAGATACAGCGGTGCCGTACGAGGTTCACGGCCATTCGTTATCTAGAGCACCGCTATCGAGCGCCGTGGCACGGAGCTATTGAACCGCAGTGTCTACGACTGTAAGAAGCACTGGCGAGGTGCAAATTTCTCGGTCGTGTCTCGTGATTATCGCATAGTTGGCTCTCGCAGGGGTGGGTGCAGAGCCAGGTTCGCGTCCCTGATACGTACACCTTCGCACCCGCCCCATACCACGCTAACCATGAACCGCAACGACGCACGAAAGTCGAAATTTTTAGTTTGCTTGAAACGGCTAATAGTTTTTTCTCGCGTAAAGGAACGAATATCAGCTGTATACGAAGGCCGCGATTAATATGGGGTTCATTCCGTTTCACGCTTCAAGCGCACGTATCGCATAGAGAAGCGTTCCGTCGCATTCATTGCGCGCATCAGAACTGCATCAGAACGCTCAGAATTCCCTAGATCCCCACCACTTCTCGCGCATTAACATCGCATCGCAACATCGCTTTGATCTTTTCAATATGAAATTCTAATAAATTGTACGATACATAATATTCTTATCTTGACTGATTCGAAAATTAAACATTTCCTCCGACCTAGAGTAAATGTTTAGTCATTGGTAAAAACTGACATATTTTGGTGGCGACTCCGATTCGCTACACGAGTGCTCAGGATTAATAACATTGCAATAGTTTTGGCGCGGCAAACTGACCAAATACCGCACATGCGGCGGTCCCGTTTGTGCTTTTTACGCGTTCACGCCGCTCTGCTCCGCTCTGTTACACTCTGTTCTACTCTGTTCCACTCTGTTCCACTCTGTTCCACTATGTTTCGGCCTAGTTTTCTCCGTTCTAACTCCATTCTTTTTACTCCAAATGAAAAAGCAAAAATTAAACGCGGCGCATTGGCAAATTGTAAAGGCTATCTCCTAATCCAATCCCAAAGGCGATTGCCCGTAAACCGGAAAGATATTAAGCGCGAATGTGACAGTAATTTGTGGAACGGTTCGTTACCGCGAGGAGCACATTCTTTGTGAACGTTTTACACAGAATATAATTCCTTCTTCCGGGTACGAAGTCGATGGGGGTGGAGGTCTCCTGTGTCTACTCTTCCCGAAGTTTATGGAAACCGCCACTGAAAGTGGCAAGGCGAAATTCTATTTAAATAGTCGCTCTCTCTTTCGCGGACGTAGAAATTCATTCTCTTAGACGCTGATCGACCACGATATTCTTAAAACATCTATCTGAAAGGTTCGTCAGGGTGTACAGGATTTCTACGAAAATTTTAAATTCGTTATCTTCGATGGACGCTTTGAAACGATTGAATTCGTTCTCGAGTGAAGCTGAAACGAGACCGATGAAATCCGAAGTGGTAGAAATAAGGAGCCAAAATATGGCGTTTTACGCATTTGTAAGTAGACTGTGGACACACACTGTTATGTTATTCATCGATCTATTAAAGCTACTATTAAACCTAGAAATAGTATTTTTATAGGAAAGTTTAATATCATTGGGGAGCGGTATTAAGATGTTTTAGAATATTTTTATTTCGCACAAAGATCCGCTGTGCAATGATCGACCTCAGACTTTTTCCAGACTATGTAAAGTTCTGCGAAAACTACTCGGCAGTTGTCGGGCAGCCTTTGTAACTGCCGGACTAACTGGTAGTTAGCGTTCTCGCCGGCAGAAAAGGATAATTACAAAGCACGTTCGGAGCTCGTGTTTGTCGCAGGGGCCGATTACGCGGGAATAGATTCAGAAGTTCGACGTAGCGTCGGGATGTTGAAAAGTATAAACAAGAGGACAGGATATACATAGTCGCGTCGTAGGAAAGTTCGCCGTCGCAGCTGCGAAGGAAAGTGGCTCGCGGCGAGCAAGAACAATCAACAAAAGAAACCGGCCGAGCGACTGACTATTAATTCAGCTCCGATGAGTCGGAAAAGTGGCGTCGCCGCGACGACGCAGACGCCGGAACTTTGTCCTCGACGGACCAATCGGCGATCTTCCGCCGTGCATCTCTGCGAATCGAGCCGCTGATCTTCCATCGACTCGGATAAACTTTCGTTTTCCGTGGATAAGAGAGTTTCCATAATCGGGAAATGATTAACAATTATTCCTTCCCCTCTAACCAAGCTGAAAGTCTATCTCATTGAAACGGGAACTTGCTCGGACAGAAACTGATTCGTTAAGCGATGAGCGTTAGATAAACATCGGGATCGAACAAACGCCGTTATCCAGACGAAATCCCGTGGTCCGAAGCTCGGAATCACCGTCGCAATAATTCAAAACCATTTACTTCTGAATAGAGCGGCAATAATCGGCTCCAATGGTTTCCCGTTCAGCGCGGTAACACCTTTGGCTATTTATCACGGGCCGAAGTGCTCGAAGGTAATTCATTCTTTCGGCAATCGATGGCCAGATTTTTCCGGTCAGCCTGCGGCTCGTAATTCAACGCTCTGCGCTAACGCGCGCGCGGCTCGGATATCTGTCTCGATCGCGGATAGCGTGTCGAAAATTTTCAAATACAACAGCCGGTCTCCTTGAAATCTCGTTCGTTTTCCTATAAATGGATAAAAATCATAGATATATACAGATAGACCGAGCCGTCTTACGGGCGAGTTGAAGCCCACAATGGCGGCGCGAGGTTACAAAGAGTGAGAGAGAGAGTATTAGCCGGGATGTATAGCGCTCTCTTTCTAACTCACGTCAATTACAAAGAGAGTGCTATACACCCTGGCTAATAGTCTCTATCTCTCACTCTTTGTACCGCGCCGCCATTGTGGGCTTCGGCGCTTCGTTCAAGCCGCGCAGCATGTGTTCTCCGGCAAGACGTGGCCGTAGTCTTCGCAACAATTCATTAGTGCTCCTTTTGTGCTCAATCTCTATACGTCTATGATAAAAAATCGCAGACTATCAGCATCGAATTGTTAACAGAAGCAGAAACTTCATTGCGTTACAAGAAAACATGCAGGCTGAAGTAACTCATTCTACTTGGCGACCTCAAATCGATTCTATTCTACTTGTCCCACTGTACAACGAAGCTACTTCACTCGTCTGCTCCAGACACACCTATTCTACTTGCCGGGTAAAAGGTTGACCCGATATCGGTTCGACTAGTCAGATCAAAGGCTGATTCCAGTTCTACTTCCCTAACCAAAGGAGCTCTCCTTATCCCAGCTTTGTAGCTATTATTCTTTCTCGCATATTCCCCTTGGCTGAGCATAACTAGACTCGCACTACTTGCTTCGACACTAGTTGCGTTTATTATACTCCTCTGATCGTAATCAATTACGAAAACGACTTTAGTCGTTTAGAACGTTTGAATTTCAAAAGACAATACTACAAATCGTAAAAATAAAATAGAAACGGCTGTTACTAAAAAAAAATCCGTTGACAATGACTTTCTACCTGTCAAAACGGGACACATAGTCGGTGCACTTGACAAAGAGCAACATTAATTTTCATTTTTAAGGGAAATATTGCGAAAGGGTTTTTTCACGGATGTTCATGCAAAGTACGAAAGTTCCCGTTGTTCGAATAATTACTCCATTAGCAAAACAGGTTCACGCAGAAAGGAACAAAAAAAGTCAAGAGAAACGTAGCATTAATTTCCATTTTTAAGCACGACACTGCGGAGAGGATTTTCGCGGATCTCCATGCAACATGTTACGTTGAATCCTTTTTCTTGGCGCCGTGTATACACGAGAATCGCGAGCGTACCGCGAATAAATTGCTGACCGCGTGCATGGGAACTGGCGAAGAAACGGAATTTACTGTGGAGTGTCGTTATCAGGAGCCGCGTGCCACTGCTAGAGCTGCTGCTACACAAGAAAAGAATTCGTTGTATCTAGCTGAACGGGCGGAACGTTCGGCCATTCTTACGCTTATCAGCGATTCCTTTCTTTGAGTCGTTTCTTTCTTATCCAGCGGTAGATATTTCTTGCTTGCTGATAGCAACACCGTTGTCCCTCTTCTGAAATCGCGCGACGCTTACCGATGGATCGGCGAGCATTCACTCCTTGTTTCGTCTCTACGTCTACCCTAAACAATACACCGTCGAACGTCACGCAAACGTGAAACACCGGGAAACGTTATCTCGACGCAGGAGACACTTAAACGGTGTGCGTTCGTCCCAGCATATTGAAGCTCGCTGGAGCACTACCATAACCCTGAAATTCCTGAGTTAGTCTGTCGCAGTGTTAATGGGTCCTAGCAGCGACGGAAATCCGTTTAAGTAGACGCTTCACTTGATGTTCAATTTCAGTTTCGCCTCAAGTGGAGATACCCTTTATGCTCGTAACAATAAACTATTATTGGCTGAGAACACGCTGTTCCTGGCCGAAACTGTTACAGCGTTATTTCAAAGTCTAAACTTATGTTATTATATTGCAATCCTGGAAACGAGAGTGCACCCTTTAATTTTTTAAGCGAAACTTCTTTGCTGAGGGTAACAATTTTCTGATGTTACGGAAATCGAAAGTCGAGTGGCGCGAAAATTTAAACTGAGAATGAACGGAGAAAAATAATTCCTTACCCCGACGGGATTCGAAGCCCGGTCAACTACGACCTTAGAATGATAGCGAACAATTTGGTATATATTGCAACGAATAAAATGCTGCAGCATTTTACCGCCGCTCGGTAGTAGTTATTTTATTATGGTTATGTTACGGCTATAGACGTATAGAGATAGACTGCGCCGTCTTACGGAAAGAAAGAAAGCATCAGCCGAGATCTATAGCGCTCTCTCTCACTCTTTGTTTTTACGATAGCGATGATTCAGGTACGGGTAAAGAAATTGCAGAGCCGAAAGAATGAATTGAGTAGCAGCTTTTTAAAGGCTGATACGACGATGCTCGAGGTGAAAACTCTGCCAGAATTTGCATCGGAAACTTTCTAATTGTGCGATCGCCAAGGTAGACCCTATCGATCTGGCTGGTTGAAGAAGTACTCGATTCCTCGAAGCGGTTATCGGCCGGGCAACTTGCGAGGCTCGTCCCCGCCGCGCAACAAGTAGGTACCCACTATAAAATCTCGGCCGGTTCGTTCCTCTTCATTCCTGTCGGAGTTTTGCGTTTAATCCGATATCTCTATCCGGACGCGATCAGGCTCGGTTTCGTCGGCTCGCGTATATCAGTTTCGCGGCGTATCACGGCGATCGCAGCGAGTAAGGGAGAGAGAGAGTACTGTGCCCTTCATTATTCCCTGCTGACCTTAATACCGATCCTGCCCGGTGAAAAAGAGGCCACTAACGCGGCTCGATATCCGAACGACCTCGGCCAACAATGGCAAGTGGAACCGCCGCACGCGAGCTTCGCCGAACACCGTGGAAACCAGCCTCGACAAGTGCGTTTCCAGTCGCTCTCTGCGTGACCAGCGTGTTCAGTCCTCCGACAGTCCGCTCTGGGTCTATTTTGACCCAGAACATCAATGTTTACCGAGTTAATCAAATACACTGACTCCCATTAATATTCGGACACTCTTAGAAAGACGATTACTTTTTTAATATTGTACTAGAGACATTTAATATTGCACGCCAAGACTTCAACCGAGATCCGAACTTTCGATGAAACTTCCACAGTGCATATAATTGATACAGATCTACAAAATATATTTTAAAAATTTTTAGTATTTTTTCTATAATTTAACGTTTTTTTTGGAGCGTCCAAATATTAATGGTGGGAGTAAAGAGTAAAGGCAATGCAATGAAACAGTATTTTTCAATACTTCTAATGTGTATACTGTTTGAAATTGCACCTGTTCATGTTTGACGTAAATGATTTTGTTTAATGATCGCGAACCCATTGACAGAAAAGGGAACACCGACGTTACGACCAAGTTAAATGGGTACATACTTTGATATTCCAGGTCAAAATGGACCCAATAGGTATCCGAGAGTTAACATGGGGACCACGTACTCGAGTCTACGAATTCATGCTTGTTACCAGCGAATGCATTCTGAACTGTGATACGAGGTTCTACCGAAGTAATTGATGTACCGTAGAACTTCGGTTGTTGCTCGAAAATGGAACAGAAGGTGCATGCAGCTATAGAAACTCGTGTAATTAGCCAGAGAACCTGACCCACGCCTGCTGTTACGAAAGCTCTCGTTTCTATTACGATTGGTCTACAAATTCCATACTTTATTCACCATTTTATTTTCCTTCTCAAGCAGCCTTTCTAAATACAAACGCAAATTATAATTTAAGAGTTTCGTGTATGTCTATTGTCCGAGATAATTGTTCAAGTTGTGTGCTTTCTTTAAATTAATAAATATTTGATAATTATTCAAATATCTTTACTCTTACATAACTAGCTTCACTCCAATAATATCCTTCAAGACTTTCAAATTACCAAATCGACATTCATGACTGTGATCGTGGTGACCAAGAGGAGTGTTCGGTTCCCAACCACACGCCGAAAGACTTGCTCCTCAATTTACTGGACGGTTCCAGTAGTTCCCATGAATTCCCGGGCACTCGCAGATTCTCTGCTACAGAACATCGTAGTAGACAAGACCCGCCTAGCTGGGTCAGAAAATATTAGCCGTTCCAAGTCCCTGTAGAGTCCTCGCCGGTATACCTTGCATATAGATCCTTCGTTCCAACGCGTAACGTCTCCGTGGAGGAGCCAGATATTCGCCAAGTAGAAAATATTGGCCACCGATGGTTATCGCTCAACGTTCTACCCCACCATGCGTTCCTTGGCGCCGCCCCACTGTCCAACGTAATTCACGGTGGGGGAAGTGACCGTGAACTGTCAATACCAGACGCTTGAAATATAACACTTAACTTTCTATGATCCTGCAGAGGTCATAAATACAGAAAGATGCTACATGTCGTGGGCCACCTCGTGGGCTGTCTACTTCCTGGTCACTAAATCGTCACACTGGCCACCTACCATCCCCCATCACCTTCGCAAAATCGGGTAACACCCTTGATATTCAATTTTCTGTATTTCATTTTTATTACGAACGTGTGCAAATTTACTTATTTATTAAATTATTATTTGAATTAATATGAACAGTAAACGGTAAATCTGAATTCGTACATTTTTGGAGGTACTTCAAAATGAATATTAGCGCCGCGATGTCTCGCACAGTTAAAAAAAAAGATTAATGTAGGGAGGGTAGTATTTATAGAAATTTTTAAATAACTAGCGAAATGTTGGATTCCAAGCTCGAATTAGTCTGTTGGGAATTTCGAGCTGCTGGAGTGATGTTTGAAGGGTCAGTCGATGAAAAGTTGGAAACAAAACGTTCACTTACGCTGCCGAAGAAGAGTAATTACCCTTATCGACGGCAGACCCGAGCCTTCGTTCGAAGTTTCCGCGTTCGAGAAAAACGAGACGATATTTCAAAGGATAAAGGAGCAAAGATTGACTGGGCCGCCGTCTCGCGGAAGATCTGCGGCGTTCAGGAACAAGACGTTATGCAAAAGCAACGCCGGCCGAAGACAAATAGCATCGCTTCGCCGGAACATTAATCTCGATTGACGCGGGAAAAGTTTGCCAGGCGTGGTTCACATGGAAATCGAATACGTCTTCGTATGCGTAGGTCACATACACGGTGATACACTGAACACCTGAATAAACTCGTACAGATTTACACGAAACAAAAATAAGTCGAAGTCATTTAAGATCGTTTAAGGTGACGGATACAAAAAGAAAACTGAAAATTGCGAATGCATCTGACACAGAATACTTTCAGCCAGCAATAAATTTTCATTCTTCGCTAGTTTCGTTTTATATGTGCACACAATGTTCATGTTACCATCAGCCAGTGTTTCTATCGTAAATAATGAATACTGAAAAAAATGACAGAGAAAAAAACAATATTTGCACGCAACGTGATGTAATATTTTTCTGAACGCCCAATTTTTTGAAACGAGATGGAATCCCATTTGTTTCCACAAACTTTCATATGCTACATATCAAAAAAATGTACAGCATTCCATTTTTAAAAAATTGGAGAATTAACTCAAAACAACTATACGTTATTACTTTTCCCTCTTTCATCGTTTTCCAATATTTATAATATTATATTACGATACAGGAAGACTTTAAAACAATAAAATCAAGCTGGAATAATAACGAAATTTTGTGGAATCGTTTTATGCAGCCCAGAATTTTTTTCACTTTACCACATTTTTTTTCGAAAAGCATACGGACGGCGTGTTATTCAGATTTCGGAGAATTATTCAGCTGGCGCGTCTCAGGCGACTCACCTTGTGCGTGGATGGGCCCCTCGCGTTGTCTCCTTGCGTCGCCCTAAATCATTTTTTATGATCGACGCCGGGAGAACCGAGGAAATTTGTCGGTGCTAGGGAGCCCTTTAAATTCATCCGAAAAGCAGGGGGACAGGCGAGGACCGTCCGGGCTGCACGACTCCCAGAGGATTTCCGACGCGACTCCATGAAATGAAATTCTGACTAGTGCTCCGGATCGGCCGTAAATCGTCGAACAGCGTGGCCAGGACAGAATATGGCAGAGTAAACCGATCAGGCGACTCGCTACGAATCGCTCCGATCGAATCCGTAATTTACACGAAAGATAAACTCCTACAAGTTGCGCCTTCCGAAGTATCGGCAACTTTGAAGAAACAATAAAGAAATTAAAGGAACCTAGCAACGTTGATATATTAATTTAAATTTATGAAAACCGTTCAAGAAAATAAGTAATCGTAACATGGCGTCTGCTTCTTGCAATTGATGCAAACGATTTTTAATTTGCATAAAGATTCGCAGTCTATTCACGAGATACCCGAGTACCCGGGTAATTTTTGTTTACCCGAATACCCGGGTATCTCACAGTTCTATTTTCAACGTAAGAAAGTCATTAAAGGATGAAATGAATTTTCATTTTATTTCTGCTTCCCGCAATCAACGCGTATTTTTTATTTTGTCGAAAGCAGCCAGCGCGTGCCAAATGCTGAAAATTTGCAAATCTCAAATATTTGGCATCGGTGTCCGATACATTTTGGCATTCGACTCTAGTTTATAGTCAGTTATTCCAGCAACTGCGTGTTTGCGCAGTCGTGAAAGGAGGCGGAAAGTACCATAAAACATGAAATAGTCATTTTATGTTCGCGTGGTGTGGTTTCGAGCGAAGTGGAGCTTAAACTTTCCCACCCGGACAGTAAAAAGTAACAAAGTATCGAAGTCGGGAGCTAACAAATTCTTGGCGGGACGCGTCGACGGCGAACAACGCATTTCCCATCGAGTATATTTTGTACACGCGCGCGGTGTGGAAATGCTTAAAGGCAGGAAGGTCCTTTAATTTCCCGGGAATATTAAATTCGACGACAATCCGCGTAAGCGCGATCGCGATTCGAATGAACATAGTGCCGAGAGATAGCAGATCGCCGTTCCAGCGGAATTAATCGTGCATGGCAGGTCGGCCGATTAGCGTCATTAAATTATGTCCGACTGCCATTAGAGCCAGCATTGATGCAGCGATAGCCAGGGCCGGAATGAAACGCACGAAGGTTGGCTTTCCTATATTTTCCATTCGCGCCATCCAGCTGGTTGGTGACACCTATACGGTGAAGCCAGAGAATATTTGATAAGCGGATGCGACGCCCCCACGTTGATTTCGAATTCGCGAGAGATCAACCGAAATAATAGACTCTGCCAACCGCCAAAGGCTCGTGTCGATGAATATTAAAGCTCCCGCTGAGAGGGGCTTATTTATAATGCCTTAATCTCGTCTCAGCTGTTGGATTAATAGTTTTGATTCGGACAATGGTTGCATGCTCCGGTGCAATATACAGTATTTTATCGATAAACGTCCCCAACACGGGTCTGCCCACGGACTATTATCTGCCAGGTATTTTTCTAATGAAAATAATACCGAATATGATATAATTCCAATTGTATTTACTTGTATAATGAACGATAAAAGTTTTCGACGCAAACGGAGAGTTCTCTCGCTGTTCTTTTTTGCGTTCGGAATTTTCATCGTTCATTATGCAAATATTATAGGGTTGAAGTACAGATTATGTATTCGCGTATGTATGCATGTAGGCAGACAACAGTCCCGGTTATCCTCCTGACCATTCTGGTCAAAACAATTGTGAAGTTACGATCGCCAACGAATTGGAAAAAGAAATCACGTCTGTCACCAACGATTGGTTATCCGTGCATAATAAATAGGGATTTTCTTTACAATATCATCGGAATTGTATCATGTTTGGTATGATTTTCATTAGAAAAATGCCACGAGTGGGGGTAGTTCTGGGACAATTGTCGGCCGGACGCTTGATACGTTTATCGATAAGATACTGTAAAAGACTGCCGATGCG
Organism: Lasioglossum villosulum; assembly: GCA_963971365.1. NCBI lineage: Eukaryota > Metazoa > Arthropoda > Insecta > Hymenoptera > Halictidae > Lasioglossum > Lasioglossum villosulum. The sequence goes on along the minus strand of OZ020497.1, from coordinate 2,310,015 downwards.
CTGAGAACAAGACGGGATCCTAGATGGATGAAACGGGTGTTCCGAGAATGGCGACAACAATAACAACAATGATAATCGGTGACCGATTATGAAGGAACAACGCTGCGATCGCCCGTCGCGCGGCGAATGGGATGCACGATAATTGGCCCGGCTTAATTGTATACGTCGCGTGTGTTTGCGAACGTGCGCCCGTCACTAGACTCCGAAGCCAACGAGGAATCGACTCAATCAGGGTGTACGCAGACACGTATAAACCTATTCATTCTCGCCCGCACCTCGTCCCGCCCTTTGGTGGTCCCCGCTGTTCCGATCCCTCTGCCCACGAATGCCGGGCAAGGTTAACCGCCGACACGCATACACACACACAACCGGTATCGAGGAATCGAATTCCACCCGGGGCCACCTCGATCCACCATTACACCGATGAAAAACGGAACCGCAGATTCTGCCCGATCTTAATTCCACGCCGACGGATCGATGATCAACAAGTTGCTTGCAAGTTCTTCGCGCCCAACGCTCGCCGCACGGGCCCGAGGATTTAGGGATGTTTCGCAGGAGCTTTCGAACTATAACACCGACGTTACATGTTTTCGTTGGGATAAAGAACACTGCTGGCAAAAATTACGATTCATTGTATAAAATCGAAGTAATTTAGCCATCGAAATCTAAATTGCGAAGCTTATCACGCAATTATGGGGAAAAGGGGTCGATGCTATTGAAAATACAATAGAGGCTCCGGTATCCGTGCCCCCATTATCCGAATGGATCCCATGGAAATCACCGACACGAATTTCCCCGACACGGTTTTCACCGATAACATTTCACCGACTCCAGATTTGGCCGACAACATTTCACGAACTCCAGATTTGGCCGACAACGAATCTAAAATCGTTGCCGGTGAAAACAGTGTCGGGGAAATTCGTGTCGGTGATTTTCATGAGACCCTATCCGAATAGAGTAAACTGTACAATGATTAGCACCGTAAGACAAAATCGTAGTATAAATCATTTTATCTTTTTTTGAAAGGTTTAAACGAGCTTAACTTGCTATTATTATAAGCTAATAGAGATTGTTCAGCAAAATCAAACAGTGTTACGAGTCACAAATCTTTTATTATGAAATATAATCAGTGAATAACAACCGCGAGACAAATAGCAGAGTCATTGGCACAGTAAGAAGTAAACGTTAAACAGGCTGTTTGCTTTATAATTAAACATATACTCACTGATTAAATAAACATATAATTAAACATATGAAACACTATTTACACCGCACTGTGGTCATCCGTCAGTTTTACTGGATGTAAAAAGATATGGGACCCTTAGATGTTGAAAGGAACTCAATTTTGTTCATGTCTACTTGAATAAATGATGTTCGATAAGAAAATTCCACTATCCGGTTACTTTTGCCATCCTATTAGTTCGGATATGGGAGTCTCTACTGTACTGAAAATAAGTTTACAATTTAGATAGAACGAATGTCTGTTTCACAACCTCGGTGAACGCGATTAAAAGAAACGTGTAGGCGCATTTTTTAAACAAGCTTGTGAAATATATATTGGGCTAATTCAGAAAGCAATTCGTAGAAACGAGAGTACATACTCGGCGAAGTCTTCTTTCTGACAGACTGAATCGGGCCCGGGCTTAACTTGTAACTGGGTTAAACTTGCTTCTCGCGTTTCAGTCGAGTTCGGTCCGCGATAAATCTTGGTTCGGTGTAGGTTCCAGTTCGCAAGATTTAGTTTAGAATTGAATCCGTTGGAGTTTGGGTTTGAATGAGGTTACCTGCGGATTAGATTTCCGAGGATATCACGCGGGTTGAACAATTTTAATTGGACCGCAGACGCCGTTAGGTCCTCGTCGAGGATCCTCGGTGTCCGAGCCGCGCGATCGTTGACCGTTATCTCTAGAGGTCCCTATTTCACTTCTAGGTAAATACCCGTGTAATAAACGAATCCGAATTCTTAATCTCGTACACACGCGTATCTTTTCATTCCTCGTACGTTCCTCGTTTCACTGAATCTCTGCTATCTTTATTTTCGCCTGCAACCTTGTAAATTGTAATTTTTGGAAAATCTATTTGCAGATCATTTAGCAAACCAATGTTTCTAATTGATGATAAAAAATCAGGTCGTTTGGTACAATTACAAAAAAGTTATCTTATTTTCAAAGGTGTACGAACACTTTGTACACCCAGTGTATATGTATTAGGGGTGTTCTTTTGTTTATTTAATTGTCTTGCGAGCAGATCGACGATCAACAAGTAGTTCCGCGAAACTTTCCCGTTATTTTCCAAATTGCGAGCAATTGAAAGATTTAAGCGTACGAGGTCCAGGGGTTGGGGTCGAGTTCTTGGGGTGGCCTGTGGTTTTTCGAACTTCAGCTTTCAGGAAGTTCCTTGCTGCTCTGGTCAACCGGTCTTATATTTGAAAACTCCTCGGGGAGCTGGTACGGGTCGGCCGAGCGCAAAACCACCGTTTTAAACGAGTTACCGAACGTACGGTAGCAAGAAACCGATGGACAGTGCTCTCCCAGCAGGCTTTGTCTCCATTTTCTCGAACAATGATGGATGGGATAGTCTAATAAAACTGTACACTCTGCTATCCATCGACCGACCGAGCCGCGCGCAAAGAAGTCACCTGAACACCTTTTAAACTTTGACACCGTTGCGGTACCGCCGAGGCGAGAGCCTTTCAATTTCATGCGAATTTTCTGCATGATACGCGACTTTCCTCCATCGATCACGCCGCCTGGTAAACCCAGGATTATCGAATGGAGAGTTTCATGGTGATCGTCACCTTGTTTGGCGGCGGCCCTTTCATGTCTACGGAAAATAATTAACTGCGCTCCGTGCATGCAGCCGGTGCACCGTAATCTCGCCTGATAGGACACCCACTTTTCTTTCAGTAATAAAATCTTCAACGTACACCGATTACTTTTTCTTTCTTTTTCACTTTGTACACCCACTGTATATCGATGTCCTTAAGTATTTTTAACGTATCCACTGCTTGATATCGTGCGCGTCCATCGTTATCATAAATGCATGAAACTTGCAGTCCAGTAATGACGTGAAACCCTGCGAGCACAAGTGAAATGTGTCACGCATCGATCTCAAAACGTGGGCACGGTATTAACAGATTGTTCGGTCTCGTTATTTCTGTCCTCCAAGCTTCGCGAAGATTGACAAACGATGCAATCGTTCATTCGATTTATGTAATCGCATAATTAAATATTCTCGTCGCATTAACCAAAGTAATTTCCACTGCGACGAAGCAGTTGATCCGATTCAATGCCGCAGAGGTCCTTGTTAGACTTAAGCGTCTGAAATCATTTGTGTAACGTATATAATTATGATTTGCATGATACAAATAACAAAGTCACTTTTCAAAAAATCATTCAGAAATGTCCAATAAGTTTCCGATCGCTTATGTACGGGAGCGTAATACGTATCTAATCATTCGACGGGTTCTCTTTAACAGTTCTAATAAATTACCGGACGACGCCGTTTACACGAATACATAGTTAACAAATCAACTGTGTGAACTTGAATAATTCAAGCAGTTTATCCGAATTTCAAACAAAGCCCCGTGTCACGTGTACGCGAATTTAGCGAAGCAATAATTGCGCCGGAGGATTTGATAATTGAATAGACGCGTCGCGAACGGTAGAGTACAAAAGCGAGTCGCGGGAAAGCGCATCCCCTGTATTAATGCTTAACAATGATTCGGGCTCGATCGCTGTACAATGATGTTGTCCAGTTGTCGTTCTTTTTTAACACGCTTATATTAGCTTGCCGTGTCGATGTCGTCGTTGTTGCACGCGTCAAATGTTGTAATCGAATTTTGAACCACTTCTCGATGAGCTAGAGACTTGAAACTTTGCACATACAGTGACTCTAACTAATATTCGGACACTCTTAAAACGACGATAATATTTTTAATATTGTACTGTACGATTCGAATTTTTTGGGAAGCTAGAGCAATTAGTTTTCAATTAGAAATCACAATAGCGATTTCTTTCGAATTGACGCTCACGTATTGTCTCGTTGTTCAGGTCCATTCAGAACAAATCTATCTATCCATATTTTTAAAATACTTATTTTTAAACATGGACTCGTCGATTTTCTTCTGAAAAACACGACGCCGTGTCGCGATCGAAATCGCTCAGTTGAATGCCGGGCAAGTTACGCAAACAGGTCTTTGTGTATCGCGCAAACCGGCCCGCGAATTTCGCATTCACCGGCACACGTTTCTTCGTTGCCCGATATCGTGCGTTTAATTACGCGTACACGTGACCGGCTAATCACGCGGCCGTGACGCGACTTTTATTAATCACTGTCGTTTTTATATTCGTCCCCCGCTGGTGAAACATGTCGCGAACAATTATCAACTCCGCTGCGGGAGGTGTACGGAATTGAAAGGAAAATATGCAACTGTCCGTCGCCGTCCAGTTTCAATAATACAGCCCAGTCAATATGCGTGTCATTGTGTGCACGCTTCAGTTAATTAACACATCCTCCTCGGAGTCGATTCAATTAATTAACCGCCGCAGGATGGGAAGCTAGATTCAAAACCGGTTTTCGAATTACAATTTTCCAAGAAACCGCTCGTAAACCGGTTCCCGAAGTTTTATCGAATGAAAATATCGAATTCGATTAGAACGAGGAACACGCACAGTGAATGTACAAAGTGTTCGTACACCTTTTAAAAATTGGGACCCCTTGCTGCAGAATATCGTGTCAGACTCGAGATGAAGATTGTGTACAGAGCCTAATTAAATATGTACAGTGGGTGTGCAAAGCGTTCGTACACCTTTTAAAATAAGATAACATTTTTATAATTGTACCAAACGACCTGTTTTTCTATCATCAATTAGAAGCATCGGTTTACTAAATGAACTGCAAAAAAGATTCTCTAAAATAATTATTATTTACAAGGTTGCAATGTACATTATTCCATTTTATCGATAGTAGAAGTTTGCAATTTGCAATTTAAAAAATCGATCCATACTTGGATTAAAACGTTGAGAAGGATTTTTTAAATTGTAAAATTGCTTTGTCTTTACTTTTGGATCGAACCTGTGCGCCGATAGCACAAACTAAATTCTGTTGCAATGTAACTTTGTAAAAAATAATTTTTTGGAAAATCTTTTCTGCATATCATTTCATAAACCAACGCTTCTAAATAATTATAAAAACTCAGGTCATTTCGTATAATTATAAAAAAGTTATTCCACTTTAAAAAGTGTACGAACACTTCTACACCCACTGTATATAGAATGAAGATAAATTGGATTTTCGAATTAGAACAGCTCCGAGTGCAAAGGTTTAATACCGAAATCAGTGTGTTCGAGAAGAACGCCTCAAAGCCGTGAAAAGATTATTTTGTGCAGCCAGCGGCAAGAGTGATCGAATAACAATGGACGATCATTGTCTGCGGTGCCCCCTATGTTTTAATGATATTTGCGGGGATCTCGATAAGCTGCATTTCCCCTATATTAGATTTGGAATTTCGTTCTGTTTCCCGGGCTGAATCTCATCGTGTGAAAATTGGAAAAGTTCAAAGCGACCGACCGGCTCGGTGGCAACGTTGGCCGCGGGTCGAAGCAAAAGGGGAGCCCGAAGCGGGAAGAGAAGGATCGGATGAAGCTGGAGAGGCGAGAGCGAACGATCGGGAGAAAAAACTGGAGGGAAATTTAAAGGGGGATGGATCGAAGGGGACGGAGAAAACTAGAGGTGGAAAGAGGGAACGCGTCAGGTGAGAGGAACAAAGAGAAAGAGAGAGAGGCGGTCTCATTGTTGCAGCAGCCGAGGGCACTGTTCGATTTCACGGGGTGTAGAGACGCCAGTGGAACGAATCAATTGCGCGAAAGTATGCGCCGAGCTAGCGTTTAATATGGCGGTTTTCCTCGTGGATCCTGGTACCCAGATGACTCTCATAAAGTATCCCAGCCAAGGAACCGGATCGTCGAATCGCTTTCGACGGACGGGTAAACAATCCGAGCCGAAGGAGTTCCTCGAAATCGGATCTTCCGCTTCCATTGCGCTCGCTAGAGCTTCCTGCTTCGCAGATCCAGTATAATTAAACTTTCCGGCGACCGATCCCTAGGTGCGTCTCCGCTGTACAGTCTCCGAATTCGCATGAGCCCTCCTACCTGAGTCTGGATATCGAGATGCTCCGAGATCGTTCCACTCGACGTCGCATCATGCGATCCTTTGCTCATCAGCCATTTCTTTCCCTTGGTTGCTGAACGATTGCCTCAAATATTTGTTCTCTTAAGCCGCGGATTTGCGGCTCGGATAATTATGCATAGAAGTCGAGTCGCTGGTGCGGACACCTTTATTGTATACTTTCTTAAAATTTGTCTGTAAAAATTTTAAATTGCATGAACATCCGCAGTCTACTTATTGATCACTGATGCAAGATTGATGAACAGCAGAGTTTCGTTTCGGTTACGACTTTCGCTTCGTTTTTGGCAACGAACCGCTTGTAAATAACATTTACAATAAACCGGGTGGCGCAACATGAACAACAGCTTACAATAAATAACTGGTATTCCCACAAATATCTACAGTGAACGCGTTACGTTCCAGTCTACAACCGTCGGCAAAATCCGAATGCAAAAACTACTAGTCCACGGGTTAATCGAGTGCAGTATGCACCAAGAATGCAACGCGGAGAACGCGTTAACGTGAACTTTATGCGTTTAGGTTGTCCAATTCGCGACAGTTTTAACATTCCACTCGGTGTCGCCGTTTAACAGTAACAATACGTTCTCTAAGACACTTGTACAACATTTTAATGATTTCACTGTCCACGGAGAGGAAATGCAGCGAGCCGTGATGCATACAGAGAGAGGAACCCGGGAAAACCGTGGAACCGGAGGCGAGGAGGACGTCGCCGAGTTTTCAACGCGATTCATAACGGGAACCCCGCAAGCCGTAGCAAAGAAAATTGCAACGAAGTGTCCTAGCGGTTCCGAGATAATAAAAGCAATGCGCTAAGGATCGCTTTTCTTCCTCGGCCGCGTGCGAAAAGCCTCCGCTCAAGAGAAACAGCCGGTATTTCGCGAGTTTTTCTCGCCAACGCCGGAAGCGTTCGTCTAATATAACTGTTCTTAAACGATCCCGCGAGGAAAAAATGAACGGACGAAATTATTCCCGCCCTGAAAAGTAACGCGGTTCACGGAGTGGCCCTCAACGAGCTCCCGAGTCGTCGATTCTGAAGCGAGAAAATCTTTTCAAATTCCATTACAGTGCCGAAAATTCTAATCAAATTTCGCGTTATTAAATCCACTTAACCTGTACACCTTTCAATGATTACCTATGGCGTGTATGCAGAATGTGATTGATAGTTCACCCTCCTCTATTAAATCCAGTTGAATTCAAAACTCATTCATCCATAATTTCCCGACTTATGAGTCGATTATGATCGTCCCTTGTTAAATTGATAGAGTGGTGGAAAAAACTGTGTAACGAGAAGATAAATAGATTCGCGAAGTTTATTTTCATTAAAAATGGAAAATGAAACTTCAGCCATCAGATTACCCGCATAGTTTGCAAATTACCAAGCCACGCGCCGGGCATACTGCTTTCCACTTTGTTGAAAATTATAAACGATGGGCGTACGCTTTATGCTTTATTATGCATACACATATGTTCCAGTTTTAATACCCCGAAAAATATATATGTTTCTTATATCGATCGTATTTGTTGTTAATAACTGAAATTGAATGTTATCGGCGCAACGGTTCAATCCTTAATACTGATTAAACAAACAGCAATTTTACAGATAGTCGAATAATCATCGTCGACGTTTCGATCCTAATTTTATGAACATCATTTCCTCCTCGTTTTCAATAATTAATCGTTTTGAAAATTGTATAATATATATAAAATTAGTTTTACAGACGCAATTCGAATAAATCTTGAGAAAGATCCAAATTAGGATGGAACCGTCGATGATGATTATTTGACTATTTGTAAGATTGCTTTCTGTTTAATCAGCATTAAGGATCGAACCGTTGCGTCGGAAACCTTCAACTTCAGTTACGAATCTCCCGAAATTATCAATGAGTTTTACCGCAGTATTTCGCCTGTGCAAAACTTGAAAAGAAGTCGATGAATTGATTAATCGTTCTGTATTCGGAGAATGTCGCGGGGAAAATAATCGAATAAACACTTGTCGTCAGCCTTATGACCGTCAACTCGGCCACTGAATTTCCTCGATCGCGATATAGAGTTTCAGCGCGGTTTGGCGGCCGTTCGGGACCACTGATTCGCATATGCGCAGCCGAAGTAATTAATCGTGGGCAATTAAACATAACCGATAGGTTGCGGTCATCCGGCTTCGGAAATATTAGCTTTCGCAGAGGGCCTCGAAGCCCCACAGCTAATCTTCTTTCAATGAGCTGGCTACGGTCTCGGTTCTGCTCGGATCGACTCGGCGTTCTCTACCCCCGCGCTGACAACGACTTATCGAGCCTGTCAACGACTCGTTACACACGACACGGCAATTAGTTCCGTGCCAGTGCGCACTTATTAATTAACCACGACCATCGACGGGTCTACAGCCGTTCCGCCACGGTCTTCGGACAAAGCGGAATCGATACGATCGTCGCGCGTGCAACTTTTCTTCACGCGTGTGCTGCCCCGGGATTTTTCAACCGAGGGGTTCATCCGTGTCGTGAACACGGCGAATAATGTTAGGCTCCCGGGGAATGAACGGTTCGTCGCTTTGGAACGCTGCCATTTATTACACGCACACTGCTCCTCGGCGGTAATTCTATTGTCCCTGTAATCGTTCACTTATTATTTTAATCAGATCGTAGACTAGAATCCACACATACTTGAAATTGAAAGGAAATAGAACCTTTTTGAAGAGAAACTTCTTTAGGCGCGGTGGGCGTAAAACCGATTTGGCGATGAAAACGAAAATGCGTAACGGAAGTGGTGGGGATGGTCAGCTCAGCTAGCGTTCCGACTCCCCACTCTTTCTGCCGCTCGAACGAAGTGGGGCGAGTGCGAGTGTATGCGTATTATAGCGGCAGACAATCAATAGTTTTCGAGATATTTAGTATAAATGGACATTTAAGAGGTGTTTCACTACTACGATTAATAGGATGCGGGCGGAACACTATCCTTTGGCCGCTTCATTGACACGAGTAAACATAACATCCGACGGCAAGTGTAGTTGCGATCAGAGTGATGAAACTTTAAACCACGTGATCTGGCAGTGTGAAAAGTGTGACATTCAAAAGCACAAACTTTCGGATTCCCTGTATAAAATGGGTTACCAACTACCTCTAAGTATTGGTATGTTTATAGCGGAACCTAAAATGTATTTATCTCCTATCTCTATCTGGCCTGCGAGATTAAAAATCGCAACCAACCGCTCTCTACGGTATTACTTCCATAAAATGATAACTAGAAATCAAAAAGTATTTTCTTCGGATTGGTATCGACTCTTCGATGAAGTTCTCCGGCAAGAATCTCGAAACCGCGGGCTATTTTCAAGAAATTGGACGTTCGTTCTTACGGGGCCGAAGTTCCACGCGACAGATGTCCATTACGATCTAACAAAATTTACGGAACTTTCTGTAACTTCGAACGCTATTAACTACAACAAGATTACCTTTCGACGACGTCAGCCCCGTTCACGTGCGCGCGAGTGGCAACGGTTGAAACTCGATGGTATTGCGTGGGACGGAGGAACAAGAGGGTATGACCATCCATCTTGCCAGCGCGAATATGAGTATCAACAGGGTCGTGTTGTTTCCAGGCTCGCGGGCGTTTTAAATAATTAATTGGCCGGGAAAATGGGACTCGCGGATATGAATTCGGGGCCATTCGTTAATTTCATGGTTCATTTCGCACGCTCCTTTCCGCTCGACTGTTTCCCACCGTCGATCCTCCCTCCCCCGCTCTCTCCCGCCCCTGTCTACCAGTCCGCGACCCCATCCGTTCTTTTTTCATTACACGAGCCTCGCCGTTTATGAATGTGACGGGCTATCGGGGGCGCGTAACTCTCCGCGCGTGCACCGGCCTCGGCCATTATGGTTTAGCAATTGTCGACGATCATCGGCCAACCCGCAATTTTTCTCGTTCTGTTTATTGCCCTCGGGGCACAGTGGGCCAGATGACACAAGTAGGAGGAAAATAATCCGACATTAAAGGGAAAAACACAAGTATTAGTGAATGTTTTGTGTATTATACATCCCACTGGGACGCAAAGTGACCTCTGGTATCAGTTTACTCAACAATGAGAAACAATGAGTAAACTTCCATCGATAACGGAAAAGACTCGTTCGTTACCACCGCTACGACTCACTGCTCCAACACAATCAGTCGCTCAATGTTAAATCGGCCGGCGACCGTGTCGTGCAACATTGTTATCGAATAAATTGTTATTTGGAAAGCGGCAAAAATCATTTCATCACGCGACACTTCAACGTATTCTTAGCGACGAAAGTTTTCACATGCATCGAGAGATTACTGTAATTCTTTTACCTAAATGCTGTACAACTCGGAGACGAATTCCAGAACGAACGTGGGAATGCACTTGCGTTGGGAGGCGTTGGCATGGCGAGCTTGCTGCACCGCCGACACGGGACACTTTAATTGTTTATGCGAGGTTGGAACCAGCCCGAAATACCCTGGACTCCGGCGTAAATGGCCGCGAACACGTAACCATCGAATTCGTTCTCTTCTCTACCAGTTCCAACCGGCCGCACCTTTTCGCGTTGCTCTGTCTTTCTGTCTTTTTGCTCGTTGCTCTACTCCCCTTTTTGACGTATCTCCTTTCCGTCCGTCGCCGCTTTTTGCCGACCGTTTTCGGCCGGACGTCCCCCGAAGGCATCAGCTGCACAGACAGCCGCAGAAGCTAATTTCCATGGCAGCGAACGCTCTCACCGGCTACCAACTATCCGAAGTCTTCCGCCAACTATGTCTGATAGTTGATCATCATCATGGTTGCCCGTGCTCCTATTAATTACGTTGCCGAATTTCGCGTCCGATAAATTGTTGACACGCCTGCCTCCCATTCCGCCTCGCCAGTTACGCGGTCCCTTTGAGTGGTCGATTTACTCACGGAAAATTTCCGCAGATTGCTCATTCTTAAAAATTAATTTCACACGGAATGAAAATTGAAGCAATTTAACAATCTCGGGATAGTACCTGCAATTTGTTAAAATTATTAAAGGAGGAACGAGGGAGAAGAAATTATGGGAGAAAATATAAGGGCTGGTTATCCATGACTACCTGAACTGCAATAAACTTCTTTTTACGAGTTTTTCTATAAACTAGACAGTGGATCTTAACAAAACTGAGCCAGTACTGGTTTTTCAGTTGTTGAGAATTACAAATCCGCTTACAAATGCTGGAACGCGAGCGACAAAGGCTGCGTGCGTCATTGATTTCTCTTTTTGCAGAAAGACGCGCAGTCTACCAAGAAACCGGGGAGCAAAGAGGCGCGTCTATTATTATTTTCCCTGCTAATTGCAGGGAACGTTCGCGATATTTGCGTCTTGAGGCGCTCGCCACGTAGGTCTGCGAGCCTTCTGCAGACATCTTATATCTTAGACGGCTCATGTATCCGGGGACTGACATTGTGAGCGCGCACCGACTGCCGACTTAAACATGAATACCTCATCTGCGAGTATTCTTCAGCGTTTTAAGGGCTCTAGAAGTAGAAGCGAGGGTGATACGTCGTCCCGGTGTCGAGGGGGATTATACGTCGTGCTCTAGAACTGTTCGGCCGAGTATCTGCCATAGATATCAACGTCGCTGTAATCCTTGCTTATGCATAAATACGTTCGTTAAGTGCATACAGGTGTAGAGGGTGGATCCGTTGGAGTTTCTCGCTGAGCGAAACAAAATTTACCTGGGTACGACTTCAGCGAGATATTGCTGGGAAAATGGAGTCGGAACGAATACGATTCTGTTTGGATATTCCTGGCCACACCGATAGCCTTTCGCCCTTCCGCGTCAAATTCTACGAGTAACACCATTTCCCTGTACGCTTCTCTTCTCTCTCCAATTTCAGCAAGTAATAACTTTCGTTCGCACTTATTACGCATTCCCATTTCACCCGCCGTTGAGTCTCAATGAACTCGAGCGGAGATTTTCATTTTCATAACGAGAGATGAATCGAATCGCCGCGGGTCAACGTAGTCCGGTTGGCTCCACAGGAAAAAGTACTGGCACCTTTTATACAAAACCGGATAGTCGATTCCCAACGGTATCAGCCGCGGAGATCAAGCCCCGTATCGTTCCCCATTCGGCCGGTTGTCTCGTTTCCCTGGCGAGAACCGTTGTTTTCATTTGCACGGCGAACGAATACGGACGCGTATCCGCGCGAACTACCAACTCCCTTGTAGCCGCTCAACTTCTAATTGAGTAGCGAAGTCCGAGGAAACCCTCCTCGCCTGGATATCTATGAATGCCTCTCCGGAAACGGGCAGCGACGCGACGAAACGAGAATATTAATCTTTCTCGTCGTGATTCCGGAAAGTATTCAGCTGCGAACTCGCGGGCGTCTTGGGGCGAGTCTGAAATATTGTAATAACGCCGACCCCGCGTTGCTCCGGAACCTTCCGGGACCGAGAAGACTATAATTGTACCATTAACGAAGAAGTCTTGGAAAGGTGATGAGCAGACTGCGAATCCTCCGGCGAAATCAAACCGTTGCGCATCAATTCTACATTGGAAATAACGTTTATAATTCTACTCGTTGGTTCCGTTGAATAGAACCAAACGACGTGATCGAACATTAGAAGAAACATTAACGAAATATTTATTCCATTTGCAATGAAAATTCATCTATAAATTGTCTACTATAAATCATATCATCCAGCTCGTTATTTCCGTCGAATAGATCCAAACTAAGTGATCGATCATTAGAAGAAACATTAACCAAATATTTATTCGCTCCGCAATCAAAATTCCTCTCTAATTCCAAATAACGATACAAAAGTTTTGACTAAATTGTCTCCTATAAAATGATATCATACAGCAAAGTTTGGTAATTTGTGTGCGGTTATTGCGAGACATGCTTTTGATCAGAGTCGCCAGAAAGTAGTAGAGCTTTGATTTTTCTTCCTTGTAATTGTTCCACAGCGATGATCCCAGATCTAGGATATTACGGAACGTTTTTCGCCGATTTCTTCTCGGTCGCTCTCTCGCAGCTTCGAAAAAACCAGTTCACTTCCGGCTCGTATCCGCCGCGCGGACCGCATCAACCGCCGGATATGCGCGGAGCACTCGCCGCGAATTAACGGCCGGTCGTCGGCACTAAATTGTTCTTAATTACCGTAACGGTTTCCAACGATTATCCCGCTGACCGACGGTCGCGCCCAAAAAATAAAGCGACGCGACCGTAGCTCAGTAAGCGATGACAACAATGACGGTAAAAAGCGTAATTGGCTGGCGCTGCCACCATGATCCCGTTACATGCAGCAGCGTTTCCTATCGAGGAATTTCATGATAATTGTTTACTCCTCGTTTCTCCTACACAGACGAAAACAATTTTTCGTGGCTAGAATTGAATTTTTGAAGAAACTTTTCAGTAAATAATTAATTTATAGATTCACTTTTGTCTGACGCAATTCTTCGAATTTTCTTGACAAAGATCTATAGTAAGATCGAAACGATGAAAAAGATATTGTGATAATTTGCAAATAGTGTTTAAATAACAATTGATCGAACCAGTGCATTGAAATCATTAAAAGTTGGTTAGCTTGTAAATAACATTAAGAATGTACCGTGTGGCGCAACATGAACAACAGCTTACAGAAACAACGTTAAAATAATTTTGGCTTAAGAAGCAAGAGGATTTCGAGGCCACTATGCGGTGTGTAAAATTGTAAATGGCGACACTCGTTTCTCCGTGAACAGTATGTCGACGAAAAAATGGTGGAAACGTTTTCGGTCAGGAGCGTGTCAACCATAAGAGCGTGACACAAGAAAGATTTCTCGACGGGGAACTACCCAGGGAGCTTGGATTCTGGTATTAAACAGAACAGGACTCGCAGAGAGAGAGAGAGAGAGAGAGAGAGAGAGTTGGTCGACCATCGAAGTACGTGGGAGAATATTTTGAAAATCAATGTTCGGGCACGGGCCGCACGGGAATATCCGATTTCCGCTCCTTCGAATTTTCATCAGGCTAGAGGAAACGTTTTTACATGGAAATGGCGATTCAATCTTCGGCGGGATGATTGCACAGCAACAACCAGTCCCTGGACCAGCCGCGTCGGCGGGGCTGCTCGGTTGAATAAACATTAATTTTGTTCATGTTCGATGCTTTACATTTTACAGAAACCCAATCAATCGCTTTTATACTAACCCCAATATTTGATTACGCGGTATTAAAAACCGAACAGCACGCCAGTTAAATTATAACTCAAGCTGAATTTTTAAAACATGCGTCGCGGCAGTTTCATGCGCAAACAAAAGATATACATTCCGTCGAACTAAATATATCAGGACATCCCCTAAGTATTTTCGTCTTTTAACCTATTTTTCAAGAGTTTTCATGCCAATGAATTGTTAGTTGTACGTTCTTGAAGCCTCATCGTATTCTACCTAATAACGCAGACTAACACATTCACCGTGAAGTAGATAACAATTTTATTCTCATCGTTAAAAGTGAAAAGTTTCATAAAGCAAACGCAGTTTTATTGTTTCTTAAAAATGATTCACATATGGATCGAAACGTTGAATTTTTAAAATAAACTTATAAAATTGCTTTTACGTATTTACTTGATCGAATCGTTGCGCCGAGATCATTGGTACATCATTCATTAAAAGTGAAAATCTTTTTCAACGTTTCCTACAAGCATCCACTGTTTAGCCGCGTGTCGATCAATTTCTCGAGGCTGCCTCTCTCGCGTGGGCGGAGAGAAAAAACCGTCTCGTAAACCGCAGCGGGGAAAAGTGATTACGGGAAACTTGGCCGGTTAATCATTTGGCGCGGCGAACTTCTTTCGAGTTCGGTAATTGAACTGGAAATCGCGAGACCGTAGTGTGTAAGGAATCAGCCGGCGACAGTAAATGTACCGTGATCGTAAAACGTCCGCAACTGATCGATCATGGCGCGAGCCTTGTAAAAATCCTCGTAAAAATCGTTCTTCTAGCCGGAGAACCGTTTCGGCTCCGCGTAAACCGCAAAAGGTTATCCGCGGTGCTCGCCGTCATGCAAAACCGGAAGCCAGATGAAATTAAACGACGAACACCGGCCCGGAAATAAAAGTAAGTCGGCGATGCTTTTCAAAAGACAGATGATGGATAGAATGAACTTTAATTAAAACCGAGGTTCTAACGGCGGAGGATGCCGCGACGAATTAAACGGGAACGTAGCGGCGTTCTTAAAACGACGGCATTAAATAAGATTAAACGCGAAATGGTTCTTTCCAAGACGCACGGTGATCTGCATAAAGAGCCAAGAAATGTGTCGCGGCTTTCATACATGATTCTGCACTCTCTGATCGACGAGGGGATATCCAGAAGTTTCTCCAAGGAGATCTTCATCATGAAGTTCAAGACGAACTTTTTACGGTCGCTGCCATTCGGACACTTCTGAAAGGATGATGACTTTGTTGAAATTATTGTCTGCATTATTAAATATGTGGGTATCCAATCAATTACTAATCGTCCAAGTATATCGTACGAGGTGTTATATCAATTTTATATCCACAAAATGAAAAGAGAAGTCCCATGGAAATCACCGACACAAATTCCCTGACAACATTTCACCGACAATAACTTTGACCGACAACACCTTTAACCGATAACGACTTTGACCGACAACGAATTTGACCGCAACAAATTTCGCTAACTGAGGTGGTCGTCTCGAGTCGTTGTCGGTGAAATTTGTTGTTGGTCAAATTCGTTGTCGGTCAAAGTCGTTGTCGATCAAAGTCGTTGTCGGTTAAAGGTGTTGTCGGCTAAAGTTATTGTCGGTAGAAACTGTGTCGGGAAAAGTTGTGTCGGTGATTCCATGGAACCCGAAAACATCAATATATGTTATTTTCCGAAAAAGTATATCTCACGTATGTTTCATTAAAACCGTCTCGTATCAACTGGCGATGTTGCTTGTATGTGTGAAATTTTGAAAATGATATCTAAAATCCTACTACTATTATTGCGGACATTACAAATAAATACGTGTTCTCAAAACCATGCGCAAACATGGATTTGTAAGTTTAGCCTATAGAATGTGGCAAAAACTGTTTGAATAAAAGATACAAGTGGTTTTCGCCGTTCCCTTGATCAAATTGAATTATTCTCGCTGGAATCGCCGTTTGTGCGTCCGCGTAACCGGAAGTGTGTTTTCCCGCAGGTCTGGCGCGCGAAAATCTCCGTCGGGTTTGCGAAATCCGTGGAAAAAATTACATCTTGTTTCGTGGTGACCCTTATTCCGTTGGCCGTGTCGCGCTCGACGCAAACAGGACCGCCCCGAGGAAACATCCGAGGCGGTAAACTCCTCCAGACAGGGACTCGCGTGTGTGCGTTGTAAAGAATACGCTCCCGGAGCCAGGAGCGGCTTAAAGCTTCTAAGCTCGCGAGGATTACGCCGTTCGCGCAGGAATAATGAGAATTTTTATTCTGAAGCGCAACGCGGCTCACGCTTAGGAACAGCGCTTCCAGCCGCAGCCTGGAGGAATTACGACTGGAAGTGTATGGGGGGGTTTGTCGGACAAAACCTCCGGACAAATTCGTTTCCGCTTTAAAAAGGTACGACGAGCATTTAACCCCTTCGGTCCTGACACGGACGTCGACTAAAGTCGTTGGCTCAGCTAAGGAACAAGGACTGGTATTCGCGTAATTCCTTTAGAAATTGAATTAGCTGTAGAAATAAATTCGGTGCCCTTGCATGTCTTCAATTGTGATTGAATTTCAAATGAAAATTTTCTATAAATAAAGCTGTTATGATCGTTATTTATCAACAAATTCTACTTACTTTTAATTTCAAGTATGTATGGGTTAGTTTTAACATCTACTTTGGAGGTTTTCAAACCTAGGAGCGCCCTTTTTTTCACCGACGATTGCTGACTCCGTTTTTAACAGAACTGAGACTTGATGACCTAGCCTTCGATTTTAGCCAAAAATATAAAACCATATATAACGATATATCGAACAATATCTCCATTATCCAACGTATCAAGGACATCTATACCGTAATCCCGGCTGCCAGAGTATACGACCGCGTTATATGACGAGGCTCTGTTCATAAAACAGGGCTCCGGGCTGGAAATGGTTGTTTCTCCGTCAGGTATCAAACGCTGCGCGCGATAAAACATCATCGCATATAAATTTAATACAATAAATTACATCCCTGTCGTCGTACATTATATTCGCTATTGACAACGCTCGAGTCAATGATTGTGTAGCGGACCTCTTGGAGAAAAATTAGTTGGGCCCAGCTGGATTCCATGGAAATCACCGACACAAATTTCCCCGACAACATTTCACCGACTCCAGATTTGAGTCGGTCCCATGGAAACATGGGACCCGAAAGCGACAACCCCACTCCAGGGAGTTCCTCGTTCGAAGGAAATTTCTGGGGGACAGCGGGGTGAATATAAGCGCGCATTTTTACGGACGCAGGAAGAGTTGTATTCCATCTTCTGAAGCGTCCGGATCGTTGTCTGTGGTTTGTATCGTGTATCGTTATATCGCCTATTTCATTGTTTCTTTTCTTGGTACGTTGTTGTGTTTTTGTTTTCGAATAAACTATCATTGTTGTACATTGGGGAACTTCATTTTCTCCAAGTCCGGACTACCAGAGTTGCATTTAAGGACGGAAAGAGTTCGTCGCGCGGCACGCTTGAAAATCAGGTTTGCCAGTGTCTGCTCCAGTTCCATAGTCAAAGAGACTTCGTTAGCCGGCTCGGTTTGGTCTCGACAGTGAAAGTCAAGGGCCGCGTTTATCGCGAACAACAAATGGCTGTTGCTGTTACCTCGGTGGCTCGGCAACAACGTCAGCACAACCAACACCGATGACATGGCGCCACGCTGGGTGTTATCGAGGCGGGCCCCCGTGAGAACGCATTACTTTGAGGCGTGTTCGCATTTAAATTAGACAGCGCGGGGCTGCAGCGCCGGCGTATTTTCCTGTTGTTCCTGCACGTACGTACCCCGCTCTGCGAGCCTGGCTGGAAACTTTGCGGAAAGCCTCGCTCGCAGCGTTACCCGTTCGTTGCCACCGCGCCAAACCCGCCAGCCCACTCGTATCTATATATCTTGGAATGTCGCAATTAGTTGATGCAGGGAAGTACAACAGAAGTTTCACAATCCGGCTACCTAACATATATACCTCCTTTGTTGTAATTAGTTCGGGCGGATACCGTAACGACCGCGGGAAACCCGTTGCTTTCGAACTCCGCAACCCCCGACTAGAAAGAAAATCGCGACGCTTTACTGCCTCCTGGTTCTTATCGGCTCGCAGGTTTATTGCGATGCAGAAACGCTAATACTGATTCGGTAGTTATTTAACGCGTCATCCTTCGATCTCGCGATGACTTTAAGGTTCCGGGAAGAATCAGTACATAAGACTACCCCCTTGAGAGGCAAATTCAAACTTTTTCTCTTCTTGACGAGAGGGACGTGTTTTTTTTTCAATTTTGCACCGATTCAGAGGTGTACATCCACCCCTACAACGGATAACCGTTACTTTTTACACACCGTGTACAGGGTGTGTGTAGAAGCGTGTAGTGTCACGCGTAGAATGAAATGTAATAATAAAATAATTTAATCTTGAAATTCAAGCGGTGACTAACTGTTTCCAAGGAAACCAACGGAAGAATCGAAGAAATTCCAACAGGGACATTCACGTCTAGCAGTAACATTCGCGAAGTGACCGTCAACGTAATTGCCAGTTTGACTGATCCCTGCGATCATGAATTTGCATAAAGATTTGCTGCGTAGAAAAAGCAGCGCTTCACTGGTCTATCGGCAGTAAAAATTTTTCAGCGGTGATCACCGATCGGAAATTTCCCAGCGAGCGTTGCGCGCAAGCGCGTAACTTTCGGCAACCAGCAGCCGTTGGAAGATGATCCGCGCAATCAGGACGGTGATCTATTATTCAATGGCTACAGTACCCGGAGATCGACTGCCGTCAAAATATGCATAAACCACTTCAGCAAAATCCGTCGGAAATCTCTAACGATCCGACGAAAAATCAATATCTACGAGTGCGACCGGTGTTAGTTGCAGCCCTGATAGCCGTGAGCCGGCAGGGTTCACGAATTCTCTTAGCGAGGTATAAAATTATTCATCGCACAGAGAGGGTCTAACAGGATGATCACGGTCCAGCGGCCCTGACAACAATTTTTATTGCTGTCGTGTACAAAACAATGCTCATTTCTCAATAATTGTAAAATCAAAATTTGGAGCCGGTCATTTTGTAAGAAATACTGCGATGTATATTTCAATATTATAACGGCGTAACGTCAATTATTTTTCAATTTTTTAACTATATTCCACCAATCCAATTATCTTGATACTTTTTGATTGTGTTTTTTTTTATTGTGTGTTCTGGCCACGAAAAATTTCTGAACCGGGCCCCGTGAAAGGTCAGGCCGGCCCTGCTCATTGTATTCAGGTGTTCTTGTAAAGCAAAATAACCCCTGGAGGGTTTAAAGAGTTTAAATAAAGAAAAAGCGTTCGGATAAATTCGGATAAACGGAGTGCCACGGCACCTTCGAAATGGAAGGGCACGGACTGGAGGAAATAAAGGTGGCGAACGCTTTTTGGCGATGGCAGTATGAGGGGCGGGGGTTGGGTGGCTTCGATGCCGCATAAAACGCGGGCTACGTGACATGAATAATTCCGGGGTGCGTTAAAGCGTCGGAATCGGAGGGAGCCGAGAGGCCCGCGACACACGCCCGCCCCCGGAGGAAGCGGTGTGTTCTTGCTCGCGACGATCAATTAAATCGAGTAACCGGGCAGATTCGCCGGGTCGGGCCGGGCCGCGAATAAAGGAAAACATTCGCCGGGCTATCGATTAATCCGTGTTACGGGCCACGGGAGCTGTGCAGAAGGGGCCGGGGGCACGGGGTTGGGGCCGAGGCTATTATTCATCCGCGACAGCTTTTCCGTCGCGAGCAATAGTAAAACGACGCTGCGAACGATCCATTAATATGTTCGCTTGTTGCACGCGTTCCTCGTCCTCCACCCCTCGATCTCACCCCATCTGAAAACTCCTTTTCTCTCGAGCTTCCCGCTCCAGACGGTGTTTTTCTTCTCGCCGGAGGAAAAGATCTCGATACGAACACGTCGACGCAGCTCGCGAATCGATATTTCAAACGTAACGAGCCTGTCCAAGTCTTGCGAAAACCGCTGCCTCCCGTACAACCCCTCCGCAGCCCTTCCACAATCCCCCCGTCCGATAAGCTGCCCGAGGATTAATATTCAATAACGAAATTCGTCAATGTCGGGAGCAACGCTTCGCCTCAGCGAACCCCGATTAATGGACACCTACGAATCGAAAGTCTGCCCGGAATTTTCCCCTAAGCGCCTGATTCTGATTTTTGTGCCGTACACTGGGTGCACCTCGATACCTTCGGATGTTATAATCAGGGCCTCCGCGTGTGTACGAGTCGCCCCTCTTCGAACATGAAAATGATTTGAATAATCTTTTTTTTTAGCAAAAATGTCTGAGAGGGCTGGGGCTCTTGTCCGTTAATGATACGGCGGCCCTGGTTGTAATAAATAATATTGGCTGTATTCGATTGTAAGCTTTTCACGACCTTGCGCTACGACAATGGCTAAAATCGGATGCGCCTTTTTCCTTGCTGTTCTTTTGTCTGCGATGCCACGTAAAAGCATCTTTACAACACGAATAATCGGAAAATAGAATGAAAATTGCACTTGCAACTCAATCATAATTAAACCAATTTAGAACAGATGTCCGGCGATTCGCAGCGAGTACTGTTGAGTCTCGTGTAGGAGAATTTTAACGGGGGCCTAGACAATTGAGCGACAGCGCGCGGCTGTTACTGAATTTTTAACGAGAACATAAAATTTCAGGCTACATTGAACGAAGCTCCGAAAGAAAACGCGGGGGTGCCGAATTTCAAGCTGTAACGATGCAATTCGATGCTCCTTCGAATTTTCAACGAGCCAGTCGGCCGGAAAGAGGACGCGCGACTCATTTGCTTCCGATTTTAATTGACGCGCCGATCGAAGCCGCTGATTTGTCAAATTTTAATTGTACCGTGTACCGTGCCGCTTAAAAGAGTTTCGTTTAGTCTGATTTCATTAATGAAGCTGAGAATATTCCATTTTTCATGCAATTGTTAGAAGATTTACAATAAGAATTATACAATAAGACCTCACTCGGCTGAAAGTATGCTCGTATCTAATTATCTTGACCTTATTGACCTGTTAACGCGAACTCCTTATGAATGTGTAAACCGATTTTCAAATGCAATTTTCTCGAAAAATATTGAGAAGCGCGCGCCACTGCTTTGCCAAATTACATTTCGACAAGACATCTTCAAATACTGCAAGTTTCAGAAAAATCCGTCACCCATCAACCGTGGCTTCCCTTTGTGAGTCCAAGACTACCCTCCTACCTTCATCTAAGGAGGGTGTGCATAAATGCATTTCTGCAGTGCCAAAAAAAAAAACAGGTAAATCACCCTGTATTCTGATTGCGTGCCATTCGCGGCACCTTTGGCCCTAATTGAGTCCGCAACCGGATTTCGAAACGGATTCGCGTGAGCCCCGCGATGAAAATGCTTTATCGGCGATGAATGCCACGCCGGAAATAAAAATGCGTCCGGCGCGGTGGCCCCGTCGAGTTAACTCCGTAGCTTGTTACCGGGAAACCGGGCTAACAATGATTCACACTCGGCGAACAACAAATCTCCGTTTCGCCAAGATTAATCCGCTCGGTTTAAACGAATATTCCGATAACGTCCTCGCCGTAATGCTTTACAATACGCCTGGCTCGATTGCATTAACGAGAAGCTAAATGAACTTACCACGACCGCGTACCTGCCGTTTAAAAAAATATTAAATGACCACCGGAAGCGCCGACACTGAATTCCATGTGGTCGCACGAGGGTCGTTCAATTAACAACGAAACAGGCTACTGCTATTTTAACATTCTCGGCACGATAAGTATCGTCATTTTTCGACCGCTGCAATTTTATTTCCGTTCCATCTGGTTACTTTACACCTGGGAAACAATCAATAACTGATTGGAGTGTTCTGAACGTATCAAAGTTGTTATTTCGATGTTGTTTCAACCACAGAAAAGGAAAGCTCGTTTATTGTTAGAAGAAGCCAAAACGGATTTATTAACAAATTTGGATACACAATCTGTCTTCTCTTTGTATGATAATTTTACAATTTTACGTAAGTTTAGCTATTTATAGGGTCGGCTTCAAATTGATATTATTGAACGATCCTCGTGATTTTTATGAGAAGTTTTTCCGCTTACCGGTGTGGAAGTTCTAGAGACGCTTCTCCGGAAACTTGGAATTGCGAGGACTGTGTACCAACCTGGAAAAGAAAGATTACTATAATTAGTGAAAACAGTCAGACGTGTTGTTTCGAGAGGGTTCCACGTGCAAAATTTCGTTGGCAAGTAGAGCGGAGCTCACAAAGCTAATAGAATTGCGTTACACCGTACGAATTACTCGACTCTGATGAAGCATTATTCGATTCCTCTAACAAGAGGAACGTTTAATGCAATTAAACCGACACAAGACAACCGATGCACTAAGCGCGCATCTTTCGGAAAGCCAGCAGAAGCAAAATGGTTTGCTAATCGAAGAGTCGTGTTCGATCGAGTTTGCAGTATCTTTTCTACGCGACTAAACAAACTTATTTCGCCGTTACAGTGTATGTGGAAACAACATCTGAAAAGTGAATATTAGTAATCCTACAAATTCTTGTTTAAAAAGTTTCAAGGAGATCGAAAACAGTTTTCAGTGAAATAATTGGACACTGCTTCGTGGGAAGAATTATTACGCTATTTTATTTGATATTTATCGCAGGAACAAACGCTTTCACCAACAATTCTTCGAATAATTTTCTCACGGGAATATTTCAGAAATACCTGGTCGACTAAACGTTCGAAGCGAAAACAATGTTGAGGGAAACCGCTGTTACATTGCGCAAATTCTTGGACGCTCTTTACCCCCTGTATATAAAATATCGCTTTGTGCGAAAATTGTCAATTATTCAGCACAACCGACTGCACGCAAGCAAACTTTGTAAATTTGCACAAATAGTTTCATTTATCTGCGATAAGTGGTCTTTTGGTCTAAAAAAACCCCGCTTATTTATAATTTAACATTATTACCGAGACATCGTCTCCGAAAGGATCATTTGAAAAAATTATTTTACAATATTCGTTACAAGAGGTAAAAGTATTGTAATGACATTTTCCGCATTGTTCCCACACTGAAACAGCAGAATGGCAAAACCAGATTACAATAAATGCTTGTTGCCGGGGACAGTGGAAAGTTGAAATTATTGCATTCATATTGGCCGCTTTATTTTCATTTCGGTAATTGGTAATGGCGAATTAAATTGTTACGAAATTAATTTAAAAATATCACGAATTCCACTGACCATTTCCGGAAAGGCCACCGCAAAAATCTAGCTTCTGCAACGACTAAATTCCAATACATGTTTGTTGGAGGGAATACTTGATGTAATGTTAACAATTACCGTTCCGTTATCATTTCGGTAATTGGCGATGTTGAATTAGATTGTTGCCGAATTGGAAATATTCTGCTGAGAAATGGTTGCACGGAAAGATCAAAATTTTACCCAAACTTTGTGGCGTCAACGACATCATTATTTCGGCTTAATGGTACGTGCCCCGCTCTTTTGCGGTTCCTAGGGCCTCCTGGTAAAATTTACTACGGGCCCCGCGATGGTTCAATCCGACACTGATCTTCACGCAATATTCCCGATACTTTCTGGGGGAACCGAGTATTTCTGAGCTAATGCAAAATTCAGCAAAGCCAAAAAGTTCGGACCGGCTGCCATGGCCGTGGGTTTGGACGCAGTGTCAACGACTTCGCGACTGGAAACTCGGGTTCGTCGGCCGATTGTGCATGCAGCTCGCAAAGTCGCAGGCTGCAGGAACACGCGTGCACACGGTGCACCGGTGCTGCCTAATTCCGCGAATTCTGTAATCTTCCAGGACCACGAATATGCACGTTCGTTTGCGTGTGTATGCACAGAGCTGGAGATGGAGAGTGTGCATGTGTGTAAGAGAGAGAGAAAGAGAGAGTGGGGGTGGCGAAGTGGGCTCGTGTTCGCGGGCGCGTGTCCGTGTATCGGGCGTACATATTCGCAAATACCCGGAGATCAAAGCGGAACGACAGAGCGGGTTCTGCGAGGGAAGTTACGAGGTGAATTTTCCCGGGGATCCTTGGCTGGCTGCTGGCAACATCCGGAATTCACGGCGACTTTCGTTTCTCGGCAAACATCAGCGCAGCCGGATCGGACAACGTGCAAGGTATTTCAACGGCTCGGCGTGGCGGCCGAATAAGTGAACAAGGAACGTTTATCCAGGCGCGACACCAGAATGCGGATTTCCCGCGTCCGACGCCGGTTACTTGTCCGACCGATATTGCGTCTGATTTATTCCGATCCAATTGTTGCCGGTTGTTAACCCTTTACACACGAGTCGTGACTCGGAGGCGCCTCTAATAATTCTTCCACCATTATTCAAAATATTTGATGCATTATTCAATTTGTATTCGATAACGCTGTCCAACAAATTTCAACCTTTTTCATGTTCCTGTTAAATAACTGTTGTTAAATCTTATAGAGATTTTTGCGCCGATTCCGAATCTGCCCTTATCTTTTATCTATTTTAACCCTTAACTAGGCGCGCCTATAAACTTACGTTAGTGGACGCATGGGGTCTCTTGGGACCCCAATGTTTATGGGATCTTTTCTGTCCATTTTCAAATAATTTCAACAATGAATGAAAATTTTAAAAACTATGTAGATAAATTTCATGATAAACGCGAAGATTATACGATAAACGCGAACATTTTCGACGGTTACTCGAAGTGTGGAATTTGTGCTGGAGAAACTGGAAAAGTTATATGTATACTATTTTAGTGGACCGTGGATTTTATGCATTTATGACAAAAATGAGTAGGCGTAATTCAAAACGGGAAATGATTACAAGAGTTCAACATATGAAACAGACGTTTCGATCAGGAAGCAGCTAATAAGACGACAAAAATTTCTCGCAAGTTAATTTCGCGTTTCTGTGTGCGAATGAAACATTTAAACAGCTAAAGCGACTTTGTTCGAGAGGAGAGCAAATTCTCCTGATTCTGCGGCGAAGTTGAGGGAACGTGTGAATGACAACTGGAGAAGGCTGATGCGAAAGAGCTGACAGGGACGAATGGTTTTCTCGAAGAGGAACAGATTCGGATCTCTGTACGTGACGGAGATACCTGTTTCAGAAGTTTCCTCGGGATTGGCTCCCCCGTGACGGACTTCCGATACTCGGCCGCCCTTCGCCAAGAATTATTTATGCACGGAAAATAGGATTCTGGAAGTTCGATGTTATCTTCGGTTGAAATAGAACCAGGAAAGTTTGAAAATTGGGTTAATCAAATAAGGATTAGCGTTTCTAATGTTCGACCGTAGAGTTGATGAACCGGGATCTAGGAATTTTTGAAGCGAAACTTCTTGCAGTTTGAACATTGAACACGTGAAAACAGGAATCGTGGAACGGCGTGCTCGCCTCTCGTTACTTTTTGCTGGTTTAATGCGTCTACGTGCTCGGAGTCGGCGCCGGCGGCCGGTCCACTCGGTAAACAGGTAAAACGGTTTAACACGGCTTGACAAATAAAATTACCACTCTTGACGGTGTCGATTTTAAATTCACCGGTGGGAATTGAAAATCGATACCTGCCTCACGAATATTTGCCGGCCGAATCGCGGCCGCTTCGCAGATACAACGTGTTCCTACGCTCGGTTAAATCCTCTTCCAGGGACGTTAATGTGCAGTTCTCGACGGTGATGCTCACTGCAGGTGCAATCACGAACAAGTCCCGTTGATAGCTGTGGATAATCCGCTTAACGGTGCTTCAGAGAAAAATACCTTACTGTCGAAACGTCGAGTAATCTTCACACTTTTTCGTGTCGACTACTGAAGCACCAACCACGAAAACGCTGTTAGCGGTCTGCGGTTGTTATACGTTTGTCAGAAAGCATTCGAACAATTTCAAGATACCGTTATCTTGTGAAATAATGAAAGTATAGAGGCTCCTATATGTATTTTACGCGTAGTGGCGGAAAACAATTTTTGTACCTTGTTCCAATTTCGAAAATACTCGGACAAAATGAGCCAATGTATCTAGCAATTGCGTAATCAAATATTTGTTTCACCGTCCGGAGGATTGCAATGTAATTAATTATTTGTCGGAGTGACAATTAAATACTTGCTTCAGTTAATTGCGATTATACGACAGTTACGTGAAAGATTGATCCACGATGATTGCCGTTGTCGACGGAATATGTCCATTGTAATCTTTAATCAGTGAATGAATTAAATATCGACCCACTCGGACTATGAAGTTTGGTATTTATTTGATATTTTCTAAATTTTAATGATTATTTCTGTGTTTTCAATTTGGCTTCTAAAGAAACATCCATCAATTTCTGCATCCTTTTTTTAACAGCTACAGTGGGTGTACAAAATGTACACCTTTCTAAAATGTAATATAGTGTAATATAACTTTCCAAAATGTAATATACATTATGTTCCAATAAATCTCATATGAGATTTCCTAAAAGAAAGAAAAAAGAGATGGCTCGATCTTACTATCACTACTGGCTCAGAGTACACAACAACTAGCAAGAGATGCATTATGCAACGGCGCACCAAAAACTATAGCGAGTATTATTCGAGCAGAGTGGGGGGTTAATGGCTTGGAATGCCAGGTTTGGGTAGTGCGATGGATCGCATCCAACATCGTTGAGTGGGCCTCAGGTGGTCGAACCGGCGCCGCGGCGGATCCGATTGCTTAATAATAGAAAACACTAAATGGAAGTGCAATCGGGGAACCCGCAATTTAGAATTCTGCCGCGTGCTCAACGGGCCTTGTTAAACTCCAAGTCAGGACTCGGCTTGCCGGAATCCGCGTCTTCGGTGCACCGAATCCGCGCCGGCAGTGTTTACGTTCGCGGACTGGCAGTCCGCACTTTTCGCCATAGAAAATCCGCCACGCTCAGGCATTCTCAGCACCAACTAAACATTTCATTCGGACGCGGCACCGCAACCAGCGGAATTTACAGTCTGTAAATCTACAGGCTTACAATCGAAAATGATTTCTTTCCAAAATTGTTACGCAGGTCGCAATTATACTAATTCTTGTTCACTCGTTCCGCATTTCGAAGAAAGTTCACCGAGAAAATGAACGAAATGAATGAAAATAATCATGGTTCGATAATTACTACACAACGGATCTTTATGCAAAATAAAAATTTGCTACAGGCACTTAGTGTTTCCTGTTTCCAGGTACAGGGTCATCATAATGGAGGAGGTGAAAATGTCTACGTTAGAGAAATGGCACGCGGTATTGTAGGATTCCACTACATATATTTAACAAAGTCCATCAAACAGAAATAGAGAATAGAATTGTAGTGAATCGAAGTGAAAGGGTTAAAGTCCCTTGAAGGTGAGTTTTTCTGTATTTTCTTCATTAAGAAGAAAGCAAAAAAGGTACAAGGTCATCATTTTCGCGCGTTCCGTGAGGTGGAGAGGGCCAGTGACATAGAATTCGTAATGGCCGAAGGATTTTCCCGAAGACCAAAAGTTTCCCCGCAAAAGTACGGCAAGTTCGCCGTCTGGTTGGCAATCGGGCCCCTATTATCATTCCAACGACGCTCCGCACTCACAGGTGGCACTTCGCCGCAGTCGTCCAGGTTAATATCGTCATATCGGTGTGATTCGGCCCGGCGAGGATTCCCGTCCGGCCTGCAGACGATTTTCACGGGGCCGTTACCGGGGACATCGCAGTCTGGGAAGAACGTCGCGCCATAAACGCCGACGGGGAGACAGCAACAAGTATCGAATCCCAAAGAGATCGCGACAGGAACGCACCCAATGGCGATCTACACGGTGTCGTCAAACTCCCAGAAAACATTCAAAGAGTTGGTTCTCGAGTTCGTTCGAAGTAACTTTGTCCTTAGCATCGCTCGTATAAGAAATATACTCTAATAATCTATACGCTCATCAAGCGGGAGTATGTACGTGCTCGTAATTATGAATAGACTGCGAATGTTCACGCAGTTTTGAATTTTCACAGGAAAATATCGAGAAAATGGTAACAAGTTAGATCTTCTTGCCACCGGGAGTCTTCACAGATCCGACATAATTAAAAATAGTATTAAATTCTGTGGATTTTGATATTCTAGCATTGTTTGTTCAATTATGAAAGTGGTCCAAGCCATATACGTATCTCCTGTTCCGAAATATTTAAAGGGAAAGGATATTAACGCTAAACCTTTCTGTAAAATATTACCTAAGACCACGTTCATAATTATGTTCATACATCGAGACAGAGTGAGAGCAGCCGACGACTTCACAGTCGCAGCAAATAGTAGAATGAAAAGCTCATTCCGGCTGTCTCGATTTAGGTCTCACGGTCTGGGGTCTCTATTTAAGCAACGTTAATCAAAACTTTCCCCATAACTGTCCCCACTTCCCCGGGTTGTCCTAATGACCCGTTCTTCGGGCACCGTCCACGCTATAGTAATAGGAATCACGGTGAACCGCTGTACACAACATCCCCGAGGAATGCGGGTAGGAGGGTGAGACAGCGTTAGAGAACGACGAGGGGAAGATCCGAGAGTTCCAGAGCTTATGTTGGACAGGTTCCCTGCAGATGCACCGGGTGCAGGAACGCGTGTATCCGTGGCCACGGTCGCCGGTGTGGCTCGTGTGACACGTAAACGCGCCCCGTCGCGTCGTGTCGTTGCAATACGTCGACGACGGATGCAGTCGACTCGACGAACACATAACGCGGCCGCTGAATGCGCCTTTGTACCGACAGGACCACGTGCATATAATCGCGCGGACCGACTCGGCTCGGCCTGGCAAAATGCAATTTGCAGCCGCGGATACGTGCCGAATCGCGACCGTCACGCGGACGTGGCCCCAGCAGATCGTGCCAGATTGCGCGTTAAGCTAGATGTCCATTTGCGGACCTCTCTCGATATCTCCTCCACCGAGTATGTATCTATTCCCAAACCGTGCATCTCTCCCACATCAGCTTCGACCACCTTCGCAGCGCTTTCACACGGAGATATCTGGTGCTCTTAACAATTTATTATAACGTCTCTGTTCTTCGAGGGCTCTTTAATCAACTCTTTGTGATTCCTATAAGGTGCATTGCCAAATAACATGGTTCAGATCTTGAACCTCCTCACAGCAATTACATGTAGAATCATTTACTAAAATAAAATCCTCACGTAAATGTATCGTGCATACGAATTCCACTAGGTAACGCATTACCTCGTACTGAACACTGGACCAACGGAATTTGAAACGTTAATTACGTAAAGTTTGCGTGAAAAGGTGCTCTCGAGAGCAGACATTTTCCAGTCGATAAACGGCGGATCGATGGCGTGGAAATTTAATGAACGTAAAAGGTTTTCGAACGAAACACGAATACGCTCTATAATTAATATAATTCGAGCTCGCCAGTTTTTCGCCGACGCACGGGGCCGCTTCATCAAGTGCAGACGTATTAAGCACACAGAGGGCGAATAGATCGCGGGCACTAGAGAATAAACGAAGCCGATCGGTGTTCGGGACCAATTATCTTTCCGTGCTTGAACAAACATTCGACGAGTTTTAATGAAATCGCGTTGAAATACGCTCGGCAGAAAAACCGGAACTGACGTGTACGGCCGACGATTTGCGTTCCCTGGACGATCACCGAAGAAAAATGGTCTTCCAGGGGTTGGGGAGGGGTTGACGGAGCGTCGTCGTCGACGATGGCTTGGCATCGTTAACCGGACGATACAGACGATCTCTTTCTACTTTGATACGAAAACTCAATAGGATACGGCGCGTCGGTGGCCTCGTTTCGCCTCGCCCGCCACGGCGTTATCAACTCCGCAAATAATTTTCTTCTCCTTTTTGTCCCGTTTTCCCCTTTTTCTTTTCTTTTCATTTTTTATTATTTCGTTGAATGAGGAGCACCGATAGCTATCGGCCGCGGCCGGTACGTCCCGGATATTCCGGCGAGGCGAGAAAACGTCGGCTGACATTTGAATAATTCACGTCGAACCGTATTTCTGGAAAAC
Source organism: Lasioglossum villosulum (assembly GCA_963971365.1). NCBI lineage: Eukaryota > Metazoa > Arthropoda > Insecta > Hymenoptera > Halictidae > Lasioglossum > Lasioglossum villosulum. Next base: position 2,279,709 of record OZ020497.1, on the reverse strand, counting down.
GCCGCCGTCCGCCGGCCGCAAAGGAAATCGCATTTTCGAAAATGTCGGAAATATTCCGCCGCCGGCCAACGAGACTCCGCGTGACGTGGCCATCGTATACGACGCAGTAAAGCAGCTTAATATGGACTCGATTTTTAAAGAAATTATTACTCTCGACGAACAACGATTTTATAAAAATTTGTTACATATTCTACTCGCAGATTTTTCACTCCGCATTCGCCCTTTTGCAAATCAATTTCATCCATTAACTATATTTCATTTTTCAAATTGATTAATCAGAAAATGGCTAAATTATGTAGTTAATGAATTGGTAACTACTAGACGGCGGATCTTTATGCGTTTACGAAGAAATTGGTCCGGCGAAATATGAAGCAGTAATAGATTTTGAATATTTATGAATGTTGTGATGTTGCTTTTAACGTAATGAAGTCGTTAAGGGATGAAATCAATTTTTATTATTTTTTATTTATTTGATGTACAACTTTGCGGTAAACGAAATGTTGAAAACTTTCGTAAAAATATCTTATTTAGTTAAAAGTGTGTAATTTGAGTGCATACATTTAAAATAGAATAATTTTTTTGTAATTGTACCGAACGACCTGATTTTTTTATCAATTGGTCGAAGGATCACAGATCACGATCCGCGGCCGGCAACGATTATTTTCAAAATTAGGATCCTCCGAGACCCGGACCCCTTGCTCTCCGACTCGAAATCTGTCTCGTATATAACCGCTGACACGTACGGATTGAGAGTTTTAATTCGTTTGCAGTGATGCGTGGAATAATGCGCGCCGTTCCATTCAGCCGTGTTATCCAGACGCCTGGAATAAATCGGTCGGTTTCATACGTTATTCATTACGATTTTCACTTTGTAAATGATTTTGCCCGTTTGCCGTCTCGTGAACTGTGAATCGGCTGGATTTTATGCCGACCCGATTCCTTTGTAACATTCCGGCCGTGTTTCGGTTTATCGATACTGTTTGCTCCGTTTCCTCGCTTTTTTCTCTCTCCCCTTTCTTTTGGTCCTCTTAGCTGCCGCCGGAATATATTAATTGGCCAGCTTCGTATACGATTCGCACAACATACGCAGTCCTTCGTTGCGTCGAAAACTTTCGCCGTTCATTACTAGACTGCAGATTTCATGCATTTATCGTAAAAATGAGTAGATGTCATTTAAAACAGTGAAAGGATTACAAGAATTTATGAATGTCCGTGTATTATTTTCATATATATAATATTATTTTATAAGCATCTACAGACTGCGCACCCTGTATGTGTGACCATTTCGGCCAATAATTGGGCCCTCGTCGGTGCAATACCGATATCAAAATTACACTGGTTTCGAGTTCGCGTTCTCGACTAATGACCGAATCGATACGGAGAAAAATCGTGCCCGGGCGAGCCGGCCGCGATGGCTTTTCAAAAGTGATGGAAATTCGGTGGCATCGAGCGAAACGGTGCGGATCGGTTCAGCTGTTCCGTTAAAGCGGGACACATCGAGCGAGATGGCGAACTGGTTGCGCGAATTTGCCCAATGAATTTCGTCGACAGAAGGGAATTAAAAATATTTGCCGATTGATTCGCCGGTCGGTCGGTCGGTGATCGATTGAAACGCGACGTTCGTCCAACGCGGAGGAAGAGGGGAGCGGTAAAAATTCCGTTTAGGACCGCGGCGCGATATGGAACGCGGCGATACGCCCGGAGCAATTTTATCCACAATTTTCCTGGTCCGGGTGGATATATGCGGAACGAGCGTGGCTCGTGCCTATTTCTCTCTATCCTCGAGCCGTGCTCGGTAGACACGTCGAAAGGCTTGAGTCGCGGACAACAAGTGGTGCCGTAACGAGCTTTTTATGACGAATGTGTTGGTCCCATGTGCGAAAACGTGACTTCCTCGAGCACGTGCTCACCTGGCCGGTTCGCGGCTCCTTGACCCGTGAAACGGCTCCGGGCATTGTTTACCGCCGCGGAGCTTCTCTCCACGATTCACGACGTCGTCAGAAACGGAACGCGATAGGGTCACTTGGCCGCTGAACGAACACTTCACCCCTTCGCATCGACGCATACGAACTTCGCTTCGCCACAACCCACCTGAAGCAGGAAATCCTGATTGTAGAAAATCAAACGCCTCAACGAAAAGTCGAAGGCTTTTTCCTTTTCTACGGTTTCAGTGTACACAGGGTGTTCCACGCAACTGGTACAGGCTGTACCTCCTAAACGGTTGGGAATAGAGGAAAACATAATTATTTATTTAGGGGCCTCCTCATCGATTTTGATGACCTTGACAACATATTTCAAGGTCATCAAAATCGGTGAGGGGGCCTCACCAACTTCGAGTAAATAATTACCGGGGAAAATTATTATGAGAAAAAGTTGAATGGCATCAGACGGTGCATACTACGCACCTCATTTAATGCAATTTTCTGCATCGGTGCAGCCGAAAAATGCATCAGCACTTTCGTTTTTAAAAATGTAAATTTTCTGATTAAAACAAACCAAACACGATATAGTTTCAACTGTAATTCAGTGGTGTAATCGACGAAGAAAGTTTCGGTTGCAAGGAAGGACGCAGACGAAAATCAAAATAAAGTTTCAAGTCTCCAGCTCATCGGGAAGTTAGTTTAAAATCAATCGCAGATCAATCGGGTTGAGATCGGATGTTCGTTCGAAAAGTGGGGGACAGTCAGAGGTTCCCGTTAGGCAAACATGGAAAGTCGAAGGCGTCGAAGGCACCCAATAACACACAATCGAGAAGTCGACTGCTCCTGCTGCCGCCACTCGATATTCCAGCGAAATGGAACGCGTCGTGGGTGTGTGTTATCGTTGGAGCCCTAGCGTTACCCGTGTTATATCCATCTCTGGCATAGCTCGCTGGTTGGTTGGCTATAGCCCGGTTCTGTCGCGCTGACAGAATGGATGATAAAAAAGCAGACGGTAGTCTACGACGCGCGGTGCCACGGCCACCTATCGCGTATCCAGCCCGCGAAATACCGATTTCAAAGCCGCGATCGCGATCTGCCTGAAACAGGCCCGGCCATAAAGCACTCTTTTCCGTGAGCAACGCTGCGTCACACCGCATCGTGCCGATCCGTCGACACTGTTTGAACGGGGGGGCCGACCTTTAAAATCGGCTCTGATCTGCCTCGACCTCGACGCGATTCCCGATATTTCCGGACGACCGGAAATGACGGCCGGATCGATACACCCGCGATAAAGGCTCGGCAAATATAATCGCGCGAATCACCACCCGGTAAATAACGATCCACCGGCAATAGCTGGTATTAATACAGCTTTTAGATGAATCAGTAAGTAATTCAGTGTACGCCGAAGCATTCTCGCAATCTGCGCGAGAATCGAGGCTAATTGGCTAGTTGCTTTGTGCGAGTAATACAGTTTTCGCGCGGCCATTTGTCGAACCCGGGCGCACCCCACGGAAAACAGACGCATCGAATAATCATTTTTGTTCGGTTAAAATTGTCCGCGTTTGTATACGTTTTATCTCCTCTCCACTGTTTAGCAGCATGGAAGTATCTTCAATTCTTTGGATAAAGTCTGCCGTTGATTTATGATTAAACGTGGCTATAACGCGAGGCTGTTTGATATTCAAAGAATCTTTCACTTTGCTCGCACCGTGCAGCGGATAATGTGTACTCGATGGGGAACTCTTTTAGATGCTAGAGGACAACCTTTCATTAGCCGCTGCCTCATATTTCTTCATGGAAAATTAACGTGCTGCGGTAAATAATCACCTGTACCACTTCTACTGGCAGCCATTGTTACGGAGAAGTTTCTCTGCGCGGATGCAAGCGAAACTATTTATATCAGAACTTTGGAAAGTCGTTTCGTTTCCTTCAAAATGAAAGCTAATTCTTTACCATTTAGAATAAGTTTTGTCACATTTTGTTCGATGATCTACGATTTTTCGTAGTCAATCGTAACTTAGCGAATTCTGAATATTTCTCTGTACTTCATTGGATTCCACCCTTCGTAAACCCTCGTATGTTCCTCAGGGTGAAAATTCACCCGTTCAATATTTTCACACACTGTAAAATTATTCATCCTATTATGTATACGTCGTGAGATGTATTTTTTTTAAATGTGACGCTGTAAATGAAACGTAATGTGTTGATTTAACGTGTAAAATAAAAATGGGTGAATTGTTGTCCTAGTTTCTTTCATGCAGCTATTTTTGAGGAGCGTATGCGGGTTACTTTATTTCATATCCGACAACCAGATATTACTCGTAACTTACTGTACGAAATGAGATTCCTGCTTCTCGCGATCCATGTACAATATGTTTGCATAAAAATCCGCCGGTCTATGTTCGCGTTCGATCACTGTCGCTTTAACGAGCTCGAACTCGCATAAAAGAGCATCCGAAGTCTATTATTTAGCAATATTTCTCTTCGCTTTCGCGGAACAACGATTTCTGCGTGGTCGTTAGAAAGCCTGGTAAACGGAATTATAAACCAATCGTGGTTTTCGCAGGTTGTCGGGTCCGTGCGTTGCGTGCCGGATTGTCGCGTGCGTGTCGCAATCAATATCGCCGCTCAAGGTGTTCTTGGACCGCTTAGAATCGCTAATTTATGCTCCAAGGTGGAGTGTGTCTCGCGTTCCACTTGGCAGACCAACTGCTCGCTTTAACCGGACATTGTTATCTCCACCGCAGGAAAGGACGATAAGAATATTCGAAACCTAAAAGGTTCGCGAGAAAAGAGGATCGGGGTAGCTAACGACGAATCCTTTCACCGACGGCGAAGGATTAATCCTGTGAAATCACGTTATAATTTTATTGGCAAGCCACAGTAATGCAACATCAAAGACGCTCGAAATGACGTTCCGTTGGCTTCTTCCTTGTCATGGTTGCTTTTTCGAACGATCGCTTTGTTCCATTATCGGATCACTCGCCGTCCGGCTCTGTTCTTACTGACCACGTCAAACGGGAGACTTTCGAAATTATACATCTCGAATAGCAGAAATCAGATTCACGAATAAATCTTCGTGAAATCCGACATTTCTCGGTGAATTTCAAGAAGTCAAATTTATTCAGATTTCAAAGAGATGCTGTACTAAATACTTCCCAAGAGAATATCTGGAATCTGCCATTTTTACTGATCGCTATGTATGTGCGCCGAAAACATGCATTTTCTATATTCATATTTGTTAGACATTGTTTACAATGTTTAGAATCTTCGTGAGAAGCGTGACTCGTTAAAATACGGCAAGGGGTTGAAATGGAATTGGAATTAAGCTGGAATTGGCAAAATCTTCTGTCCTTGGAAAAATCCCACGGCGAGGATGTTCATCCGGGAGAAACGGCGTAGGAAGGGCAATCTGTTGAACCGAACGGAATAAAAACAGAAGACTTGGAGCGTGCATCTGCTCGAATGGGATATTACAATTGAACGTGGATGCACTTCCGCGGTGCATCTCTCTGTCGTTCGCGGCGAGTTTCTCTGTCGGAGCGCGGCTCGCCGCGTGCCACCCGTGGATTTCCACACGACGACGGAGGAATGAGTAATGCCTAATTTGCATTTCGCGTGTGACTTTGTCTTCGCCGTTACCCGGAGAGTTTATTAATAATGCAATGGACGCACGACCAGCGAATAAGCGCGACCGAGAGCCGTGTTTTTTTTCTCTCGCCATCGCAAACGCGTTGCATCACGTCGCTTTTATTTTTTTTGTCCGGGGGCAACCTGGCCGCCGCTCATTTCCACCGGAACACGGCAATCAGCGGAATGCACGCTCCAAAGAAATGGAATTTCGACGACCGCCCGAATTCACCGTATCCCCATTTGATTCTCGTCTAGCTGCGAGCTTGTTGGCCGAAACTAGCTTGACGGACGTATCGCATGGACGTTTAAAACTACCGAGTAATTCAAGAGGAAAATAGTTGAAGAGCGGTGTTTGATTAGTTCATGCGCACCGCAGGCAAACCGGCAAAAACAGACAGAACGTGTCCGCGACGATTGTCCGATTCTCTGAAGTGCAACACACCGATCGGACGCCGGCGAATCTTAATTAAATTTTTCGAACTGCGTTTTACGGCCGTCGCACAGTGGTCCTTTTCGGCGATTTAGCTGCACAAAATTATTCTAGCATAATTTTCAGACTTAAAGCCGTAGTTAAGTAGGTCATTGGATTCGTCTTGACATTGGCTACAACAATATGTAATAAAAAAAATACCTGGTGGCATCTGAAAAATTGACAAAGAAGGTTTGTTGATATTTATTAAGCTATGGGTTTTAAATGTTGCTTTTAATCCGCAAGTTACGAAGGACGAACACTTTGTACTTCATTCGGTCTGGCAGCCGCCAGAGCAAGCAAAAACAATCGGCGAGAAAAGTAACGAAGAGTTTAATTCAACTGCGAGCCGGAAGCGACCAAAGCGGATTTCGCAGAGTGGCGAACGTGAGTTACCATGGGTCTGGGTAATGGTTGACTTTTTATGGCAGCCAGTGAGATACCCCGAATGAGCAATAGCTGGGACAATTGGAGGAAAACGAAATCCTGGGGCTCGAAGCATATCGGGCGAATTCGAGGGCGAAGAAAACAATATGCTACAAAGCGATAAAATGCAAATTAAACGGCAGGGCGGGGAAGCGCTCGAATGTGGAGCAACGGGAACCATTTTCCAGCGGCGTGCAACGGCTGCAACGGTTGCATAAAGGGGAGCTGCGAATGCAGGCGGACTTTGGCCGAGACTCGAACTGCTGAAACGACGTAAAATCATGAATTTTTCCCCTTGCGCCCGCGACAGGTATTCTTTAGTACCGTGGAATTTGATCGACGAGCGCTCAACCCTCGGAAACGTTCTGATTTTTAGCACGCCTCTTCAGCTTTCAAATGGAATTTCTCAAGAAGGAGTATCGTTTAATAATTCTCTGTGATCGTGGCTACTCGCAGTCTTTCCTTTCCGAGACTTTTACTCCGCTTTAAGGCGTCGCGTTTCGTTCGATTTGATCTTGTGTTTTTGCTGAAACGAACGGAAGCGTTACCGAATGGATGGACTCACAAAAGAGTCGGCTGTTTCTTCTGTCCACATTATCAAATTTTCATGAGATGAAATGAAAGAATTTTCTCATTTCTCCCGTGAAGACAGTTTAATTATGAAATTATACTACGCGAGTGTTGGATATCGTATGATATAATATTTTTATTACAAGCTGAAAATGTTCGTTTCGCCTGCCTGTATGTAAATTATGAATAGTCGACGAAATGTGTGAAATTCTGTGATAGAACTTTTACTGGAAATGTATGCAGGAGACATAAACAGAATAAATTTGAACAAAATCGAGTGGTTGTTAAATGTAGAATTAAATTAAATTCCATCGTGACGGAAGAGGGCGGGTGGGAATGCGTCGTGTAATGAAGAAAAATATTAAAGTATATTGAACAAGCAGCTTTTATAAATGTGCGGCTAGTTTCGTAGAACAACATTTGAGAGATCGGTGAAATTACTCTGGCACACTTTTCTACTAGAATCTGCTTTAATCTCTCTGAAAAGAAAACGGTACAAAAGTATTTTTTAATTTTTAAAGTGTGTTTTTCTTTAATAAAATGTATAAACTGCAAGTAATACGATAGACGCGCTGATAAAAGGAGAATCCGGACTGCAATTTCAACTGGCGCGAATGCAAAATGGTTTCCCGTGCGGAATTTCTTCGTATTCAGCGATGCTGGGTATTCTTTAAAAAGTGAGTGGTACGTCGCAATTATGGTTCTGCGAAGCACCCTCTCAGAAATAACAAACCCACGCGTTCACCTCGTAAATTCCAACACTTAAAGACCCGTAGCCGTTGATATAATTCCGTGGTGAAAATCTCTCGGCCGCGGAGAGCTCGAAGGGTGCTCTAGAAGCGCGCATCTCGTTATTTCGTGTTCGATAATTTTATCGGTAAATCTCTACCAAAATTCCCAGCTGTTAACGCTGAATTTATTCAACCAATCTTGCTGGTCGTTGTCGACGTTATTGCGGTTTCTACATTCACCGGTCTGCAATCGGGTCTTTCCATTTTCTAAAATGTATTCTACGTTTAGAACATCTCCATTGAATAGATGAAAGAAACGGAAGAAGTAATCTTGCTAATGATCGACGATCGTAATGATCCTGAATTCATGTTCGTGACTAATGATCCTGATTACTAAGGAATCGAGTAACCACGATTAGTGAAATAACCAAAGCGAATGTAATTGGGGAGCACGATCAACTCAATAATCGTTAAACATGAAACGATTACGTTTTTGATTATGATTAACGACAGCAATTCGATATCGCGCATCGTACAGCTTTAATCATACTGAACAGTTTTTAGATAGCTTGCATTACAGGTTGCCGATTACCGATTACTGCTTACCAAATATGATTATTTTCATCGACCCAGTTCGGAAATGTTCGAATTAACGATTGTCGTTACTAGACACGAACGAGTCACACTCGTCGTGTGGATTTTAAACGAAGTCTAAAAAATACGACTTCCCGAAAAAAATATTATCGTAAAAAAAGATTATCCATCTTGCACGTGCACGGATCTCGATAATTATCGCGAATGTATGATCGTTTCCGAGGGTTGGCCCTTTGTTTCGCGGTTTACGAGTACACTAACGGCGGCGCGGTCTCGGAAAGGAACGGGAAAAATAAAAACGGCGTCGACCCAGTTTACATTCCATTTTGCTCTTGAAATTTGGCGCGACTTCGTACCCGCGGTACTTCATCCGACATTTCATCTTCGTCTGGTTCCAACAGTGATTCCCAACCTGTATAAACTGACCCTAAACAATTACGCTTTATGGTTACACAGTTTTTTTGATCCGTACGGTTGATCCGGTGCGAACATAAAACTGGGTCGCGAAGATCCTTCTATTTTGATGAACGCCGCGAACTTCCAAACGACATTACGCCCCCGACGTTTCATTTAAAACTTCACCGAGCAGTTCCGCGAGTTTTCTCGTTACATAATTTAATCGTTCCCCGGTCCCGTTTCGCGCGACGGTTCTCGCGCCTAACATATGCGCGTTCTCGACGAGAAAGAGAGAGGGACAGAGGATCCAGCTCTCGGAGCGTTACTATTTAAAGCGCGATCACTGCCGAGTTAATCAAGCTCCTCGGAGAGAAAGAGCGCAGAGCTGCGACGGGTCAAAGTTTGCCGAACCGATAAAAATTTACGAGCGAGAGGCCAAGGAACGCTGCTCCACTTTACCCTCGGTTCCCCCTCATTGACGTCGTCCGTCCCGTTTGTCCCGGATCCGGCCTGGAACCAGGCTTTTCTTTTTCTTCGTCCCGTGTACCCCTTTCTTCCCAGCGCGGCGTCGTCGTTCGTCTTCTGAATCGCGTTTATTTATCAAAGGAGAAATCACCGGGCGCGGACGACACCGGACTAAAGAGGAGCCGAAAAAGTGGTGGGAAGAGCAACCCCTCAGACGCCAGAAGATCCTTCATTATATTTTACGAGGATCTCCCAAAGCTCTTTAAGCTAATTCACTTGAACGAACGATCGGACTCTGGATTAGTTCAAGGACCTCGGCCCGGCTCCTTCGAGAAGTTATCCGACCACTTTACGATTCTTTCGAGGAACGCGGATATCGCGAGGAACCGATATTCAGTCTAAAGGTGCCCGTCTTTTGCGCGTCTGGACGCTGCGTCTTGCGATCCATACTCCATTCGTCGTAGCTCTCTGATGTGGCTCTGGACGCACGAGTTTGCGTTCCTACGATGTGGTTACAACCACCTATATTAAGTTCCTCACCAATGTGAAGTTATAGAAATTATAGCTTAAATAGTTTGAATTATAGAATAATAATTATAGATAAGTTCAGATGTATTTAAAAATTTTTTGAACGTCGTTGGTTTGTCTTTATCAAGATAGAAAATGTTTAATCAATAGTTTGCTGTCAAGGAAGAAGGATGTAAGAATTGAATTCTACAAATTTATTACTAATAATAATTTGTTTACAATTTGTTTGGAGGATATAGTGCTAAGTTCACTTGATGACTCCCAAAATGTCTTTCCTCGCTTTTCACTTGCGAAGGGAAGCGAAAGCGCATCGAATGAATTTAAAAAATGAATTGCGAGACTAATATACCGATTCCATAAAGTTGTGGCTTTCTTCCTGGCCGGTCTGGCTTAGAAAGCAAAGAGTTCGCGCGACCGTGGAAAGTGTTTTCATCGAATGATCGCGTCGCGTGTGGCCGGCCTGTTTGCGGGCGAGATTAATCTCCGTGTTCCGTAAAAATTCGATTCTCACGCGAAACCGCACGCACGAACGGGCAAATACGGTCGGCGTACCGTTGCACAGGTCGCCACTTTGAAATAGAACGTACACAAAGCACGGCTGCCACACCGAAGCCGCGTTCCATATTTATTCGACGTCGGTCACAGAATCCTATTATTGTGAGAGATTATTATTAGAGATGACGTTGTTTTCATCTGTTATCTGTACGGTATAGCAGACAGTGGATTCGATGCATTATCGCAAAAATTGAGTAGGTGTAACTTAAAAATTTATATTATTTTCAAAATATTACACGTATTAAAATGGAAAAGAAATTCCTGTTTAAACAGTACATGTACTTAACCCTTAACTAGGCGCATGGGGTCTATTTGACCACGAGTGGTATAAAATAGTATGTAACTTTTCCTTCGTGTTTAACATAAAATTCGTCTACTTAGTTTTTAAATTTTTCATTCATTGTTTTATTTTGTAAAAGACCCTGATTTTGTATAAGAGACCCTATGTGCACACTAACGCGCCCAGTTAAGGGTTAACCTTTACTTCTTAATCTTCACATGGTTCAGTGTCTATCGGTATGGAATCAGTTCGTTCTGTAATTTTCTCTTTTATAGCAAGTACGACAAAGTGTTTTAATTGTTACTACCATATTAGTTTATTAATTGTAAAATTGCTTGTTTTATATTATTGATCGAACCTGTGCGCCGACATCGTGACTCAATTATACCTCGGCAGAACGTTACAACCATCCCCTAGAATGCGAAATAGCCTGGCAGTGTTTCGCCGAGGAAACAGAGTTCGGTTAGGGAGGGGGTAAGTCCGATTCCTTTTGTTTTCGTCGTCGCTCGACCCCCGATAATACACTTTTCCCCGTTTCCCCTTTTATACACGTCGATAAAACGTCTTCCGGGCGAACCGTTCTATATTTCCTGATATCCGCCTAGTCGCGTTCTCACGCCCGCCGGCGTTGTTGCCTCGCCGACCAAATTTTCCCGATCCTTATCCAAGGCCGGGCCGACGGCGGATATAAATCCCGGTTGTATATAGCAGTTTGTCGCGCTCCCTCGACCGATTTCCGAACGGCTAAGGCTGTAAAAGTATACTGTCGTACTTCACTTTGCTGCGAATCCTATTTCTGCGGAGTATCTGGGATTACGATAGTTCGTTTACCGTGGAAACGGCGAACGATTGATCTCGCTGCGCCGAATCTAGGACAGCCGATGCCCCGCAGAAAACGTTCCCGCGTATGCTGCTCCGGGGAGTCGCGTTTTTCCCAACCTTACGAGCCGAAAACTCGCCGCGCCCCACACTGGGTCAAACCCATGAATTCTGTGTCAAAATCAAAGAACTTTTGATAGAAATGAGATAGAGCAATTAAATTTTTTTAAATTAAAGCTAAAACTTTGCAGAAGACTAGATTATTATAGAGATTGTGGTACGAATGTTTTTTAACCTTCGAGAAATTCGTTAAACTTGCACAATTTCAAGGACATTGTAGTCTTTCCAATACCACGTCGTAAAAAAATTTTTTTTAACACGCTTTGCATCATTTCATGTAGATTTTTTCTTGCTGATTTCAAATTTGATCTCAAAATTTGTCTACGGCCTCAGGATTTTGCAAAAATTATTTTTATTTTTATTGTGTTGCATATATGCGAAGACGAAATACCGTCAAATGGGTTATCAAATAACCATTTATTAAAAAATAGTCGTCGCTTTATTTGATTTCTGTGAAAAGTTCTATGATTTTGGCAGAGAATTCGTTGGTTTGCCCCACTGTGCGCCGCACGCCGCCCAACGACCCGGCACACGCATTAATTCACGTCGATCGCTAGCAGCACTGTGGATCTCGTTGGATCTCGGCGCGGCGCATCATTTATCCTGCGCCCTCCAATCGCAGCGACGTCCCACCAGGATATTAGCTTCTTGCGATCATCGTGGCTCAGTGTTTCGAATGGTTCTTACTGGCCCACGCAGTCATCTTCGTGTTCTGAAGGGTTGCGGGCTCCTTGGGATTTCGACGGTCCCGGAAGAGATATCTTTCCTTGAGAAATGGAAATCCGAGGGGATGGAAAAAATCTTTTGGAATTTATCGGTTTCCCAAGGCAGACTAAGCGCATGGAAATTCTATCCAGCGTATAGGGACCTTCCCCAGATGAATCATTGCAGTTCCTGCGGATTTTTACGGAATTGCGTGGGTTTGTGGGCATCTAGAGATCTGCAAACTGTGGAAGCTTGGAAAATGAAGGATTTGGAGTGGGTGTGTACAAAGTGCCACTAGACGAAATAGCCAGGAAGGCGACCGTGACAAGCGGTGAAGAATTTTAATTCGATACAGTGCGAAGTAGGTGTTTCTCACACGAGGTCTCGTGTACATAATTTCTAGTTTTGCACCTTTCGCGCGCAGTTACGATAAGGATCGTGGGCCGTTTTCCACGCAATGCATACCTAATGGCTGACTAAAATTATCTGACCAACGGGAGTACAAATGGATTCGTTAGGCAACGTTTATCGATTCGTTAGGTCAAGTTTATATTAAACAAACCTCGAGACACTTGACAATACGTATCAGAGAACATAAACGTAACATGTTTTTACATCCAGCGCAACACACTGCCTTGACAAAACATTCAATTGAATTTGACCATACATTTGATTTTGCAAATGCACGGTATGTTTCAAAATTTCCCAGACGCAATATTAATTTTCTTGAAAACGGTCTAAACATAGACCAAAACGTCGTGAATTTTCATAAATTGCAAAATTGCTTTTGAGTAACAATTTGATCGAACCATTGCGCCGTTAACATCAATATTCTTTGGCAACGTTTATCGATTTGCAACACGCGGATCGTTCCACCGATGTCTTGCATAAATATTTGCCAAGTTGGGTGTCGAGGATGGACTCGAATCGATCAGGTCACATAATTAAGCCAATCGAGGAGAGCGATTTCGAAACACAGCTAGCTGAAAACAACCCAATGGCAAATTGTCGGAAACGTTTCTCGGGACTACACTCTAGAACGATCGAGTTTCCTCGAAGATTGCCGTTGAGCTTGATAAACTATCGCCGGGTGAAACTTCGAAATGAATCTTCTTTTTAAAGAATATAAACTTTTCAGTTTATCCCCTTTCAACGGTGCTCTGCTCTCTTCGTTTCGGCCTCCGCGTTCGTTTATCTCCTCCGCTTTCCCGGGAATTAATGGAGAACCTTCCGTTACAGTCGCGGACGCCGGCACGAGACGAATAGCATCCCCCTACCCCCACTCTTTCTCCCTCTCACTCTCTCTCGTTCGATCATTATCGAGTAATTCGTTCAAGATTAAACTTCGACAATGCGGCTATCAATTGACTAATTAATTAATTCCGGCAAACAAAGTTCGGCAAATCGCAGCGTCGATGGGTTTAATTTAATTACACGCTGCCTGATCAAACGCTAATCGCTGCTCTTCCAAAACAACCGTGAACGCTGCTCCGAACAAAACGATTAAGAAAACACGGGTCGAATATTAACTGGAACTCGAACACTGTCTCTTGGGTAGTATCATTTTCCTATTTTCCATTCACCTACTTTTTCATAAATGTACCGAACGACCTGTTAATCGATTTCGACGAAATTTTCAGAATACGAGAATCGATGTTTGACATTTATCGTTTGGCGGTGCTTCGCAAGACCGTCAAATAGCATTCACAAAATTGTCGATGGACTGCAAAAAAGCCTTCTCAGACACTTAGCATGTGAAAGAGTTCCTAGCGAGAGTGTTTCTACAAATTTCCATTTTTACGAACATTCTCGACCCAAACAAAGTCCACTGGTGTCGGAATCGAGGACGTCAACCTCGAACGAGAGTGTCTTAAAACTGAAGTAGCGGCAGCTATACGGCTTTGCGAGAGGCCGCGATGTCGTTCGATAAACGCGGGAAGCAAGTGGCAATTCCTGGAATAAAATATCCATAATGGAAGCTGTTTCTGGTCTCGTTGTCGCGTAACTACATGTTACAGCGTTTATAAGTCGATAGCCGGATGTCCTTCAAGTTTGACGCGTATCCCGAAGGAAGCCGAGTGGATGTGTATCGCCGGAGTCTCCACGGTAAATAAGGCGTTGATGAAGGATAAACATCGGGCGGGGCCGTTGTTTCATAAATTGATTGGCGTGTGCACGTCGAAGGGAAACGACCGAGAACGCGAAGGCTGAGAAAGCACGGATCAGCGGGCGACTAACGTTTCGCATGGCTTCAATCAGACATCAACGTCGACTGCCAGCGAACTAAGTGGATCGAGCTCTATCAGCGGAACGAGACAATTAATTGGGAACGCGAACAATTCGCGTAAAGTCACAGGGGAACGTCCGAACTTTGAAGTTACACAAAGAGAAAGATCTCCGCCTAGTTAGAACCTTGGAAAGTAGTTGACAGTTCCGAAGATGGCTGAAGGTGAACGTTGTTGCTTCAGCCTTTCGTGTAAAAATCGTGAAAATACAAGAATACAAATTCGTAGGGTTGCTGGGAACAACCCGTCCCGTTTACAGGGTGTCGCATTTAAATGGGATCGGTGTTATCCGGTTAGTACCCTGATACAACGTGTTTCTGGTGGAAAGTAGTTGCCAGTTCTGAACGTGTCTGAAGATGAACGTTGTTGCTTCAGTCTTTCGTGTAAAAATCGTGAAAATACAAGAATACAAATTCGTACGGTTGCAGGGAGCAACCCGTCCTGCATACAGAGTGTCCCAGTTAAATGGGATCGGTGTTGTCCGGTTAGTACCCTGATACAACGTGTTTCTGGTGGAAACTAGTTCTGACGATGGATAAAGCTGAACGATGGTTTGCTACTTCAATCTTCCCGCCTCTTCGCAGTCGGAAGGCGCCCAGGGATTTCCTCGAACGGATATATCATCTGTGTCCTTCGTTGCCCGTAGAATTGTAGTTTTTGTTTGTCGGAGAACATTGTATTATTCGTCGCTACGGCTCCGAGCAATCGCGAATCCCATCTGCATGTTTGCTTGGAAATTAAGGGGATTTGTATGCATACGTTTGTTAACGTTTCCATATTGTCGCAACGACGCTCGTGTAACTCGCCGGGGTGGGGGAAAAAAATAGGAAAATTGTCTCTGAACAGAATTACCTTGTTATAAGATATGACCCGTTTGCGTCATAAACTATTTATGGGTGGCCGTGTGCCAACCCATTCTTCAACGAACACCACTTTGAGCATCGTGGATTCTTCGATCCTCCTGTAAAACGCGGGCAACTGACCAAGAAAGGAATTCCTCTCTTTACGATCGGGAACGGTCCGAGATTGAAGGAAGAACTTAAACAGCACGGTAAAGAGTATTTTATTGAACCGCGGGCGCCGCGTTTGCACATCCGGTAATAAATTTGTCTACAGCGCGCCCTTTAGAACGGCCGAACGTGTCGGAACTCGCAAGTTGTCGGCTTCGACGCCGGGATTCAGCTCGGAAGCCGCTGGATCGAGGAATTTCGTACACATTTTAATTTCTTCGTATTTCTTGACCGATCCTCCACAGTTGAAACGCTTGTTATCTGCATTTTGAACAATCGAGACACGTAGAATCGCTGTCGTTACGTCTCTCGCAAAATTCTTCCAATGGGATAAATAAGTTCAAAAAATCGTGCCTGCAGTCTGAAAAGCTTCGACAAAGGGTTCGACGCAAAGGGAAAAAAACTCGAGCACGTGAAACGAAAAATGCGTCGAGGAAGACGCGTTAGAAAGCTGCAATGTCTATACGAAAGGAACGAGAAGCAAATTCAAACGGTTTCGACGATGTGTGTGTGTGTGCGTCGTGTTTCTTTTCGATTTACCGTGCTAGTTTTCCGTCTCTTCAAGCTTTCGTCTCTGCGCCTAGTCTTTGACGAGGAGATCGCAGCATGATCGAATGGAAATATCGACTGGGAAATAAAAACGTACCAGTCCAATGGTAGTCGGAAAAGACTCCGATGTTTTCCGATTGTTAATCGGACTCTAATCCGTGTTTCCTTGAAAGAACTCGATAAATAGATTCGTTAAATACTTTTCGACGAATATTGAAAATTGTGATGCATCGGCAAAGAGTTTACGACGACGAAGATGACTCCGTGATATCGAGACTAAATCATTTATGAGAAACGATAACACGAAGGCGCCTGCAAAATTCGAAGCGATTGAAAATGTCATGAAATCTAGTTTACGCGGCTTGATCGATTTTCTTCGCTCGCGGAGTATTATATTCGAATTTATTTAGCCTCTCGAGCATTAATATCGTCGTTTTAATAATCGAGTACAATTTGATGAAATTGATTTTGCAATTCCCCCCTCCCCCGTCGCTAGATGGCGATTTCTCGTTATGAATTCATAACTGGCAGTAGAGGGACATACCGGGGATAATTCTACATCGGACTCATTCTGGAACCGTAGCCGTTCTCATTGACGCGGCTGCAAATCAATCTCCGTCCGCGTCGAACTTCAAATCACACTTCACCGAGCATGTCGCTTCCATCGGCGTAAAATCTGTTCTAGGTGCGCGCGCGCGTATTCTTCGGGAGAGCTCGGTTAAAATGAAAAATCGATCAAACTTCCACGATTCAATCATAAATTCTTGTCAGCTACAACCAAATTCGAAAAAACAGTTCCCTCGCCGATCGCTGCGTTCGTCGTTCGCGAAAACTTCTCCGGTCCCGTGTCGCAAACAGAACAATTTTTCGCAGGATTTTTCTCTCCGAAAAAACACGCCACGCGAACGCATCGAACAAAATAAACGCGCTAAAATATTTTATAATGTGTACGCGTATCTAATAAATTTCACGAACGTAACCGTGCTCAACAAACTTTTAATTATTTCAGCGCACGGTTCGATCAATTGTTCTTTAAACACTATTTGCAAATTATAATAAAAAATTTTTTCTTTTACACTAAGCAAGTAGGTAGCAGTTGTTCTTGTTTCAAATTCGCACGGTGCAAACATAATATTGATTGTTAATTTACAGACGCAATTTTTCTAATTTTCTTGAGAATGATCTAAAGTAAGATCGAGACGTTGGAAAAGATGTTTAAACGACAATTGATCGAACCAGTGCGCTGAAATTGTTAAAAGTTTGTTAGCAACAAGCTACGATCGACATAAGAAAATATTGATAACCGTGTTCGTTCACACTCAGAGATATTGTTCTCTCGCGTGCTATTTGTGCACGGACCGTAGAATGACCGATGGCGTACCTGATTTCTCTCGCATGCGACAGAACAAACGAAACTCTCACCTGTCCAGAAAAAATTGGAAAGTTCAATTACGACTTTGATACTTTCAAATGAAATTCTACGTTCTCTACTCGCGACCATTATATATTCTACAATTTCCGCTTGCAGTTTAATATTGGTACAATTGATCGACAAAATGAACTTTTATTGCGTCGGTGTCTGCTCACCGAGCAAAATCGACTTTCATTCACCAACATATTCGAAATTTTTACCGAGCACTCCACACGCATCGTCTGAGTACTTCAGATAATTGATTGAAATCGATGGTTGCTTAATCGAGTCCATTACAGTCTATGAATCGATTACCTTTCAGCCACAAATACCTCGGGATTAAATGATTAATTATTATTATACAGCTGATCTTTATGCAAATTCGGAGTGACGTAGAAATAAATATTCTCTCTTAATTCGTTCAATAGCTTGACAATAATATAAAAGTATTTTTCAATTGCTCGACAGTCTTGAAAGTTTTACATTATACGTATTTACTTTTCTCAAAAATGCATGAAATCCGCTGTGTAATTATTCTTACGAAAAATTTCAGACGTGTGATTTCGTAATAACGACGACGCCCTACCCGGTAGCCTAAATGGCCAGGCGGGAAGGCAGGAACGACGATTACGAACGTCAGATCCTGGAGGATCGGAAGTCTCGGTTCGGATGGTTACAAATAGGAAGCAGAGACTGCGGAGGGAGATATCGGCATCACGATCTTCGAGGGGGTGCTTAGCGCCACTTATCTCCCGGTTAGAGTGATATCGGTATGAAGATCTCAGGCATCGTCGGAGGGCTGGAGAGGACCGCATTATCTTCGCTATTCGCGGCTCATTCGTCACTCCGCCTTTAATCTTGGAGTCTTCCCGATCGGCGAGCATTATCTCGAAGAGGATCGACAGGGCTGCGTAAATCGATCGCGTCTGAAAAACGCCTGTACGCGCGTAGGTGGAAAAAAATCGGTAAATTCGATTTTCTCGCATCTGTCGTTCCTGAGTTAGTTACCCCTACCATACACATACTGAAAATTTCATCGAAATCACATACACACGAGTTGCAAACGATTAAAATTGGTGAAATTCGTAGTTTTACACAATGTTTGATCAATTTTTGCTTAAAATCCACACAATATACGTATAACTACCATATATCTACAAAACATAAATTTTTAATTTTCATTACGGGCCCAAGTAATAATGTTTAAAAAAATGCTTTTTTTATTTTCGCATGTAACCTTGTAAATAATAATTTTTTGCAATGAGATAAATGACGGAGGCAAATGTCGCGTCGGTGGCGCATAATTGATTTAAGATAGGTAATCGATTGTTGCGAAAGAAGTTGTGATTATCTGGCTTTTATATTCGTAATACGAATTCAGCAGTTGAATGTAAGTACAAAACAACAGATTCATTTCAATTGCTAGTAAAAATATAATTCCGAGCTGACCTTCGCATTTACGGCCGAATGATCGAAGATGGTGTAATAACTTAGCGGGAATCAAATGATCCGAAACACCTGTTCCTTATGGAGCCTATTCCGAGGCCACCGTAACGGAACAAGGGAAGACGTCGTAGGGCCGTGGGGTATTTGCCGATCAATTGAGGACAATAGATTACTCCTCCGGCTGTTTGGTACTTGGAACGATCAGGCCAGACTGTTTGGTCGGCTCGCTTTGTGAGCGAGACTTTGCTTTCGGGATTATGTTGGTTTGTTCGCGAATAGACACGAGTTTGGCGTGTACCGACGATTGCATGGAAACCTCGATTCCGCGAATTAATCGAACCGCAGTCCGCGATCCGCGCGAGCGCTTTTGCAAAAAAGAAAACTTTCCGACTGCCGCGTTCGCGTACGAACGAATATTTGCAACCGAGTATCCTCTCTCTCTCTGGCATTCATGGTTTAACAGGCGAACAAATACGAAACGTGTCATTTGTGCTTGTCAATAACACGCAAGCCCGGGTAGTTTCAATTTATATAACCGTTTCGACCCGGTGGAATCGTAAATGTAAGCTATCCATAGAGGATCATCCGTTCGATCTACGAATCGAATGGTAGCAATCTATTAAACCTAAAACCGGTATCATTCCTTCCGTTCGTACGTAGCTAAGGATTAAATTTACAGATTACCGATAATCCCGTTCTTGTTGCAACAATGTTCGTACCTCGATATCGGTGTATCCGTGCACGATGCAGAGGGCATAATCTCTCCGGAAACCGTGAACCGTTCGCCGTTGTAATCCCCCGGATGTCGTTCGCATGAAAACACACGGCGGACAGCAGAAAGAAAGCACCAACGTGAGAACCACTGATCCGTAATAGACCCGTGCTCCTCTCCACTCTTTCTCTCTGTCCCTCTGCTCGGGGCAGTGACCCGCGTGCTCACGGGACGCGAACCAGCCTCCTTATCAATTGCGTCATTATGAAGTTAACGATCTTGCCTCGTAACAATGGCCAGTCCGTATTGAAAGTCTCATAATCCTTCGCCATCTTCGGGCCGGATGTATCGTTCGTGTCGTTCGATTTCCCTCGGGCCGGAAGTCGCTGTCGCGCGATTCAGCCACGTTCTCCTCTCCTCTTCCTCCTGGTCTTGCTCGTCCTCTTTTCGCTCGTCTCCTCTCCTCTTCTACTTCAACTGTGGAGCGCAGCGTTTCAAACCGTAATCAATTTTAAACTGTACGAAGACAATGGCCGTTGTTGCGGACCGTCGTCGTGCCGCGCCGGAAAACGCTAAATATAATCGGGAAAACCCGCGTTTCCGCTCTGCCGCACTCGACGTTCAACTTCGCCACGTTCCTCCCGCCCACTCGCTACAACAAAATATTAATTAATTCGACGGTGGGTTGTGCCGAATTATTTCCGAATTTTTGGTTGCGAAATCCATTTGGTAATTATATAGAATAGGTCCGCGTACTCCGATCTCGATGAAATTTTAATATGTTATAGATTTCGACATTTTAAATAACTTTTTTCTTTTCCAATATAGGGGGTCGCTTTTAGTTTTCGAGATATTCGCAAAAAACGATGTATTAAAAAATACCTCGTTCCATTAAGAAAAATGAAGTTGACCTTCGTATGTCCTTTACGCGATTTCATTCTAATAGTGCTCCTGTATGGATCTGATGTCAAAAGGAGGCGATGTAATATATCTGTGTTTGTTTCAATTCTAGAATTTAATTAAAAATTAAACTTCGAATACAAGGTACGTTTGTATCTAAATCCTCAAGTAACTAATTACAAATTTTGATTAATTAGATATTTTGCCCAACTCTGGAAGAGAGTATTCGTTGGACGTAGCGCTGATCTTGAGAATTCTTGATGGAATCGACGATTTCAATAAAGCGCGAAGAATACAAGGACCCGAATTGTCCGGACTAAAAATGGTTTCGTTATTAGCATTCTGTAAACAGAAAATTGGAACGGGAAGCTTTGAATTCCAGCCAAACAACTCCCAGAACTACAGCTTTTGTTCGCCATGGCTTTTGTTTACAGAGGCGGAGAGCGAATTGACGTGGTCCTGGGGCGCGTGTAGTGGAGTCAGGATTTTTCCACGACTGTTACAATTCTTTTCTGTTCCAACACGATTACGTGCCCACCATCGTTCACTCGTTCGAGCGTAATTACGAAGCACGATTAAGACTCGGAGCTTTCTTCGGTTGGTTCGATAAGTTGTCAAAGTATCCGTAAGGGTTCGATTCGATTGACGGCAGGACGGGTAATTAGGTGGCTCGTGCGTGAATGAACGCGGGAGGAAGTACTCCGACCTACAATGAAATCAATCAATGCCAGGAGAAATAGCGATTAAAGCCGATACTTATATTAAGGAGCCTCGAATAATTACTGACGTTGAATCGTCGTCGCCTCGCTCTGAAAGGAGAACGGAAATACGCAAATTACATTCCGGATTTGCGAACCTCCGCTGAATCGTCGGCAAAGTCAACACGGTTATTGCATTTCAAGTTCTGCGCTTTTCGCGATCGTCTTCCATCGCTTCACCGTTACCTCTTTTTCATTAGCGCGTTAATCCAAATAATTCACTTAAACGGAGGATGTCCACATTGTACATTTTCGGGGCGGTGCGGTGGTTTCATTTTGTCGACCTCAATAGGAATTTCTGTTCGCGTTTCTACACCGCCTGGACCCGTTCGCAATTTTCGAACGCTTTTCACCGTAAATCCATAAAATATGTCGTCTTTTATATAAGCAAATAATTTTGCTTGTAAACGAAGAACACGTGTTTCTAGTTAGCGATGTAACGAATATTACATCATTGAATAATATTAAACATATGCTTTTATAATTTCATTCGAATGTTTTATATAAAATACGACAGAATATTCCCTCCTACGTAATATTTCATCAGTCTAGGAAAAGCTTGTGTGCGCTTCAAAAATAATATATTCGGTGCGCGTCACCCGTCAAATTGACAGACCCCGTAAATCTTGAAATCTGAGAATTCGCAACAAGCGTTCGCAGAAACGTTCTATCCTGTTTGAATTAATTACAGAGTTTAATCCGAAGTCGACATCATTTAGCGGGATTGACATTCCCGAGCACAAGCAAGAGAACAGCGGAGCTTTTCAAAATCGAAAGGTCTCATTGCGCATCGATCCATCAACTCTCTCTCTTTTTCTCTGCAAGTATGGGTAAGAACTACTCGATCCTTTATCACCGTGTACACAACCCCCTCGGTTCGCATAAATCAAACAGGTCCTGTCAGACTTTTCCTACGGATTTACTTTTATGGTTCGCGGGTGCGATCCGTCTGATTTATGCGACTCGAATCGACAAGTGTCGTCCGCGAAGAACACTTCATCGTCGGATCTGCAGGACACTTCGGGATTCCTTCCTCGGATTTTGCAAATGAAAGCGGTCTACGAGATGTGTTCAAGAAGTTCTACAACTGGTGTAATCAAATTTGAGGCGGTAGACTCGGAAGTGCTGGGTCAAGGAACAATTTAGGCCTCAAATCGCCGTCAAAAGAAAAGTACATGTTAGTATGCTTGGATCATGACTAAAATTTTCAAAAAATGCTACGATATAAAATTAGATCGAATTTAGTACGGTTTTTATTTGCTTTAGACCTACGAATACTATTCCCATGAGAAATAGGATTCTATTCCATTCCACTTCCTTAAAATTCGCTATAAAAATTGGAAACTTGCGTCTGCAGTCTAATCATAATTAGTCATTAGACTGCAGATCTTTCGTAAGAAACGAGTCAAAGTTCAGCCATCTCCGATATCGGAATAATTTCTATGTATCCGCTATCACCTGCGTATTCTGTCGGAATACGAAATGGTCTCTTCAGCCAGAGCACGGTTCAGAAAAATCCTCGCGTTATTCCGGAATGGGGGAAGTTTCGTTCCGAGCCTAAGTCCTCTTATCACCGAGGTATCCTAAAAACAGACGTTTCATCCTATTTTTATCCAACCACGGTCTCTGGAGGGCTATGGAATCGTACACAGACACACACGTGCACGGTACGAGATCCGCGGACACGCAAAATCAGTCGTGATTGGCCAAGTCGAGTGGAAAGTTAATACATACTTTCTGCGGAATAATTACACTCGAAACCATAGGGTACAGAGACTGAAGTGGACAGTGAAAGGGTATGTTAATCCGCGGGGTGGCTCTTCCAACGAACCCTGGAACTTCATGCGAACCCTCTCCAAAGTTTTTAAGCTTTTCACACTACTCCGGCTTTCCCCTTAATTGCCCAGACTTGCAGCCGAAGAACCGTATGCGTGTTACGTATTTTAAAAGTGGAACCGAATAACCCGTTCACTCGGGTTCCAAAGCGAATTCGCCCCTGTAGAATATACAATAACGTTCAGGAATACTTATACGTACTGAAAAAGAATGTCCTGGGTATTCCATATTATGGAATGCCGGGAGAAATTTCAACGGAAATTATTTACCTACCATTAGAACGATCTGCTTTTTGATATGACTGAAGAGCATTCAGGAATACTTATACGTACTGAAAAAGAATGCCCTGATTATTTATTCCATATTATGGAATGCCTGGAAATATTTCCACGGAAATTATTTACCTTCCATTAGAACGATCTGCTTTGATATGATTACATTCAGGAATACTTCAATCAAATCTAAAAGCAGATCAATCTAATGGTAGGTCCAATAATTTCGGTAGAGATTTTTCGACTTCCAGTGTCGCATAGAAACAATAACCAGGGCATTCTTTTTCAGTACGTACCAAACGAGTAACAGCTGTCGCAGTACCATGACGAGTCTTATTTTCGGTGCTCGCAAATTTCGATCACTGAACCCCCTTTTTTCGAAAAGTTCAATTTTAGCGAACGTCGTTCTAAAGATACGTTTGGTCCAAAATGTACCCGAACCGTCGTTCTGTTTCTTCGGAGAAATTTTTGTTACTCTAGCGAAAATATCCGGAAACCCACGTACCTGCATGTGGTCTCCGGTCGGCAGGGTCCTAACAAGCAGCCTGCAACAGAGGAAACAAGAAGAGCGGGTAAACAGAGCATCTTGGAATCTGCGAAACGCGACGGTGCCCCATTAGGCCCGTGAACAAAGGGGCTATGGTCTTCTTTAATTCCCGGCGGCTCCTTACTTATTTTTTCTTTTATTTTCCATGTTGTCACAGCAAGTATGTGGTTTCTCTTTGGTTCTTTTTTCTGTTTCTTTCTACACGGCTGTGTCCCAATATTTTTTCAACTTTTATTATATTTATATTATTTTCCATTCGCAGAACCATCTCTCTTGAAAATAATCCGAATCTGGATCGAAACGTTGAGGAGAACGTACAAATAATTTGCAAATTTGCTGTTTTATGATTGACCGAACCGTGCGCCGAAATCACAAATTTATTTTATACGACCTATGGTATTCTAGCAATGGTATTGCGTGATCGATATAAGCATGGAGCTGTTTTGCGCAGCGAATACGATAAGTATAACGTTCCCGGGGCCTTGATACAGTCTGGAGAGGAGTGGATCGTTAAGTAATGTCGTCACGGAGGAGCTTTAGGGTTTGTCATGTAAATCGTAATCCCGCCATCGAGGACCAAAAGAGGACCGGGTGACGAGAACGCTTTGCCGGCGTCCTCTTTCTTTCTTTTCTCGCTTTCTTCCTGATCGCTATAGGCAGAGCGCCGGTTGGCGCGGCCATTATCATCGAAAGCGGATTCGAGTACTTCGGCAACTTTCAGCGAAGAATTTATTATAATCGTATTCAAGAGCGTCTTATGGCAACGACTGCAAAGTAGCTATCCGCGGATGGGGAACGTCGGGGGAGGAAGCTGATTGAAACTCTGAAACATTTGCTCCGTTGGGTAACTTGCCAGCCAATCGTCGCAGATAAGTCGGTTTCCCAGTTAACGGTCCCCTTAATTAACCGTCTACCATCGTCGCGGGAATGTGAACCGCGACAACGACGAAGACGACGGATATCGAGAACTTTCCCTTGCTCGGCCGGGCCCGTCCAGGGTCTATTAATTCGCCATTATCGCGGAAGTATAGCAACAATCCGCGCGAGCACGCGGCCTTCCAGCTATCCGCCAGGCAGAGAGTTAATAGCTTCTCGCCCGTTCTTCGCCACCGCTTAATTGCCAACCGGATAGCAGTGAATTCGCCGCGATTCGTTCGTCCGAAGATAAATAGCAGGTTATGTAATTAAGATCGGAACGATGAGCGTGTTATTTCAAGCCGAGCCAGCCTCAACCATCCACTTCCGGCGGGCAAAGTTAACCGGGACTCTGATAGGCACTGCAACCAGGATCGAGAGTATTGGTACGTGCCATAAGCGAGTCGGACCGTTGCTAATGGAACAACCTCTCGATTGCCGAGGAATTATTTCATGTTGTGATAGGTGTTTCCCCCGGATAATTGAGATCACCTTTTACGGGCGCATTTTAGGCGACGAAACTTCTCCGGGCGAAGGTACGCGGCAATGTGGGTCCCATGGAAATCACCGACACGAATTTGACCGACTCCAGATTTCGCCGTCAACGAATTTGACCGACAACGATTTTGATCGTCGGTCAAATTCGTTTAGTTATAGTTATTTGCAAAAATGCTTAGTTATGAACATTAGATCGAATCTTTGCGCTGAAAGCATCAATATAAGATTTATCTAGGGCTTGCAATAACGAAAATGGAATGCGGCATCATTTTTTAGTACCACAGTTCTGAAATAGGTAAAATCCCGTAAATTTTGCGGGACTGTGCGTGTAATCAAAATTGCGCGAATGACAACAAAATGAACTATTTCGATGTTGCGTCGATACTAAATTAAATGTATGTATACCTGGATTGTCTTTCATAAATTTTCATTACTACGACCAACGATGATTATCTTATTGGGTAAAATTTGTTTCTTCGTTAAATATTGTATATTAGATTAAAGAACTAAATCCTTAGTCCCGCGGGACGCCGCGGGATTCAAATAAATCCCACATCTGTCCCGCGGGACTGTAAATGGCGCGGGACTGCAAACCCTAATTCGCATGCTAAATATACAAATTCCATTTAGCGTATTGATGATTTTGAAATCCTACGAAAAGAATGACCACAAGAAAAAATTCTCACCACCTCAAAACAGTGTAGTTTTGTTCTGAGAAGATATTTCGTATAACAAGAAATAAAGATTTAGTTGGTTCCATTTACGAGAAAGCTTGTATATCGTTCGTGGTATTAAACTCGAGTTATCGTCGCTTTTATTTCAACGATCCTTGTTAACGGTTGGATTAGCTAGCCCCGTCAAAGAAATCTTTCTTGGAGAACGTCGGAGGTGGAAGAATTGCAACAGTGCTAGTGGATCACTCGGTAAAAGTGTTTATTTCCACCCTCCAAGAGCTAACACTGAATCGTTGGATCGAAAAATGCAAGGATCGCTAGATTTATTACGGTGAATCCTTCTAACTTCTTTGAAACAGAAACTCGGAAGTACATCTTGAAAGCTTCCCTGTCAAAGGGCGTTCGAATGTTAATGGGACTTACTGTAAATAGAGATAGCAGCCAGGCGACGTTATCGCTTAATTCGTTTTTTATCCGGGATAATGCTAAAGCGAACGTGCGAACACTCATGGGCTTCACGGTAGAGTACAAATTTCAACGAAGCCTTATGACGTCGTTGTGTGGCAGAGAAGTGAGACGTGACGAATCATTATTGATAGTAACCGATAATACCGCTCGATCAATGAATCATATCGTTAATGAAACATTGCTCTCAATCTTTTTAATATTTCCCAATATAATCGGAATGACTTGTTAAGACTCTCGTATACCATACAAAATATTATCTGTATTTCATTTATCATTATATTATATATTATTGTAAATTCATTTATCAATAACATTCTCCCTAGTTAATCACGAAACGAATAATTATCGCACCTGCTAGAAAACGTTTCCTTATAGAAGACAGCTTATGGCAGCGGAAAAATAATTTCCATACCACAATAGCTACACAAAAAAAGAAATAAAACTTCTTATTATTTAATACGTGTCTATATTGTAATAAACAAAATTTTTCGAGGAAGCCTAGTAACTTCGTTGTGGAAATGTTGGAAACCGCTGACTTGGTGAACTTATTGTTGACCGTAAGAATCTTGAACAAAGTGACGTTTCTCTTTAACGATTCTTTCTCTGATTGAAGATTTAGCGGTCCCTTAGCGTGGTAAATGTGCAAGCAAATTGTATCGAGTCCATTGTCAGGTTATAGTGACCCGGAGGCAGTTAACGTAACTCTCGTGCGGCGTTGGCGAGCGCCGGAAGCGCACTTGGAGAAGTTTAACGTTGCGTTTCGTAGCATTTAATAGAAAACGTTCGCGAAGTACACGCGTTTCATGTTTCGAAACGGGTCCGCAATTTAGCGTTACTTGCAACGTCCCTTTTTATTAAAGTTGCCGTTCAATTCGCGGAACGTTCCCCGCGCCGGCAATTTCCAGTGGCACGAGCTTCTAGGGCTGCCCTGTGCAACCTCCATCGACCCTTAGGGCGTGCGACGTCTCCTGCACCGACAAGCAGGACGCGCGTCGGTCATTCCGATTATAATTCTTTGATTCATATTAACCGTGCTTTATTAGCACAGCGCGCCCTGCAATCGATATATATCGATGCTCAACAAGAGAGATCAAAATATAGAGAGATGACGTAAGAGAGTACACGTGATAAGATTGACGTGATAAATAAGTAGCGATAAAGAAAATAACGGGACTAGGAGTGATTGAGGAGAATAGACTAACCATAATCCGAACAAGGTTCGTAATTCCTGTAAGTTCAAAAAAAAAAGATATTAATATCGAATCGTGGAATTTGAAAAAAGCTATACTCTTTTAAAGGACAACGGAATATCGATGATGGTCACAGAATATACGGTCGTTTCATACGCCATTAAAGACACCGAAATATTCGTCTACCAGCGGAACGGAAATTATTGATGTTTTGGTGACACACTTTGCGCGACCGCCATTTTGTTGACCGTTTAACCCTATAGCTCACGGATGAATAGAACTCACGCCAATGCACGTGTCCGAATGCCCGAACCATTTATTTTTTGCTAACGGGTAAACTCCTTTTTTAGTATAACAAACCTGTTGTCGATTTAACGCCGGTAAACTACTCTGAACGAAAAATGTTTACTTAAGTTATCCACTTTTTTCAACGCGGTTTGTATGAGTTTATTTAATAAAACATCGTGTTTCCTCACTTTCACCTCGAATCACGACTATCGAATATGTTTCATCGTTTCCATAGCTGTAGTAAAACTTGGATATTTCTGCGGGAACGTTAAGCACAGGTTCTCCTCTAACAGGCTCAGAAAGTTTATTTTTTTCATGTACATCAAACGTGCGACACTTGAAAACTGTGCTTTCAAAGTTTACGGACGAATTCGCAAAAATAACGAAGTTTCAGAGCATTTTGAGCGATGGGGCAGAGTTCGAAACGGCTAGCTTAGAAACTTTAAACGGGGCTGCCTCGAATCCACGTTTTCTAACAACTACGAGAACTATACTTACCTAATACCCGCACCACAAATTTACAGCCATTAACGCGCATCCAACAGCCTGGCCAAGTTATTCAATTCGCCCCTATTCACCGTCGACCAGATAATTTACGTCCAGACATAGTTGATTATAAATCAATTCTCCTTTCTACTGAATATTAAATTTTGTCGATCGTAACAATTTTATAGAAAATATTTACACTTTTATTTCTTTTTTCCATCACACACAGCAAACGCAACTTTTCTCTAGAAAATGGTGCGGATCTGGATCGAAACGTCGAGAATTTTTTGAATTGCAAAATTGCTTGTTTTTAACAATATATATATATATTTTTTTCTGCTTTCTACTGTTGGTTTCGGGGAAAGATACGAGTCTGGGACGAGAGTAACGCAACGCACTGACCAGGCAGAAATATCGAGCAAGTTCGAGCATGGAAATTATTTGAGCACCTCGAGTGTCCGATAATTGAAATAAATTTGGTGCCGCGGTGTTCGTCGGGGGCAAATTTCAGAGAGTAAAGGACTGGCGGCGGACCATTAGCGACGCAAGACGGGTTCGTTATTCACGGGCGAAGTGGCAGACAGTTTTTGCCCGATAACTCCGTCCCGCAACCGAATCCGCGATCGCCATTGAAAATTCCAAATCGAATTTCAATTTGCACGGCAACTTCGCAGGGATTCTTCATGGAAACGTACCGCGAACTTCTCCGAACGGAGCTTCGTATTCATCGAAAAGCAAAAAGTTGTCCCCGTCTTCTTTTTCCCCCTCCCGCCAGGCCGGAGTTCATTTAACGCCGAAGACTATTGTAGCTTTAGCATTTTCCGCCGCAGCTCCTCAGCATTCGGTCGATGCTAATTAACCGTGTCTGCATTTGCATCGCTTCACCGTCTTGGTTTTCTTACTAAAGAGATCCGTTTCTTACCTCGGCGTTTCCTCCCCGCCGATGGATTTCCGCGTTTTTCCGTAACGTTTCCGCGACGTAGTTAATGATAACGAGATGGATCTCCTCCGGAGCTGCACGGTGGTTTTGCGAAGAAAGAAATCTCCGGCCGTGGGTCGAAGCAATTAATCAAATCGCGGAACTCCCCCGACGTTTTGAATATTCAGAGGACGCTGATAGCGCGCTAGAAAAAGCCGCGTATATTCGTTTGATCAGTTAACGACTTTTTCCACGCACGGCGGACACGGTGGATTGGGGCCTTTCGCGAAATCTTTCTTTCCTCGCGTCGAGCCGCAACCTCTCCTGGAAACCTTCATTAACCGAGGAACAACTCCTCGCCGCTTCCAGGTAATTACCGTAACGATAAACCTTATCGCCATCAATTTTTCCATTTTTCAAGCCACCCACGTCTAGCCAACTTCCCACTGGAAAATCTGGTTTAATCATGCTGCCGGACGCGATGCTAACTCTGCACTGCTCCAGTTACGCCGACTGGCGGTAACGTTCGGACACCGTTCAACATGGCGCACACTGGGCTGCATCGTGAGAATTAACTATAACTCTTGAACCAAAAGTAGACAACGGATTTGATGCATTTATGGGAAAAATGAGTAGACGCCATTTCGAACGGTATAACATTGAAAGAATTTAAAAATGCTGTTATATTTAATTAACAATTACATACAAGACAGCTGCAAGTTTTCGGTTTCCTTATAGGTCAAGTTTAACCTCCGATTTCATTTGGAAGTGAATCAACAACATACGTATTCAGTGATACAAGAGTTTAGACTCGTTTTTCTAGAACTCGCCATTTCTTAGGAACGGTAGCTAAGCAAATTGTTCCGAAGCTTTTTGCAAGGGTCTGATTCCGACACTGATTCTGCTTCAATCCTGAGTGACTGAAACAAATGAACGGTTCAAATGGTATAAACCGAATCAGTGTGTCAAAGGGTTGGTAATTCTCTTATTGAAGGAATCACCGTTCCATCGAAACGATGAACGTCCGAGGGTAGCGGCAGCGAACGTAAAAGAAGAAAAGCCTGGGAAAGGCCATCAGATAGAAACATTTCCTTTTGCAAGGGAGATCGCTAGATCTCCGGGTGCATTCTTCAAAATACAAGACAGGAATCGCAGGAATGACAAACCATCGAATGCCCGGCAACCCGGTGAACACGGTCTGTTAAGGGTACAAAAGCTGCACTCGAGGAACTCCTCAAAGGGACAAGATGCTGGCCGGATAAGGAGTAACGGGGCCACGATAGTTGAAGGCGGTGCCGGCGCCACGGCCTGTAATAAGGGAGGAAAATAAAAGGTCGCCGAAGAAAATACGAAATCGTGAGTCGGGCCCCGAACGGTGCAGCCGCCCCTAACTTAAAGGGTTCGTTATTACCAGCGGTGCCGCGGCAGAACTTTGAATGGCACCAGTCTGAAGCCGTGCGCGGTCACGAACCATTCTTCAAAGACTCCGATTTAAGAGAGTAGAGTACCCACGTGGCATTACTGGAATATTATTAGATCTTTGTACCAAAACAGGGGTTTACGCGGGAACAAGTCACGTCCTCATACGATTACATTTTGAGCTGAGTGAGGGCTGATTCGAAAGAGAAAGATCACATGCAGTGCTGTCTATTCATGTTTTTGTTAGATGATGTTTATATCTAGTAATACGAGTGTCCAAAGTAGGGAAAAGAAATGAAGAAAAATTCCGGAGATTCTAATGTCTTTTTCGTTCACAAAAAGACCTTTCTTGTTAAAATATCGAGAAGACTGCATGTCACCTTCTTCTTTGGAATGAACCCTCGCTCAGCTCAAAATATAAGCGTATGAGGACGCGAGGTGTGTTCCCGTAAATCCCTGTTTTTGGCCTAAAATCTAGTAATATTCTAGTAATGTCACGTGGGTACCCTACCCTCTTAAGGTGCAAAACTCTCTGTCTCTCGCTCTCTTCCTTCCATCGACCGGAAGTTCGGTCGGACGATAACAATTGACGATTTGGATCCATAATCCGCGTGCCTCGTGCCCGTCCAAACAGTTTAACTTTAGCGAAACTTCGGCCTCGAAACGCGCGTGATAAACGATCCAAGTTTCTCCTTTCATCGGTGGCCGTTCGACGAATACTCCGGATTCCAGCACGTCGTTGACACCAACCATCCTCTCCCTCTCTCGTCTCCTGTTACCGCCTCCTACATCCCCGTACGCGCAACGGTGAACCATCGTCACCATCCCTCTGTCCCGAGCCACCCTTTTCCACGTCCGACCGGCTCTTTGGTAAATTATTACATCGGTCTCGGCGAACGCCGATCCACCGCCATCGATCCGACACCACTGCTCTGCTATTTCTCCGTTTCCGAACGATTGATTCCGCCACTGTTTCTATCGCATCCCCGGGCATTCTTCTCTTTGTATCGTTTCTGCGCGGCTTTCCTTCTTCGCGAAATTGGTTCGATCGACCCGACCCGCGAACCAGCTAGTGAGAAAAGATACCAACGCTCTCGACGGTGCTTTTCGGTTCTATTAAGTTCGGTTCTCTTGTTCTCTTGGGCTCGGATCACTACGGATGGGTTTGGACTATTGTTTGCGTCCTTCTGCCACCCGGGATAAAGTTAACTGCGCCGAGGGTGGAGTCCCATAGGAAGAGGCGCGGTCATGCCTGTTAGGCTATCGATTTTGGGAAAACTGTCTCTGATCAATTTAAACCCAAAACACGGATAGACTTTTTCAAACATTTTTTTTAAATATTGCATTGTCATTCAGTTCTGAGCTATGTTTCCAATTTCCAGTCTCGAGATCATCGGGAAGTGGACGTGGTAAAATTAACCGATCTAGATTTTCACGTTTTATGAATGTATTTTATATTTAATCTTCATTGGAACTGTGGCAGCAAAGTGGTTCGAGTACTTAGATATCGTTTGATAACGCGCAATCCATTTGTAACAAATCGTTATTGATTTGTGCAATTAATAGTGATGCTGACGCATCGTCTTAGATTGAGTTGTATAGATCTCGAGAAATAGTAGGTCGTTCGGGAAGTAATTTTGTTTCTCGTGTAAATGTGGGATTCCTGAGATTTGTTATTACTAGACTACGGATCTTCATGTAAAATAAAGATTTCGAGGATTAATTTTAAGGATGGGTCACGTAAATGATTCTTTCATCCTTTCAAAGTTTTTAAAATTTTATTCTATTTTTAATTGTACACACCGACTGTTGCCATGATTGCATCAAATTCGCGTATGAATCAATTTTTTGCTACTGAAGAACGGTAATTCTACGAGCATGAGGCCTTTAAGTTGCCTGAAAAACCGCAGGAGACCATACAACAAAATATTATAAAACTTATCTGTGTAAATAACGAAGTTATTAGAATATAAAGTAGCATAAAATAATATTAGATACAATGTTAACGACCATGAGCAACTGATACACCTATGGTGAACATACGGAACGTCTTTATTTTTATCGTCAGCAGTAGTACAAACACGCGAGCTCAATATTGACATTTTGGAACCGAATCTGTCCCGTAGATTCATAGAGCAAACAGTTACGGAAAATATTGGGTTCATTCATAACGTCGCGTAAATTCCTGCAAAGAATAACGGCAAAGGTTCTTTTTCGATGAAACGGACAAAATTCGAATAACGGTAGTTACATTTCTCGAGGTTTACAACTGAAAAACGGTAACGAGCTTGCCCAGTGCATCAAACACGCATAGATAAATCAAAAATGCAACGGAAACGTAAATACAAAATCTGCAACGCGTACGAAAAGAATGTATGCACTTTGTTAGAACCGGTTTTTGAAATTCGTAAAGTTTTTCTGCTGCCTCGGCACAACAAACATGATATAACGTTCGCATAATATTTATAAAACTTCATGAACAATGAAATTATATGAAATTGAGAAACCAACAGTGTGATAAATGTGGAGCACGTTCAATTTTCATCGTAACATCGAATTGCAACATTGTAATACTAAATCGTAAAGCGAAATGGACCCTAAGGGACTCTAAGGGCCTTAAGAGCTTCTACAAAAAGAAGGTTTGCTTTGGGCCTCGGGAAAAATCTGAAACTTTCGATAGGCGGATGTTTTGCAGGGCTTAGTGCCACAGTCGCGAAGTTAATCGATACTTCGAGAAAGATTCGGGAGGTTTGAAAAGCGGACTTAACTTTCGCTCGGCTGGTAATAAAGCGGCTTACTCACGTCTTGCCGAGCACATCCGAGCGGGCTCAATCGCACCGCGAAATTGGCAAACTTGCCCCGACGGGACTTCCGGAGTATTTTTCCTATTCGACGTTCAGCGTAGACCCGCACGAATCGTAACAATTCCTGATGACATTCCATAAAACCGATATCTTCGATGCACCGCTGGTTCCAGCTAATAAACGCATCACTCCCGACATAATTCGGTGCAAAATGCCCGCTTGCGGAATTTAATGCCAACAGTATTGACTGGCGATCGCGGACTCATTGCGCCGGGACCGTGAGGTTTCAGTTCGTGATAAAGTCTCGGTGATAAAGCCTCGAATATCTTAAAGCGAAACCGATAAGAATCGGTTTTTATCGTACCGGATATTTTTGAAATACGCTTTGGAATCCCTGGAAGAGTACGGTAAACACGAACATGGTCTTCGTACGCTGAGTTATGCTTTTTCAAAAATAACATATATGTTAACATATTATCAATACGTTATACTAAATTTCTAAACGATTAAAAAAACACATTCCATCAACATCAGTTCATATTTCCGAATAAAAGTTTTGAAACAATTATATCTCAAGCTTAAATATTTACAGTTTATTTAATTATAAAAATTATAATACAATTTATTTGAACACGTAATTCCAAAGAAACCCATAATCTACACACAGGATGAATCGGAACAGTTCAGAACGGTTCGTATAGATTGTTCGGTCGGTTCCTCGAGAGTTCTGTTCACCACCAACGTATGTAAGGTAGACAGCGAAACGTGGCGTGCAGTAAAGAATCTTGAAAAAATAATGCAACAGCTTCTCCGTCGCAACATCCATTTGCATAAAAACTCTCGATAACACAGCCAGGCTTGGTGGCAGAAACAGCTTTCCTATTTTCAGCAGCGGAATCACGTGAAGTAGAGAGAGTACTGGCGTTCGCCAGCCATATCCAGGCAGCCAGCGTAGCGAGCCAGCTAAAAAGGTAGAAAAAGGTCGCTGGGATAAATGTATAGATATCTG
Source organism: Lasioglossum villosulum (assembly GCA_963971365.1). NCBI lineage: Eukaryota > Metazoa > Arthropoda > Insecta > Hymenoptera > Halictidae > Lasioglossum > Lasioglossum villosulum. The sequence goes on along the minus strand of OZ020497.1, from coordinate 2,245,100 downwards.
CATGAAGCATCCGGTCGGTGGGTTCCACCCGTTCTGAAAGTTTTATACGTACACACCAAGGAACTCGGTGTATAACTGGGGTTCTGGCCTGGGGGTGTAAGAGAAGGGGCGAAGGTAAGGAAAGACAGAAAGAGAGAGAAAGAACTTTGCTAAAATATCCGTCCACGCAAAGTGCAGAGACGTAAATTGCATCGAGCACTGCATCGGCGAAGATACGAAGTACCGTGAGCCCCGCCTCGGCTCGCGGGCCGAGTCGAGCCCCGAGCAACAGATCGATTGCGCACTGCGTGGAAAAGAAACTCGAAACCTCGAAGAACGAGTACGCGGTGTAACGCTGCCGGGGAACGAACTTGCGGTTACCGAAAGTTTACGGTTGCCACGCGATTCGACGCTGAAGAACGTTTCCGGTTGCGAGGAATACGGGTCACCTCCCTTAGGGTTGGGGAAATCCTTTATTACCGGACGGTCTTACCGCCCCGTTCTTTAAACGAACGATTAACGAAACACACCAGAAGTATTCTGCGAATTTAACCACGGACCGGTGATACTACTTTGCGAGGGATCTTGTCCGACCTTTTCCTGTTTCTGTGCAACTCGCATGCTACCACTAGCAACGTATCTTCGGAATAAATTCAATTTATTTTCGATCGTAATTTTCAGAATAATTGTATTCAACTTTTCGATTCCGACGTGAATCATTTTCAAGAGTAAATTTTGCGACTGAAAAATAATGTAATTATAATACATGTTAACATTAAGTTAACATTCATACATGAAAATTATTAAAAGCGAACTTATAGACACTAAGTTCTGTATTTATAGTGGGAAACAGGAGTGAAATAAAATTGATTTCATCCCTTAATGACTTCATTATATTCTTTCTAATCTTTTTCTGTTTTATATTCCACCCAACCAATTTCTTCATGGATTCATAAAAATCCGAGGTCTAATTCATTCTTTCCGATTTAGAGAGCTAAGCAACGCTCAACCTGAAATCGAATATCCGACAGGTTCTGTATTTTTTATTTGCACGGATATTTGTAGCCTGCAATGCTTGACTTAGTGTCCACCGGCATGGAATCAGTTCGCTTTTAATAATTTTCCAATTGTATTTTTGAAACGTTGACTTTTTTAATTAATTTGCAAAATTGCTAGTATTTATATCACTGATCGAACCTACCATCACACAAGTATCTTCGGAATGTCGGATGTCAACGATGTGGGTTCGGTCAGATCATCATTTATGAAACAGCAACAGGGGATGCAATGTATTTCTGTTTTCTTTTCTATTTTCAACTCTTGTATACGCTTCAGTTGCATTCATCGGATTACATATTTAACGTCGATACTCTAAAAACAAACTGTTCTCCGCAGGCTACCCCTCCTGCGGAGTGTAACCCTAAAATAACCGGTTGTAAATTCAGAACAGCTTGTCTTCCAGGAAAAGTTCAGGCTGAGGAACGCAAACATATTTTCGCCGTTCGAAATGTCTGAACTAGGTGAATGGTATGCAGTGCTACCTGACATTTAGCCAAAAATATCTCCGTTGTTTATAAGTAGACTGCGGCTATTTACGCGTTTGCGGTGTATCGAAATTTTCAATAAATGCTGGAGCATCGAATTCGACTGAAGTGTTTTTCGTTAATAACTCTTTAACAAAGCCACGGACGCCATTTCCACAAAGGAAAATGTTGCTTCAAACGATCTCAGGTACCTCCCATTTCCGGACGTTCAAGGAATTTTGAGACACCCTGTATATCGATTTCTTTCAATTTTCAAAATTTTCCTACAATTTTCAATATCATGTACTCAATTTTCTTATGAACGCCTAAACATCCACAGTCTAGTTGTTACCACTGAAAACAGGATTCTATTTGGCACCACTTTCTATTAATAAGAGTACAAGAAGACATTTCTGGAAAAATAATCTTTATGGACACGGTTCCTGGACAATTTAATCGCGTACAAAATATTGTCCTTCGAACGACCTTGATAAGAGTAATTATATGCAAACGATAAGAGGATGATGTAGGTTTGACTCGCTCGGCACGAATGTTTTCCCCCGTGACGGAAGCCTCGAATCGTTAATGGACTTTGCGTTAATCGCGAACGCTTTAGGCCGTTGGAAGGACTTCCTGTTCTCAGGGAAAAGAAAAAAAGATAAGAGTGCACGCGCCGTAGTAAGCATCTTACCGTAAGCAGTCGCGACGGAACAATATTCTACTTAACGGGGATTTTAAACGCGCCTAACACGATTACCGGGGAATTTAACGCGGGCGCTGCTGGCGCGGATGTTTTCCTTGGCTATCTTCGACTCAGTCGCAGGTCATTTACGTTCATCGGATAAACAGGTTACACTCGTGGAAACTTCCACAATTTAATACTTTACTAAGTGATTTCGTTTGTCGTGCACAGATTTGTGGAGATTTGTGGAACATGGAGATGTTTCCATCCCCTTCTGGGGCTCATTTTGAAGGAAAGATTCCCAGGAATATGGAAATTCCCAAGAATTACATTTCTCGACATTATAAAGTTGATTGTCGAGGTTAAATAAATTATTTCATAATAGCCAATTCCTTTCTGAAGAAAACAAAGAAATATATAGCTCAATCGGACAAGCATGTTTTCCTGCCAGAGTTTTCGCCAAAATGGGCAAAAATTGCAAACTTCGAAGCCAGTAATTTTTAAACGACTGCAACATATTTAATGCAGAACAAAATCGTGGATGGTGACGCTGAAAAGTGATCGATTATGCATGGAATGACCCAGACATCATGCCACGTTAATGGTGTTTTTTGCAGGTAGAGTCGCAGAGAGCGTATGGAGATCATTTAAAATTTTTTAATGGTTCCATGTAGTTATTAGTGCATCGATCCATGCGGTTCGTTATCGTCATTTAAATATCTGCGAACGGAGTCTGAATGATCGAGATAAAATCTTCGTTACCAAGAGTTAAACGATCGGGTATCGGATCGAACGGCCGATTTACGACTCATCAGGAATCGTGCAATTAAAGGCGTTACGTTCGGAACGCAAACTGTTAGCGGGCCATGAACCTTTTCGCCGAGTGCCATTGCACGTTTCGCGGGTAGTATATTCGTCGATTGGGAAAGAAGAGCCATTAGACCGTAGCGTCTGATCGTTATCGTTGCCCGAATCAAAGTTCCATCACACGGCTCGCACCTATTCTTTTATCCGGCGGCGCACGACTTCGGTCTCTCGAACTTCTTTCCGAGATAACAGCGTCGTTAATTTCGCCGGCCGTTAACGTTGCCATAAAAGCGCGCGGGGCCTAGCATGCTCCCGCAGAATTAGAGAAAACCGAGGAAAATTGTATTTCGCGAGCTGTGTCACGCGACGACGACCACGACGACGACGACGCACAGTCGTTCGCACGTTTGGTCGCACTCGCCACGAAACCAGTGTAACTCTTGATACAATCAAGATTAGGCCACGAAACTTTTGCGAAATTAAAACTCAAACGGTGCAGAATAAGTGAAATATAAGAACGCGAAACGACGGATAAGTTTCGACCTTGAAAATGTTCATGGTAGTGCACTTTTCTGAAGAAACTTCAACTTTACGATAATTGGTCGAATTATTCAGTGAACGCGTCGTGCATCAATCCAAATCTGGACACGGAATTTGTCTAGTTTTTTAATCTCTTCGTGAAACTTCTTTGTTACATTTCCACGAATGTTTAATATTAATTTCGTCTGTTTGATATCAAGTATAATCACGCCGCGGCGAAGCTCGTTAATTTAAAGAGAGAGCTGAGGTGTCGGTGACCGCCCGCCAGAATGGCAGCGCCACCATTTATTTCCCCTTGGCGGGATATTTCCCAAGAATATCTGCACTGACGTGGCTCGTGAACTCGCCGGCAAGACTTGCCGCGTGAACTTTAATAATGGGCCAGTATATCTTGCATGGAACGCGTATTATGCCGGGGAAGGGCGGAATGTATCCGTGCGGCGCACGTCAATGCGATGTTACCGTATATAGCCGTTTTTTAAACATTTATTTATTTATACATATCCCATCAACATCAAGGTCAGTAGCGACCACAAGGATTTTGTCATTTGATTATAATATTACGTCTTTATATTTGTAAATTTCCATAGGTATATTGTGGGGTGATCAAAGTTGCGTGTTCTATGTGTGAAAGAAAAAAGAAAGAAAAATGTAAATTCAAAAATACAACGTCGTTACCCCATGCTGATAGATAATGTACCGATGTACGCTCCTGACGCTGGTGCGATTATCTTCTAAATTAAGTCGCGCGATGCGGATGAGCGTTTTTCGTCGAAGACCTCGGACACGAATACGCAGCCGATAACGCGAGATCAATTACCCTTTCGATAATCCAACGCTCGGCGGACGCGCGGCGAATCGGAACCGAGATTCCGAGGATCGTTTCGCGGACGACCGGGACATCCTCTGTATTTATCGGTGAAACCGACGCGACGCACGCGGCGCGAGCGATAACGCCTCGCGGATCCACGGTTTGCAAATATTCTCCATGTTCAATCGACGCATCCGCCGAACCGGACCCTCTTTGACGCGTTCTCTGCCGAGCAAATTTAGATCTTCCGCTCGTGGCCGATTTTACGCGCCTATGCTCACCGATTTCATACCGGCCGACCAACGCGCGACGATTACTATGCCAGAGGCACACACCGCTTCGACGAAATCGACGCTCGAAACCTGTACACTTCTGCCATGTTACAGTCTACAATCGACCTTTAACCCTGTTAATTCCGAACAACAGTTCTTTTGGACCTACAAATGTTATCACCAATGGAAATCGAAATAGTATGTACCATAACGCAAACTTCATCTTGGGTCGCATAGATCCGAGGAAGATAGCAGGGTTCACAGAGGAGAAATCATATATTGATATCCTCAATTTTGAAGATTTTCCAACAATTTTCAATTTCATCTACTCAATTTTGTTAATATATAAATGTATTATGCTCCGCAGTCCAGTGATATGTCGTTTTATAGCAGTTTCCTCTACCGTTTCGAGGATCGACAGATTTCTGATTGCTCTATGAGGAAACGTAAAATTTCTTTCGGAAGTGTATCGAACCCATTTCTGCGCCTAATACCATGATCCTCAGACTGAAAGTTCCAGTCAATACAGTTAGCAGACAGCCGTGTGGTGCGGCGTAAGACCCAGTCGGAAGAGGCTTTGTTGAGGGACAGTCTAATTGGTCGAAGCAGTTGGACGGTGGGAGAAAAATCCTGGCTAGAATCCCGGCCCAGTAATCCGATCGAGCGATCTCTTTTCTCCTATAGACCGGCAAAAACAGCTTATCTAAACAAAAACAGCGAGTTGGAGGGGCGAGAGCGCACGCGTATCCCGTGGATTAATCAATCCAGTTTCACGCTATTTAAAGTCTGGTGCTCGAACAGTTCCGGGCACGCATTATAATGCTATTTCGTCGATATATCGGGTACATACACTTTTTTTTATTAAGAAAATCTTAAAAGAGATTTATTACAACGTTAGACAATTACATAAGGATATCAACTGGATATAAATTCAATTTTTTTCGAACGTAATTTTAAGAATAATTGTGTAATGATATTATATGTAGGATTTCCCTATTTCATATAGTGATTGCGGTCGAGTTAATCAATCGATCTACGCGGGCAAGGATCAATTAACGAGCCGACTCTGAACAAATACTAAAGTTTAATAAAACATAAAATGATGAAATGAAAATACAATTTAATTAAAGTACAACTGCGCAACGTGACGACCGACGCGAGACACCTCGAGATCGTCTCTCCCTCGCCTTTTCTATGCACGCTGTCCACCTGTCTTTTGTCTCGTCGTTGTTCGTCTGAAAAATTGCGGATTATGTATATAACACTGTAACTATTAATAAGATTTCTATTGTAAAATTATTTATTTAATATAGATTGCAGAATAATCTGTTACGAGGTTACAACTGCACAAATAAAAAAAAGAATCCCTTAAGGGATGAAATGAATTTTGATTCGATCCTCCTACCGTCTATACAAAAAATGAAATTACTTTCTTAACGACTTTCTAAACTGATTCAGAAGGTGTTCTGGAGCTTCGGAAAAGGAACAAGAAAAGTCTGATTTGAAGGAGAATACCTCCTTAACGTCGCGAGACAGTTTCAGAGGATTTAACAGGGTTCCATCTTGCTGATGAATCTCGGGGCGCTTTCGGGGGTGCAGAGTGTTTTGAAAGCCACGGATCCGGAGGTCTGGCCGGCGAGATCGTATTAATTCGTTTCGCGGAGGCAAATAATAGCGTCCGCCGTTGGGGAGGGAGGTTCACGTCGAGCAATCTCATGAAAGCAGAGCAAGCGTATATAGGGTCGTCGGTCGGATCATTGGGGCGATTTTTCTCGGGAACGTTGCTCGTTCAAGTCGTGAATCTTTCGAATTTATCAAGCTCCATGGTCGGTATAAGTTACTTATCCGAAAGGGGGATGTGTGCCGTGCCGTTACGAGGCTGCGCGCATAAACATCACGCGCGGCAACGAAAACAGGAAGGAACTATAGTTGTTGCAGCTGTATCCACCACCCCCGCATGGATTCCAACAACAGGCAACGCCGAAACGCGGAATAACTGTCGTGAAAGCCTGACACATATTTCGCCCGAGTTAAATGGTTAATGCGCGGCCGGAGGCGCGAAGAGTCGGTCTGGGAATACACACGGACAATGTAACTTCATAAACGCTGACATATACCGGATGATCTAAGACCACTTTTCTTTTTTTTTATTGTAGAAAATCTCATGTGAGATTTATTTCAACATTATCGGCGCACGGTTCGATCAATTCTACAACAATATAGCAATTTTGCAAGTATTCTCAAACGTTTCGGTTCTGGTTTAAACCTACACGATAGATCCGCGTTTGCTATTAACATTTTAATAGAGGAGGAAAAAGGAAGGTGGTGTTTCGTCCTAGACCCGCTAGGGGACTCATCGGTAAGGCTACCTATAATTATAGTGCAGAATAATATACACTTTTCTTTTGTTTAGAAAATCTTATATGAGATTTATTTGATCAGCCACTTGAATGGCACCTGCTGCCTGCGACTTGAAAGGTTGGCGGATAACAGTTCTTCTTTAGGACCAATGGCCTCCTCGAAGCCCGTGTTCTTCGTTAAAGTATTTTCAATTTCTCCCAAAACTAAATTATACTATTGTATGCTATATAAACCAAGTTTGGTTTACGGCATCAATAAATAAATAAAAGCAAGCGAGTGGGTTTGTGAACATCATTTCCTCCTTATTTTCAATCGTTAATAGTTTTGAACATTATGCAATACTTGTAGAACATTTTTATTGCGCATAGAGGACCGTTGTCTACTGAGGAACCAAGAATTCATTCCAACTTCTGCGTCGTTTCGATGGTTAGACAACTGACCCACAATTTCAACCCGAAACAGGTGAACGCGTCGCAGCCGTGGCCAGGCCGCGAAATACTGCAAAACGATGCCCAGCTTAAATAAACGTTCCATTAATTCGCCGGAACCGACGCGACGGTTGGCCCGTCTGTTATTTGAATTAACAGCAAACAGGATTGCATTTGATTGCAGTGTATCGGTGAACTGTTTCATTCTGGAATTGTTCGTGGCCCGAACCCCATAACAAAGGCTCGCATCCCCGGTAGCCCGGTCTACGTGTGTCGAAATTTCAAATTTTCATGACAGATCGATATTTCTGGCTCGTGGTCGTCGATCCCTCGACGCACAAGCATTCGACCTTTAGCGAGTTCTCCGGGCAGCTGAAGAATTCACGTTCTCCTTCGCTGTTTCGATAAAAGCTTTTCAAATTCGAATGAAGTTTCATCCGCGCTGCTCGAACGAAGAACAGATTCTCTCTCATAAAGCAGTAACCCCGAAACTACGGTGGATCAACAAGTTCCAGCCTCTGCCAGGACCAGTGCACGCCGTTCTCAACCTGGCTGAGGATGGTAAAATTTTCATCAACATCTCGGAGCAGAACGAAACTCGTAAGAACTCCGTTTAGTATTCCGCGTCAGGCGATTTATTGATGCCCACCCTATCGACTAGGCTACCGTTGCTGGCGCGTGCTCGATTGATGCTGGTCATTAACCGGTACTACATGCGGTGCATTAGCATTACGCACGGCCTGCAGTTAGTGCATTATTCACACCCAGTTGTTAGTATTGTGCCTAATCTATACACCGAGCCATAATAACTCTGCAATCACTATTTTCAGCATTTAGCTCCAACTGGCTTGTCGACCCTGTTGATATTCCGCGATCTTCATTATGCAGCTCCCGGTTAAATGGTTTAATTTTCTGACATTCCTCGTGGCTCCACCTAGGGTTTGTCGGTCTTTAAAAACCGGTTTTTTTAGTAAAAAAAATTCGGTTTTAAATTTATACATTACACTAGTAAACCTCTAGTACATTTCTTACATTAGTCTAAAATTTACAAAATTTATTACTTTTTATTACAAAAACTGACATTATTAAGTTATCCGAACTGATGTTATCAAGATTATATAATGATTATTCTACAGATACTGCGATGTTAAAAAAGGTGACGAAGAAGAAAATCAAGACATTCCTCGTGGCTCCATTCCATGAAATCCGATGTCCAGCAATTATTAATAAGCTGACCGACCTTACAAACAACCTGACCACGAGGCTACATTATCGTGTTCGCAGAAACGGCAAAACTTTCGGGAGAAGCTGTCGGTTTCCATGAGATGGTGCTCGATACGTTGAAAGGGATTTAAGAAGCTTACGAAAGATTTCGAAGTCGGAGATCTTACGGACTTTTAATGGCGATCTTCGAATTTCGAAGTTCGTAAAGGCCGGTCGTACATCATGTGGGAACGCGACGAATCCGGACAGTTCTCATGTGGTCGCAGCTCTCAAAAAAACGGAAAAACAAACCGGCTGTCAGTTGAAATGCAACATTGACGCGGAGATAAATCCCGGTAAACGAATTAATTACCGACGGCGTTGAATAACGTTGCGTAAAGAGTTTAAATTGCTTCCGGAAAATGCTCATTTTACGAGAGTTGTTTTCGCAAGCGGGAGGGGAGGGAGAGGGTGGAGGGTTGGCCAGAATTTACGCCCGAACTTTCCCCCTTCTTTATTGCATATCTCGGCGATTTAACGCGCTAAATGCTTTTCATTTAAATTATGCGCGTACACTCGCACCTGCTAACTCTTCCCGACCAGATAACGTCCGCCGATTCTTCGGGGTCTCGTCCTCGAAGAACCTGCCGTCACTTTCGGTTTACAGAGGCGACGGTCTCTCGCAGAAAACCGTAATCATATTCATTCGTGAATTATTCGGCTACCGGTAAGTGAAACGTTAAAATATGTATTTGTGCAATGTTCGTTTTCATTCTATGAAGAAACTGAAACTTTTTCCCTTCGTTCTACGAAACAGAATCTCCTAAACCGTGTATCGAATTTTAATAAAACGCGTCTGCGGACGGAGTCGTGATTTCGCGAAGAAATGGGCCACTTCACCGAGGCTGCTGGAGTATTTACGGAGTTCAATTTTTGAGGCTCGCGGCGCGGCGACCGTTCATCGAGAAACGATTGCTAAAAGCGAGATCCGACGAGGAATAACGGAGCCCGAAGGATTTGGATTAGAAATATCAGCGCCCTCGAGAGTCGAGGAGTGCGATTTAACCGATTTACCGAAGATTTTCCTCTATTCGCTGCGCGGGCCGTGGATGGTCCGTCGCGCGCGCCTATTTGAGTTTCAAAGTACCCGACTCGACGAGTATTCTTGAACGGGCGGCAACGGATCGAATAAAAAACGGCCAGCCCGATGGGAATCGATCGAATTTTCCATCGTTCACGACACTTCGGAACGTAATAAATAAAAATACACATTACCGGCCAAAAGTTTCTTGCTGGTCTTCGTAAGAATCGCACATATCGATTTTTGAAATGATCCGTCGCGCAGACTCGTATTTGATCGATCTAGCTGGCCAAAAGTCAATTTCCTAGAACTACCCCCATGTAAAAAATAACATGTTATTGGGAGAGCAATTTCTTTAAACCAACCCCATTGTTCTTAACGTATAAAATTTTTTTTTAAATTCGCGTAAGCATAATTTAATAAAACAATAACTTTAATCTCGCTATTCGATGCGTTCCGCACAACGGGATCGAGGAATTCACCGTTTTCGCTTGTTTACATCGTATTTACCGGTTGATTTTGCCGAGCGCGTGACGATGAAATATCGAACAAAAGGCCGCTCGGCATTTTTTAGTTGGCGCGTTGTTCATTCCGAACGAAAATACGGCAAACGATTACGTAGTTCGTCGGAGTTGAGCGCATGTAATTAATTTTCTGCGAGCACACAAAGCACCCAACGCCGGTGAATAACATTTTATTTATCGTCGAAATTCCCGTTAATTTTCTATCGTACGACCTTTAATCAAACACACCGTGCCCGTATCGCGCGCTCGTCGCGGATGGGAAAAAATCAATTCAACGGGAACACGTGGTTTCTTTTATTGGCTCGTCAACAACCTGACGAGCGGGCCAGACAAATATTACGACAACTGACGCTTTCGTTTTTCAAACCTGTCGAACGGGCCGCAATTGCGAGTGCGGTAGAACCTCGCTCGTTGATAACGATGAACACTATCGAGTAAAAACAATCGACTAAACGAGCGGTTTCCAATATTGCTGGACGATATCTACAAATAAGTAAAACGCAACATTTTTTAAAAAGGGTCTAGATTATTATATTTATTTAAAAAATACAAGTAGTGGAGACGTCGAAAAAATTTTTTAGGAGAAGAGTAGTAACATAAAAGTTGGAAACCGCTAGACTAAGTCTGATCTTGGTTTTACCGAACTTTCAACTGAATTTGGTACTGGTAAAGTATTACTATATGTATATTCACTTGTTCTATTACTACATATTAATTATTACGACTATTCTCCTAAAATATGAATACATATAATGCTTATCAATGATACATAGAAATATTGTGCGTTTGATTTGCGTTGATAAAATATTGATTAGACTCAACCCAAATATTCTGTAATATCGATAATACCAAAAAGATTATTTATTTATTTAATTATTATACAGGTATTTATTTAGTTATTTTACACCCAATATGTATACATAGAATTAAATCGAATAAAAATAAGTACAATTACAGCAACGTAGAATGTACTGAGGAACGAATCGCAATAGAGAAAAATTGTAATTAAACATCAACTTAAAATTGATACGATGAAAGTAAGTGCACGTCTTCCTCCGTGTTCACCTTGTTTCTTTCAACTTACGTCATCGCGCACGTCCAAGCGAAACATCGTTTAATATTAACAGCAAATATTCCCGGCAACGTGTTTATCAACGCCCAGGAGCACATTCGTTTCGAGTTTACATGGAAATCCATTTTTAAGCTGCGCAAACGGCGAGTAACTTAAATAATAAATAATACTGTATAATTGCATGTAACGTGCGTTGAAATATTTCAATTTCCCAACGATGAGAACGGTATTTTGTGTTCGTTGTGCGTTGCTTCCGGTGAATGTTTATTCGGACGGGTTAATTAAACGTTGCCACGAGCAATGAAAAAATATGAATCGAGGCTAGATGCGTCTCGATAAATTCGATGGGCAATCATCGACGGTGTCGAACGACGAGAGGGCAACTTTGTGAATTTGCGAATCGATATATCGAGGTCGTGGCGCCTCAAGGATGGCAATTTCAATGATGATTAAATGCCCCTTTGTCCTGGGCTACCGTGGATCACAAACCGTAACGTCTGTACACAAAAATCAACGCGCGGCGCTTTAATGGCAGTGCAATAAAGCCGGGCGCTTGGCGCAAATCGCGCAACGGCTTTGCAGCAACTTTGTAAACAGACGTATTAGCTTTCTCTCTCCCTCTCTCTCGCTTGCTCTCTACCTCCCCCACTACCTACTTAATCATCTACCGGCACGTTTCATTAGAACCCCCCGGCGGCTCTCTGCTAATTACGCAGTCGGGGCTGCCTGTCGGAACACAAGAATCAGAGATTAAAGAACACAGTTACGTAGTCGGGCCAAGTTTCGGAAGCTTCAACTTTCCGAGACATTTTAATCAGAGGAAAAGAATGAAGAAGAAGGCCTGATCATTCCCGCCGAACTTCCCGTTCATCGAATTCTCTTCAATCCCTGCGAACTTTCCATCCTCCAGTGCGCCACAGAAATACTCGAATCATTTCACATGGAAAATACTAACGATAGAACTAAAATTGATGTAACATCATTAAATGTATCGGTATCTGATCAATTACTAAACATTCACGAGCTTATAGAACTGAAATTGATGTACCATTATTAAATGTATCGGTATCTGATCAATTACTAAACATTCACGAGATATTTTCGATTAAACGAAATTGATTGTATTTGTAATATTCGATGTTTATATGCATTGAGGGAACCTGTGTCTTATTAAGTCTGCGAAATACGGGGATTGGAGGAACACTAAGATATCGTCGTACTAGTTTCACTTTCATCGAGTAGATTACTTTATTACGTTGAATTTCCTGCCGGTTGAAATTCTCCAGTAAACGTATTAATGAAGATTCGTTTATGTTAACCTTAACGTGGGACGCTTGGTTTTACCATGCTGTCAAAAACGAAGCTTTGTCGTTCGAATAACTGCAAGCGGTAGTGCAGTATATCAACCGCAAACTCATTTTCACTTAAAATCTTTTCCAGCGGAATTCAAATAGACGCGCCACAACGAATGCTCCTTCCTGCCGAGTGTGCCACGGAGAAATAGAGAATTAAACTTAAACTGCACAAAAACAACCCACTGCGTTGACCTAACTTGCTGGAATGCGCTTGCTACCCCTTCTTCGTTCTAAAGTTGTTTCGGGTTTCTAACTTTTAACAACCGCTACAGAGCGAACCTTCCGCAAACACACATCTACTCTTCCCTAAAGTATTCAATCATACTTCGTTGCACAGGCGCTAAGTAAGCACCCGTTCGAAATGGCCACGCAAGCATTCGATTGTCGTCTGCGTACAGTAACGGCTTACAATTGAACGTCTTATCAAAATGTTTCATGTGTAAGAGAATATCTGAATTCTTCTCACTTTTCATCTGAAAATACAAATGATCTGCTTGAAAGTAACATTTCTCCAAGAACAACCGTTTGTGCACAGAATTATGAAATTGGTGTAAGTGATACACTTCTCGTATCGAGATATTTAATCGCATTTTTGGAATTTGTGTTTCACCGAGACTAACCCAAGTCACAGGAGAAACTGCTGTATTCGAACAGGGTTACTGGCCTGCACGTTCTATTTACCAAGCTACTGTGCGCTGGGAAACGCGAACCTAGCCGAACTCTCGCCCTCTCGAAAGACGTAGGAAGAAGAATGGCAGGTGTTCAGGCGCGCCGCAAACGAATTGATTTCCAATTTAGCCAACCCACCCCCGCCGTGAAAATTGTGCTCTCGGTGACAAACTCCAGAGTAGCTTGCTCAGCGGGTAGGTTTCCCCGGTATATTCCTTGCTTCGGGCTTCTTGCTCGTGGATCCATGATCGATCGTCTTTGTTCTTCCGCGTTCCCAGAAGCCGGTAAGTTGACATATTAAGCGGCCCGACGCTTAGCTATCAACCCGATCGTTGCGTCAGGTTCCTTTCATTAAGGAATCCGAACAAATCCTTTTGCACGCACAAATCGATTCTCCTAAGCTTCAAAATTAAAAGACCCTCGTGAACTAAATAACCAGGAACATTAAAACCTAGCTGTTCTGATATTCGTTACCGTACCATAGCTGGCAAAGTCGCTACGGTATCGCCCTGATACCATGGTTCTCACATTAGTCCGCGTTCGCGTCCGTGATTTTATTCGAGTTGAATACCTGCATTTACTAAAGTGTTGCACGCAGTGAACGAAAGCGGGAGTAGACAATATGTACCCCTTCACCAGTTTTGCATTATCGAGAAATGAGCAAGGAGTCTATCTCCTTAAGCCCCTGGGCTAACCAACGTTCGATGAACAGCGCGTCGAACGAGATCGGGACTATTCGATCGGGGCAAGGCTCAAGCTGCTCTGGCCACTGTGATTGCAGTCCTCCGGAAAAGCGGGTCGTTCCGAGGGTGAAACCATCCCTCGTCGCCATGCAGAGCTGCGAGCCTGGACCAGCTAACCGCACGGAACAAGACCAGAGCGTTGCAATTAACGTAAACGCGGCGGCAGGTATTAAATGCAATAAATATCGATGCCACCTTGGCCGCGGGCTACACCACCGTCTACCCTTTCCTCTCTCTCCCTCTCGTCCTCTAGTCCAACCATCGAACCCACCGCGGAAAACCGAGCAAAGAATTGACAAGCTGATCAGTTAAGTCCGATAATGGTCGATTGAGGAAGCTAATTGAGAACCGGACGGCCGGCGCGCGGTTTAATTAGCGAACGGTCGAGTTGTATCGGACGCGACCGAAATTATTACTCGTAAAGAAGCCCTCGGCGCAGACTCGATATCGACGCCGTCCTCGAAAAATTCTGGTTTCAAGCCGCCGGCGATTTTACTCGTTGTATTTTCATTTGGTTAATTCTCGTGGAACACGATGCCTGTTCGCGGTAACTGATTATTTATCCTTGCTCGCGTGTTTATTCGTAAACGGGCGTCGAGCCCTTTGCGCAAACAGATAAAGTGTAGGACAACACGGCTGCGATTCGAACTGGAGGTGATTTATTTTACGGTAGAACCTCGGTAGTTGTTCGAAACGGGACTGAAAACGCCTGCAGGTTCCTGCTGTTATCGAGATGGCCAATCGACCGTACGAAATCGACGAAATTCGCATGCGAGCGTCGAGAGTGCAACTATCGAGGGTGTACTGGATTCGATTGATTGATTAGTATTTAAAACACAAAATTTATACAAATGGTACAGGTTCGAAATGTGAATGTTTCGATTGAAAATTGCTTGAGGAAAAGCTTGACTGAAACTTTTTTCCAATTAAAAATTCCATGAATAACTTCAACTTCGGAACTGTTATAATTGCTACGTCCAGCTTCCAGATCGATTACGGAATCACAACTATCCGAAATTGATGGAATTGGGTCGGTCGATTTTCAGTTTAACCTTCAATTACTCTCACTCCACTTTCTGCATAATTGGTTACATGAAACTCTACACAACCGCAACATAAATCAATTATTATTGTATGAAATAACTTCTTTAATGACAAGTAAATATTTGCTAGTGTGGTCGACGCCTTCGCTTACGTTTCAGAACACTAAATTTAATTAAAAGTTCAATGCATTTTCTACTGAAGGTTGCGTCACTTCTGACAGCGAGTCTTGTGAAGAATTAATTATACGTATTTCAATAAAACGTGTTTAATTCGTTGAAGAAAAGTGTTTAAATACTTGGGAGTGGGACAATCATGCAGCTTTATCGCCAAACAAAATCCTTCGTCCGTTTTAGTAAAAAGAAATATATGTACCGCGCGACGTTCATGAAAGCGTATCACTGTATCCAGCTTTTTTTGCGGCGTGCATTCGCAATACATCGTGCTCTGTATACGTGTCTTAAGCTTTTTCTCTACACGGTTCGCAGATTACTGGTCCCATGAAACCACATCGTTGATATTATTAGACCGCGGACGTTTATGGAAATCCACAATTTTATTGAACGCAACGCTGGACCACTAGAACAATAGACAACAAGTGACAATGGAATACGCGCTCCCTCCATTCAACTCTGTAACAATTTCAACTTTACCGTTTGATGAATATTTATAAGAACGTGCAGAGACTATAAATGCATGGAAACCATACTTAATTTCCAAGCAGGCGAATCGATTTAAAACATTCAACGATATTCAAATTATTCAATTGAATTAATTCAACATTACAGCTGACGTTTCTCGCAGATTCTATATTTTCTGCCGCGTGCATACTTCAGTTTCCATCGGGAATCTCGGGTCCCCGAGAGAAGTAATTCTTCTAAACAAAATGAAAAATAACTATGTTTATAATGTTCTCGACGCACTGGTTCGATCAGTTGTTAGATTTCATACTATTTGCATAATATCAGAATCATTTCATTCTGGCGTTTCGATCTTATTTTAGATTATTTGCAAGAAAAAAGAAAAATTGCGTCTGTAAATTACACTGTCCAACAAATTTCAACTCTTTCTTGACGTTTCTTACAGTTTCTCGCGGTGATTCCGAATCTGCTCTTAATTTCTCTCCTAGACACAGTTTTTAAAAAATTTCAATTTGAAAACAGACATATTTATCGACTTTGAACAAATATTGCGACGTTATTATAAAAGACATTGTATTGTTCTTTTTTAAACGTGTCCATTTCAAATGAAAAATTTTGTATTAGATCATGCACCTTCTCGCTTCAATTTCAACAATAGGTTCTACAAAGTATGTTCATAATCGTGATTCATAAATTAAAAAAAATGAATCCTCGTGCATATATTTCTGTGTGAAAGCTGTTCGTTAAAATTGAATTACAAAAATGTAAATCTGCACGGAGATCCGCGGATTGCGTTCTCGTAAAGACTTTCGGGATAATAATTTGTGGCCCCTCGATCGGATCGGGCCTGATCAAAAATGCAGCAGCCGGCTGCGGCTGATCCCTCATACATTTCGGAAATCCGTTATTTATTATGCAGACAGGCGTCGCTCACGCAACAAATTTTATCTTTCTGGCCGAAGCGAGACGAAATTTCCCGTCGCGCGTCTGCTAGGTAGGCTTCGGTATCCGGCTCACGTCTCCCATAAATCTCACGTTCAGCGCGTGCTACGTCGTTCGGCCGATTAATTACGTTATTAAAAGAAGCGTTTCGTTAAGTAATCACGGGATCCCGTTTGACGGCGTGCGCGCATAAAATCAATACCCCAACGGCGAGCACCGGAAGCGAACCGCGAGTCAGAACTGCCGCTGGCGCAAGATAAATGTTTCTTATCTGCCGGCCGACCTAATGGCAACGTAATTAACTTGTCGAATGGTAGATTCTCTCGCGGAACGGCCGTTTCGTTTCCGGTCCTTCATCTTTCTCATTCCGGCCGCTCTCCCGCGTTTCTCGAATTTCGATTTTTCACTTTGGATGTGGATCTAGGATGATTCTTATTCTGAGTTTATCATGAAATAATAAAGATGAAGGGAATCTCTTCCTTTAGGAGAACTTACCAATTACGATGGAACTTTATTTTAATACTAGCCATGCCCGCGACTTTGTGAAATAACAAATTCTGGTTGCTTATTCACGCAAAAAATGTTCGTGTCACAATATGCCCCCTTCTATGCTGTGTAAGTTTTGTATATAACATTTTTTCATATTATTACAAATGGCGGCAATGTTCAAAGTGGACATAGTTATTGCCCCACCCTGTACATAAAATGTAATTTTTTTATTCAGGGATTAAATTAAATTCAGTAGAAAATTTATAGACATTATTCCTAATTTATCATGAAATAAGTCTAGGTTCTACAAGTTTCTAGAAACAGTCGAGCAATGCTCGGTTGTAATGTGTTGGGTCGAAAACGAATTTGGAGCTAATGAACTTATAGGACAGCACTTTCTCGCAGGATAAGATCGGCGGCCTAATCCGAAAGACGCGTTAAGCTTTGATCAAGTACTTCAGAGCCTGGGAAGATAGCGAAGTCAAGAATTGGTTCGCGAACTCGACGGGAAAGTGAATTCGGAATCAGCGGTGGATGGGAGGCGGAGTAGGCGGTGGAGAGCCGAGCGAAGCAAAGCTCAGACTGCTAGCTTCAATCTGGTTGGCCCGTGCTGAACGAGCGAGCGGGCGTACACAGAGAAATTGGCTGGAGGGGTTCTCTTTCCCCGGGCCATGCACCCAGTAAATCGAGAATTTTCGTGTCCGTAATTTTGAGTCTGAAGAACGCCTTCTTCGGCAACTCGTCTTCCCCGCCGCTGAAAAATCGAGAATGTAGCCAGACTGATGGAAACGCGGGCTCACTCGATAAACGGTTTTAATACCACCGTCCTCGTTCATCCTCGTGCGTCCTTCGATTCTGTATATCAATCTGCTCACTCAGAATCGATACGATCTTGCAAACATCGATACCAAGGAAATCCAAGATTATTTGTGATCAACATTTTTGGGACACCTTGTATATATAGTGGATAGTTACTGTTACCAATAACTTTACCTTATATTGAGAGCAATTTTTTTTATACACATGGTATCTCAAAATTCCTTCGACACCCGAGAAGAGGAGGTTCCTGAGATAATTTGAAGCAACATTTTTCTTTGCGAAAATAGCAAAACTAACTCCTTAACGAAGCCGCGGAAGGCATTTTTGCTAAGGAAAATATTGCTTCAAGTGATCTCAGGAACGTTCCATTTCCGGATGTTGAACGAATTTTGAGACACCCTGTATGATTTCTCATCTATTAAAATGATTAAACGAGGAAATAGCTTTATGATTGATTTCTAGTCTAATTTAGTCTAGTAATAATATTTGTAGGCCCAAGATAAGTCAACATCGGACTAGATTCTGTCGAATTCGATGCTCCAGCGTTTATTGAAAATTTCTATAAACCAACCGCGGACGGCATTTTTGCAAAGGAAAAAAATTTTCAGACATCCTGTATATTAGATAAAAAGATCACCCCTAGGAAATACATTTTTCTCTTCTCTTAATAATTTGCTGACAATTGCGAAGAAAATATATGAGATGCAGGAGACACGTTCGAGTATTTTCGTATTTTGTTCGTCTCGAAATCGTAATTAACAGCCGAGAGAAAAAATCGGACGTTTCGTATAGAATGGCCTAATAGAATGCTGTGGCCGATGGAACCGTGGGTTTTTCCAGTCGGACGCTTATTACTCGGGCAGAGCCGGCAACCCGCGGCTCGATAAACGGTTTTAATATTCGAAAAGACACGGACTATAAAGCACGCTGCTCGGCTTCTTCTTCGTTCGCGTATTTTCTTTTTTCTCTCCCGTCGCGTTTTCCGCGCGATTTCCCTGGATCCCCACGGCGTCACACAAGTACATTGCTCGCGCGCGCACGCTCGCGAGTGCTCACACTCTCCGCCCAGAGAATTTCAATCTGAACTCGACGCAGCCACGCCGACGGTTGTTTGATCGACGCAATTTTCTGCGTTCGAATTCCGGGCAAACACAGAGTCGACGCAATCGGAGAGGAATTCGTTTATGCTCACGAAATACATTTGCATTAACAAATTCAAGGCTGCACCGGCTCTTTGTAAATTACACGCGATCACTTATTAATCAAACTGTTCGGCGTCCCGCGAGCATTGATACATATTCCGTAGACGTTCGTATATTAGAGAATATTGTTGTACGTTCGAATACAGTTCGCATGAAAATGTTTGTATACAGGGTGTCCCAGCCAAAGCAGGTCACCTGAATATCTCCTTTATTTTTAACGACACGAGAAATACTTATGACAATGTAGAAGAACAATTTTTTTTTGTCCGGTTATCTTCTCATAATTCTTTTCAAAGTCATCGATACTATATTCAAATGTACTTTCTCGGCCGTTACAAGATGTAATAAAAAAACTAGTTTCCTGATAAAATAATAACGATGAAAAAGACGTACATTAAAATAAAGTTAATTGATTCCCTTTGCCTTAATCCCGACTATCTCTTACAAATTAAACATTATTTAAACACGCACCGCACCGCTTTGCTCAACGCACAGCTCTCCTCGCTGCTCATTTGTTTCCGTCGCGCTGATAACCGTGCAGCTGTCATCGATGTTCACCGCTCCACTATAATCGCACCCAGTTTGCAAAATAATCGACAGGCTGTGTGAACGCAGCGATGTACTGGAGAAGGAGGTATCACACGACAGCGATAGCAAGAACCATAAAGTGTTGGAGTGTACAACGAAATACACGGAGAAGAAGAGGTCCTTTAGACCTGACGTTGATTACACTCCTAGCGTCGCTATTCCCTTACCCAGAAAAAACAGGTAGTTCACACCTCCTCTCACCATTCTATCTTTTGGTATATAACAGTTTAAATTCAACGTATCAATAATAAAGTGTCTTATTGCGTTACACGTGAACAATTCAATTCTTTACTGTTGTAAACGTTGAATCCACGAGTGCGGTGGAGATTAAATAAACATTTAACAAATATGAGGTCTAGATTTGATCTCCCAATCAAACATCTCGCGGAAAACAATTACAGCATAGTTGGTCCACGGTGCGCTGGCGTAGCGCAGCCGATTTTTATTTCCCGGTAAAGAGGAATTGTAAGCTGACCCATTTCCAACTTGTCGAACGAGGACGCTACGATTCCACTTGACATTGATTTACGCTCTCGAGTACCGAGGGGTGCAAAAAGTCCCGAGCGAATCGATGCCCGAATTACTTGAACAATCTAGTCGAAAGGTAAACGCCGCGTAACGAGGCGCGAATGATTTCCATTAGGTATGCCGATCTGGCTATAGCGTTCTTTGTCCGCTAACAATTACGGCAAAGGCCTTTTGGCTAGCGTAGCGAAGCGTTAAATGTATTCAGACACTGCGTACACATAGACAAGCGGAGAAAGCACCGCGATAAGGTGCACTGCTGTGCTACCCACGGCCGTTACAGAACTTTACGAGCTAATCACTGCTTGGACCGATTGATTACCCAACGTACCATGAAACCTGCGAACGCGGCTGCCAGATTCGCGATGGAAATTCATGGCATCCTGTAAATCCCAGTTTCACGGCGGATATGTCGAGATCCAGGTCCGGGGCTGCCGGGAATCGTTTATTAACCCTTTACACTCCAGAGCTCTACAGCTCTGCCGGGGAACTATAATACCAACTTGAAGCTCGCGCTCGCCAGACGATCGATTAGAGTTTTTAACACCGACTCTTAGAAATGATCGTGTTCGCGTTGATCCTCGTGGGAGGATCACCGAGGCAAATTATAGTCGACCCTTCTCACGTACAGTAACATCTCGGATTTATCTTCTGTAATGTTCCTCAACGTACACGGTCAACAGAAATTAATTAAGCCATCGGATTGAACGAAATCCTAAAATGAATTTTCTGTTTACACTACGGAGAACAGTGTGGACTTGGTTCTAGGAAGATCTACGAAGATCCGTGTTTAATATACGTTACCAGTATATAAGGTGGGTTGCCACATTTTGCCATCTAGTTTTACTGGAAGTTTTTTCTAGTTTCAGTTGAAGTTGAATGGTTTTGAGCGGGACACATTCTGATGGTATATTTTTTGTAGGTGGACGTGTAAAGAACACATGAAGGTGATTAATTTTTTTTTATTGGAATCGTATTTTTAATTGTATCAGCTGATACTCCTTCGTAAAAGTATTAATCTATTTGTGTAAAAAAATCATTAGTTTAGGAGATATTTTAATTGTGATGTCTATTTACAGTGTTCTGATGCAAATGGTTGCCACATTGAACCTTTTCTGTACGAATTGAGGATCGCTCTTGGACAAACAGACGACGATCTAAGAAACAAGCGAGAGTTGAGAGTTCCATGACCCGAACGGCATAGATACAATGTATCGTTTGTGTAGGCGTTCGTAAGTCAAGCGACCACACGTGCCTACTAAATAACAGTTGATTATTTTTATCAATTTGTTTCTTAAATAAATTCCAACAAATAGTTTGTTCAAATCTGTTTCGTTATTAAATACGTGTTTCTTATTAAACGTAACGCTCCGAACAGGTAAATATTCAAGATGATGCAATCTCCTCGCGGAGTAAGGTCTGACTAAGCCGTCCGTGAGTCACTGACCCGACCCAGGCATCCTCAAACACGGCTCCACCCATGTTGAATCTTGATACAGAAAATATGTCAGCCAGAAAGACACGTTTGTCTTTCGCGTTAGCCTTTACCAAACACGATCGAATAAGATCCGGCCGAACGTTATCTCTAATCGCTCGACGATCGGAGGATAACCGAGACGTCATCGTCGACGGTATAATGTGTTCAAGTTGGAGGTATGTATCGAGAGCGATCCGTTCGAAAGCATTCCGATAACGCCGGGAACCGTTTTCACGTTACGCTTCGCGCGCTCGCGGTCCTTTCCCCCATTTGTCGAGGATGGCGCCCGCCAAAGAAGCAAAAAGCGTTCTCGATTCCGGAGCGTTTCCTCTGTACGAACTCGCTCGATTCCGTGTCCTGGGATTATACTCGAGTTATACTGGGATTATGTAATACTTCGACTGTGCCAGCGGATCTTTCCGGTCGCGAACAAGAGCCGACGCCGGAATCGTGCTCGCTAACGGATACGCCGCGACGGTTTCCGATCAGCAATCGGAAAGCGATATTTATTGCAGTCACTTTTGTCGCGGTCGAAGTTACGGTGACACGTCTGGCTCCCGACATCTGTCCGATACATACACTGCCATCGGACAAGTAGTATAGGGTCAACTGTGGTCAGACGAACGAAACAGTGACGACCTGCAGTCAGGAGAACGATGCCAGGTCGTTTTCTGTCAGATAAACGTTGGAAGATTGCTGAACTCTGTCCTACATTTTTGGAAATTTCGCGATCTTCTTTTTTAATATACAGGGTGTTCACGCTATTACTTGCCAGCGTTTTTCTTGTAAACGGTCAATATTAGAAAAAAATCGAAGAGGAAAAAGTGTTTTTGTGTTTGTAAAATTTTGTTAGATACGAAGGTGACCTTCAATTTTTTAAATGGAATGCTGTATTTTTTTATATAACACATGGAAGCGTGTGTCTAGACGAAAACATATACTCTACAGTGATCTTCAAGGTCATCCAAGGTCGGAAATGGAAGAAACATTTTGAATATTTCAAGTACATATCATCGGAATTATACCAAGAGTAAGATTGAACGCTATCGATTGTAGTTCTAGTCCGTTCGCGTCTTGATCGCGGAGGTTCGCGGCTTTTGTACGCGCGATTGCGTTGAGCCGCGCGGAAAGTCGGTCGCGAAAACTGGGTCAACGGCAGCGGTTGGCGGGCCTGGTCTCCCCGCCGCCAGAGAGCCAATGTTAAACAGCCGAGGGATGCTCGCGATGCATCGAGTACTCAATTAAGCTGACGATGGTCCACTCGTCGAAATTTCGCCGGCGGATCGCGCTCGCATGCCTCGAGCACCTTCCAGCCGCGTCTCTTTAATAATTCATGCTCCGATTGTCTCCCGTTCGTTGCGACTGCGACTACTGTAAGACGCGAAACAGTTGGCGGTAACGCAACGCGTGATGTTGGTAGAATACAGTAGCGCATTGTCGTCTAAACTTCGTAATTGTAGCACCGATGTATAGTCAAGGTTCTTCCGAATAAAATGAGTCCAAACACGCGGTAAATCGGATTAGTTTGATCGATTTAGATACTGTTCGTCCACCGCAAGAAGTCTCGAGAGGAGCGAGGTAGTGGGGGCGTCAGCGCGTGACCAATCAGCTCCCCGTTCCTTTCAGAGTACTTCTTTCGAGGCGCGCACAGTACATAATTTGGTCAAACTAGTCCGATTTACCTCGTGTTTGGACTCGTTTTAATCGGAAGAATCTCGACTATCCATTGTTGCTAGAATTATGAAGGTACGACGATGAGTGACAATTGTCTATCATTGTCTACCGAAGTTGATTCACCGAATTCAAGACAGCGAGTAGTGGGAGAGGAATGGGACTACTGATTCGTGTAAATTGAAACGTGTACTACAATACTGCGAAACTACTGCGACTCTCGCGGCGACCAGGACAGTTCTTATAATTTCGCCGCGTCGACCGACCCCCTAATGGACGTTTAATGCGATTTGCGTGTACCGGAGAGCCGCCTCGTTCTCCGCTCCCCCTTGTTGTTCTCGCAATCATTCCGTGATTTCCGCGGTACAATAATAATCGAGGCCGCGCAACTGTTAGGGGATCGGATTGATCCCTCTGGAACCGCTGCTCCGTGACGGATGACGAGGTTACAGGGTAGGGCGCGGTTCTGGAGGAGCGCCAGCTTTCATTGACACGGTTCTTCCTGCGTGGATCGCTCTCCTCCAATCGTAAATCTGAACGAGATCTTAACTTTTTTCAATTAATACTAACTAACTTTCAGCTTAACAAAATTATTGTTAACCCTCGTCCGTCAATTTGAATGAACAAACATGGAAAATAATTGTTCACCTTGTAATTTCATCGATCTTTTATCACTGTGTCAATTTGACATCGAGGGATAAATTCAGTTTGCGAAATGAGGGCGATGGGAACAATGAAACTGCTGATTGTTGCTTGTACATGAATCCAGAGAATATTATTTATGATGTATGACTTCGTTAACATACGGAAGTTGCGAATAAATTTTAATCCAGTATCTCGCCACCTCACTCTCGGCAATCAACGTGTCAACATGTTAGTTTCTGTATTACACCGGCCGCAATATGTAACAACGTTTGGAGTCGGTGTACCGAGACTGTTATAACTTTTTTATGGGCGTGTAGATCGAGTTCTGAGATGAGAGATCGCGACACCCTTTTCAGGGGCTCATTTTAAAGGGAAAACTCCCATGAATATGTTCATATTTTTTCGGAATATAAATCTCTATCTATAAAGTTAATTATCCAGGTTGAAAAAAT
The DNA here is from genome assembly GCA_963971365.1 of Lasioglossum villosulum. Classification (NCBI taxonomy): domain Eukaryota; kingdom Metazoa; phylum Arthropoda; class Insecta; order Hymenoptera; family Halictidae; genus Lasioglossum; species Lasioglossum villosulum. The sequence goes on along the minus strand of OZ020497.1, from coordinate 2,220,558 downwards.
TATTTTATAATAGCTCATTCCTTTCTGAATGAGACAAAAATATATATAGGTCAATCGGACAAGCAGTTCCCGAGAGAAAAATTCGAAATCGAGGATCGTTTTCGCCAAAATTGGCGAAAATTGCAAACTTTTGAGACCTGTAAATAACAGATAAAACAATGACATAATCCTCCCCTGAGTTCGCATGGACTACAACATATTTCGTTTAGAACGAAATGACCCCACTAAATTTGACTAGACTCTGGATCAAACAATCTGCTTGAAATCACGTGAAATGAGACACGATTAGATGGATCTATTAATTCTACCGATTTACTGTAATACCGTGATGGAACGCTATATTGTAGCGGATCAAGACTAAGACGATCATGCGATTGAGGTTGGTTGCCAATATCTTCAGATTAAATTGACTTTACTAGACTCAAAATTCCGCCTGCTACAAATTCCTACCCTACAAACTTCCTTACAAAGTAAAACGAAAACACCTACAGGTGAATTACTGTCTGAACGCGTTAATAAAGCTTCGAGGTGCAACATTAAAGTGTGCAACGTTAAAATCGTGCTTATAATGCACTTGAAAAATGAAGGATAACTTTCCTTACATTGTCGTATACACGAAATACTCATCGCGTCACGCCACTCTCTATGCGAACAACTTTCACACTAACATTTTTTTCACATCGTCTACGGTTTACGAGGCACCGCAACGTTTCCGGTTAAATGGAGCACAGCGTGCCAAAGTTTGCAACGACGCTCGTTAGAAGTTTCTGCGTAATGTCTCGGTACAGAGGATTAAAATGTACGTCTCCGCGCGATCGTTTGCAAATAAATCGCAGCGAGTGGAACGAAACGGTATTGGTCCGTCGAGCTACATCACTCTAGATTATTTTGTTGTATGCGAAGATACAGAGAAATCCTTTGTAAAGGAAGTGATTGTATTTCGGAGAGTGTTCCAGTCGGAGTATTGGATATTGTATTTCGAAGTTGGTTTCACCGGTTACCTTTTGAAACGATACCGCCGTAACTCTCTGGCAAAAATCATCGTACGAATACAGTTTGAAAATCGTTTGAAAATGTGGCAGCGCTACTTTCGAACGTTTTCGTCCAAAAATGTTCGCTTTTTCATCGAAGTTGCACTGGTAAAAACGGTGCTTTGAAAATGTTTTCAAATTTCGTTTGATCCGTGCAGCGAATGAATGTATTTTTTTACGCAAGTGATATTTATATTCGTATAAACGTTTATATTAATAATTATACACGTCAAAGAAAGATTCGGTTTGCTGGCGGCTGTTTACTGAACATTTCGCGCCCGTTGAAGTTGAAACACTGTAGAAAAATCAACGAACACCTGTTCGCTTCATTCGACGCTAAAAGTCGAGCGTATATTATAAGTATTTCATATAAATTTAATTTTTTTCGATCGTAATTTTCAGAATAATTGTGTAATGGTATCGGCGTAACCTTCACACGATTTGGTTCGCTTATAAAAATTATCCAATTGTATTTCTTCTGTTACAGCAAGTATGGAAAAGTGGTTTATTTGGTATTATCATATTATTTTTATGGTTAACATGTATTATAGTCACGTTATATTTCAGACGCAAAATTTACTCTTGAAAATGATCCACATCAGGGAAACGTTGAGTTATTGAATTAATTTGCAAAATTGCCAGTGTTTTTGTCACTGTGTGTCTACATCCGCGCGTAAAGATGTTAAATCTGCGCTGTGATAGAGGACCGTTCATTTTCGAATATTCTCAGACGTCGCGCGTTCTTCCGCTTGAAAGAACAAGATCTTCCGCAGGCGATGCGCAAAGTCCGCCGTGATTGCCAAAGGTAAGGATCGCGCGAATAAAAGTTCATAAATGGCTCGTTGTCGTTCGTGTAGGCGAACCACCGCGCCGGTGCTGTTTGCATTGGTAATGGAATCGTCGTTGGCCACCGAGAGAAATTGCATGGAGCACGGAGAAACAAAACGGTCCGGCCATCAAGAATCGATTTTCCCAATATTTTAAATTGCTGAAAAAATATTCTCAAATGTCCTACGAATTCCCGGAAATCTCGCAACTACAAGGTGTCTGAAAATTCCTTCACCATCCGGAAATGGGAGTTATCAACGAGAAACACGGATCAATCAGAGCGCAACTGAGCGTCTTTTGTTAATAACTTCTTAACAAAGTCGCGAACGCTATTTTTGCAAAGAAAAATGTATCTTGAAATGATCTCAGGAACCTGCTATTTCCGGATGTTGAACGAATTTTGAGATACCCTGTATAACGCGACTATATTCACGCAACAATAAGTAAGCAGAGTGGCAATCGTCGCAGTCGAACGGCAACGATTCACTTCTAAAAAATTCGTTAGAGGTCATAAAGCAGTGGCCACGCTGCGTAAAGATTTTGTGATCGCAGTCGTTTCTCGCAGTGTGCGGCGTGCGAGCCCGTGAAATTTTTACAACTGCGCGCAACGTTTTCATCGCCGGATAATAAAACGATGAAAAAAGCGAGAATAGGAAACGGAAGAAATCTCGCGACGTTTACCCTCTGTAATTGTAAATTATAGCGAGCCAGGTTCATTTCTTTTTTTTTTACGGCGGAACGAGGTCGAACGACGGGCACCCGGAAAGAAAACGGCCGCGTTTTAATGATGGAAACATTTTTAATTAATACCCACGAAGGGGGAAGTGGCCGTACCGGCTTATTCCGCTCGAGCGTGCGCGAAACTTCGGTAGCTTTGCGCTACGATTCTTTCGGAATATCGGCTTGTTATCTTCGGGAGCCTCCGTCTCTCTCTATTCGATGTATGCGAACGTCTTGGTCGATAGTATCTCGTTCGATGTTGCAGCCGTTCGACCGTGAAAGTGTGCGACTAAAATTATACGGCCGTCTTTTCCTTCGATCGACGGATTATTTATTGCTCGTTATGGCTTACTCGCGCACCGACGATCCTTCCACCGATTCACATTTTTATGAGCAAGCTGCTTTTTTTACGCGACCTAATTTCTACAGTTTAACTGGCCATTTCATCCTAACTCGAGATAATACGATACAGTCTTCGATCAAAATGGCTGCTTGAGTCACGCCCAATGATTCCGCAAGCTCTTATTGTGTTCGACACGAGTCTTGATCGAGTAACGCTTCCAATTCTTCATCTTCAAACTTTTTCGACTGTCCAGGTCGTCTTTGATGTCAAAATCGCCACCTTTAAAGCGTTGAAACCACTCGAGACACTGTGTTTTCGCAAGAGCATGCTCGTCATACAATTCCACTTGAATTGCTACAGCGCATACACAAGTCTTGACATCCAGTGTCAAATCCCGGTTTTTAGGTTATAGACCCAATATTCAAATAAAGTACGATTCAAGTAGAATTTACAGGAATGTGAAACATATGTTCGATTCCACATTTCCCTCGTTTTATCTCGAGCTGTCTCGAGAGACGGATTCGTTTCTTAGCAAAAAGTGGAGGAGGAGGAATAAGAAGGGTAGGGTAACGGAGGAAAAAGGGGAACGGTAAGTACACTACGAGATCGTTTACGTGCGGTCGGATCTAATGATCTGTCATTAACATATTATATAGGCGGGCCCGGCATGTCGGGCTGAAAACCGTGCAGGGACGAGGTTTACGAGCCGCCGCGCATATTCTAAAACAGTTACTCAAAATTTGCATGTCCGTGCACGCGTCCCTAGTGTGAACCGGATGTAAGAGAACTATTATTCAAATCCAACCTATTTTGCCCCCGTGCACGAACACGCCCGGGCCGAATTAGACGCGGGAACGTCGATCGTTCCGGGAAAAGTCCGCCGTCGTTTTAGGAACAATTATTCGCCGGTGTGTACGCTCGTCTACCAACGTGGAGGGAACCTCTGCCGGTCGACCGACAGGACGGACATGTGAATAATGGCGACGGAAATGTGTACCACTCGAAGATAACGGCGGACGGGCTGGAATGGAGATTGGAAGATACTGATTTAGAGATGTACAAGCTGTGGGGAAATTGTACAGGGTGTAACAAAATTTAGTGTCATGGTTTTGGCAGATGGTTGTACACCTTCTAATCGACGGTGATTTGTTAAAAGAAATTTTTGTATGCTCTTATCGCATTCTACTCACCAATATTTGACTTACTTGTGGAACTTAATTACTCTCCTCAAATATTTTGTTAACGAAGTTCACGGTGAAATGACTGCGAGCGTCTTACCTGAAACAAAGATAATTCGAGGTGAGAATATTACTAAAGAATATTAATAAGATGATAATCTTGATTACGAGAGACGTGCGCGCGGCTATTTATTTTGGATGGTTCTGTAGCAGTGTTGCTCGTACTTTACTCTGTTTCGCGCGACAACGGAGCGTTTCGCTGCCAAAAATTCGAGGATAATCAAGAGCAGGTGGCTAGTTAGTTTCGAATAAGCCTTTGGGAGCGTCAAGGCTCAACTTGGACGAACGCTGTGGCTCCTAATTTACCTTGACCCCGTTCACCCTGCGGGCAACATAACTTTTCTTCAATTAGGCACGCTTTCGGCGATGCGCTCGCTTTCTTCTATCCTTTTCTACCCCGTTCTACGCACCCGGCTTTTCGCGTTTTACATTCGAGAGTAGCTTCGTTTCGGCCAACGCTTTGCCGATTCGTGTGTTTCGGGACTGAAAAGTATTTGAGAGGTTGACGATATTAACAGGATGATTGTACCGATTACGAAAAAGCAACTTCGTTTAGAGCTGTCGTAACAATATTATATACATATTATACATATTATAATACTAGAACGATCGGACAAGTGGAACGCGCGACCAATGGTCAGACAAGTAGAATGGCCAGGATTTATAGTCAGACAAGTGGAATAAGTGTGACAAATGATCGGGCAAGTAGAATGAAGATGAGTTATGCTCGGGCAAGTAATACACGAATGATCTACGGTCGGACCACTGAAATAGGGTTGGTCAATTGTCGGAAGACTACAGTTAGGGCGGGGTATGGTCAAACAAATAGAATGGGAAAGCTCTTCTTGTTTAGAAAATAAAAACGAACAGTGATCGTTATTATTATAAATTGCTCGGATTCACTCAGATTCGCGATTGTAGCAAACGTATAAATCGATTCGCTTAGCGCATTCGTGATATGTCCAATCGATACATTCCACGTATTGCATGAGACATACATTGCAATAATATTCCATATCTTTTGCATCAATGGATTCTTTACTTCCGTCTTTGTGATTCTTATTTTTTCCTTTCTTCGGTGAATTCTTATCTCCTTGCTTCGTCTCTTTTTCTGCACATTCTGCAGTCGATTACGTTGTATCGGTGATATCACGACTTTTCCCATCGAATGTACGTATTGAAAGTTTTCCACAAAGTGTCCAAAATATGACATAATGGTTGTAACAGATTTTCAATTTTTTATCGTGTTGATTAGATCGTTGAAAAATGAAAGCCAATTTCTTACCACCGACGTCCTTCTATCGTTTTAATTCGTCCACTGCTTTAAACTGTACGCAAGGAAATTACTTTCGGAACGATCTAACTGATATCACAGGATGCGATCGTTTCGATCGTCATTTTCCACGAAAGTTGAGTTGGCTGGAGTTAAGAAGCGGCGTGTTCTGTTTAATATGGTAGGGTAGGCAATAATGTATCGCGAGGAAGAGTATAGGGAGGCGAGCGGGAAAGTTTCGCCGCAATAACGTGCAGTTTGACAGAAACTTTATCAGATAGGATCTGAATTTACGGGGGCGCATTCAGTCGGGGCCCCGGTCGTCGGGTATCGAGCAGCCGGCGATCTCCACCGCAATAGTAATTCCCGATTAATCATACTGTCTCGTAGCACGGTCCGCATGGAGGGCAGCAATTGCTCTTTCCCCAGCCACGAAGTTCACGGCACGAAAGGCCTACGGCATGGGAATGGAGAGGTGGGTCGTCGAGTACGCGCGAGCAAGAGGCTAAGAATCAAAGCGAATTACCCGCGCCACTGGTATCCGCCCTACGATTGACACTTAAGCCGTAAATTGCTTACTCTCTCTCCCCTTCCAATAATGACGATCCGTACTATCGTTTTACGTCGCCGCCTGCTCGCCAACACACGAAACACTATCGGCAGCCGCCGTCAAAGGAGAGTCTAGATTAGACCAGCAACTACATCGATCCTGTGTTTCGCGCCTCGCCTATGAAGCTACACCACGGTCGGAAGAACGTCTCTTTGCCCGTACCCAGACCACCGACACACGCACCGCTAATTAATCTATCTAATCTATCGAGAGGTGCACCGCTATCACCGCTAATGCAAATCGGACTTTTCTTTTTCCGAAGCACGCCTTCTCGCATCTTAGAAGTTGGTCCCCCACTTGTTGAACTAAATAATTTTAATCGTGCTAAGTTGTGCTAGGTTGTGCTAAAGTATTACATTTAAAAAATAATAAATAAGAAAGTTATGGTTAATAATCATTTTGACCATCTAATTAACGTTTAAGTAACTACGATTCTTGCAGCTCTCAATGCCTTTCAATGCTTTCAGTGAAAAAATTGTGTGCTGTTTAAGAAGAGGATGTACCATGGGATTACCATTTTGTTCGCTTCTTCCGACATTTTTTACACGGTGCAAATTTCATTTTAAATAAAAATAAAACAAAAATTCTGCAAGCATGGGATCTTTAAATTGCCTGAAAAAATGCCAAAAGATTATCGAACAAAATGTGGTAAACCTTATTCGAAGTAGTAAAAAATTGACTTCCATTTTGACAGAATAGAAGGTACTCGTAGTGTAACGAATGTTAGAAATATGCGTGTACATGTCGAATGCAATGGCGTCGAGCATTCTGGTTGAATGGATAGTCGACCGAATCTGGCGCGACGTTGGAAACGTAGAAAATCTGAAGCAACGAATTTCTAAACGGAAGAATAGAAACAAAATACACGCGGCCCTGTCTCGGCACATAGAGCGACTGACTCCACCGGAAATATATAGCTCGATTTCAATGTGAAAAGAGTCCCATCCATTCGCTGCAATTTAAATGTTTGAATATCCGTTCTTCCGCCGAAAACCATAGACTCGCGGATCCGCCACGCAATTGTGCGAAATGACGCGGTGCGGGACCGCGAAACGTTATGAAACGAGTTCCTCCTGCGAAATTTTACCGAGGACAGTTAAATATACGTATTCCGCGGGTTTCTTCGCGACGGGATACACACACGACCCGCGAGAATGACGTGGGAGCCGAGAATGACATTAAAAGCCAAACATTCGGAATTAATATTAACAAATGATTAACACGTGTGCTCGCAAAAATGATTTCTCAAAAAGCAAAAAGCTTTTTCCTTTCTGGTAATCTTGATTCGATAACTTAATTTAATGAGATAAAAATTGCTATGGCGCTCTATAAATTGATTTTTGAATCTATAGAAATAATATAATTATAATATGCATTCAATAACTATGTTATAATTTTTTAAAAAGCGTGAATAGTAGAGAAAATAATGATATTTAATATATTAATATAATTAAATAATAGCGATCGATATTTCTACAGCTAATGTTAATGACGCAGCGTTTTCGTGATAAATAATTAGTTTCCGACAATTCCCATTTCCTTTGAGAAAACAATTCCTGGATCAAAGGATTCTGTCGTAGAGGAATATTATTTTTCCATTATTAACGTTTAATCTTCATGATTCATATACAATAGACTATAGAATACCATTCCCTTTTAGCAATTTATGAGAGGTAACGCGGGTCTAATGAGAGTAATTGAACTGCGGAAGCAACATAAAAATGTTCTGACTTGATTGCGAGACTCGAGAAAGAATTTATTTCAAAAGAATACGACGATTTTATTCAATTCCTGTACCATTACTCGTCTTCTCATCTACTAATTTCCACCATAAGTGCATAAAAACCTGACTGTAATTATATCATTTAGACTGCCGGACTTCAAGCATATTTACAGTTTTCTTGACGACCTTATAGAGATGGAAATTAAATGAAGATCTTACCTCCTTTGCGAACCACTTCAGTGCATCGGATGTGAAATGAAATTATACGTTAAATTCATAACACACACACACACACACACACACAGAGTGTTTAACTGCGCACAGATTTTCTGCACTTTATTCGACGCTTTGAGCATCACGTTTCGGGTTTCGAATCGACGCCAGGAAGCCTTCGATTATGCGTGAAAAATCGGTGAAAAATCGTCGATACAATTCTCCGGTCTATGCATAGCGGATATTGCGTCGCCGATAAATTTATTATTCGGTAAATAATATTGTTATTCCGTATAAATTCGACATCGTTCAGCGTTAGCTAACAGGCCATGCTGTTTATCAATTGAATCATCGACATCCAAACACAGTGGCCATCGCACGAACAATGAAACTCACTTAGAGAGACGGACTAACCGTTTACAATGGAAACGATCGATTCGATGGGGAGGGAAACAACGGCTAATTGCAATTAATCGTAAGCCATCATCTTCGGCGCGGAGCCTTGCGTTATTTTCGGAGCACCACTTTCGTAATCGAATTATACAGAAAATTCGACGGGACGAAGAATATTATTCCGTCGGTACAATGTTTACTTCGCGGAATTACGAATTCGTTTGTTCAACCGTTAACAATTTAATGAGCCGGGTTCGATTCGGTTCGGTTCGGACCTCCTCGGCCCTTCCTCGTAACCCAATTAAACGAAAAAATTGAATGTGACGGGCAATTAGAAGGATACGTATCGATACTGATGAATAAGCAATATGGCGCGGCGGAATAAAACTGTCAGGGGGCGAACGCCGAAAATATCGGATATCCGGTGCTTTCATGGAAAAAGTTCTATCGGAGGTCCAGCTGGGCGAATAAAATACAGCAACCCGCAAAAGTTTAAGACAGCCAATTAGAACTTCAATACTGTGCATCTCATAAAAATACTACTTTCCTGAAATGAAATACGATAACAACTCTAGAACAACTGGGACGAAAAATATTTTGTTACGTTTTATCGCGATCCAATATTATTAACACGCTGATCGTTTCTGAATTTTATACGTTTCCGTAATTCCCGTTTGTTTTGTGCAGCGCAGGAAACGGTATTATTAATTACCATTATTGATTATTTAAACGCCCCAGTTTTCAATTAAGTGGCATCCCATTAGACTGTTCCAAAAATACCAGGAAATTGGTAATCTTCTGACGCGCGCATATCTGACAGTATGTTCATTATACTTAAGCTTTTAAATCCGCTCGACTTATAAATGAATCATCAATAAATTATAGAACACGAAACGAAATAAATGTGATCCTAATGAATTGTTCCGAAAATATCAAGAAAATGAGAAATCGTCTGTCGCGCGCATAGCTGACAGTATGTTCAAAGTTTGAACATACATAAACTTCTGAAGCGGCTCGAGTTAGAAATGAATCGTTAATAAATTATAGAACACGAACGAGATAAATGTGATCCTATTGGACTGTTCCGGAAATGTCAGGAAATTGGTAAACTTCTGTCGCGCGCATATTTGACAATATGTTTAAAGTTCAAATATACTTAAGCTTTTAAATCCGCTAAAAATATTGATTGAATCATCAATAAATTATAGAACACGAACGGAATAAATGTGATCCTATTGGACTGTTCCGAAAATATCAAGAAAATGGGAAATCGTCTGTCGCGCGCATATTTGACAGTATGTTCAAAGTTTAAACATACTTAAGCTTTTATATTCACTCGACTTATAAACGAATCATTAATAAATTATAGAACACGAACGAAATAAATGCGATCCTATTGGACTGTTCCGAAAATATCGGGTAATTAGTAATCTTCTGACGCGCGAATATTTGATAGTATGTTGGGAGTGCAAATGTACTTAAACTTTTGAATACGCTCGAGCTAGATAAATATGTATGTAGTAATCTCATCAGGATGCTGAATGCCGAAGCATGTACATATTAAAGCCCGACTGAAATTTCGAACTCTATCTGTTGATTCGATTAAAGCAGCGTCGTCATGTGGAAAGAAGCAACGCGAATGCATGAATTCTTCACTATCTCTCTGCCTAATTTTAAGCACGGATATTCACATTCTATATCGGTCCACGTTCATTCACCCTCGATGATCAGTTAAGCACAGTTCGCGCATTGTTCGAATTAAGAGGGTACGCTGCACCATTGAATAATTTAAGTCAATATTTTATTTCGAGTTGAATTACTTAATAAGCGGATTGATACTTTTAGCCGATAATTGAATAACAGGTGAACCAATTGCTAGAGCGATTTGCATAGATTATATACAACTTGTTTCTTCATTAAGTATCGAAGTTGTTTAATAAACACGTTCGTTTACGTTTGCAGTCCCCTCTCATTCATTAATGAAGCGTATAATTGATAACCGACTTGTTTTCAATCACGGTTATTTACAAATCGTTAAAATCCGTGTATATTAATATTTGCAACCGAACGACTTCATGCTGCGAGTCAATATTATTCGTCGCGTGGAAAAGAAATATGATAAATTATTTCACACGTGGTCTTTTCAAACAATTTCTTTACGAATCGAAACAGATCTAGATCGATCAAAGTATATTGATGTTATAATTTTGCGTTTTCGAAATCGAATGTGTGGTCGAATTCTATTTAATGTTTTGTCAAGGCAGATCTAGATTGATTCAAATTTTCAGAATGGACGAGGTTTTCGGTTTCTGGAGCGATCACGCGTAAAGCGACGCGACGTGGAAACGCGGCACCGTGATGCACCGTCGAATTAGTTAGAGGTGACAAATTAATGAGACGATTATTGGAAGCGACGAATTTCGACCGCTACTTTAGGCCAGCAGTGACCAGCGTCGCGACCAACTATTTTATCGCGGGTGAACCGTGCGCGACGCTGCCGCAAGCGAGACGCCATAACGGTTTCATTAAAACGGTCAACGGGACGGGTTCGCGGCCCATTATTCGTTTTTACGAGCCAAGGAAAATAGCTTCAGTCAGTCGGCGCTCTTGTGAACTCTGTTGTTTCAAGGCTCGGATGAAAGTATTGTTCGCCTTGGGAAAGAGTACTCGTTGTCACACTTAACCTCGGTTTCATAGCTCCTCGAATGTGTACCGTATACCCCGCGTTTTACACACATGCTCGCCTTTATCGCGCACTCGGAATTCTTATTATTATTTCACATTTAACCTCTTGTTCTACGATTTTCTTTTCCTTCCACGATCGTTATTGAAATTATCAAAATAGGGTAATTGTACCAATCGCGGTCGTACTTTATTTTAACCCTTACTTTATTTTGACCCAAAGCATTCTTTGCGCGCTTATAACTTCCAAACAGAAAGGCCGGCGGCCTTTTAATTACGTATGTAATTTACGTTTACAAATGTAATTTTTAATTAGTATGTAATTTAGCTTAATAACGACAAATAAATAAAAAATTTAAAAACATTTTATAGCTAAACGTTAAATAAAGTGCCTTTTTTAAGCGTAGCCAGGTTAATATCATTCCTAATTTATCATGAAATAATATTTCGAAGCATTTCATGGAAGAATGTGCTCTGAATACGAAACAATATTAATGCGGTTCACACCGCAGTATTAGAGACATTCATAGAGATTTTGCGCCGCAGTAATGAGCTCCTCCTTCGCTATAATTAATTTTTTATGTGTACAAAAATGTATTCAGGCCTAATATTTATTTCTACGTATTTAAATCTGATTGGGAAAAATACCGCAGTGAAACGTACGTGATCATCAGCAAATTGTTAGATGCACTTTATTCAAACGCATTCGCAAGTTAATCAAGAAATTAATTTTCTGTTTACATTGTATCTATTCTATAGACTTCTCAGAATATGTACGTATTAATTGTTTTCAGAAAGAATAGTCGATAAACAACAATTTCACAGTTTTGTTTGAAAATCAGTGTACGAATACTTTCTACATCCACTGTCTACTGTAGATGTCCGACTAATTTCGCCTTTTCTACTTCACTTCAGCGCTGCAAGAGCATTTATATTTTTGTGCAACGACAAACACGTTTCTAATCGACCGGCTCGATTTCTAAATATTCAATTGAATTGGTTGTGCGTGAAACATAAATGAATAAACGTTTGGCCTTTCCGAATGAAACAGAATACCGAATCGAGAGCGCCCCTGTGGCCGCGGGGCCGACTGATCCGTAAAATCATTGCGGACACACGGCAACCTGATTCCTAACGAAATAAATACGGCCGGATTGTATTTATAAAAAGAGGCCGTGACGGTCGCCGGTTGTTTAATTAACCGGTTAAATTCGCAATGAGTCGTTGCGAGATCGGTAACGGGTTTTTGTTGAACGCTTAAATGCCGGCCGCGTGATTCCCGCGGATTTATTCCGCGACACGGACAACGCGTGTTCCCTATCGGTACTAATGCGTGCGCTGCGTGACTCGACAGCAGTTTATTCACCGACCGAAACATTACGATAAATTTCGGCCCGATAAATCGGGTATTAAATTTCGAAGTGCCCCGATAAATATGCTGAAAAATAGAAAGCACCTTCCCACCACGCTGTCGACGGTTCTAACTAAAAAATGGATCTATTTCAAGTCATCTTTTCATGTTTTTCATGTTCACGTCGTGTTTAACAAGACGTACCTTACAACCTATTAATATTATTCTATTAATCGAAGAATTTGATATCTTGCAATGTACAACACATTAAAATTTCAACGGCGTCGTCTCAGGCGAACGATCGGGTTGAAAGAATGAATTGCTAGCAAATGTATATTACCAAATTTTTTGTTAAATACACAGTTCCTAGCGAGCGAGCGACCGATGAAGAAGTGTTACGCCGTGTCGAGCCTCCTTACACAACGAATGAATGCAAAGGCTCCAGCCTCGATAACTAAAAATTCTATACAAAAATGACTTCCCCGGAATCACTTCACTCGCGATAAAGTTCGACGAAACTCGACGCGTGCCTGCCAACACTCGGGGAGCAACTGAATTGTCTTCGCACCTTATTTGTTCAGGCGACGGTTCGTTTTCCAGGTGTCCCTGCCGTTGTCGTCGATTTTCGACGCGTTTTCGGAGGAAACCATTTCCACGGTTCTTTCTGAAACCAGCGCCGCTACTAAAGTTTTATTCACGATAGATATGGCTATTTCCAGGCCGCCTGACCTTATCGTTTCCCGTGATTCTAATTCGACAAGGAACCCCACGCGTCGGCCAACCCCGTAGCGCGTCGTTAGCCGCATCGTCGTTTCGTTAGCAAAAGGGCTGGGAAGATTTATGGGGTGCTAAAGACACTCCGCATCAGAGCCGATGGTTAATTCCAGTGGAAACAGGGATTGCGAGAGCCCTTAGCCGAGTTCTCGCGATAACGCGGCGAATTAAAATCACGGAAGTGGAAGGGAGGATGCATCCTCGAAGAAGGGTGTCGATTCGATCGGGGGTATTTCCGAGGGGTAGCGAAAATAGCTAGGCCTGGAGAGTTAGAGCAAGACGGGGGTTGGAGGTCGAGGGTGAAGTGGATCCTTCGCCTTCTAGACTGCGATAAGACGTGAAATGGACGCCCGTCTTTCTCCGAGCCCACGCGAATCACGCGAGCGATGCGCCGATAAGCCCCGCCGGCGGAGTTCCAGCTTCGTAGATATGGATTTTCACTCGAGACGAAAGAAGAGCATTCCCGACGGCCCCATAACAATACGGTTCGACGGCTCGCGTGGCTGGAGTCGACTTCGGTATCACGAAGGTGACGAAGAAAGGAACTACCTGCACGTGGGGGAGGTGTGCATGTCTCTGTAGAATCTGGAAGAGGGGGATTGGGTTCGGAGAAGAGTGCCTCGAAGAAAGAAAAAGAGCCATGCTCTATCTCGGCTGACGTAGGCCGTGGAAGTCAGCGGTTCAAGCTGTAACGTTATCTCCGCGCGATAACGATAGAATAGCCATTGCGGTGATACAGTGGGTCTACAAAGTATTCGTACACATTTTAAAAACGAATCGCTTTTCCCAACTTCGATCCAACAGCTTCATTTTCTTTTCAGACGTTACAAGGATTGGTAGCTAGCGTGTAAATAATTCTTGTTCTTGTGAATGAACATATAAAACAAGTATTTTCTAAATCAAGCTTAGTCAGTTATATTACATGTACTAAGTTTCATTGAATTCGGTTGACGCATAAAAATGTTATGTATAACATACTTAGACCTACCAAATGCACCTTCTAAATTTTCACTACGATTCACTGCATGAACCAATCCTTCTAACGTCTGAGAAAAGCGGAAGCTGTTGGGTCCAATTTCGAAAGAGTTATACGTTTTTGAAAGGTGTACGAATACTTTGTGCACCCGCTCTTACTATTGGTTAGGAGTATGGATGGCCCGGTTGAATCCATCATTCACTCGTTCGAGTGCGCATCTCGTCATGCAACCGCATGCAATCGTGTGTGCATACGGTCGACCGAAGGGAAGCTGAATCGAGCGGACCGGAGCAGATCGGTGCAGGCCATTGCGTCGAGAACGAAGAACAACCTCGAAGCCCCCGGCATCACCGCCGCCGCCTGGATCGCATGTTACTGATCTTCGCCGTAGCTCGCGCCTCCCTCACGGCTTTGCTGACCGCCGCCCCCGCAGTTCTCCGCCCGATAGCCGGATACCTTGGATAGAAGAGCGGTTAGATTTCTCCCAAGCCAGGGCCCGGCCGCCTCGTTTATCAAGCGCGTGATGAAGCTGTTGGGTTAGGCGAGCGCCTCGACGAGAGAGGCCACGGGCATAAGCAAACCGCCCGTCTTATCTCGAATCGCAACGTCTTGTTAGAGCCATCCCCTTCCCTCTCCACCCCATCTCATCGAGCCGTTTTCCACCCACCCTCTACATCTCTGTCTTTCTTCCTGGTAGTCTCGCGTTTCGTCGTCCTCTCCTTCTCTCGACGTTCCTTGAATTTCTCGCGGCGAACTCAAAGGAGAGCCGAGAATATTTTTCTGGCCGAAGATCTTCTCCTGCCACGGCATCCTTTACCATCCTTCCTTCGTTCTTTCTCTATTTTCTCCCGCGTCCCTACGCTTTTCCAGCCCTCCATCCCGCCTCAACAGCGCCACCGACAGAGGAACGAGAAAATAGAACGTGAGTATTCGATAACGAGGCGGGCCGGCCCAGTTTCTACTCACTTCCCCAGGAAAATCTCCCGCGTCTACGTAGGCAGAGACGAATTTTTCCGCTGCATTTTCTTGACCCGGTTTCGCCGCATAAAGCGGAAGGGATCAGAAACGACAAGTTTCGCCAGTTCCGCGCGACAGAGTTCTGATATTTCTTTCTTCCTCCCCTGTCGGCTCCTTTTCTCTCGTCCCTCGACTCCGACGCTCTTTCGCGTTCTTTCTCTCTCACTCTGGAGAGTCGCTCTTGCTTTTTTATATCACGTGCCAGCCACGCGTTCATTACTGCCCGCTTACGGCCTATGTCTTTCCCTTTCTTCTAGTTTTTTTTCCTCTTTCAACGTCGCGCCCGGCAATGGAATGCGTGCTGGCAACGCGCGGCTTCGTTACCGCTTCAACAACGGGAAAGTCGATGCTGGATCTCTCTGGAAACGATGTCGCGAATACGCGGCGTTGTTATTCGTGTCTAACAGCGAAATTTTCTGTTGGAGTTCCAGCGACGATCGAAACCATCGCACATGATACACTTGGAACCTAACGACCCTATGAGGATGTAGAAAACGATGCAATCGACCGACGAAAGTGGAGGTATTTCTTTTGTATAGCGACTTGTTATTCAAATTTCGTCGAATTGTGTCCACTACATGTTTAGTACTACGTGTTGACTCTTGCACAGATCAAATTCAATGTTTTACAGGTTAAATGCAACATTAACTCGTTCAATTATCTGCTCAGGACCGACATATTTATTTAATGCGCTAAAAACATGTATTTTGTAACCGGCCAGCGGATGTTTATACAATATAAAAATTTTCTAGCAGTCCTTTCGGAATGTGTTCCTTTAATATTGCTGAATAAATATTTGGTTGTCCGAAAAGTTGGTTTTCGTAAAACATATTTGAGCAATCCATAGAAATTTTAATTAATCGAGATCCGTAACAGATGGCTGTGTAACAAGAGTTCATGTAAAAATCGAGCCGAGTTTTCAATTTTCAAAATTTCTCGCTTCGACGGTCCTCCGACAATATATAAGCAAAAAAATGTCCTCCGACAATATATAAATAAAAAAAAATCGCCGTTCAGAATATAAAACGCGAAGAGTCACTTCAATTTTTCAAATGGAACGTCAATCAAGTTTCGATATGCTCGCATTACTAAATTGACGAACTTTTCCGCGGACTATTTTCCAAAGTTCGAAAATATCGATTTCAAAGATTAACTTGATCGTTCGTGGTTTACGCTCGAAATGATTTTAAATATTTTGTTGCGTACACGTTGTACAAAGCACACGATGAATTTTGAAAACGTATCAATTCGATATCGTTAATTGATTTGTAAATATCGAATGTTAACACTCGCGGTCAACCGCGATAAACTCTCCGTGCACACTGCTTTTATGAACGTGTATTTACATTTTCGCTGCGTAACGATCCAGGTGGTGATCGTCGGAGATCATTAGTCTATGTACAGTGGAGAAACATAAATATGAACAAGTGCCACTTTTCAGAACTTTCGAGTTCATTTTTCAATATCGAGTTTCCATTATTCAAAATATCATTTACAGTATTAAATACGTCGGTATCGAATCAATTACTAAATATTTAGATATCGTATGAGGTATTACACCAACTTCGTGTCCGTAAAATTTTCATAATCCCAGAGAATGGAAATATTCATAAGAAATAAGAACATTTTCAATACGAAAAAAATCAATTAAGGGATGAAGTGAATTTTTATCTAACTCCTGCTGCCCACAATATTTCTACTTCGCGTAAAGAGTGCAGAGATTAAAAAGAGAAAAACTTTACGAATGAATTATTACCAGATTTTGAAAATTATATAATTTGCCTGAAAAATGGACTTGCTTCGTTACTGTCGTCAATGCCATAAAAAAATAAACTTGCCCGGTGTTTGCACCGGTCTTCGATTGAAGAAGCGTTGGGAGTGGCAAGGGGTTAATTGCGAGCGCAAGATAAAGACAGATTGTTATTTCTGGAACAATGGTAGTTATCTTAATTGACGTAATCTGTCTCTCTTCTTCTCGGAAGAGTAGCTCGGAGGATGATCCAGCACCTCGAGAAAATCAGGATCGCTCGAAACCGAAGGGAGCCAATGTCGCGACCGACTGCGCGAATGAACAGTTTTCCAGCGACTTGTCAGACGTTCCCAGAGAAACTTCACAACGAGATCCCGACTCAGTTTGCGGCGTTATAGAAGTTAGCCCCTTCTCAGCGTTTCCCAGCAGCGCCGTAGAAATTGTCGCATACTCGACGAGAACGTCGAGGAAAACTGGTGAAAATATACGGTGGAATTTATATTAACAATACAGAGAAATTGATCGCAGGACAACCTAATTTACGCGATTCGATACACGGCGCTCGCCACAGTTCCACTTCAGTTTATCCTTTGGAAGTTGTTTGCGCGCCGTCGTCCCGGTGCAATCAAATTAACAGCAGGAATAAGTAAAAAGAGTCGTACGCGGAACGGCAATTACCTGAATCGCATTCCCTACCGATATAATTTCTCCGATTGACGCGGTCTGCGACTGGGTCTTCGCTTCTACCTCGATGATCATCGATTTAATACCACGGCGATTGCAAACCGCTTCGTTACGAAAGTAGTTGTTCGAGTCGAGTCCGGCTTCGCTCAGGTTCCTCGAACAAAAAGCAGCGTTTCCTCCTGTTTTTGTTTGTTAAGATTGCTCGCAATTTATATTTTGTTTATGTTCACATGTAATAAATCTTTTCTGAGATTTTCCTAATAAAAAAAATTTCCTCGAAAGACGCACAGACTGATATTTGGCCTACCTAGCTGGCTAAAATTGTTTATTGCTTACAGCGATCACTCGAAACAACGTCCGATTACTTTTTACGAGGAGGTAGTTTTACGAAATTGACTTTTGGCCAGCTAGATCGGTCAAATAACAGTCTGTGCATCAATTTTATTCGCAAAGCAATTATTTTAGTCACTCGAGTCTTGAGGGGCAAGAAAATTGAGGTTGCGAGAAACTGTAAATAAAATGTACACCATCAATTTTCTCAACATGTAGAAGATCTTACGGGACACCAATCGGTGTAGTAGTGCCCGCTTAAATTTGCACGAGCCATCCCCACTCTTCTAAGATAGAAGGAAACAAGAAAATAATTTAATCGAGTGAGAAATTAATTAGAATATATCATGCAAATACAAGCGAGCACTACTGTATTCGCTCTTCTTCGTTTCTAGATCGAAGACGCGTCGATAGTGTATTTCACGTGTCGCGAGAATCTGTAAATAGAATACACGCCATCGAGTTTTTCAACATGTACAAGATCCTAGCGATTCTGTCCACATGTCAGCCAGTGGAAATTCTGTCGGTTTGACCCGCGACAGGAATTTCTTCTGACAGGTCTCGCTTTACACCATTGTGCTGTCCAGTCGCGTCACCTATTAAAAATTTGTTCGAGAGACGAATCACAGCTCGCATAGAGATGTACAGACTCGTGTATACATTTCCCATCGAATTATTCAGAAATATTGATATTCTGGTGTACCAACAAACCGGAAACACACCAGTAATCACTTTCTTATAACTTGATCAGCTTTAAATTTGGTGGGAATTAATCCTCGGGATAATGCCATTTCATTTTATTTTACCGTGGCAGAGAGTTTCCGGTGTTTCATTTCGGGACTCCTCTCGATTAATCCAATTACTTATCAATGTATCAACTTCCTGTTTTCACGTACATGTCCACTGTCATAAAATGTGGTAATCGAATAATACATGCTTTTAGGTAGATTTGATTGTTTTATTGTGATTAGATGCAGCTATTATACGATAATATTCGAATGAAAAATTAAATATACACACATACTATTTGAATAAATGTTGGAGGAAAGAGATTGCTCAATTGTGGAATGACTCAAGTTTAAACAATTCGAAAGATTCAGTTCTCAAAGAAACGCAGATTGAACCTTACTGACTCTACATAGATTCGAAGGTGTGCGCGTCTGCAGCGATGCAACGACAATGACCGTTCGTTCCGCGTATCGATCGGACAACGAACCGGAATTAAATAACAATTATTTAATCACGCGTGGTGTAGTCGGTAGACTGTATCTCGACTGGGTTGGTAGCGGTTCAGTTGGCAGCGCGACGGCATAATCAAACCTCGTTAGCACTGTCGCCGAGTGCTCGAGCACTGTCGTCACTGTTGCGCTCGATGCACCATTAGGTTCGTCAACCTAATTCACAGTAGTTTACACTCGCTGGCGCGCACGCAGTCTGCGTTTCTTTGACCGTCCGTCTGCGTGCAAAGAAGAAAAAAACCGCACGCTCGCGGATTCCGCCTTTGAGTGCAAAGAAACAGCGAGCAGAGGCTTAATTAATATCGCCGTATCTGTCTTTCATCTTCCGTCCGGCAAACATCAAAACATCGTCGTCGTTACACGGAACGACGGAGCTGCGTAACAAGTCGTCATCTTGATAACCAGTCGAGGGATCGCGAGAATACTTGACAGATTACTTAACGGAGTAACAGCAGCTGGAGTCGGCCGTGCGACACGGCTCTAACATATTGAGATAACACTCGACGTTCTAATGAACGCGCGAGTTACATGCGAATACGGGATTTACGTTTTGCCAATCTTCCTTCATTAATCTTACGGGAAGTATTTCAGAAGATCTCGATTGACGGGTCGTGCATGCGGCACGCCGTAATTAAAAGTCTGTGCTGAATCCCTTTACATTATTTAACGATATATACGAATAATATGAATACTAGATTGTGGCTGAATTTTTGTTTTATTGCGAAAATATTTTTGTTGCGAGGGCAACATCAGGGGCCAAACGTACCTCGCTTACGAGGTACATTTCTTTACACTTACAGCGATGATAACATCTTTACCCCCAAAAATGTCGTAGAAGGGAAAAGGAAATTTATATTTTCTGTATGGCTATAATTATTTGAACGCTTAAATATTGATTAAAAACGAATCAAATTTTATTTCGTTCAAAGAGAACGGCGTAACATTCATATACATCAATCAGGCGAATCAGGCGATTTTGATTTTCTCGCCGAGAGTTGCAAAACCGTTCCTGCGAATATTTCTTCGAGTCCCAGAAAGAAAACAGTTCTCATCGAGTGAGCTTTTCCCACTGGTGTTCGATGAATCCGGCGCGAAGCCCAGTTAGCCGGCCGAATTCCTTTCGGTTCTTACCTTGCTCCATTTATCAAGGGCTCATTCAGACATTTCGAACAGCCTCTCGGCCACTCTGAACAAGGGTAACGCACGGGTACGGCTCTCGGTGCAGCAACGAGCACAGTTCACCAGAGCGTCCGCTTTAAACGGTTCGATCCGCAAAGCGGCGAGTGGTTCCCGTCAGCGTTTTCCGGACGAGAAATTTTTCCGGCCACTCGATTTCCTCTGCTCACTTTCGACGCCGGTCGTTCCGGAGTGCGCGATCGTGTCCAGCCCGTCACGGGTTTTCTTTGATACCCTTTGCGCCAGCTCCCTCGCGCAGCCAATTTAAACGAGGCGTAATTAAACGTTATCCAATTTACGTGGACGCGTTCAACGGCCAGTCGGCAACTCATCGAGTCATTAATACTTGGCCACGTACAACAGTGGACTAACTAGCGATACGTGGTCGAAAACTCAATGGTCTTTATCGAGACCCATTACATAGCATTCTTACTCGTTTATATCACGACGTACAATAAATTCCTTTACTCATATAACAATCACTTTTATGTCTAAATATCATTCTCTAATTTTAATTTATTAATGTTATAATAATATATATACATATATTATTAGTATTTATACATACTATATATATTAGATATACAGGGTGTCCCAAAATTCCTCCGACACCCGAAAATGGGAGGTTCCTTGGGTCATTTGAAGCGACATTTTCCTTTACAAAAAAGGCGTCCGCGGCTTTGTTTAGGAGTTATTAACGAAAAACACGGACCAATCTGAGCGCGATCTAGACATGCGATGACACGTTCGGCCAATTGACAGTTGGCGCGTCGGGCCGACTGTGCTAACTCGCGTCTAGGTCGCGCTCTGATTGGTCCGTGTTTTTCGTTAATAACTCCTAAACAAAGCCGCGGACGCCATTTTTGTAAAGGAAAATGTCGCTTCAAATGACCCAAGGAACCTCCCATTTTCGGGTGTCGGAGGAATTTTGGGACACCCTGTATATTAGAAAATATATATTAGTATTTATACAGGGTGCGGCCAAATAACATGTACCAGCGGGCACGAGGTATTTCTTTATGAAAAAATAAGAACAAAATATGGAATAAAATTTTTTCATTTAAAGCTTAGTTTTCGAGAAAATCGAGTTTAAAAATCCTATTCGAACGTATGCTGTTACGGCTAAGTTACGGTTCGTCGAGCATCGTATAACGCGTAATCGTATAAAAGCATACGTATGAATAGGATTTTCTCGAAAACTAAGCTTTAAATGAAAAAATTTTATTGCATATTCTGTTCTTCATTTCCATAAAGCACTACCTCGTGCCCGGCTAGTACATGAATTTTGGCCATTCGTCCGGACTGTTCGCCCGTCGAAGGATTTTTTTTACTTAAATCATGACCATTCCTCTTTAGCATGAGTCCTCACACAGCTCATAATATCACATACAAATGTACGTTCATCACTGTTGCCAAACTGTTTTTCACCGTGGAGGTTGGTTACACTGATAAATACCCTAGAATTAACCTGCCCGTACCCTCTTGATAAAAAAAAAGACAGATCCCTGTGCACCGGTTCGCTGGCTGCGGGACAAGCTTACTTCGGCGGTTTCATCGAAGACAATGGTTCCATCAGTCGGCGAGACCGCCCCCGTGTAAGACGTCGGCGAAAGACGTTCCGAGACGTCTGAACATCCGCGCATTATAATATCAATGCAACGTGGGACGGGTGTACATTCGTAATCCTGGTTGCAGACAGTCGGTGGATGTGTTCGTTCGCCGGATAATGTGGCGGATCCGTTATCCGTCCGTGGCGGATATTAGAGGTACCCGCGTTGTTGTAACAGTATACGAAAAGTCCGTGAAAAATGATATATGCGTCAGACGCAAACGGATCCACTGTGCGCATACTCTAAATCGCGCTCTGATTGGCACATGTTTTTCGTTAATCACTCCTTAACATAGCCGCGAACGTCACTTTTATATAGGAAAATGTCGCTTCGAATGATCTCAGCAACCTCCCATTTCCGGATGTTGTAGGAATCTTGAGACACCCTGTATAATACCAAAGCATTAAAAAGAATAAAGTAATTTCGCGCGATCTCAAAATTCTTTGCATTAGATTTTACAGATTGACGAGACAAAATGGTTTTGTCCATATTTTTGTCTCCGTAGAATTTCATCCCCCTATAAGTAAAAGGGGGGAGTTTCTATCGTAAAGCAACCCTTTCGGGGCATCATAACGAATGCCGGGAACCATTGCGCGGCGGTGAGGATTTGTTTCGACGGTTTCGGACATTGTTGGCCCGCAACAGAGGGAATCGTCCGTCCCTGTGGAAAACTTCATCGTGCTCTTACCCAGGGGAAAGTTAAACATCAGGGTTGCGCACGTGGGCCCCTCCAACAATAAGGTAAACAGCCGTCCGCGGAACAATGAACAATGCGTGTAAAGTATCCGCAGACAGACTACCAGGGGTGGATTTTCTTCTCGAATAATCAAAAGGCCCGTGGAAGGTGGTTGTAGTCGTGCGGCAGCTCGGGAACTCGGTTAGCATGCCGTCCCGAGCTACGTCGGATATCTCCGAGAGAATATTCCTCCTCGGCGCGGCACGAGCGCAACGAAAGCTCGACATTCCCGCAGAAAATTGTACTGCGTTAGTTCGACTGGGGCGGAAGGGATGGGGAGGTAAGTTCAAGTTGTTCCCGCGGTGGGATATTGCCCCGGCAAAACCAACTCTGCAGCTCCGGTATTCGAACGCGTCCGAGATGGTCAAACATAATTTTACCGGCGAAACGAACCTGATTCGACCCGGATTGTTCCGTGTGGAAATTCGGACGGACGTATCGAACGCACTGGAGCGGACTTCTTGGAGAAAAGTTAGTCGGACCCAGGTTAGGGTGTCCCCTGAAAGCGAAGAACATGCGTAGAAAGACCTAGAGAAGTGTGGGGGGAGAAATGCGAAAGCGGGGCCCTCCACCATCTAATCTCGGGAAAAAGACAGACAGTAGTGGGGCGATCTATGGATCGGGTGTGGTTAGGTTTTTTTAACTTTTCTCCCACATCCTTAAAAAAAGGTTAGGGTGTCCCGGAACAAACGAAGGAGCGATAAAATGTTAGGATCTATCTAATTAGCATCTAATTTTATTCCTTTTCATGTTCTAAGTAAGTGTGTAAAATATTAGCCGGTAATTAGTTGGTTCGGAACCCACCGTAATAAAAAGTAGTTTTATCACTAGGAAATCAGGCCCAAACGCCGCAGAGTGGGGAATACTTGACCTAACACGATTCAAAAAGAAATAACTTTCGATAGGAATGAGATAGAGCGATGAATGTTTTTTTAAACGAAAGCTGAAACTTTGCAGAATATGGGAAAAATAGGGAGATTACGGTACACAATGTCCACTAGTACAATATAATGAGACATAACACGCGTGTAGAGAGCACAAGGCAAGAATAACACGATTTACTAAAATGCAGATTTTCTTCGCTTATCATATGGAAATACGAAGAAACAATTATTTCGTTGCTGAGTGGTAGCGGCGAGGTTTTCGGGGGCAAATGGGTGGTAGCGTATGGTGGTGAAGTGGGCCCTGTGGTAAATCACTCGGCGAAATTGCAGACGCCGGCGAATGTAAAGGATAAAAACGGGGATGGGTCGTAAAGGTAGCGGTGGCGGCAGCGTCGCGACGCGTCTCGCTGGGGAACGGACTGGCGCGGTGTACAGTCGGGAATAAAGAATGAAACGGGGAATAATGTACGCGGAATGATCGTTAGCAGAGACAGACGTTTCGCCGTGGCCCGCAATCTGGGGGTTTATTACTGTCGAAATGGATTCCCCGCGAGCAGACGCGGAAAGCGATTCCGACACACCGCCCCGCGGGGTTTGTTTCACGGCTGAGCAGCACGGACCCACGCGGAATTGCTTCTTCCACGTGGTAGAAAATATTTGTCTACCGTCAGACGTATGAAACACGGCCGTCGCTCTTTACTTTCCCTGGACCCCCCACCTTGCGACGGGCAACTTGATGACTGTCTGTTCTCTGGTCCGATCCAGAGAAATCTCCGGCACTATGCAGACCCGTACTTTCGTTGCCCTTTGAGCACGCTCGCCGCCGGATCATTCTGCCGCAGAACTCGCCGGGGCCTAATCGAATAATTTCATTGTTCGCCATCTCCGGAAAGATCGGACACGATTCTACTCCGCTGGAACACTCGATACTTTCGTGTATGATTTTTTCGCACCGTTATTGTCTTAAACCTTTGCACTCGGTTGGAGCTACAGTGGGTGTACAAAGTGTTCGTAATAATAGTCTAATCGTGTATAATAGAATAACTATCTTATAACTGTAGCAAACGACCTGATTTTTTATAATTAATTAGAAGCATTGGTTTACAAAATGATATGCAGAAAAGATTTGACAAAGATTGTAATTTATATGGTTACATAGGATAATAAAGGAATATATTTTTTAATCATGATTCTTAATTGACACGATTTGAACTTTCGGATTTATCGTCGAATCTGGTTGAGCCAGGGTTGAACCAGCATCTCTCGGGACACAATAAGTGTTTTTCTGCACGGAGATTTCACCTGGAATATTTTCTCGAGGGAGGATATGGGAGCGTCGTCGGGTCACGTGAGAGAATTCACTTTCCGAGGGTGGAAAGGTGACCGCCATAGTGTCTCGGGGCCGAAAGTTATCGGCCTTAACTCTCGACTCCGGTCCTAAGGAATTCATTTCGCCCTTTTGATTATTCACGAGCTGGACATCTGATCGCGCAATCACGTGACATTATTCCCAGCAGCGAGGGAGCGGGAACGAAATGGAGAATCTTTCGGAGGAAATACAACGTTTCGATGGACCGTGAAGAATAATAATCGCAACTTGACCTGATGGATTCCGATACTAGCTTGATTTTTCTATTTATTCAGATCCAGACTGCATTCTTTCTCGAACCGTAACACCTTTGAACTCCTCTAATAAGCCGCGTAGTAAATCTAGTATGATTTTTTATTAGCCCTAACCGTCCACAATGTACAAAGTAGTCAATCTAGAAAATTTAGAAAAATTCTCAAAGTAAATCTAGAACGTATTCTAAAAATTTCATAAAAATCGGTTGACGCTAGTTAGCACATATTGGCGGCAAATTTTTGTCAGAATTCAAAATAAACTGAAGAAAGATTATCATAATTTTTTAAGAGAAGTCGCAAGTTTCGAGGTCGAGGAGCAAAGTCCATTGATTGGTCAGTTAGGCGATCGAGCAATAATTCGCAAGCGGGAACATGACTATTATTGGCGAGAAAAAGTGTCGATTTTCTTCTCGAATGGAGCCTTACGGAGGCCGTAACGCGGGGGAAAATTGTCGGGCACATCGATGGAGGATTGCGAGCACGTAGGAAATCACAGGAATCCAATTGTTTCAATTGTCGCCGGTATTGCACACCGTATTATATTAGATACGACTGCGAAGTGGGTCGGTGCGAATTATATTCCGAGCTAAGCCAGCTAAGAATGACGCTTTATCGAGTGAAACGATCTGCGACCCGAGAGCAACGGAAGCTAATCGATCGGCTGTGGGTATCATTTGTTTCGTTTCATTCGACGATCAAAATAATTATAATTGATTCGATCCTCTTATTCGAATCTGACTCGACGGTGTAAAACTATGAAAATACGAGAAGAATCTGAATCAATATTGAAATCATCGTCGTCTCCGTCAGCTTTTATTTTCAAACTTGTACAAATTACCTGCTAAATTGGATTACGGATTTACTCGAGGAAAATGAACTGGATGCGTCGGACCACTGGCAGAATGCGGTTTACTTTTCAGAAATTAATGGAGGAAAACAGAGCGGGAACAACATACCGGAAATCTGGTTGGCAAATAAAGGAAGCTCGAAGGAAAATAAAAGTATTCTGTTAGGAGAGAAAAGATCTAGAGAAAGAGCTATATTATAGAAAAGAAGAGAAACATGCATATTGCAATTCATTACTGGAGATAATAGTTTCCACAGAACGTACTAAAAATAATTATCTGAAGAACCATTCCGTTGTAGAACCTATTAAAAATAATTGAAACATGTTTTCAAGAAATATCAGAAATAATTGTATTCGTACGAAAATATCATGTTCACTCCGCGATGTAGAAATATAATCACAACCGTAAAAGCATGTACGCAAGTATAATAATACGCGAAATCTTCATTACACGTAAAATCACAAAACTATTTCAATGGAATTACCGTTCGCCGGCTGCAGAAATATACGTATCGTTGGAATCTCGTAAACATTTCAAACGGGCATTGATACGTACGTAAGTATTTGTTTCCAATTAATCGACGTATTCTGCAAAGGGATCTCTGAAAATACTTTTCGTTTCCAATACTATTTCGCCGGGTACGGATTCGAGAGAACGTGTACACGTTCGATAATATTCATCGAGAACGTGTAAAACTGATTCTGGAGCATCTCATGAAAGTACTTTGATCTTGTATATTACTGTCGTGTAGCCAGCACGTGGTTACAAATGATTACAAAATGATTCACTTAGCAAGTAGGCTTGTTCTTAGCACTTTTGGCTTTTTTGTGACAGAAATTAACCTGAATTACATAATTTACATTGATTTAAATATTACAACCTGTTTTTCAGCGTGGAGGTTGGTTATACTGATAAATACCCAGAATCAGAGGGTACCGTAACCCCGTACGTGTCGATTCGGCTGGTGACTCCATAAATCGTTCGCGAAACGGCGAGGAAAAATGGATCGGTAGCGGACTGCTGGCCAGGATAACGTCTGCTATAAAATTATAGGCCGATTAGTACGACAGAATTTCGGGTCTTAACCAGTTGGAGTCTCGATTAGTCCTGCTTGATACGGTGCGACGGGCCGTGCTTGCAACTGGAATATCACGTCTGGCTTACCGCCAGATTAGCGCGCCGATTATCCACGCCGAAACCCGTTTCTATCGAGCCTCAAAAGGCATGGATCGAGAGGGCCGCGTGAATTAACCCGCCGACCCGATTACGTTTCTCTGTCCATCTTCCCATTAATTTCGCGCTTTTGACTCGCCCTGGAGTCGAATTTTTTTTTTAAACAAATGTTTATCAGCTTATTCTTTTGCACGTTTAAATTGGTGCCTCAATAAACATAATGAAAAATAACCAATCGTTCTTGAGTTTGAATCTAGATGACTGTGTGCATACAGTGCTGCAGGATTAACATTATTATTTAATATTGAAATAAGTTATGATAAACGATAACTGGGTATGGCTAGTTCTACGTTAAGTGCGATTTTGTGGAAAAAACCTCAAAGGCGATTTGGTGAACTTAAATATTGAGACTTATGAGCTAGGTTTACAAACAATGGGTTAGAGCGGTTGATTTCTCATCAAATGTTATAATGATCACGATTTGTGAGGGGAGTCGTTTGCGTTTCTCAACTCTCGGAAAGCTTCTCGGCTCCCCAATAAATAATCCGTAGTTTAGAGCCTTCGCCGAATAGAGCCGGGTAAATAACAGAGATAATGTTGCCATTTGTTTAGCAGGACGAAAGGATTTCGTAAGTTAGCTCGACCTAATTTTGGAACGGCTCACAAATACTTAGACTAAACACGATTCCCGGTACAACTTACTTTACTGTGCGACTTTGGTTCTTCTCGTTAGAGTTTGTAACTTCTGTTGAAAGTGCCCACATCCATCGCAAATAAAAGTTCACCTTTTTCTGCATCCTCGTAACCGGTGCATTATCGATGGATCAAAAGGTAATAATTTGCCGACCTTCTCTGCCGATGAATAAATACGGCGAGCTTTGGAGCGCCCGGTTAGAGCCGAGCAAATAGCAGAGATAATGTGTCCATTTGTTTAGCAGGGCAAAAGGATTTCGTACTTTGGCGCGACCCACTTTTCCTTTTTTTTATACAAGCCAGGACGCGCAGAGGCGGGCCCCAACGCTCCACTTGCCGACGAAATGATATAATCTTTCTAATTACAATTATAGTCGGCAATTTCGTGACTCTTGAGCGGCCGCGCGAGCTTACTTCAACAATGGAACATTATGTAAATACGCGGAACAAGTCGAGTATGATGATGCAATCACGGAGGAAATAATCCTATATGCAAAGCGGAAAACACGGAATTTCATTTGGTCGTACGTTGTCCTCCGACAAGTCGACTTTTCATTTGCAATTAGCCTACGATGCCTGACCATAACGCGATGTTTCCACTTGTACGACACATCGACTGTATTATTATTTCTATTTCACATGTTTGCGCTCACGGTAGAACAACGATGGTTTAATTAACAAGCACACATCTCTAGCAAATAGTCGTACAAAAGACCACCGGATAATATTTCACCCGTATTTGCTTTGCACTTTAATTGACGTCCTAGCGGACAATTATGTTGCGTTTAGCTGAAAGCAAGAACTACATCTGATAAATACAATTGGGAAATGAGGGAGTTTCCTCGTATTTGAAGGAAAACATATCATTGAATAATATTAAACATGTATTTTTAAGTTCATTCAAATCATTTTCATTACTTGTAACAACTTGCTGCCATTTTTCAGATAACCCGTCCATTTTCATTTACAAGCAAAATTACCCGGTTATTATGCAACTAATATTTCAGTTCATAAATCTGTAATAACAATCGAAGATTACGGAGCTCCGCAAGCGCTTGCTTCGCGTCGGAAGTAGAGGTAATGTTTAATGATCGGATACATTAGGCGAAAACGTTATGGCGTGAATATTCGGCGAGCGACCCATTTATTCAACAATGTTTCACGACCTATTTATTCCTGAACGTTCCGTTTCGCGTTCGATAACTTTTTCGAGCGGAGCGAGCCGTTGTTTTTACGCAGGGTGACGTCGCACACGGAAATAAAAGTTCCAGGCCACGGTCGGTTAACACGGATAGGGGTTAAATAACGCCACGTATTTATAGGCCGAGTGTCGAAAACCGTGACACCGTGGATAATCGAGCGCCGAACCTTCGGCCCTATTCAAACATGCACCGTTTGCATTTTACCCTCGCGACACGGGCGTTCTTCGTTAACAGACTGTGTTATCCCGATCGATAGCGTCGTTAAACACTGCACGCGGGTTAAACATGCAACAGTATGAAATCGGGATTACGCTGCTTTCGCAGGAAGCGCACACTCGAGAATCGCGTAGTAATACCCTGGCCCAAACGATTGGAGCTTACGAGCTTGCGCTACTGTCGTTTCCTCTCTCTCTCTCTCTCTCCTATATCCTTCTCTCCCTCTCTTCCTTTCTCTTTTGATCTTCCGCTCCTTTTGACCACCCGCTTCCTCGTCAGAATGCGCATCGCGAATTCATAAGCGGGGCAAACAGATCAATTCTGTGTCAAAATCAAAGAACAAATTACAGTGACTCTTACTAATATTTGGACACTCTTAAAAAGACGATAATATTTTTAATATTGTACTATACGATTTGAATTTTTTTGGAAAGCTAGAGCAATTAGTTTGCTACAGGATGCGAACTTTCAGAATATGTTTAATCGATGCAGGTCTATATTCTCGAAAAGTGCTCGAACTTTTATTTCTATTGAAATATACAAAAATAATCTATTCTTCGATTGTAATCGATTCGATTTAATTCAATATTAGTATGTTTGAGTTTGTTTATAAATCGTTGGTTACTTGTTTAATGTACCTCACTTGACGTTTAACATTGAACCGTAATGGTGTATTTTCTTCGTGCTCATAATTTCATTTGCCTGTATTAACAAAACTTTGTTTAATTCATTCTGTTTATCTAATTACCAATTCTAACGATTTCACCTTAAAATACCGAAATCACTTTCTCGCCAACCCAATATTTGAGATTGCATATACGCAACGTTATAGATTCATAAAATCCGCAGTTTATACATTAGTAACGAAATTTAGAGTGCCGAATTTCGGCGATTTGTCCGCAGTGTGCGATGACTCGGGTAGAAATGAGAATGTCGGTCGGTCGATGGGCCGGGCAAGATAACCGGTTCCATCGATCTGCCGTTCTAGTGAATCTTGTGTTCCACACGACTGCCGGCTGTATTGGAAGGAAGCGTGCAATGAAACGGATAGCGAGCCTCGCGAAGACAAGTCTATTATCAGTGAAGCAGACCGGAAATATCTCGGCGCCCCAAGCTACTCCGTGCTACGGTACGTCGACGTCGGGCAATCCTTGGCTACCTACGGCAGCATTCTCTTATCTGGCCGCATGGTTTCGCGTAAGCGAGGCAAACGCCGCGGAATCGAAGAAGAATACGAAATTAGCACGGTATTTCACCCGGAGGTAGCGGCTGTGCTGCACGACACAGCGCAAAAAGCGCAACTGTTGCGTTTTCCGCAGAGGCGGTTCGAATTTAAGGAGTCACCGGTAATAATTCACCTCGATGCTCTCTCTTTCTTGTCTCTCCTTTTCTCTCCACGCATTTGCTTAACCAGCGATTGTGCTATTACCGAGCAACAGAGAATTCAGAACAGAACTGAAAAGAACAGAGGACAACGAGGGGAAGAGAGAAAGAAATAGGGGATGGGGATGAAGAAACGGGAAACAGGCGAACACAGAAGCTGGGCTCGTTGACGAAACTCTCTCCGCTTCCTACGTTTTCTCCCGTGGGCGGAGAGGCAAACGCCGAGAGGCCGGAAATACAAAACAGGAATGTGAAAACGTGACTCGGTCCCGGTGAATCCTGCCGGAGCCCGCCGAGCGAGACACAACCGCCGCGAAACAATGAATAACAAATGGAAATTGAATCGCGGTTACTAAGCTGAGCGCGTATCGGATTATCTTGTTCAGACTTATGAATTATTAATGCGGGCGTCGTAACATTCTGCGAGAGGTGTACGAAGAAAATTGTTTTATCGGCCACGTGGATCCCGTACGCGCCGCGACGATTCGCCGCGATCGTTCCGAATCTGGATCGGTGTCGGCTCAGGATCAGGAAAAGTTGCTTTTTCGAACGTGTCGAAAAAATGTCATTCGTAGACTGCTGGATTTCTGGGTTAACATTATGAAATATATCGATATCCAATCAATTAATAAACATTTAAATATTGTATGAAGTATCGTATCAATTTCATATAAAATGGAATCATTTTAGGCTGGAAGAAATGTTTAATCTAAAAAATAGCTATAAATATAATATAAATAGCAATAAAATAGCAAAACAGACACAACATAATTTTTCACCGTACTTGCTATGTGTAAAAAATTTGTTTATAAGTGTATAGATTTGCAATCGAGTTCCATGCAGGACCAAACTTTTTAGTTTGAAAAATGCTCGGTGTCGAGGAGAGTGCACTTAAACGGGTAATTGGAAATCATGTTAGCGGAGTGGCTTCTCATCAAATTTTCTCAAGTTACGTGGAGCTCCAATAGAATGGTGAGGAGCTCCGACACGGATACATTGATTATGCAATTAGGTTGACTACGCCTGCATGTACGGCTGGTCAATTATTCGTTTCTCGTTGCGGGATAGACGGTCCGTCTAAAAAGTGCATTGTGGCCCTCCGCGTTTAAGACCACCGCGCCATTGTGCTCGCAACGGCAGAAGTTACTAGACTACTAACCGCTTCCGTCACGTGCGCCACCGGCTGACCATTCCCACGGCCGCAGCGACAATTGTAATTAATGATGCTAAATTAGATCCGAGAGTTCAACTTCTTTCGAAAGCCTCTTAATGGCCCGGCAGACGGTATTATCGTCGGGCGGTTAAGCCCATTACTCTCCGCGTCAAATCGCCGCCGGTCTCGACACTGTCGTTTCCGTTCGAATTGTCCAATTAACTTGAACGATAGATAATGGACCGGTGCTTCTATCGCGTGCTAGCACAACTGGGTCACTGTTGCTCATTGCTATCAAATATACCACGAGCACGGGCAACGTCTGCTCGTCCCGAGTTGCCATTCTCAAATCCCCATCGCTCTTCTTATTCGCAGTCGACTTGATCTACGCTACGCGTCATTGAATCCGTCGTGAGAAAATATACAATAATTCATCGAAATCAGGAAATAAGTGTGCGGATACTTATGTTTGTGGCTCTTGAAAATTTTCAAACGATGCTGGGATATAAAGTATAACAGAATTTAGAACGATTTTCATATATTTTGGTTCTAAAGAGGCTACTACCACGGGAACTAAGCTATCAACCCGCAGTTTCAAAGAAACAAGAACGTCTTGGCTCTCCTGTCCCCCAAGGACGTTTTCACTCGAGCACTTTTGGCTACACGGATGTTAAGAAACCCATTAGCAGAACCGCGGGCTGAGAGCCTACATCATCAGTAGAATGTATAGAATGCGTTTGAAACCGGCCTTGAACAGACAGTTCATTTGCGTCGGACTATAGCTGGCCTTGCCATTGACCTCGCTAACCCGTCTTCCTCGTTCCTCTGCCATTCCATCCTTCGTTCCCTACTTGAAAGCCGCCACAGAGCATTTCGCGACGTTGCAGTCTGCGTCGGCCATACAGGGTCAATATTGGCTCCTGGACTTTGAGTCATGGAGGCTTTGCCTCGGTGACCAACAACCAAATCGACGGAACAGTTTCATTGATCACTCCGGCGGAACAATAACCGTGTGCCTCGGCAATTAGCAAATTTTCGACGACTCTTATAACACCGGGCATTTCGAATGCATTTCTTGAATTGCACGCGGTGCAGTGTAGCGCGGAAGGAGTTCGTTTGTGCGACCGCAATGCGCTCGGACACGCGAGCGACGCGACGACCGCCTCGACTTTAGCTCGGCCAGTAATTACGGAGCGACGATGCGGAATTTGTATGCACGCACACGCGCTCGCACCGGGCCCCGGTTCTATTTGGCATTCTGCTCCATCGCGTATTTAAGCGAGCCCCGAGCGTTAAAGTGAATTGAAAATTTTAGCGGGTCGCGCGGAGTCGAGAGGTTCCGCAGCGAATGTTTTTAGCGACCCGCGGATTCCGCGACAAGTCGTCCGCGGATTCCCCACCGCGTGGTCTCCGTATGCGCGTGCACGCGCGCGATCCTAATCGAGGCCAGACACCCCCAACCATTCCCTTGCTCGCTTTCCAGACTCGAGGACTTCGTGCTCCGGCAACTACTGTAATTTTAACAACGAGGTTCTGCGTATCCTGCAAGGGCTATCCGTTGGGCTCGATTTATTTAAACAAATAAAAAGCTGTCGATGCAACAACGTCGTCTAAAGAGCGAGTTTAAGTCGCAAGTTTGTCTCAAGTTTTTGTCAACTTCAACGTCAATGCGGCACGCCTTCCCCTTATCCGATCAGCTTTGTCATTTGCTATACTGGTAATAACAGAAAGACAGAGAGGGTAACCGTATTCCCTGACATTTTTCCAGTCTGGCGACGCTGCTCATGTTGTAGGCGCCTCATGCCAGCAACATGGCAGCTAGGAGCTCTCTTTCCGCGTGACCTCCAGCGACTTTCCTCCAGGCTGCGCTAAATTATGTAAGAAATAAACAGCCTCTCCCTCTCTGCTCCTGCTTTCGGCGTCGCACGGTTCCCCTATCCGTTACGAGGCGTGTTCGCCAGACCTCCAGCGTGATTAAACTGTGCTCCCGGTGTTTTGGCAGATTTTCAAGTGTCTACGTAGCACGCTTGCCAGTCGTAAGCGGAATACTACTACGTCGCGCGCGCCAACACGCCAGGGCCCGCTTGAAAGAACCTGGCGAGTTGTCCCCGCGCGAACTCGCTCGCTCTCTTTCAATGAATTTGATTCCGTTAAGATGTTTGTGAAACCGGCGAACCTTGCCAACAGGAGGGTATGCAGTTTAATCGCGAGGGAGCTCACCGCTGAGGAATTTCATTAATTGATTGTGTGTGTGTGTGAGAGAGAGAGAGAGAGAGAAATAGTTGCCCGGCCCGTAACGGTTCGAAACGCCCGCACGAGCCACGGAATACGTAATGTCCCAGTCGATGGATCGTATTAAACGGCACGTTAGAATTTAATTCATACCGGATTCGAATTTATGGTATCGTGTCCCTTCATTGGCGACCGTTGTCCGAGTAATTATATTATTCTAATTACAACCATATATCCTTTATCTCAGAGCTTGAAATTTAGTGTCTCACGCAAAGGAATCGACTACACTAACAAATGTTTATTTTGTATTAAAGGGATAGGGTACCCGCGTGACATTACTAGAAAATTACTAGATTTTTGGTTGAAACATGGGTTTAGAGTCGTCCGCTTTTTGTCCTTATTTGAGCGAGTTTTGGGCTGGTTATCAGTGTCACATCAAAAAAAACTTTTTCCTAAGAAAGGGGTAGCCTACCCCCTTAAGCTAGTTATCCGATTGAATTATGTTTATGTTTGAGCAATACAAAATTCCACGTAACCAGTTATGTAGAAAGTGCAAGTAACCGAAGATCAAGATTTTTAGCGACGTTTTCGGGTTTTACCACTGTACGCCGACGGGCTAAGATTTCACGAGACAGATCACCGATCGCGGTGATCGTATCGAACGGCCGCTGCACATTTCAGCGGTCCACTGTAAATTCCCTGAAATTCATGTCGAAAATATAGGCGCTCCTTGGAAAATTGAAATGGAAATTTGAATCCGCGGAAATTGAAACACAGCCAATAGCACCCATCGCGGAGATGAAATCGTTGCAACCCGTTAATGGCCCGAAAAATATAGGTTCATATAGAAAACGGTGGTCGGCAGGCCATCCCGCGGGAACGAATCAGCGAGCGGGAAAAAATATAGAAAAAAAGAGAACGCCGCTCTCGTAGAGCCGGATGGCGTTTAGTTTCAATAACGAGGTGGACAGATTGAAATCTTATCTGTCGAACATATTTTATTCGTCGAATAAAAATATCGGTGATCGAAAACGCGGCGTCGAAACAAGAAGGGAAACTGGCGAATTGCTCGCGCGTGTGCGTTCGCGTCCGTGTACGTTCCGTTTACGATTTTACCTAATGCACACAGTTCTGTAAAGCAACTAGCAGCTCGAGTATAATTAAATTCGCGGATCGAACGGCGACGTATCGAGTTGCGAATCGAAACCCGTGGATATTTCATATGCGTTGGCACGTGCAAATATTGCTCGAAGAGTGCGCGTAAACATCACTACGCGCTGCCAATTCGGGAGCTCGCGATTAGGGGAAATAACTTCGGAGAAAAATACGGGGCCCCGCTCGATAACGTTTAAGCGGATAATGCGCTCGAGCCCGAAGAGTATTTTACATTGTTTTCCCCGTGAATCACCGGACGGACGCGCTTGTTTGCTCGCCGCGTCCGACGAACGATTAGTCGTCGATTGGCCTGTCGCGATTCCAGCATGACGGACTCGTAACTTACTGCTACGCGTTTCACTATTGTTCTGCGCGGGTCCCATGAAAATCACCGACGCAGCTATCACCGACAGAGTTTTTAAGAATTTATTTATTTGTACCACTCTCGTCAACGTCTAGGCCATTAGCGACCACTGAAGTTAGCACAAAGTTATCATTTTTATGGACGTATTTTGAGAAAGTGCGATCAAATGAAATTCTTATTTTCAGTCATGACAGCATTTGCAGGTCTGAAGTATACAGGGTGTCTCAGCCAAAGCAGGCCACCATAACCAGACAAAAAAATTGTTCTTCTATGATATTCCTCCTTCGACACCATTTAAATTATGACATAAACATTTTTCGTGTCATTAAAAATGAAGCAGATATTTAGGTGGCCTGCTTTGGCTGAAACACCCTGTATAAAAATCGTGTTTGACTCTGCCGAATTGTAGACTCTCGCACTAATCTTTTAACGTCCTAATAATTCTTCGTTGAGGAAACATATTCGCCGTGTTGCATGAAGTATCCTTTCACCAGTGCAGCACCCTTCTCATTTTGACTTCCTTAACACGTTCCGTCCGCGTAGTTTTCAAGTTTCCTTACAAGGTAGAACGTTTCGTAAAAACGGGACTTGTTTGCGAACTTAGTTTCCCCATTAAGAACTTAGCGAAGTTGAACATGCAATAAAAATCTTATTATATCAGACGGTAATAAATTCACGATCAAGGGAGGATATATATCAGCAATTTTGTGGTATAATGCGAGTAACGATAATGCTAAATGCGCAAGAGTCATCAAGTTTTAACAGCGTGGTTGATGAATTGGACAATCAGAATTTATTACGAGATGAGGTATACATAGAGCGGTATTCTTAGATAAACTACTCCGAGGCTTCTTTGTAATGCAAATTAGAAGAATATCGCAAGTGGATCATGGTAATGAATTAAAATGGTACGATGCGATGCAGCTAAGTGAGTCACGTTACTCGAGGAAATGGGGCTAGGTATTTAACCTGTTCATACAATTACTCGTTAAATCAACAACAAAAAATAAGATCCCACATTCTCTTAACGAAATTGTAATTTTCGAAGTTAATGGAACGAAAACAGAGATAGAATAAATTAGCGGTTCTCGGTTTCGGTTCTTGGGATTCGCGGAGAAAGTTATTATTCTTTAATTACCAATTAGCTCTCTCGAAATTCCTTCGACAAAGTGGCAATGTTACTATCTGCCAGAAAAGCAGCGTTTATTCATCAAATGGCATAATTCAGAATAACATCGTACACATCCCACCGTGTATAACATACGTTACCGTAAACAGGGTGTCGCGGGCGACATTTTTGCAAAAGTAAATGTCGCTTGAAATGATCTCAGCAACCTTCTATTTCCGGATGTTGAAGGAATTTTGGGACAACCTGTATATTATTTTACAGACGCAACTTTTCTCCTGACAATGGTGCATATCTGGATCGTACGTCGAAAATTTTCCAAATTGCAAAGTTGCGTCTGTAAAACAATGCAACTTTTCTCCTGAAAATGGTTCATATCTAAATAGAAAACACCGAAAATTTTTGAATCGCAAATTTGCGTCTGTAAAATAATGCAACTTTTCCCCTGAAAACGGTGCATATCTAGATCGAAACGTCGAGAATTTTCTAAATTGCAAAAATGCTTGTTTCAATAATTGAGCGAACCTATGCGTCATCACACAATTTCTAGTACACATAAAAATGCGGATACGGTGAAAATATCGTTGAGCGTGGTAGAGAAATCTTGATATTGGGTAAGGGTTTATAAAGAAAGGATAGGAGTGGTAAAGGGTGCATTTGTTCCGATCAGGTGAAAAGCATTGGTATCTATGTCCCTCGAGTGTGTCTGTGCTGCATGTGCCAAGGCTCGTGTGTACACGCGAGAAGGCAAGCTGGGATCAAGTGCCATTTCCTCAAGATTTAGACTAACAGGGGCGAGTGTCGCTTTCCGTGGCAGTCGGGACGAACAATGTATACGTTCGGGCACGTAAATAGAGAGAAAGACCGTGTGAATTCCGCTCCGCGTACCCCGCCCCAATTTACCGCGTTTAGAGCTACTAGCGCGTTAACAATGTTCGTTCACGCGGCACGAAGCGGAGCTGAGCAGAGTGGAGCAGAGCGAAGCGGACCGGTACCGGCCAGTTGTGTTGGCATGGGATCGGGGATTTCTAAACGATCCTTGGAATTCGCCGTTTCCAACCCTTTGTGCGGGCTGCGACCAATTGTGATCCGCGAATCAAATTGACACACGAGCGGAACGGTCCGAGCAGTCCACGGTTGAAAAGAACTTTCAAACGGGAATTAACTTTCGGAACGAGAAAACGCAGTTCAGACGGAACTTATTTAACGCCCGTTTGTCTGGTCTCAAGCCGAGATCGCTGCAAGACCACCTACTTCTGTCGAGCTGTCGATTCTAGCCGCCCAGCAATTTCGTATAATCGCTGCGAATAAGCGATTCGCTCTCCTCTCGTTCTCTCGTCCACTCGATTCGTAATATTTCACCTAATCGTTTCCTCGACAATTCGTACAATCCGCAGCACAGTAATTAATCCTCGTCCGTACCTCCTGTTAATTTCACACAGTTCTCCCCCAATGCATGTTACACTGTTTTGTAATTTGTAAGTAACTCGTCAATAGACTGCGGATTTTATGGATTTATGACAAAAATCGGTGGATCGAATTTGAAACGATAAAAACGTTAAGGCAATTCAAGAACGCCCATGCGTTATTCTAGATTTATTAAAATTGTTGAAAATATGACAGATTCAGTTGGTGAAACGGGGGACGGCTTAGTGATTTCGACATTTTCAATATCGACTCTCAGATTCAAATAGAATGCTGTTCGAGCGATTTTCATCGTCCGCGCGAATAAATAAATTTCGTATCGTAAATTATTTTCAAATCTCTGGCAGACACGTCTCGTATTAAGATAATAATTTATCTGGCTTGGTGTGACACTTGGTATCATATTAATGTTGTTTATTGGTTTCATAATTTAGTGCGCGATTTTAATCCCACGCCGATTGACAGTATATCGGATTTAGCGATTAATGATCATTCAACCCCGGATTTCATGGATTTATGAGAATTCCGAGTGTGTGAAATTTTCGGTGGGATCAAAACGGGTTTTGTTATTTTATTATCAATTTATTCAAATTTCTACCGTGCACATTCATTTCTCTTTAACTTTTGTCGCCGCGATTTCGGTCGATACGTTCAAATGTCACATATTTTTAAGAAGAATGGCGTAACGTTCGTGTTTGTTAGTCGTTCGTTAGAATACGCGTCGCGGAAGACGCGGAATGGGACGAAGGAAGTCGAGAACTCGTTGGCAAAAAGGCGTCAGGGTTCGGAAGCCGGTCCGGGAGTACGTGTTTCTGTTATCGGGACGCATATCGGGTAATCCTTGCGCGGCCACGGAGTTTTCAGTATTTCAGATTACGGGGGTCGGTGGGACGCAGGCTGCGGGAAATCCTCGAAAAGTTTGCGCGAGAAGAACCTCCGGCAGATAAGCCAGCGCCGGGGCTAGGGGATGGAAAAAGGGCGCATTTAACGCTCGCGGAAAAGAGAGAGAGAGCTCGGCCGATAATCCTCTCGTTTATATTACTTTACCGGTGTGCGGTTCCTCCGCTATGGCATTCTCCGCCGCCGACGTCTTTCTTCTCACCCCTCTTTATCCGCCACCACCTCCGAATGACAATAGACTCCTTTCATATTCCTCGGACTGACAAGACGAAGCCGGCCTAGGACTTTGCGCGACGATGCTAATGAAATTTCTGACGCGAGACGCTGCTGGCCGCTACCGCCATTTCCCACGACCAAATGGCCGACCGGCTCGAAAACGATCGCCGTCATTAGGTTCGAAAGATTCTTATTCTGACGGCTTCAGTCCGTCTGTAATAAATAATAATAATTTTCGATTACGATTCCCATTTCGTATCGAATTTTCCGGTAATTCGATCAGTCGAAAGAAATCGCTCGCGGCGGACGACCCGAGTCGTCGCGGAAATATTTTCGGAAGCAGGCCAGTCTGAATTGGCCGCCTTGAATCTCCATTTGTTTTTCATTATGATGGTCATTCCTCGATGAAGTCCCGTTCGGTGCAATAATCGAATCATCGCTCTTTCGCCGGCCATTCGCGAGCGCGAATGTTAATCGAATCTCGGCCGCTTCTATCTCTCCTGTCCCGAAAAAGAAATCGATGTCGAGCGTACGGAATTCGATGGAGCGATTGTATCAACGAGAAACGACTACGGTTGAAAAAATGAAGGGAAGAAAACAACAAAAAAAAGAAAAACGGAAAGCGAGGAAAATTCACCGCGAAATGGCTGCGACATCGTCGTCTGTGCAACGGTCCTTCGATCAGCGAATTGAAACGATGGGAGAGCACTCTTCGTGCAAAATAGGCGCGAGCATCGGTCCCGAGATGCGCAACTGCAGTTGATTTCCGGCAATTGCCAGCTCGGATCGGTCCTTTAACTTCCGGTATTTGTCGAGCTTTCAGTGTCCATTTTCCAGCGCTCGAAAACGCCGCTGACCGAAGATAGGATTTACATTCTCGCGCGATACGTCACCGCGTGTGTGGAACGCTTTAGTTGATTTTGCGGTCTGATACGCGGTCCAGTCGGAAGGGGAACTTCGCCACACATTCGCTACCCGTCTGGTCAATTGTACAACTAGAACAATGCCGGTGCACCTTCGCGCATCGTTGCGGCAGGTGCAACTGCAACACCTTTTTTCCTCATATTCTCTTTTAACCTCCCGTCCCGCTGAACTCCTCGTCAGCGAAATTTTCGGTTTATACGCGGCACCTCTGAACAGTTTCGAGGCTGGATTTTTTACAGACACTGGGCATCTGAAACTAATATGTTCTAACAAAATCGGACATCTTCGTACAGTTTTATTTTTCCATCTCATCTTTAAGGGAGACATTATTGAGATTATATCATTGAATTTCTGTGGGATTGGAAGTTTTTTCGGTTCTATGAAATCAGACGATCTATTCATCTAGCGTATCTCGAACACCTCGCCGAGTAGTATGCCTACGCTAATTCTTCACGTCTCGCAGCCCCGTGTAATCGAGTTCCGCATATAATCCAACTTTTGTCGGAGATTGTTCTCTCAACGGTGAGTACGTATTAAGCCAAGGAAATTCTCTTCCATTTCGGAATAAGTTCCAATTATTGTAACTTATATACATGACGGGTAGCGCGGTTGAAGTTTCCTCCGGACGCCGCAGTTAGAGAGCAAGTAACAATGACGGTAATTATTATATCAGCCCGTCGGATTTCCTTCGAACCCTTTCGCCGGAGCGGCGAACAAAGGGTTCAAATTGGCGGCCGTTCGGCAATTAGCCATTCCCTATTCTCCCCCCGCGATCTCAGAATCAACGGGAACGGTAATTATATTACTGGGATAAGAGAATCGAGTTACGAGGGCCGGTTTTCCTATCTCGCAGGAAAAGTTTTCGCTGTTGCTCCTTCCGAAGTTGCTCAGAAACCGAAGCTACTCTCTTCGACAAAATTATGACACACGTGTACTGTCTTTAACTTCTCTGAAAGACGATGAAGTACCTGAATGAAGGACTCGGTACTGCAATCGGTACCGTAACACATAGACATTGGTTGACAATTATACTGTTGATACCGTTATCAACCAATAGTGGCGCGTTATGAGTAGTTGAGGCCCCTGAGCAAAGTAGAATTTCGGGGCCCCTTTGAAACTTTTTATGAGAAAAACGTAGAATTTGGATAATAAATGTTGAATGTTCGATCGTTTAACCGTAGCGCCGATAACATTCAACATTTATTATTAACAATAATACGATCGATAGAATAGACGTATGTACAATTTTGTTCCTGGATCTTGGCTTGTGTTCGGGGCCTCTTCTGCTTGGGGCCCCGGGCATTTGCCGAAGTTGCCCATAGGGTAACACGCCACTGGTCCGAGACTCCAGCTGACGAGAGAGAGAGAGAAAGAGAGAGAGGGGGGGGGGGGAAATCCCGCCCCCGCCGATACAGGTTAATAGACACGAGAGTCTAAACGAGTTTCCGTTAACAATGTATTCCAATTCACCGGCGCGATTACTCCGCCGTAAGGCGTCGTAAAAAGGAAACGTAAAGCGGGGAATGGGGAGGGGGTACGTACGACCGATCTTCGTGAAAGTTTCACAGCCCTGCAGGACGAACGACCATCGATTGCTCGCCGGGGCCAAGGAGACGTTAATGCGACGTCGTCATTCGTCCCCGTGCGGTGAAAACTTAACGTATACCCGTGGCATCTTGAATAAGGCAACGCCGGTAACGCGCTCCGTCGAAAGAGCTCCCATCGATTTCTTTCGGCGTCGAAGAGAAACGGATCGGAGCCGAACGGAGCGCCGACGTCGACCCGACGGAAAACAATTTAGGGAAAGGAAACCAATTTGACGGAAATACATGGTCGAGAGAAGAAGTATATCCTCAGAGACGCGATAATGGCACACCAAGAAAAGAAATTCTCCGTATTTCCACCTACAAAGTTTACAATCAACGTTCGATTGACGGCATTACGTCGGTATTCCGAGGATCTGTTAATTTCAACGGAAATTCTGAAACTTCGACAATTCTGGAACCATTAAGACCACATTGTACGTGCGTAGGTGGAAAAGATCTTCGTGCGTTTGCAGCTTATGAAAATTTTGAAAGAAATGCTAGGATTTTAATTCGACAGGATCTAGTAAGATTTTTATTTGTTTTGGATCTACAAGGAGTGCTACCCATTAAAAAGAACAGTCTAATGATAACTTAGAAAACTCCGGATCTTTATGCATTTATGGTTTATGTTTACGAAAATGTTCAGAAAAGGGTGGAATACAAGATTCGACAGAATTTAGTATAACTTTTATTTGTTGATTGTAAAAATTGAAAATTGCATAAACGGCCGCAGTTTAGTTATTTCTCAACACACATAATATTCGACTACTACTTTTAGAATTACTGTAGCCAACAGTCTGAAATATTTCAATTTTAATAATGTTATTAAAGGATCGAGTTCGCATTATCTTGCCAGTTCCATCAGGCCGAGTAAGCCTTCCAGAATTTGTCAGTGTGGGTCGACCGACTACATTCTTATGAATAAAATCTCAATCCCCGCTGGGAAGCTAGATGACTCCGCGTTTCATTCCGCAGTAGGTGGATGAATCTAATAAAAATTCTGCGAACGCATCAATTCTGCAATCGGAAGCAGCGACACACACGGAGAACCGTTTCCAGATTGGTCCAGAATTGATGCTCGAGCAGCAACTCGAAATCGTCGTGGCACGCAACAACGTCGTTAACCGAAACAAAGGTCTGCGAAGCTGGTGCATCGACGTATGAAGCATTGTTATGCTAGTGCATCGTTACTCGAGCTACTCGCGCGTTTTCTGATATTTCATATGGTACGCGAACGTTGCCGAGAGCTTATCCTTTTTATCGTGAGCACGCACGATACACAGCCATTCTAGAGCTCTAGAAGAGAAAGTGGAAAACAATCGCCCCACTGACATTTTAATATTTAGAAAATATTAAATATTTAATAAACTTTGTATTAACTTTACATAAAGTAACATTTAATAAACTTCTAATAAGCGTCCGGTGACTTATGGACTTGTGCACTCTGAAGTGCTGCGAGGAAACAAATAATTAAAAGCACTTGAGGATTTCGAACTTGTTTATGAATGCATTCACTTGTGTTAAATTGTGTTGGTGTTCGGTGTCTCTATTTTCCATGATTCCGAACGAACTTTCGAAATCGACCCAGTCTCGTCAGTGAAACGCGGCGGTTCCTGTTTCAACATCGCGCATCGAGTTTCGAGATGTTTCAAGCATATTCGACCGCTGTGTCTCATACTACGACTGGCATTCGTACTGCGTGGTAATTCGCCGCTGTCGTGGCAGCCAGCGGCGGAAATTGCTAACGACGATCCTTCGAATAATCAAAATCGCGTGCGGTATATCATTGAGGATCCTCGGTTCCGTATACCAAGCAGGACTGATTGATCCTGAAAGGGTTGCGATCTGTAGATACAAAGCAACACTCTTGCCTTTTCTAATTAGCACTCAGCTGAAACCACGTACTCTGTTAAAAATACCAAACCGAACAGTTTTTACAAATACCCCGTATCTAGCTTATATATATAAGATCTTTATACAAAATAAAAGCTTTTACCTGAATTGCAAGAAACCGCAGTGAAAAAGAAATTTGTTTTCACTCGTAATACGTTTGGCAGGTTAAAAATAATGTGAGTATATATAAATTCTCCTAATTTGTTTACTGTTTTCAATTACACCTACTCAATTTCGTGAGAAATGCATCAAATCCGCAGTCTAGATC
Organism: Lasioglossum villosulum; assembly: GCA_963971365.1. Lineage (NCBI taxonomy): Eukaryota > Metazoa > Arthropoda > Insecta > Hymenoptera > Halictidae > Lasioglossum > Lasioglossum villosulum. Next base: position 2,176,598 of record OZ020497.1, on the reverse strand, counting down.
ACTGTTATACGAAATGTGCAAGTCTGAACGGAGAGACGGAAGCACCGGTGGAAAAAGTTGTCGCGCACGCGAACTGGCTGCCTAATGTTCCCGTTAAACAATCCCGAGGGAGAGGACCCCTAACTCGGCGCAACAGACACCCCCGGGAAAAGTTAAGATTGCCGGGACGAGTGACGCGAGTCATGCGTTCCAGCATAGACCGGGCTTGCTTGAAGAAAAACTTCGAACGTGTGCATCGCCGAGAATTTTCCCTGGCATCCCTCCTCCAGCCGACTTACTTCGAATCGAACAACTCGATGGAAAAGTACGGACGTCTCGGTTGGAAACTGCGAACATCCCCGCGAGCAAATCGACGACCTCGCGCCACCGTTCGCGCAAAAACACGCTTATGCGAACACCTCTTTCTTACTTCATGAACCGAACCGAGAGGCGATACCCAAATTATTCCTGTAATTAGTTCGGTAACTGTAAACTAGAGTTGGGCAAAACGTAATCCGATTAACGATTGAAAATTGTGATTAATATACTGACTGCTAAATATTTCCTTATGTCGATCGTAGATCGTTGTTAACTATGTTTTTACGTTCAATTGAAAAGAAGAAAATTTTATTTTTGCACTAAACACAATTTTTTCTTTTTTCCTTGAAAATGATGTAAAGATCGAAACGTCGGAATAAAATGATTGTGATATTTTGCAAATAGCGTGAAATCGAAAAACTGATCGAGCCAGTGCTCTGAAAACGTAAAAACATACTGCTTACTGTGACAGGTTTCAGGAACTCCAGTCTAAGAATACATTTCATTTATAAATTTAATCCACAACCGATCTCCATGTAAAAGGAACTTTATATCAAATAGAGTACTCGATATTTTCGAGGCACCGCGCGTATTTCGATGGGTGAGAGGTCGCGCAATATGCAAGGCCGGAATTCCCGCGACATCGACTTTACAATCGACCGTGCCATGCCCGTCCTCCAGGCCATCGACTGACGGATTATCCGGCCAATTCGACGGAATTCTAACTTCATTTTCGTGGGACGGCCCGAAGAAAATTGGATTTCTCCGGCGAATTCCTTAATTCCGCCTCGGCCCTGCACGGGGAAATATTCTGCTTCGAGGGACGAGGAGTTTTTATCGCGACGCGCGGATTTCGATCGATCGATCGCTCGACGGATTGCCAGTCCAATTCGACGAAACTCGAAACGGGCGATCTTTACTAGATTTTTCTGTTTGCACCTGGAAGATAGCTGTTTCATTTCCATTTAATAAACGCTGTTCGAATTTTCCATCGTTATCACACACTGCACAGCGGATTTTCAGCATTCGTGGACTGGACTAGAATAGTAGTAATTTAAAACAGCGAAAACATTAGAAGTATTTCAAAAAACTATTATATTATTGTCAACTCATTCAACGCATTAAGAAAGAAAATAAATGTCTACTTCACCCCAGATCGATGCAATTCGGATAGAAAATGTTTAGTTTGCATGTAGATTTGCTATGAAGTCCGCACAGTGAAAGAAAAGATAACGAAAGATGCCTTGAAATCCTATGTTTCGATTGGATATTATTACCGAAACAGTTCTCCGTTGTTAGAGCTCGGACAAAACTCGTACATCGACTTGTTCGAGAGAAATTCCTGTACGAGATTCGCGCGATCATTCAGCAGACGCAGCGCCGGCGTCGTTGGCTTCGAGCGTGTGTTGCGCCATCTAATGTCGTCGTAAATTCAATTCGTCCGAGGAAAGTTTCGAGCTGCAAGAAAAATCCTGCATCTAGGAAAATTTGTAGCCTGGAAACGGATCACGTTGTTTCGCTCGTTAATTTTACAGGGCGCCGGTGTTTCCGAGGAACGAGCCGGATAGTTGGAGCGTGGGTGGAGAATGTAGGGGCGGATGGAACCGGTCGTTTTCCTTCCATTGATCGCGAGCGAATTTATTTATTTATTTGTTCGTTTACAATCGGGATTAACCTCGTTGCTCGTCGATAGTAATAGCGAGCAACGAAAGGTTCGGCGTCGATGTAAATGGCAGAACGTAAAAGAAGAACGAAGGGCTGCGAGAAAAACACACGCGCGAGCATGCGCGCGTACACACAGATCCACGGCACAGGAATACGAAAAACTGTTCGCTTCGAGCACGCGGTAGTACTGGGAACACTTAAATGAAACGTCGAAGACCTGGTACAATCCTTGCGGCAGCGAACGCAGTTGGCCGATTTCCAGGACGTTTCCAGTCATTTGTATATCTTGCACCCTCTGTCCCTGAGATCGATCGAATTCCCTATTCTGAATCGAGCTCCGAGCATTAACCGAGAATCGAGTGTTTCGAGAGTTGTTCCAGAGATTAACCGAGACTGATAGAGTAATTAGATTGCAGGTGTTTATGCGAATTTATGTTCTAATGACTGAGCGGCGGAAATCTTGGTGAAATAGGTGAAATAAATTAGGCATTTATTGCGAAACAACGGTACCTTGTGTTTTATTCAAAGTATTGTCCATCGCTGGCCATTACCTTTTCCCATCTTTCTGGCAGCATCCGGATACCGCGTCGGTAAAACATTTCATCTTTTGACGCTATCCAATCGACCCAATTTTTGGTATCTTGATATGATGTGAAGTATTGACCAAATCCATTGGACTTGTCACAGAGAAAATTTCGATGATCGACTACGCGGTTTCAGCTAAACCAAAGCCAGAACCTGTGACAAAGCTAGTCCAGGTATGTGATGGTATCGGGTATCACGGTGACTCGACCACGTAGACGAGCATTTAGCCGCATTGACAGTCTTCAGGATGTATAGGCTTAGGAAAGAGGCCAGGTGGATGCGACTGAAAGGGAACCTGGATAAAGTTCGCATGAATGAGGCCACCAAGAGGTCCAGGTGAATGGAACAACTCCATAGAAATGGCCACCGGTTTCAAGGGATATCAAGGACACCGAGGATGTACCAAGATTTACTAAATGCGACCGAACACGGGAGACTGCATTTGCTCAATCGGTATACTGTAGTGCCCGCTTAAATTTCCACGAGCCATCCATACTCTTCAAAGATCAAAGAACAAAAGGGAAGAGAGAACAAATCTATTCAAACTAAATTAGTACAATTTTATATACATTAATGACCTAGCTGTTATTGCGACCATATTAAAATAAACCGTGAACAAAAAAAATTTTCTTTACGGTTACAGTGATTGAAACGTCTTTGTCCCCAAAAATGTCGCAGAATCAAATTTTGTTTCATATTTAATCGTTATTTCACATATGTTATTGACATTATCGGCGACTAATAGCTTTTCATGTAAAAAAGAACAAATTGGCCGAAAGTTAAAACGAGTCCAGGTGTATTGCATCCTTTTCCCCAGGAGGGTAGCAGTCTAAAAATTGGCGATTCTCTGGAAAATGGTTGGTTCGGTACAAATGCTTTTGGGAGCAGTTACCCGCTAACGAATGTAGCTTGTCGGAAACGGTACGTGCGACTATGAAATTACAATTAGATTCGCGGGTGAGGGTTCCGGTTCCTTTACAGAGCCGGCAATAACCATTTGCGAGTCGACTGCGACAACGCGTTCAAGTAACATCAAGGAAGTTCTCGGGCCCAGCCGGTGGTTACCGCAAGAATGCTCGAGTTTTCGAAAAAGTTACGATAAAAACCTTCTGTAGAACACTTTGCGCCGCTCTGTTATGCCGTCGTTTCCCGTTCCTCTTTCATCCACGGCCGAGTTTTCCCACTTTCTCTGCTCGTACTCGATCCGATGCGTGCGCCACGGTCTCGCGCGTTCGCACGTGCTCCTTATTTCGCTCGCATTACGATCCCGCAGTTACGCGAACAATCTACAGGACCGAAAGGAATTAACTCTTTGCGCTATTCTAATTCCGAAACCGAGACGTTCCTCCTGACCCACAATATCACCATTCTTATTGTAGAGAATTTCGAAAGTAAAAATTCGACTTCGGATTACGTCGTTGAACATTGCTGAGCCGCTTTCAATTTAATTTTAAAACTATTTTAACATTTTCGTGGACAAACAGCACAATAATTGTAGAATTTGATGTTCGTGGATTATCAGAGAATTAATTTACATTTGCGGCATAATAAATTACAACATCATTGAATATTTCAGGCCCACTTTCGATTCCCTTTTAAGGCTACTTTAACATTTTTATGGATCAACGGAATAATTATTGTAAATTTTGATGTTCGTCGATGATCAGAGAATTAATTTACATTTGCGACATAATAAATTAAGTCATTAAACATTGCAGACCCACTTTCGATTCCCTTTTAAGGCTACTTTAACATTTTTATGGACAAACAGCATAATCATTGTAGACGTCGATGTTCGTGGATGATCAGAGAATTACTTTTCATTTGCGGTATAAAGAATTATCCATCAATATTGCAGAAAATTTTAGATGTTGATATAAGGGTCTAAGGAAATGGTATTTCTCGGTAGCCGGCTCCGATCCGTTTCGGAAGGGTGTATGGAACGGGATAAGGAGAGGAAAGAGAGCGAGAGAGAGAGGATTTTGGACCGCGCGGGAAGATCAGCCACCGGAGAGCTCTCTCCGGACACCGAAAGAGAGAATTCCTTCTCCTTTGGCGGGTCGAAAATTGCTTGGAGCTCCCGGAGCCCCGACCTAACCCAGCCCGGGGCAAATTTCTCGCGCGGCAATTTTAAGAAGGGTAAATGAAATGCGCCGCGGTCTCTCCGCAAAAACAAATAGAATTTCCATAACGTTTCCCTGGGGCGAGACTGGATGCTCGAGGAGCGTGCCGCTCTCGTGCCGACGCAGATCTACGCTGCTGGAACGTGTAATTAAACCGGTTGTATAACAATCTTCGCGTATTAACCGCCGACGATGGAGAAGACGGAACAGCCCCTTCGATCGATAAGTCCGGTAACAGCCTTTTCACGCTGTCCGGTTTTCGTTTATTGCACGCAATCTTCCAGGGAGCTGCATAAAAATGGCCAATTATTTCTGATGTTTCGCAAACGTGTCTCTTACTCTCTATTAGTATCGTGCATTAATTAATATTAATCGGATTAATAATAATCGGATCTTTATGCATTCGTGAAAAAATTGATTGAGCGAAATATAAAACAGAAACAGATGGAAAAAATTCAAGACCGTTCTAATGTTGCTTTTAACGTAATAAAGACGTTAAGGGATGAAATCAATTTTTATGTTATTCCTGCTTTAAATAATCAATGCAAAATATTTTTATTCTGCACGAAGATGCACAGTCAATTAATGAGAACTGCTGCTCACTATTGCGTGTTTGCGGTATTCAGCAATGACCATACATAACAATTTTATTACCAGTATAAAATTGCCAATACACTTTACACGTACATTCATTCGTATGCTCGTTCAATTTTTATCAGACTCGTCACCGAACCATGCTATTCCAGTTAAAGACACGTTTAAAACTTTGCGGATTATAGAGTAGACTGCTCCATTGGAATCGGTAATTCTAATTCCAGCAATATTTAAGTGGAACGTTTCATAACCGATTATAGCCGACCGAAATAATGATCTCGATACGAGGCAAACGTTCAGCTTTCGATCCCCGAATAGTAGCGCTTTGATCGAAATCAAGCTCTACGATTCCGACTCGTTATGTCGACAGAATGGGTTAACTATAATCAGAGTATATCGGTCCTTGAACCTAAAACACACGGAGTATGGAATTGCGTAGAGTAGAGCAGCGACAAAATAACCACGAGAAGCTTCGTGATAATAATTAACGGGGACTTAAACGAGACCCCTAATTTCCTCCGCTGTTCTCCTATGTTTTCGCTCGAACGTCGGCCGAGAAAAGTTCCCGATCGAAACGACGACGTTGCAGCGGCCCTCCTAATCTCGTACACCTGCACCATTCATAACTTCCTTCGCCGATGAATTCTCGATTCACTCGGTTCATCCCATTTTAAGACCAACCGTTACGGTACAAAATCTGTCGGGTATATATTGTTTCATAAAAATGACAAAACTGAATTCACTTCGATTTTTCATGATACTTATAACAGCGAATGCTCGAATAAAAAATTCATTGAATTGATTTCTAAAATCCACAAAAATTGACTATACTCTGTAATCTTGTTTATAACTACTACAAATTTTGTCTCTCCCCTTTATACCTCTAAATGTTTATAAATATAAGGACATAATATTGTAATCTATAAATCTATAAATAAAATATACGGTATTTTTGTTTATGCATTACTGCCAAAGAGAAAACATCGAGAAAGATGTTACAGATGTTATGTTAGGCTGGGGAACGCGCGGGTGGGTAAGAGAAACGAAGAGCAAGGGAGGGGAGAAGGAAACTCGCTTTGACGTTTGACCGTGGCAGCTAGCTAGGTATCTCGAGAATTCCGCAGACATTAGCCGGAGCGGTTCTGTAATACAGCTTCGTATGCAGCTACAGCGAGAAAGCTAGCCGGCAATCCAACCGGCGAGCCAACTTTCTGAAGTATTTCGTCCCGGGTAGGTTAACGCGGAGGCTACGATCAGCCTTGGCTACGATCGGACCGCACACCACGTGGTAATTGCCACCTCGTGTGGCCACCTTGCAAATATCATAGCCGACGGAATTGACCGGGCTCTATACTACGTGCACCGCGAGCAAGATTACGGGTTATCCTTAATGAAGGTCACTCCGATATCCACCAGGAGAACTGTTCCGCTCCTGAACGTTAATATTCCGTGGATTCCGAGATGCTGTCCGATGATACGAGACCGCAGGTGCTATTGGAACTGGACTAACGAGCACGACGCTCAAACTATCGCGCGCTGACTTATCAATGAGCGGCGCACACCTTGTTGCCACGATTCTCTGCCACGCATTGGGGCGCGTGTATCTGCAGGGTCTAACGAACTGTTGTCCTAGAAATTCTTCAACTGATCCCATACCAGAGCCGACGTGACCTACTGCGGAGCCGCGTTCAAAAATTTTGGCCTTAATACACATTCAAATCCTGCACTTGAATTTTACGAGGAATTATTTATTTACAAATGCTGTTACATATTACATGTTTTTTATAGGATGAATATATTAAATCATAATACAATCCAATGATAATATTAATTTAAGCAATTTTAATACCGAAATCAAGATATTCCTTCCAATCCGGATCATTTTTAATCTACGCAATCTGTTTTACATTGTGCGCATCGAATCGAACCTGTTTTCTCATGCAACAGTTGAGTTTTTTTACAATCTATAGAATGCAGAGGAGTTTACTAAAGGGTTAAGAAAGGAACTAAATTTGATTTTTATTTCGCATAATAATCCGCTGTCCATTAATGTGCAAACATATTCCGGAATGAAACGGCAACGTTTCCAAGCAATAGGATACTTTAATGGATACAATTGAGTGTATGATAATGAACCAAACACGCTTTCATGGTGCTCACAAAGCTCTCGAAAGTAGTTACCCCGACTGCTTTATAATTCTAGAGTTAAAGACTGTATAAATCGAGCTATCTTTATCCAGCAAACTGTTGCGCTAAACTCAATTTACCTGACGGCACAATTTGCCAACAGCTCATTAAAAAATTCAGCGTGAAACTTGCGTTGTTTCCCTCGCAAGACGCACCCGGTTTAATTATGTTCAGGATGGGGTTGGTCGACCGGCGTGGGAGGAGCGACTAATTCGTTACTTTTAAGTTTAAATCGTGCGCAGCTGCGACTGGCGCGTCGGTTCCGAGAAAGAGTTAGTGAAAATTAAATCAGCGCACAATGGAACCAATGGCGAACCTAGTCTAACAAGGAAACGTATTCAAGTTGCGCAAGTCGATTTTAATGGAACTTATATGAGAGGTAGTCCACGGAAAAACTGTTCGACGCGTGGAAAACAGCCATCAACGTCGAAAATTTGTTTTTAAGGTACCTTGGAAACTAGGAGGACATTATTAAATTTGTTTTGTATATAATTAATCACCGAACATTTATAAATTACTCGAGAAGAAATGGTTTTCGTGTTGACATGGTTCTAATGGAAAGTTTAATGGAAAAAGAAAATTTCGAAAAAATTCGTTCGTTTAAATCTACCGATGACACTAATTGGATTTCACGGACCTTTTTGTCAATTTTGACCATGTTTTCCGGGGAAATGGCTGCCGTCCGCCAGAAAATATGATGGTTCAATTTAACATTTACGACAGGGATACACGAGCGCGATGGTTTTTAACGTTGAAAGCAGCGGGGACGTCGGTGAAAAACCAACCGGAAGCTTGCGACCTTCGCACGCGGGTAAATGCGGCCCAAATTCGAGCAAATGACGCACTGCATTATGCCAGTAATGCTCCCACTCGGAAACGAAAGCGTTATTCGGTGAATAATGTAATCCGCGGGCGGAAGGTAATACTCCGATGTACAAACTGCACGGCAGACTGTTAATTTTGTGAACGTGCCTTTCTTTTAGCTCCCAGCCACGCGTTACGTCCGCAGCTGAAATATTTCGTATCGCAAATCTCACGGTACCATCAAATCGTTCGTATTTTACGAAGATTATTTTCACATAGGTGGCAGAACGCACGCCACCGCAATTGTATTTCGCAAATTTACCTCATTAATATTGATTGTCACCCGTTGCAAAAAGTACTCGATTAACTGAACCGAGCGTTTTTACTGGCAATTATGCACGCATTGGAAAACAATTACCAATAAACGCGGAAGAACCAAATAAAATAATAACAATCGTCGTGTATAAATTAAATGTAAATACAGCAATTGATCATTTACTTCTTTACAAAGTACAGAACCAGAAGTTCACTGAATTTCCGGATGACTTTTATTATCACATTCATTCATAATTTGATAAATCATTACTTAATCGAATTTGTCATGCTACTTAACAATTGTTGATCAATTTTACGAGCCGGCGTTTATTACTTTATTAACATCGCTTCGATGTATCGCCAACTCTTCCATTGCTGTTTCGATATTCAACGCGAAGAAAATTGTACGAAGAGGGCCCACGATGTAGTGCTTCATTTTCTTTTGTTATTTTTCTGTTGCATCGAAGGAAAAATAGTATTGTTTTGTGTGCAAAAATTCCTGCATATCTTACTCTTTATTGTATACTCCATTGTTCAATTTTTTTCAAAAAGACCACATTCAATTCCGTGACTGATCTTTTGTGAAATTCGTTCATCCCGGTAAGCAACGAGTTTCTCCAATTCTTTAATAAAATAGAAGGAGGTGCAGCTCAAAAGTCGTTCAAACAAAAATATTGCATTGAGAAACACGGAGGCAGCGGAATGCCTTTATCTATTTAATTAATACCTCGAAAAACACGCACATTCTCAAACACGTAGAAAGAGGAGAAAACGAAAAACTGAGGAGCGAACGTACGAAAATAATCCGTGTAACGATAATTGTATGCAAATGTGTGGAAGCTGCAAGGTATATGTCACTTACAAACTCCTGCTTCCCCCACCAACCTCCTTTGCCTTCTCTTTAAAAAATGAAAAAATTACAGAAATAATTAGATTGCGGATCTTTATGCATTTATGCCGAAAAATTTCAAAAGAGAGTGGAATATGAAATTCCAACATTGAAATTAGTACAATTTCTATTTCTTGAGATCTGCAAAGGTTGGCCCTACGTTCGGAATTTGCCATCCTTAAATGCTAGCGTGTAGCTGCGCGCTATCTCCAATTTCTGAAGAACTACGTACAACTTCCGAACGAGATACAGAGTCGTAATCAATCCGATGAAAGAAGGAATCAGTTGGTGAACGAAGTTCATCTCGCCGGCTTCCTGAGCAATCACGATACTGCTTCATCGAGATAGATTCTATGTACTCCTCGAAAGATTAAAGATAGCACACGCCATCATTTTGTCGAGGAGTGTAATTTCGGACACGAATGAAACCAACCCCCTGATACAGTCCTCTGTTCTCGTTATAACTATAACTGCGCTCGGGGCGAGCGTGCCGGCGCGTCGTGTCAATTAAACAGATCCAACGAACCCGAAAACGGTAATTACTCAATTAAAATGTGTTACTAATTCAGGCCGCGTTCGCCTATTACAATTAGCTCGGGCGCATGGACGTCGGAAGAACGAAACCGCGCGAAGTTCCGCTGAATCAAGCACGTTTCCTTTTCAACGGACGCGTCGCCGTCCGAGCGCGAGCGAACGATACGCCAGCTAATAATTCAATATTAATTACGATAGCGTGATCATCTTCAACCTCCTCTACTTCAGCCACGCGCGACGCGAACGCTCTCTGTGTAATTCCACGGTCGAAAAGTCGACGTTATGATTAATTAAAACTGGATTTAATTTCGACTCGGCGAAGCGTTCGTCCGGAAAGCGAGATTTTGGAATCATTAAACTGACATCAAACTTCGTTTCAATTACACCGCATTATGCGCCGCGACCAAGTCGACGATGTCGCAAAAGTGCACGTTGAAATCAAAGTGCAAATAGATTCCTGAGATCATACGAAGCGACATTTTTCTTTGCAAAAATGGCTTAATAACTCATTAACAATACAACATGTTTGACTCTATGCTGGTAGATAATGTACCGATGAATGTAGTACAATTAAAAATACAACACGACTCTACGCTGGTAGATAATGTACTACATTCATCAGTACATTATCTATCAGCACAGAGTCAACCACTTGTATTTTTAATTTTACACATAGCAAACGCACCTTTTCTCTTGAAAGTGGTCCGTGTCTGGATCGAAACGTTGAGAATTTCCGAAATTACAAAATTGCTTGTTTGAACAATTGATCGAACCTGTGCGCGTAAAACAGCACACAATTTCTATTAAATATCTACGATCTACAAAACGGAATATTTACCGTAGAGCCCAGTGCGCGGCAAGAATAACATTTAACTGACGGGACCTTTTGACCAAACACGACCCGAGTTAAATATAACTGATGTGGCGTTGAACGCGTTAACGAGTCAAGCAACCCCGTGACCTCAAAAAATAGGTCACCGAAGAGTACCAGCCGGAGTCATCCGAAAGAAACAAACAGCGTAACCTCTCTCACTGCAACAAAAACGGAGAACACGGCCCGAACACTTCGAGGCCTGCTGCGAATGTTAGCAGAGACGTGTACCTCTAACATTTCTACGTCTGACATTTCACCGGTAGAGTACATCTACACACACACACACACACAGAGACGCCTGATTCCATCCCTGTGGGAGCGGAGAGCGAGCGAGTCACGCAAGGAATCGCGTTTCTCGGGATGACCGACCAAAAACCGGTGGAAGAACTGGAGCAACGGTCGTCGGGGATCGTTAGACCGTTAACGAGGATAAATCTCTCACGGAGTAGCTTTCGTCCGGTGTGTTATACGCAACGCGAAGATCGGAATGACGGTAGCTCGCGGACCCTTGTTTCCGGCCCGCAAAAAAGCCAAGCATTCCGGCCCGGTTTCCCGGATTCCGGCACGCTTGCGTTTCACGCCGCCCCATGTAAATCTCCGCCACGAGGAACGTTCTTATCTTACCGCGGATATAAAGCTACCCCTGTTCGTCCCTCTGCGCCCCGACTCACCCTTACGGCCGTCAAGGTGCGAAACGGAGAAAAACGAACGACGACGGAAAGAATGGCGCGGAGAAATACACTCCCACGAAAGAAAGATAGCTCGCCCTTGCTCGCATATTACAACTCGTATCTACATTTTGGAAAACACTGTGAACGACTACAATCACCGCTGATCTCGTCCGACGTTGCCTTCTGAACATGCGTTGTTCTAAAATTTGAACGTAGAATTGATTTTAAATGAAAACGTCAATGGATTTCATTAAATCGTTAATTAATGGTTGCGTTCGTGTGAATGTTAAGTACTAAGTTTCCGAATTGCTGTAAAGAAATCGCTGAAAACGTTCGCGTTTACTGAATGGCGTTACTAAATTAAGGAGTAAACTGTGTGAATTCGAAATTTTGCTGTCAAATTTGTTGCTGGTGAAATATGGTGTCGGTCAAAATCGTTGTCGGGTAAAGGTGTTGTCGGTCAAATCTGGAGTCGGTGAAAACCGTGTCGGTGATTTCCATGGAACCCGTAGAGCGAGGGGTGGTGTAACGATCCAATTATGCGCAGCCGATTATCCGCGATTAATTTTCGAGACGAGGGATAGACAACAAATTCGAAGCGGAGTGTCCGGGGGCCAGAGGTTTACAAGTTCGGTCGTTTCTCGTGCACAGAGGTCAGTTAATTGGGCCGAATATTATGCGACCGTGAAACGATCTCGGCCAAGAAGACCGTGCGAGAAGCTCGCCTCCGCTGAACGCCGGAAACTCGCAACCAGTCGAGGATAATTAAGCGTGTAACCGAATAGGAGCGTTCGAGCTCGTCGACGTGTACACGGCGCGTTCCTCCCGATCCACGGGCACAGCGAACTTGCGCGGAAGGAGTTTAGCGCCGGCTGTGTGTTCTGATTCGGATGCCCCCCGGCCAGTCACTTAGCCCCGAATAATCCGGATGTAACTTTAAATGCAACGTTCTCCGCGAATTTAATAAAACCCCGCCACCTAGCGCGCTGCGTTCACAACAAAAGTTCGAATTGCGCGGGGCTCGCTGCGAACAGCACATCGTCGCAATAATTCTCACCGTCGGTGGACAGGCGGAACTATACTTTCGCGTTTTTCAACTCTAAATTGGATTCCCGTGGATTCGGGGAAGAAACGTTTGCCAATTGTACGCGCACACCTGGACACAACTGCGGAAGAGTCCAGCTGAGGTAAGCTCGAACTTTCTGTAGGAATGTTGCGACTTTGGAGGACTTAAATTGCAGCTGGAAGATTGAACTTCAAGATAATTTACTGGATTTTTTTATACCGAAACAGGTACAAAATTAGAGGCACGAAAAGTAACTAAGAGACAGTCTTCGTCCGTTCGGTCGATTTCGTGATACGTCTTGCAAACCGCCCGGGAACAGTTGTCCTACACGCGTCGATAAGCTTTTCACAGCTGGCGTCGATAGTATTGGTTCAGGATTTCCTCCGGTGACCTCTTTGAAGATACTTCAATGTATTGACAGATAGCTATCCGGTTGATAGCACGAGTTGACGTTTCCGATCGACTTCCGGCTCGACTTTCCTGCGGACGAATCTGCGCTGGAACTGTCGCACTCATGAATTTTACTGTTTCTTCGCAAGACGAATTTAACCCTTATTACACGAACTCAATCTTTCTCTCGGAATAAAATTCACACAGCGATGAAAGATCGATCGAATAACAGGGTTTTCTTTTTATCCAAATTGATAGGTTAACATTTACAAGATTCTTCGGCAGTCTGTTTTGCATTGAGAAGGAAGTAAAAGTCACCGTAACTTATTCCTGATAAACTGTGTTAAATGTATACAATATATATACATATATATACTATATATACAATATATATACAATAGTCTTGGACATTTCTGTCTATTCCGCAGACTTGGTAACAATAAACAATATATACAATAGCACAATATATACAATATATACAATATGTACAATAGTACAATATGTACAACATATATGTATTGGAGAAAAGTTTCGAAATTTCTATTCGGTAACTAGAATTTGGACAACCGACAAACGATGTCACGTCACCTCGGGCACCAATCGTGAAGCGACCTCTAAGCCCGGGTACAGAACCTGCAGCAGCACAGTGCAAGGTACGAGTATGGGATTTTCATGTACATAGTTGGAGGACCGTGAGACGTCTGTCGTTCTGGTCGACGATGCGGGACTGTAGTCGCCGGGTCTGACAATGTACGTTGTCGGTCTCGTTTCTCTCGTGGCTGCGGAATAAATGGCGGGTTTCGGACAGCCTCACACCCTTAGTCAAAAATACCTTGTCGTATTTCAGAATTCTTACAATTACGATTCCAACGTTAACTCTTTCAAGAAATATTTTCCAAAAATGTTACCAGCACTTTGTCTTGGGGAATATAGTCGTCCTCCGCGCATGCTAATTGGACGAATACAACATGGAGTTGTATAATGTAAAACGTTAAAAGCATTAGACGAATTTAAAAGATTTTTATGAGAGAAAAAAAATGTCTGTCGCTCCAGTTTGTAAGGAAAAGCCATATTTATTATGCAGTGATGACTAATCGTTGGTGACAAAATTCTTGTTAGTTTCGATTCTCTATTTTTATAAATTTAGCTGTATATAGGGTTGTCTGCCAGCACGCGTACGTACACCTACAAGTTGGTTGCAAATCAGGTAGGATATTTCATTTTGAATAAAGAACCAAATCTAACTATTGCCATATAAACCAAACGTGATTTACGACGTCAATAAATAAATAAATCTAACTATGATTGAACGTCTAGTATAATCTCGAGCAATACAATATCGCTAGACTGAACACAACGAATTTTGTCTATAAAGTGCATCTGCGACACAAAATAAAAACACGAAAGTCTGCAGAAGTCTCGTAACAAATCGAACCGAAGAATCGTTTACAGGACCCGAAGGATCGCGTTCTCTCGCTACAGTTTGTCATAAGAGTTGAAAGCAATACTTTTCCGAGAGCATCATTCTCGAACGTGATACGAGCGTAAGATCTCGGGAGCGTTCTCAAGGAGAAATTCCAGTTAGCGAAGGAATCGACGGCGACAACGCGCAGTTAGCTCACCACCCGCCATCCCGTTAAGCGTCGTTCGTCCTTCTATCAATCCTGCTTCGTCAGTTCGATTATCCCCGATGTCAATCGCTGCGATCTACGAGCGTTTATGCGTCTGTCCGTCAGATAGGTTTCTCCCACTGATTGGCTGTAAATAATGGCACACCGTTCTGGGTCCTCGCTCGTTTATCATTCGGCAGCCGTTCAAGATATTACATTGATTCGCCGAGTGTCTACCATTCTACGCTTTCAACTTTTCGAATCAATTACAGGTTCCCCGATCGAACCAGTCTGGGGACTTCGATCGGATTCGGTCCAATGGGCGTCGTATCAATTTGTTTAATATTCTATATTTAATTTCGAGGAAGGTGGTCACGGTCAATTGCCTTCGATACAACGTACATTCTATCTCTACCAATTCATTTAATTGCTACATTCAATTGCGAGGATAGCGGTTCTGCGTTTACCACTTGAACTGTATTTCGTTTGACTTCGAAACGATTGTAGGAATTTTAAGACAACGTTTGAAATGCTGATCGATTTCCGGGCGCGTTTGAAGATCGCGAGGCTAATAGGGATGATACGTCGCTGACGTAACTGCGTTGTACGGATCAGTCCGGGACGGACTATTTACGGCACAGTTTGCGTTTCCATGGCGGCGATCGTTATGCAAATGTATTGCCTCATCGCGCCACGGTATTGAGGATGCGACTTCGCAACGCGGCGATGCTAAGAACACCTCGTAAAGAAAATGTTCAAACGACTTGCCGCGTAAAGTCAAAGCTCGGGACCGTAACATCAGGCTTCTAATTTCCAGCAAATTTCTCTCTGTACCTCGCGTGCGGAGTTTATGGGCGAAATAAAAAGAAATGCTCCAGAACTCGGGTAAACTTCGACCAACGTAGCAGGGTAAACTCCAGTCGAAACATGCTGGTTATTAATACGCGTGCATTAAATGTATCGACCACATGAATTTTTAATATTTAATGGATTGTTCTGATAGAGATGCATTTAAATTGATGTGTTAAAATGAAATTGAATTTTTTAAAAGTAGGTTTGCAGTAGTAAAACAAGATTATACAGCAGCGTCGTTGTCGCAGCTCCGCCCCCGGGGATCGTGAATATAAGAATTATCAGGCGATCCTGTTGAAAGTTAACAATTTCCTGCGGTGCACGTTCGGTACGCGAGCAGTATTGTTCGCCATGCGGCGATTGAAGAGGTTTGCCAACAATTTGTCGAAGCTGTGCTCGCTACACTCACGCGAGTTCCTCAAACACAGGAACAGAGGATCGTGATTAGCGAAGATGAACGACACTATTTCGTTATGAGATTATAATCACGCCGAATGCCTACATTGTTTCCCGCGATACGTCGTGTCGATAAAGCCATTAGGATTGCGTGACCATCCTCTGTGACACCTATTATTCATGTTATTAGAGCGTCCCGGTTCGCCCGTGTCGCAGTCAGTCGACACCGATCCGCCGCACGGTTGAATTATTTTCGACGATATTTCAGTCGCGTCGCGTAGCTATCGGCTCGCATCGTTGTTGCTCGAATTTCAAGATCCAGCTGATCGACACGAGCATTCCGCGACGACAGCGGATGTTTCGGGATGACAGAGATTTCACCTACGCGTGTGGCCTGCGTGATCAATTACCGTTATTACGAACAAAGCGTAAACCATTGCGGCACCTCGTGGTTGTACAGGATCGGTGGAGATTTGTTGAAAGAAATTGCCGCAAAATTTACTTTGACCTTCACATTCAAGGTCAAAATTTTTATGCTTGTATCGCATTCTATTCACCATGGGACCAACAGTTCTTTTTTTTGTTTCTCACAAGTTCTTTCCGCATGACGAGTAGAATGCGATACAAGCATTCAACAAATTTGACCTTGAACTTCAAGGTCAAAGTCAATTTCGCGGCAATTTCTTTTAACAAATCTCCGCCGACCCGAAGGTGCACAACCACCTGCCAAAACCATGACACTAAATTTTGTTACACCTTGTACGATTCAAGGTCAATTTGGTGGAATTTCAGATTGCGTATCGGGTTTCGGTAACGCGGAAATAAAACCGGAGGCAAAAACTTGATTTAACGTTACTAGCGTGGTGTTTGTAATACGACTGAAAGTACGGCGGTGCTGCTACCTCGGTGCGCTAATATCGTTAATTAAAGCCGCTACGCCGGCTGGGATGCGGGCTGTTATTCGCGCGTTGACGGCAATAACGGCGAACGATACCGAGTATGCGACAACATTAAAATCGAGACAGCAACCTGCGCGATACCTCTGGCTAATCGTAATCCGGTTTTCACGAAGCAAACTGCCCGTACGCGAAAATATTCTGTCGTTCCTTTTACATCATTCTGTTAACAGTGCACATAATTACGAACAACGCAATCAACGCCTGAATTCGTTCCACTTTTCACGTGAAAATGTACATAATCAGCCCGATAAAAAATGACATTAGGTAAAAAAAAATCAACTGTGCACATAATTAAGTGGTTTAAGCGATTCATTTCTTGTTTCTAGATATTCGAAGGGAAAGGATGTTAACGCTAACCGAATTAATTTTTGACAGTATTCAATTCTCGTGTCTTTTTAGGGGAGTCTTTTAGAAGGTGAGTTTTTAAGAATATTAATGGGAGTCAGTGTAAAATTCTCATGAAAATGGAATTATGTGTACGCGATCAACGAGGATATTCGAATACCAGCAAAAAGAATCGTGAATGTTTATGAATTAAGCCCGGAGCCGAATCTGGAAACGATGTTCGAGGTAGCCTGCAAGAAACGGGATGGGAATGTTTTGGAAACGAGCGATAGTAGGTTTAGCGTGCGATCGAGTGGGAGGAAGAGCGAGACAGAAATAGGAAAAATAGAAGAGACGGTACGGGAAACCAATATCATGCCAACGAAATCGATACCGGCTAAATAAATATTGTTCGAGGGGCTACCGAATTGACAGTGAGTCCCGTCGAGTGCACGAATGGAATATTTATTCCGCGGGGTAGGAAAACGAAAGCATCGTGAAGGAGCCTGCTCCTGATGTTGTATCTTATATCGATAAATCGTGTCTTCGTTGCTCAAACAACCGCTAGCCGATAGAGCTGTTGGCCCCGATAAGCTTATCAATATGTGCTGATAAATATCGGTATCGTGGCTGACCAATAACCACCTATCGACTCTGAACGTTAACATTGGAATATGATAAGATAGTGTGAACCGAGTGCGAGAACATTGACCGCGACAGATTGTTTCCATGTCTGCGCAATTCAACGAGCCGTTTTACAGTAATGCCTCGATACATGCGAAAAAGACGTACACGATACTTGCGAAAAGTTTCTGATGAATTTTGTAAATTGAATTATGGAGAGCTAATGTTCTCGAGTAAAAATTGCTGCACCTTTGTTCAAAATATTGTTCACATTATTAACTTGTTAACTCTTCTTTTTATTTTCTCTTCCGGCCTGAAAGATTTCAATTGGATATGATTTTGTTAATCTCGTCGATATAAAACTGAGACCTCGTACGGATTTAATAATATTTGGAATAATGGTGCGAAGGGTTAACGTACCTATTGGAGAAATAGTGAATTTAGAAACAATTACAAAGTGGCCAGCTGCTTGAAGCTGCCAGACGCGCAATTTCGACAGGGCAGGTAGGCAAGTAGCTTGGAATAGTTCGTTCACCGCCGGATTCCATCAAAATTGTCCAGCAACAAGTTTCCCTCCCGAATTTCCTAAACAATATCCCTAAGATCGTGTAAGGAAATGCAATAATCGATCTATTACGATCCCGTTACAGGAAATTTTGTCGGGTTAATTGGTTCTGCCTTGAAATCGATATTCCATCGGATACTATCGATGGAACGATACTTCACGGCAGACACGGCAGGCATGAGTTACAGAAGCGAACGAGATCTACGTAGCTAAAGTTTCGATACAGCGTTACTCACCTCATAACACATCGGCCCGGAAATGATCGCGGATCCTCTGGCGCACACGAACGAACCTGAAACAAAACAAGAACCGGTTAATCGTTTCACTAGCTTCCTGGTTTCTCGATATTCCTCGAGAAATTAAAAGACATTTACCAATTTATATACAGATACTAGCGTAATTCTCATTGACGAATCAACTGCTGGATTATTTCTTATTTTTACCACTTAATCCTGTAGTACTAAATACTGGGAACTGGCAATTGCGTTATTTAAGACAGTAGAAATATTAGAAGAATTGAAAAATACTATTATATTATGAATAATATAAATTCATATTTCACTCCGGTTTCCCACAATTCAGGTAGAACATTTTTATTTTGCTAAATCTTCCTCTTTATCGACGGTATATTTATTAAACAAAGTATATTGATGTTATCGGCGCACTGATTCGATCAATCTATTATTTAAGATATATTATATACTTACTTATTATTATATTTTTATTGTATATTGTATTATATATTTATTATTAAAATATATATAGTTGAGATATAACATATTATAATATATCTAAATAATAGATTGATCGAACCAGTGCGCCGATAACGTCAATATACTCTGTTTAATAAATATACGATCGATAAAAAAGAAGATTTAGCAAAATAAAAATGTATACATATACATATATATGTGTATCCGGAGGAATATACACGCGAAAAAATTACGCGACTGGTTTAACGACGCGGGTTTTTTTCCGGCGTGTGTAATTGTTAATTTGAACGACTTCCTCCTATCGCCCGACACCCGATATATCGATCCGTTCAGCTCTTTCATTGTTTCCCAGCAGGAAACGGCTAATGGTCGCGTTTCGAAACTAATTCGACGCGGAGTCATCGAATGCTCGATACTTTTTAATACCGGCGGAGCGCTGCTTACGAATCAGTTTTATCTCGAGCTCCTCTTTTCATCAGCGTATCGATCTCTCAGCACAAATTTCCCGAAGCGATGAAACCCGCAAACGCTTCCTAAAATATTATTATATTCTGTTACATATTATTGATTCATTAACGATAATACATTTAATAACCATTGTTGTACCTGCCAGTGGCGGACGTGTTCATTAAACATCGTCGCTGATATCAATTATTAGAAATCTACCGCTACTAGGACTATAGATTGACGCATGATTGTTCGGGGAGCGGTGATAATTAAAATCAGTAATGCAGTTAACAAGGAAAATGCAATAATAGTAGTAATAACAGTGAATTGCATATGGGAATCATGAAAATTATTCACGAAAATACGGTCGACAATAATCAAAACATTTTAGTGGAATTGTTGTTTTAATAATGTTTTATATAGAATACATTATATAACATACATATAGCATGCATTATAGCTTACAGTATATGTACCACTTTAGTATATAGTATATAACATAATATAAAGTGAACTAAATATAAATGTTATACAATATTTTGATTGTTATTCATTACAGAAATGTTGGAAAAAATATACACCTTTGTATGAAGCTTCAGCCTTAATCGTATCGTTCGTTGACGTTCTCATTCGATATTTGAAATCGCTAAAATGATCGATAAAATAAATTTGACATATTTTGCATTACCACTGTGGTTATAAAATTACAATATCTGGTTTTGCGTTAACCACGTCTAAAGCTTTAAACGCGAATACCAACTGTTTCCGATACAGGGAACTGTGAACAAGTATTACATTCGTTTTATTTATCTGTACTAGTCGTTCCAGGTTTCCGGAAAAATTCAAGTCCACTTTGACGAAGAATATTCTCTGTGAAAGGGGTGTACGTGTATTAATACGAGTAAATATTTGTGCGTACACCGTGTACCGTTTTGTACGCGCGGTCAGGAATTTCTGCTTGTTTCCCTTTGCCGTGGAAAGCATCTCTTTCACGGGACCGTTCCCGCCAAAGACACCGTGTACGTAGTGCATTACTCGAATGCTCGCGAACTGTTTGAAAGGGAAGCAGCGGAACGAGGGAAAGCGGGGGCAATGCCAGCGCTCCTTTTTCTATTGGACGATCTATCGTTTCGCGGAGCACCGAAAATATTCTTCGAGGAACAGCCAGAAGTGTCTGTCCTCGGAACAATATTTTCCTCACCATAAAACGCGAGAAAAGCGTTGCGTTTGCTTCGTCTCGATTATTACGAGGTGCGAGCAAGCATCATCCGGATACTGTAAAACGTAGGAGACGTTCTCGCGTGGACTGGTAAAAAGAACAATTTTTTAACCCGTCGCACTCGAAGCTACTTCAACTTGAAAATTAAACATTTCTTCCCACCTAGAATAATTCCATTCCAATTAATTTTGGTCCTCTTTCGAGTGCAAAACTGTTCCTGATTGTAAACATTTGTAAGAGTCTTTTTCCGGTGACAGACTTGACCAGACTGTTTCTTGTTCGCTTGTCGTTGGCAACGAACCGCTGGTAAATAACATTTACAATATACTGGGTGGCGCAACATGAACAACAGCTTACAATTTATCTAATGTTTTTGATGATTGATTCGCGTCGATACAATTTCACGGGTAACTGCAGAAACAGCTCCGATTCGAACTCCTTCGCGTTGTTCCTGTCGATCGATAAGCGCGTGTTGTCTTTCCCCCTCCGCACCCCTAGTCGCTTTATTTTCTTTATTGTCTTATTTTAACGACCCCTTCGTGCTCCTGGGCGTGGACGTAGCTGACATAATTTTCATGAATGCTTCGTCTGCGTCGGGGAACCAAGGACTTCTTGTAACCGAGGCGTCGTTATGGAACCGCGGCAAAATGGATACAAGGTCGAGAGTCAGCATTCTGCGTAGTATTTTTAGAGACGTGCCACATTCGATCAATGATCGTGCGTTGTTATTCAGAACGATAATTCTAAAGTCGAATTACGCAAAGGATTGTACCGTGGACCAGGAACAATCGCGACGGTATCATCGCGAGATACACGCCGCCATTATACGAACGTTAGAGCCGGTCAGTTAAACCGCCCGTTTTTCTGATTTTTATTACATAATTATTAAGATCGTAATGTTGTTTCAGTGAAAAGTTATTTAACGAGGTCATTTATTCAGCCGTACCTTACAATTAAAATTACATCAAATACCAACGAATGTACGTTTTGTATTCGAATTTATAGACTGGAACAAGGGGAGGCCGCGGCTATTTCGTTAACGAGGTCGTCCAAATAATTCTCTCTTTAACCATCGCGTTTAAATATTTTACGAAATCGGGAACGTATGAATTTTTTCTACCCAAAACAAGCGTTTCGAGCGACGGCCTTTTTTCTGAGCTCGTTCACGGACCCATTTTGTCACTCGACACCCGCACGTGAGGCCATTTTTAACGTCGACCCGGACGTCCACGGTCGATACAGAAGAATCGACGAGATTCGCTCGTCCGAGGAGCGCTACTTACGTATTACAATCGAGTCACCGATGATACATGGCTCTCTTTCGGGTTCACATCAACCTTACAGCCTTTTGGCAAGCTGCCCGTCTCCACGGGGCTCCTATAAGTCTCCGCGAGGAGGACCACTACAAGATCTTCCCTCTCGCGTTCCAAACATATGACCCTGCCGCTGCGATTATGAACAGCACTTGCACCGAAATTTTTCAACTTCCTGCTGAATCACAATATAAATTGTCCGCCTGCGGTTTCGCCGAGGGAAAAATTACAAAACGTACACTTTGGTCAATTTTAAAGAACTTTTCCGAACAACAATAGACAACATTAGTATACGTCATATACAGGGTGCCGCAGAATAACATGTACCAGCGGGCACGAGGTGGTTCCTTATGAAAATCAGAACAAAATGTGCAATAAAATTGATTCTTTTAAAGCTTAGTTTTTGAGAAAATCGAGTTTGAAAATTCTATTCGTACGTATGCTGGAAATAAAAAAGGACAACGCAACATATTTAATATTTATTAAATTAATAATTAGACAGCGGATCTTTATGCAAAATAAACACTTTCAACCTAAACTGCATCAAACTGGAGTTTCTTAATGCGTTCCATAGGTCGACAATAATGTGACAACACTCTTAAATTCTTTCAATATTTTTACTGTTTTCAATCACATACATTTATTTTTGTCTCAAATGCATCAAACCCTCTGTCTAAAAACAATACGCGAATAATACACGTCAACGATGCGTCAAGATGTAATCGCATACAAACTTTGTAATCCAAACGGTGCCATACTCGTCAACTTGAGAACCACTCCTCGTTCCATTCGCAATTTCATCGATTTCTAACTAGAGTACTCTCCGATCTCGATTTCACGCCTGCGTGGAACCTAATTAGCCTTAACAAAGGGCGAAAATTGAATCTAAAGGGAGAGACGCCTGTGATCGAGTGTCTGTTAACATTTTATTATAGGAGAGAAGTAAGCAAAGACTCGCGTGCAGGAAATAAAATCACGTTCCCGGCGAACAAAGATTTTCAATTTTCCTGCTCGCTGCATAGTTACATCCCCTCTGTTTTCTCGAAAACTGAAGATGTCGGTGTAGGATTTCGCTGGGCGATGGAAGTGTTTCGAATATTTCCAGAAATCCGCGTGCACAAAGGGTGAAACAACGGTGGTGGGCCGTAACTTCTGGTCAACAAAGTGGCAAGAACGTCGGCGGCAGAAATCCGGAGGGGTTGGGATGGGTGGAGAGGTCAGCAGGTGAACTCGATATTGCTGGACGGCGGTTCAAGGAAAAAGATCGACGCGTTGGAAAGGGGGATGGGCGAAATAAGAAAAGTTGGTGGTGGGGGATGGGATGGATGGAGGGAGAGTCTGGGGCGGGGCCGGGATAGAATAAAAGATGAACGAATGTGCAAATTCGAAGGCGATCGGTGGCGTCAGGTGCTCCGAGGAAATATACAATTCTCATGAACGAGGGCGGCGAGCTACAGCAGCAGTTGCAGTCCAAGGTGGAACAGAGATGCGGCGCGCCACTACGCCGTTCCAGCTGCGGCTGCTCCAACTGTCGAGTGGATCAACCGTTCTTCTCCGGTGTAATAACGAGCGTGGAGAGCGAGCGAGAGAAAGAGAGGAAGAGCTGGAGGGTGGAAGATAGGGATGCTGGAAACCGGGTCACGACGCCCTCAGAAATTAAACGTAACGACTGCTCTGAAACCGTAAGATGCGAATGATCATACGCTCGAATTAATTCGCGGGGAATCGCCACACTTATCATTATATATTACTAGCTTTCCCTTGCCACGCGTTGCTGTGGCACGGTATTTTTTAAAAGCATGTACGCGTTGAACGTGATCGTGATAATCTATTTCGTTCAATTCCATTTTGCTTTCGGCATTGCTCTGTAGTTCTCTCTCTCTCCCCTCTCTCTCGCTCTCCTCGCACTCTCTCTATTTATCTGTCCGTCTCTGTCTCCCTCTCGCTCTCTATGTCAGTCTCTGTCTCTCTCTCGCACTCACCCACGTAGAAAGCTACGGTTTGTACCATTAGACGCGGCGTTTAAATGTAAAAAAAATTAAATGTAGAGGGATCGGGTTCTCCCTGTAACCCCCGAAAGGGAACAGGAATAAATACACACATACAGTTGTTGTTTCCATGTAGAGCTAAAAAATTTTCAGACAACCCTCGTACATCCACATGTTTCTCCATAGTAACATCAATTCTTAATGGAATAATTTAATCGCCGTTTAAAGTGCATGGACGAGCGAAACCGTCGGGACGGTCCTCGTGCATCCTTAACAGAGACTAAATGGTCAAAAGCGCGGGAATAAAATGATGCTATAAAAGCGTTAGCGTGTCTAGCATGATTTACAACCTCGAAAGCAGCTTTGAACGGCAAGCCGAGCTTAATGAGACTACAGCTGAGGCCGATAGTCAAGACGCGATTCAATTTGTCGTGCGCATAAAACGACCCGAGGAGAACCATTGAACAGCGCTCCGCGTAAACAGCTTATTAAGGTTTACGCTAAAAGTGCAATCCTTCGAAGTTCGCCGCGCGATCACGTTCAACGTCGAAAGGTAAACTTCCGGCCGTTGAATTAACGGCATTTCGATTAACATAATAACGATTAAGCCTGCGACGACTACTCCGCGTTGGAAAGTTTTCGCGATTGCAGATTCCGCCGGAATAAATACAGCTGCGCGAACAGGAAAACAAGGAAACAATTTCGTTGAACTTCCTCCCCGCTTTCGTTTCTTTTTTCAGCGGTGCGAATTTTTGCCGGGTCGAATTCGCACGGAGGTGCTTCAATTTTGGCTCCGCCAGGTTTTTCCCCGTGACCGGCAACGAAACTCGGCTAATCTCTGAAACTCAATCCCGTAGAAAGCGAAAACGAGCTGTTTTAACGGCGGCACACGGAATAAAATCCTTCGCCCTCCCGTACACGTTCTCCCCTGGATTTCGCTCCCTTTTCCGACGCTACCTTCTAGTTAGTTAGCCGCTGGTAATTACTCCACGCATCGGCGCGTACACGATCCTTCGAAAAATCAAGGAAAATCGCCACCCACGCTCCATGCTTGTCTCGAGTAATGACGTCGCGATGTCACGTTCGCTTCCACGCGCCAGCGTCGACAACCTAATTCGGGAATATTCGTGAATAAGGGAACACGGAACCACCGAATGCACCGGTGCTGCATTTAGAACTTAGGTACAGTGCTCGCAGCATCGTGATGCAACTTCGTCTTCGCGGACTATCCTCGAAAGAGGAGTTGCACGGAAGACCTTTTATGTAATGCATGTCGAATTGGAATTGCTTTATGATGGCATTTCCGCAGTGCTGTTGTGAATTCTGCGGCTACGAGCTACAGATTCAATTACCCAGCTTCGCGCAATCTAATTCGACATGTAATAACGGAGAAGCGTTGCGTCATGTATTCAAATCTTGTGTCTTCGGCGATCCCAAAAATACGCTGCGCTTGTGGTCCAACGGTTAATTACTACTTTGAGATTTAATATTCCCATTCGTTCTGGGAACGATCCTCTCAAACTTAACGAGAGTATTGATACTAACGGTCGCAAACCAATATGAGAAATAATAAGAACTAGCTGAAAGGCAGGCGTTGTCCTGTTTAAATTTCAATAAATTTGTTTGTGATCGTTTTGTGAATTTGTGAAAAGCTATTGGAAATGTGTAGACAAAGTAAAAATGAGAACAAAAACGTATTTCGGTGTGATGTAGCAAACAGATGTCGATAATGTAAATTCGTGTTGAAATATTGATTAGAAGCTGCGACGTTCGTTTTTTTGTTGTATTGAAATATAAGTCAAGAAGCACTTTTAATTTTTCCTGAATTTTGCATTTTTCCGGTTAACTTTTCCAATTTTTCCTACCCTGAAACCTTTATATTTTGATCTCTCGTTGAGCATCGATATATATCGATTGGAGGGCGCGCTGAGCTAATAAAGCGATGCTAATTTGAATTAAGGAAAGTATTCTTTCTTCGCTAATAATAAACATCGCATAACAAGACGCACGCATTGGCGTTCCGGAGAAGCACGGTTTTCAGGGTGTAAAAACATTCGTGGGAAGTGCGTTATTTTTCAAGCCGTTAACCAACCTCCGTTTGAACCAGGTCTTTTTAGAAACGTCGGGGTTAAAAGGCCGCAGATAATTCCTCATTACCATCTGCGACTGAAAGAACGTCCCCGGGCGTAGTAACGTCACCATACAAATAACCGTGGCAGCGTTTTAGCACGCCATTCTCCTCGGTGACAAGTTTCCCCGGGAGTTCGGAACGGTCGGGTCTCCCCGTTCCACGGGATTCCCGCGACCGTTCCACGGGATACGTTAATGGGTCTGGCGTTACGAGCCGGCGTAAGAAGCTTCTCGGTGTCTTCGGTGTACCCTTTCCGTTGGAGTTTTTACAGGCGGTGTTCTCTTCGGCTAAATAGAGCGGTGTCTGTCGTCGTAATACACTTTGATACACGGCTCGTCGGTGCGGCCGTGTTATCGCGAGACGCGTGACGCCCGTTAACTCGCGATGATCGTGCCGGTTTACAGGAACGAGGCGAATTTGTTATTACATCTTGATAGCCTTCGTCACGACGTAAACGTCCGGCAAATGCTACATGATTTTCCGGAGCGACGATTCTAGAGTGTTGCCGGCTTAATAGACTTCAGGACACGAATTGGGTACTAATAACCACGCTGAAGTTTGTTGGCTTGGTCAGACACCGAACTTCGGGAAAGAGAAGCTCGCAACTCGTGCTGTTATCTAGGTCGGCGCATAATCCTCCGCGTCTTGCTCTAGGTCGCGCGCTTCACAGGAAGAAAGTTTTACCGCCGCTAGCCTAGGGAATTCTATCAACTTGTCCTACGATTTATTTTACGATTTCAGAGATTTAAACTATTTTGGTGAATTTTAATTTAATTTTCAGAGACGCTGCGACAGCTACATGCTGACGAATTAACAATAGGTCTAGATCGATGGGTATTATGATTGTAATTGTGTGGTGGCGTCGGCGCACAGGTTCGATCAATAATATAAAACAAGCAATTTTGCAATTAATAAATTACCAACCTTTCGATCCTGATGTGGGCGATTTTCAAGAGCAGAAAACGATTACATCAGGATCGAAACGTTGGGAGTTCATTAACTTGCTTGTTTTATATTATTGATCGAACCTGTGCGCCGACGCCATCGCACAATTATTATAAAATTGCTACGAACCGAAAATTGAATTGGTATTATGATTTGATAACAGGCTTAGATTGATCTTTTATCTAACGATTGCGTCTCTCGCCTTAAGGAACTAAAGTTTACGAGTAGAGGGGAGAAGAGAGGGACGGTATCACGCTGTCGCAGGCCATCAGGCGAGCCGGGTAACCTAAATATTTCGATGTAACAGCGGCGGTATCGTTGAAGTCACGAGATTGCGGTCCGCTAGTCTACAGGAATTTTTGCTCCGGCGAGATTCCATCTACATACGAAATAATCCGCGATGGGGAATTTCGCGTGGCTCGGGCCGTGGAAATTTTGTTGCGATCGGGGGAAAGGATCAGGGACACGGTCCAATTAAAAAATACGTTGCTCCACCGCGAGAGAAAGAGACAGAGAGGAAAAGGGATAGGAAGAGAAACGAGAAGAAGAATCCTGTGACCGAGCAACGAGGAATCGAACAAAAGAGGACCGTGTATTAATTAAATTTCACAGTCAGCAGTCAGCGTTTTCAAGGAAATCGCGAGTAGTCGGAAGATAAACGATAAAACCTCTATTCCTGAAGCAACGAAACAGAATTTACGGGACGAGTATCGACGAGACTTCTAGGGGGTGAGGGAAGAGAGGGTTGGGTATCGGTTGGCATAACCGAAACGCTGAGAAGAGCTGCTCCGCAGCGAATCCCGGCCACGGACGGTCAGAGAATGGAGGAGCGGAGGCTGCTGCAAGATGAAACTAATTAAACGTCGCGCGAATTCCCCCGTTGGCCGAGACGACAAAAGCTGAACGGAAGAAAGGAGATGAGGCTTAACCCTTTAGCGACGGCCACGCTGGCGAAGCTGCGCCCGGGTGGGGCTTCTGTTGCGCAACGGTGCTGCGAGAACGCGACGGCAAACGTTTCGAGACGACCTCGCAACGCGATCTAACCATGGATGTCATAACTTCCGATTTCTCAGTTCGAGTTTCATTCAACGAGCAACCTTCACTCGCTGAACGCGTTAATTTTTCAATCAACCGACAGAATTCACGGACGACAGTGCACACTTCAAGATAAAATCTCTATTCCGCTCGGAACAGGACCGTGCAACTGTCCGGAAACTTTTCGGGCGACCTAAGCGTATAATGTATTGCATTCCGAATTATTTTTCAATCTCCTTGCCAACTTCCTACTATTTTTTTTTAATGTTTATTAAATAAAGAATTGTTACAGTCAAATAATAAGAGGTGTCAACAAACATAAAACAATAATCACTCGATATTTCGTTGTTAACTAATTGTTCGCTCGTATACGAATCTCTAAGTTGTACCACAAAAGATAAAACAATTAAATAAATACAGGAAGAACCAAACACATAAAAACCCGTTTCATTTACATTTCTCTTTCTCCGACGCGGAGTCACGCTCGACAAAGGAGTGTAAACGGTTAAAGTGGTTCGTAATCTCCAGGTAATGACGATCGACGGAATGAAACGTCCGATTCAGCGTCTACGTGGATCGGAGTCGTAAACTAGCCGGTTGCCTGTAAAATTTCGCGGCGGATGCAAACTCCGTTGCAGGTGGGTGCACAGGGCGCAGGTTGAATGGCTTCGGCGACACGTAGCGCACGGTTCTCGGCCAGCTTTCCGTAGCTACAGGAATTATTCTCCGTGCGGGCGAAGTTTTCGCATTATCGTTACAAAATGCGGCCAATTCAGCGGAGCCGAGTCGAGCGCGCGTTCAAGGCGGTCTCGCGTCCGCCTGTTTTGTTTCCGCGACGCGACACGACGCGACGCCAAGGCTTTTACGGTCGACACAACGGGACACAGAGAGAACGGACGGGCAACCAGCGTGGCTGAAAGTTACCACCGCGAAAGGCCGTCCTCAACCTTTCCCGTGGCCCGTTGACAAACTTTCCACCGTCCTGTTACGTCCCGTTTTAATCTCGTTCGCCCGCCGAGGAACACGAACCCGATGGCGTTAAGAAGCGCGTCGCCTTTGCCGTTCCTGCTGCCAGCGATTAAATGCACCGAGAAACCGGCACTTTAATGTAGCCAAAAAAATAGGTCCATTCTCGCTCACGGTTCTTACTTGGGTTAGGATAATGCAATACAGTAATACCTTGAAAGTTGTCGAAAAGAAGTACTTTTGGACCGACAACTTTTGTAGAGTTGGCTCCATTTTTTGATTTCAAGACTTCAATGGAGAACAGAACATGGATTGGACCTCTTTGCGACCGAAACTTCTTTCGTCGATTGACCCACTAAATTACAATTGAAACATCAATCAGGAAAATGCTGCTGTAATGTTGCAGCACATATTTTGATATCAGTGTTGTATCTAAATACACTGTTTCATCGATAATCTTTTTTCTTCTTTAACTTCTGGAACAATTATAGGCCAGATACTCGGGGTATTGATCGATAGACCACTGTATAAAATTTCTTTCGTTGGAGAGACATTGGCTCGATCAATATTCCACTGCAGTGAAATAGATAAGTGGTTGTAATGACGAACGTTCGCAAGATATTTAAGTCTATTCTTATATCGTGACTGGGTTTGCGGTTTCCCTTTCAGAACAGCGCTACGCGACGAACTAAGGGTTGAAGGGAACTACAAGTCGTGCAAGGAATAACGCGAGATGTTGCTAAATAGCTCGAGCAGCGAATTTCAAAGACAAGCGTGAAGCTTGTGCATGGTTAGTTGTGAAACGCAACGTTAATTTGCTCTTTGAAACCTGTTCCCGAGTCTCTTGGTAAACGACAGCGAGAATTATGAGAAAGTGGATCTACACTTCGCCTAATTCATATTGCGGAAATAGTGGAACCTATACTGTATGTCTCGGGGGCTGATAAAGCTGTATAGAAAATGAATGAAATTAGTAGCCAAACATGTTAGATACAGAGGAGGCCAACTCGAATCAAATCGTGCCAAGTCGAGTTTAAGTTGAGCCGTGTCGGGCCTTCTGAACCCAGATTCGGGTTCGCAGTCACCTCGATGGTTGCTGATAGGTACGGGCAACTTGTACATCCTGTAGTGACACATTGGAACCTATTCAGACCTCTTAGACTCTACGTCCGCAGTGTAGAATTTTGATTGCACCAGATGCTCTACGCGCACTGCATTCTTCGCGTACCAACTCGGGAGGGGAGATTATCAAATTACAATGCAAAATGATCAGCATTCGCTTCAATCTGCAGTACAGCAATGGACAAAATTATAAGACACCTTGAAAATTATTGGTTTAGGTGCTTAATAATATAGTTATACTAAAATACATTTCGTCAAAAGAAAATAGTTTATTTTTTAATAGCATCTTCATAAATTTTCGGAAAAATTGTAACACGTTTAGATATAACTATTAAGTACGTAAATATAAGTACCTAAAGTATATAATTATTAGGTACCCAAACCAATCATTTTTGGGGTGTCATAATTTTGTCCATAGCTGTGTACTCTTGCTTGTGGTGCATTGTTAGCGAACAACGATCGCAATTGAGGCAATTAGCGAGGACTCATAATAGAATTAACAGTTACACGTCAATCTCGATTATCAACGTTTAAACTGTATCCAACCGTGCCCTAGATTTCCGGAAATTTCAGACGTTTGGAACGACCCATGAATGATGGCACCATCGTTCCTCACAATTTCAAGCATAAAGGTGAATGTCCACTTCTTTGGTTTGGATACTTGGACATTTGGATGCACATCGCGGATGAATTCGAAGTGAGAAGTTTTCAATCGGAAACGATCTTCATCGAAAGAGAAGAGTAGATGAACGACGCTCGGAAGAACTTTTTCCGAGAGATGTTTGCGACGTTTTCTTATACGAACACGCGTGTCCAATCGTGGATCCGGGCCGTTCCACGTGCAATTAACCTGTCGCCGCGAATCCTCGTTCTTTATCGGGCGTTCGTGTGGTTCGAACAGCAGGAGCCACGCCGTCACCGGTTACATATTGTGTGTCTGTCCGCAATTTTTCATTTTGCCCGATTCTATCACGCGTCAAGCAGAACGAGAAATATTCCCGCGACTTCGCGTTATTGCGCAAGCCAGATCCAATAGAGCTCGTATATCCGCGGCTTGACAGGCCAGGCTCGTCACGCCGATGCTAAGCACGCCTTTTCCAAGGAGACCACTCCGTCTCCGACGTGGAATTTTGTTCCTGCTAATAAATCACCCAGACCTGACTCAAAAAACGAGAACAAACCCAAGGAAATTGGAAGAAAGCCACAGAAACACTAGGGAAGATGGTCCAATTTCGAAAAATCAATCTGCTCCTCTGCTTTTTAATAATATCTCCAAACCTATTTTCGTACAACCCTAACAGCTCCGGAGCAAGTTATAACTCGTGTAGAAAAATTATATGTAAAAAATAGAAGACCCCACTCTAAGCAAAGACCATCCACACATTTTTTAAATTAAAAGGAAATGTAACCTTTTTACTAGTAATGAACAAAACAGCTATGTGAAATTATTCTGGATCCCATCACATGTATTTGTACCCATCATTATTTCAAAGATTGTAATCTATTTAAATCTTACCTGTCTCATTGTAACATCAAATTGCAATATTGTAATACTAAATTGTAAAGTGAAACGGACTCATCTAAAAAGGGTCTAAAGAGTTTCAATAAAAAAACATAGAAGAAGAAAATGAAGAACGAGCTGTATACATATAAAGATCCAGATTAATTTGTCTTGCGAAAACACTAGAAAGTCTACCTTTTTTATTGGAACAAAAAAGAGATCGTCTGCTTGGGGTTTGTAGAGGGCGAAACATTATTTTGACGTTCCTTTCTGTCGGAAACAAATGTCCACGGACCAGCTTCGACAAGGGACGAAGTAAAAATGGACACTTGTAATAACCTCGCTGACAAAGCGACGTAAAACATAGAAGAAGAAAATGAAGAACGAGCTGTATACATATAAAGATCGAGATTAATTTGTCTTGCCAAAACACCAGAAAATCTACATTTTTTATTGGAACGAAAAAGAGATCGCCTGCTTGGAGTTTTTAGAGGGCGAAACATTATTTTGACGTTCCTTTCTGCCGGAAACAAATGTCCACGGACCAGCTTCGACAAGGGACGAAGTAAAAATGGACGCTTGTAATAACCTCGCTGACAAAACGACGTAAAATATAGAAGAAGAAGGAGCTGTGTACGAAGATTCAAATGAATTCCATTCGTCTCGTAGAGACGCTAGAAAATCGACATTTTTTTATTGAAGCAAGAAAGAGATTGGCTGGTTGCGGGAAGCTGGAAACGAAGGATTATGTTGACGTACCTTTCTGCCGGTAACAAATGTCCAGGGAGCTGGTTCGGTATGGGGTGAAGGGTTGATGGCGCAATTTCAATAAAGCTTAAGGAGAGAGAGAACGGTTTAAATCCGCGCCCGGAAAAGTACTAACGACCGGAAACTGTCCCGGCGGAATCGCGTTTCGAAGCCAAATCGATGAGATCCTTGACAGTTCCACTTACTTCCGTTCAACGTCGTAGATACCGGGCAAATGAGATCCAGCAGGTGTAACTGCGGAACGGGAGAATTCACCTCACACGTGTCGCTGCTCACGACTGCCAAGATAAGGCCAGAAATCGAATCGCGTGCCCGCGATATATTTCGCGGCTAATAGCTTCCTGGCGACATTCTCGCTCTGCTTCCTTTATTCTTCTTTTATTTTTGGCCGGTACGATGTACTAGCACCGTGGCCAAGTGAATCGTGTGAAAGAACTGACTCGATCCGTCTTTGCTGCGCGGTAGACTAGTTCCGATTAATACAAATCATTTTACCACGCTTATATTAGTCTGAAAAAAATTATTTTCTTCCTTTTAGTGCATTTTAATATAGGCATGGTTTTTAAACAGTTTTTTATATATTTAGAAAACTATTAATATTCAATAAATAACCAATCGGTACACAGCGATCTATGAATTCTCAAATCAATACTTGGCGATCAATTTGAATTAAGACAAACCATTTGTACCATAAAAGTATCGCACGAGGTATTGTACCAATTGCATATCCATGAAATTTAAAAAATTATAAAGAATGGAATTATTCCAGGTCGTATAGTCCTAAAATAGTTCCGAGTGCGAAGGATTAGCTCTTCGCGCAGGTTTGTAAATTGTCCACGCGATAAATAAACGTAACCCACTGGTGGATCGGAAGTGTATAAAATCCGCGTCATCCATTCGAGTTTGCCAGACAATGATAAAGAATAATGTATGGGACGTCTCGTTATATATTTCCCGGATCTGAAGGAGGATGTACGGATGGAACGATGCGTTTCGATCGTAAAATCTCGGATGCATAAGAGGCCATTTATTACCGTGGCATTCGTTCGCGGAGTGCGTTCGCGGTGGTTTCATCCGTACAATTACATCGGAAAGCAGTCGTCAATAAAACATTGTTCAATTTCTTCGAGAAGCTTTGAAACCATTGTTATTCGGGAACTTATCGTGAAAACAGTCTCTCGACGTAGAATTTCCAGAGTGGTTCGAAAAATGTGTGCCGCGGCTGAAATGCGCAAGTGACCCACGGATATGCGTGGGGAGGGCAATTTTCTTGTAGCACACATTTACAAGCGCAATTTACGACGGTCCCTATCATAAATTGCGAGTCCGAGCGTGGTATTATGCCAGTTCCTAACTTGGGGAACGCTTCGCTTTCATAAGAATTCTCGTGCCGACGGATACGAGTTCAAACTCGAATCAATGGGCTCGATTAAAGAAGGAAATGTAGGAACTTTTTCCGCGTCTCAGCAATAACTCCTGAAAATAATGGAACTCGAAGATCCGGCGAGATATCGCGTACCTTTTCGTTCCCAAAACTAATCGCTTCTTCTTCCTCCTCCACCTCCTCTTTCTTTCGCCTCGATAAAGTGTCCTTTCTAATTCACAGAGATTCACCTAATACGCGGAAATAAAACAAAATCTAGGATATAGCAAGTGGAAGTAATCCTTTTCCGGAATACACGTTCAATCGGAGATGCATTACTCATGGCACATTTAACGCAACCTATAGCTGCTACGCCTCCTTTCTCATTGAGCTTTCATGCTGGATAATCGTTGTCCCGGAATTCTCCACTTTGCGCCAGTGAATCATGCAGTTTCTGTTATGCATTGTCGTCACCCGTCGTCGTTTGATCCCTGTCTTCTGCTGTCAACGAGACCAGTCTTCTAGAGAACGAAACTGTGCGATATTGTATATTCTTGTACACTCTTTAATATTCTTGTATATTCTGATATATTCTTGTATATTCTTGTATATATTCTTCAATTCAAGTCCGCTGCCTGGTCGTGAATGACTTTTGGGTTTTTCTGAGCAAACGCATATTTGGCAGAATGCAGAAAAACGCATTATAACGATAGGAGCAAGTGTCGAGTGGTTGGCCTGACGACTACGAAACGGCATGCAGATTTAGCAGAATTTAACGGAGACAAATATTCTCGCTAATCTCGTCGCTTAACCCGACTTAATCGATCTTACCACTATTACCTCGAAAATGCATACACATGAGTCCTTAATTTCCCATCTGTTCGGAGTTTATATCAATCGTTTACGTCATTTCACTGGGCCTGCATGCCGTAGTCAGGCCGCACTAACTGGAGCCACACAGCCATGGATTAGCGTACAAACCGATGATAGTACCGATTAAGAAGCAAATTGCTCATTAAGCTGCAGCTGTGTTCAGCTACTGTATATGTGTATAGCGAACGAATGTGTGCGTGTACCGAGATGTACAGGGGATTCGTTTCTTCAACATGTTTCGACGAATCGATGCTGAAAATATCGGTGAATGATTATTCCGTAGAAGGAAATCGACCTACATTGGGTGCACAAAGTGTTCGTACTCCTTTTAAAATAGAATAATTTTTCTATAATTGTACCAAACGACCTGATTTCTTTATCATCGATTAGAAGCATAAATGTGCAAACTTTGATAATTGCATTAATTTAGTAAAAATTATATCTTGTCGAATTTTCAAGAATTTTGTTGCGTTTTTAAATACCTTCAAAACATCTTTAAAGAGGATCCTTAAAGAGATCCCCTAACTTACTTAGAACCGTTAATGGACTCGTGTCAATCAAGATAGCAACATCGAATTTGAAATGGTCAAGGAGTCGAACACGATCTCCGGACAGCGTGATATTGTTAATCACAAAGGACAGGGAGAAACGTTTTACAGAAACTATGGGCCAACGCGGTTTCGCTCGTCGTCTGTGAGTTAAACCGGGGACTGGGTTAGTGCGTCGACTCCCTCTCCGTTCGGCCAGCAAACTTGTTCCTTAACGTCTTACACCAACGATCGAGAATATCTGACCCCCAATGCGAACTTGCCAGTCTCCCACGCCCCTCCACAAATCCAGTTCTGATGAAGTTTAGCGGTTTACGAGACCGACAGCTCCACACGGCCGGCTGACTGTCCACGAATCAAGACGAGATATCCAGTTTACGTTCGGAATAATCGCTTCTTGCGAGTGTGCACAGTTTACTCGTCCGAGCTTGTTCTCTTTGTCACCTATCGGCTATATTCCTATAAATTCCTATAAAGAACTATCCTATAAAGACTATTCGCTGATCTTCCGCTAGGAGCACTAAACGTGCAATTGCACACAGGCGTGCTGCTCGATGGGACGTTC
Organism: Lasioglossum villosulum; assembly: GCA_963971365.1. NCBI lineage: Eukaryota > Metazoa > Arthropoda > Insecta > Hymenoptera > Halictidae > Lasioglossum > Lasioglossum villosulum. The sequence continues at coordinate 2,140,777 of OZ020497.1, read as the reverse complement.
TGACAATTTCAATATAAATCCTCCGCAGAAAAATGAAAAAGAACAATGTTAACGACGAACGGACACACCCCCGCAAAAAGTAGAGGGACTTATATTACTGTATCCGGTAGATTTTCTGTTTGGCAAAGCAAATCCGACACGCCGCGTTCAATATTTGCCGGCGAATGGCTGCTCGTGCTGCTGTTGCGTGAATCGCATCGATATTTATTACAAGAAAATCATTTTGACCAGTCCTCTGTCGATGATCGCCAGTCCGCGGAGATATTAATACCGGTTGCTTCGAGTGCTCCAGTTCGAATTGTTCGAGCGTGCCAAGTATTGCGCCGCCGGCATTATTTTTCACGAGAGAGCGAGGAACACACGCGGAACTTTAATTTTGCGCCGACTTCGCGCCGATAGATGCCTCGGGTTTCGCGCGAAGTAACAGCGCGAGATTAATTGTCGCGACGTTCTGTTGTTTTCTACCTCGCAACCCTTTTCCCCCTGTTTCTTGCGTTCTTTCTTTCTTTCTCGTTTCGTTTTATCCAGGCCCCGCTCGTTTTACGCCCCGGCGATGTAAATATTGAATGGAATCGAACGGCTAGATTTACGGCGCCGCGCGCCACGTAACCATGTGTTTATTTTTATGTTTACGGTGGCGCTTGTTGAGTTCCAGCTGACTATAAATTATGCGTTTTTATTGCGACGAAAACGAGAGCCACGTAGAATACGGCCCGTGGAAATAAGCGAGTGGGAAGTAAGTGGGATAAATTACAGGAAGAGCCGCTTTCAAAGCGGCACACGGTGTACCAGCCAAACCGGAAAAGGCCAACTTTCGAAGTAGCAAATCTAACATTTCTGTCAGAAAACATCAGTGATATAACGTTGTTTCTAATACCGTACACAATCTTTTACCGAACACGTGCATTTATTAGGTCGTTCTGAAAGTAGTTTTGTTTTTCCTGTAGCGATGCTTTAACTCGAAAATTAAACATTTGTTCGACTTTGAATATTTCCATTTGCACGAAAGAAGTTGTAATCTTTTTATTTATCAGGGAACTAGAACTAGGCACCTGTCGTACAGGGAAAATCTCGACGATGATGATAGAATCTGTTCGTTCGATTATTACAAGAATAATATCGTCAATGATCGAAGATTGTAGGGTCTGTAGGGAATCGAAGTATAATTTTACTATTTGTAGAATGAAAAGCCGCAGGTTGATAATTTTGAATGAATCCATGAATATGATTTCATTCCGAATATGATTTCAGTGGCCGGAAAATGGAAAGTCGTAAGTTGCCATTTTGACTCGTATGAAGAAATCCATGATCGATTGTGAAACGGTGAAACGATACATTGCGAATTATGATTCGATCGTATCGTGAATTACTTTCGCGAAGCAGTTCCCGAGTCTGGTGAAAAATTTATGTGTAACCCGTCGGATTTACGAAAGTTCGCGAAACTTCTGGGAACGCAGCCTCTTATCACTAGCCCGCGAAGAAACTTCCAATTGCCTTGGACGTCGATGCTTTCCAATTTATGAACGGCCTCGGAGTTCACGAGCATTCTGTTAGTAACGACGTCTTCGACGGAGAGATTCCAATAGCTTTAAAAATCAATAAGCTGCAATTCCCAATTTACGAATCACGGTCTCCGAGAGCTCGTGCGCACAACATTCCCGAGGAAATTCTCTGCTCGCTTATCTATAGACAGTGGATTTAGTAGGTGGTTGCTAGTTTCAACTTGTTAAACATAGTATGAAAGAAAATCAATTTCTATTCCCTCCAGTTTCTTGCAAATCAGCTAGAAAATTTTCTGTTCCTGTATTTTCCTTGCAGAATTGTTCTTCCAACTGTTCTAAAAACTACGGATATCCATTTGAGCACAAACCAGAGTCTACCAGAATATACCAGAATATAACAGAATCTACCAAAATATACCAGAATATATCAGAATACAGGGCTGCCGTGTGCGGTTGTGTCGTCAGCTCGAACCCTCGAGTGTTGTGTACGACACGTCGAGGGTTAGCCTTCTTCTAATTAACGAAGGACAGCATGAAATCGGGAAGGGTTCTTTTTATGATATTGGAGACGTTGTCGAGAAACAAGGTCCTCGCAGCTGTTCTGCAGTGAAATTGTCTCGAGACGGCAATTTTCGAGGACTAACGAAAAAGAGAATACCATAAATAAATGCGCGTTGATATATGGCCGACGCAAATACTGACGAGGGATCGAAGGAAGCCCTTGTAGCGATAATCGAGACGACCTATCGAAGGAAGCGACGCGTGAAGAGCGTAGCGTTCGCGCTGTATCCGTCAGCGGTCGTCGAGGGATTAATCGGGTCTGGCGTATGGTAGCTAGAAACGTTACAAATGTCATGCAGGGAGCTATCCTCGGGGTACACGGCTGGCATCGAAACTTTGCTCGCGACCCGTGGATAGTTCTACAGTACGTAAGTTGGCCGTCACTCCTCCCCGCCGGCAGACAACGTCGAATCGTCGTCCTGAACCTCGTACTCGTCGTCCTCAACCTCGCCCTCGTCGTCAACCTCGTCCTCGTCGTCAACCTCGTCCTCGTCGTCGTCGTCGATGGAAGGAGGTCTTGCGACGTGACGGCAGGAGGAACACGCTCGCCCAATGGCCGCCCAGTGAAGTACAATATCTGGGGTGGGGACGGGCGGTCCATTTAGATATCGATTTGCAATTTCGCCGACAATTACACCAGGCGCAGAATATGTTCGTATAGATTAGATCAGATTAAATGAATATTTACGAGGGCCCCAAGCGTCAGTCGACTGGCCCGGGCTGCGTGTGTAATCTGCCTTGCAAACACCGGCTCGTACTTCCCGAGATCTGCACGCCTGTTATTATACGCACATCCTCCTCGAAACTGCGTCCCGACGCCGCATCGGCTGGAAAACCCCGCGGATAATTGTTCCCGTGTGCTTTTTTCCACGTGTCCCTTAAAAAGCCGGACCGCTCCCTTTTTTATTTTTTTCGCCCGGCGTCAATTGGAAACACGATACACAAGCTCGGGGGAAATGAAAAGAGCAGGGATCGAATTGGAAATGGTATTTAGCCGCGGCGATCGCTCGTGCGACTCCTGACAATCCTTTTTTTGAGGCTGCGAGCCTGTGTACATCTGCAGCGTTTTCATTTGATGTTGCTTAAGGGAGTAGACTGCTTGTTTCCAGGATTGCGAGAGTGCGGGATGATGCGACTTCTCGTTTCTCGAGTATTCCACATAGTATTCCACTCAAAAAATTGAAGGTCACCTTCATTTCTATCAAAATAATATAAATAAAAAACAGTACTACTTTTTCCTCTATAATTTTTTTCTAATATTTACTATTTACAAAAAAATGCTGGCTAGTAATAGCCTGAAGACCCTGTATATACTTCCCAATCCTGGAAACGAGTCCATCTCCTTAATTCGTCGCGCTAATTGCACGCAATCGTAAAATAAATAAAAACAATGTGTACAGCGAGTACAGAAATATTACAGGTAATAATAAACTGTGCGCAAGAGATGAGTCAGAGGTGGCATGGTGTTCGGGGTCCTTGATCGCACGAATACGCCATAAATTGTCCTTTTTTCGTATATGGAAAGTGGACGCAGCCCCAGATGGAGCAATTGTTATACCTTGCGGCTCCGGTATCGGGGTCAAGACTGTGAGTTACGAATATTGGACGGCATCGAATGTATCGAGGACACGATCGTAAATGTAATTCGCAAATCCATTATCGTAAAAATGCGCAGTCCCGCGCACCGCCTTAAGCGGTCGCCGGACGTTGATATAAACGCCGGCTTTTCTGTCTCTTCGGGCGAAGGGAGCTGTGCCAAACAATAGGGAATGATTTACCGTGAATCTCGTTGGCTTCCTTACTCGTCGCTATCGTTCCGCGCTGGGCCAATCTGTGCACGAGCATTCGAGAAGATGGAGAAACCTCCGTTCAATGCGTTTTGGACGCTGTACGTAGAATGGCAGTCGAACCGGACAACAAAAATCCTACCTCGACTCTATTACGTTCCGAAAAATCGAACACGGACAGTTTAACTCCTTGTCGTATCATTTTCTGTACAGTTACAGTGATCGAAACGTCCTTATCTGAAAACACTGTCGTATACCTACTTTTAGTCGAACGTTTAAACGTTCATTGCAAAGGAATTAAAATTTTATTTCATTTAAAAAGAAAGTCGTAACGTATTCAATTTTACCACGTTTTTATTAGCTCGCTTTCTCGTTTGTCTGTTTGTTCGGTACAAATCTTGCAGTTGATTTTAATGTTAGACTTTCTTTAAAATCTTCATTATGACTTTTCATTGTATTCTTTAAGGGCATTCGAAAGGACTGTTTCAACGAAAATTCAGCATTCTTCTTCTCTAAATTCTGACGATCTTGAAATCCAACCGATAACTCGAAGCTCGCGATTCTCAACGAATTTACACGGGATCGCTGGTAGAAAAACAGAAAGCGGTGTGTTTGAAAAATTCATATCGAGCAGTGGCCAGCGGAGGAGCATTTCCTCAAGATAAATCCGTCGGTGTTTTATTAAGAGGCGAACGTTATTCAACATTTTATCCTGGCAAGCTCGTCGTGGATTTTTTGCCGTTGCCCGGGGATCGCCGTTGTGTTTTTTTCGGTCCCGTTCGTTTCCGACACCGCGGATGGAATAAATTATGGCACGGAGAATTACGTATACACAGCGTCTGTTAATGATCGATCGGAGCAAAGTCCTCGGGACCGAACACCGAGAAACCTTCTTCAGCCCACGGGGGAATCGGCGACATAAAAATCGGGGAGTCGCGTGAATGAACCACCCCCGACTGTTCGAGGTTGTCAGAAAGCATCGGAGATCAGGCTGAATTATTTAGAATCCCCTTTCTCTCTGTCGCGGACACCGATGCGATGTCTCGAACCGACAGAATCCTTCGGATCCTGGGACTGAATATTTCACTCGCGTATTTTCAAAGTGGAAAACACTCGGTCTGCCCGAACGAATCCGCGCGGACTTGTTCCGGAAGAACCAGGAGGCCAGCCCCGTTATCCACTGTTCTCGGAAGTCCGTGAACAGATTTCTCACCGCATCGTCGTATAGCTTCGAATAATTCCCGAGAAATTGTCACGGTTTTATTGTACTGTTACGTGCGATCCTCGAAGGCTACGCTCGGTTGATGCCAATTCGGTGTACGTCAATGACCGATAAGAGAACAATCAGTTAGTACCAACTCTCACAATTCGGAAGTTTGAAGAAGATTGCAGAGGCTGTAGGGAATCCAAATATACGATAATTTTACGACAATTTATTGTAACTTTCAATCGTTGCAGAACAGATCATTATCATCTAGCAGCATCTTCTTTCAAAACATATGATTCTGACCCCCGACTTTAAGGGTGCTGTGTTTACCCCTTTAAAGTGGATGGTTGCTGATAAAAAAAGACACGTGTAAAATATTTTTTGACGAACCACATCTTACATAAGTTTCATCAAAATTGGCTGGTATCAACCGAGTATGTTCCCTTCTAAGTTACAATTGAAACTATTTCGTGTTTGGTCTCGTTTTAATCAGAAAAATGCCAGAAATACGTTTCCGAAAGAAAATGAAGAAGTTTGAACATTTGATTAATTGTGTCAATGTAGTGGTGTTCATACGCGAGACAGCGTTGACAGGCGGTGAAGTGAGTAGGCCTAGACAGCGTTTGGGATCTCGACCCAGGACAGTATTTGGGTTTTTATTGATTTACAGAATGAAATCGTCAAAAAAGTATAATATAGTCGGCAAAGTGACAAGCACAGTGGTCGCCGTAGTGAAACCTTTTCTATTTCATAAAACAGACTCGTTCAGCGAGTAAAAGTCTCTTTAGAGACGGTCTGTTTAACAGCGAGGTTTTCGGAACACAGTTTGGAAATGAATTTATTACTCGAGTTAATACCCGAAGCGTCTGATAACTCCGTCCGACGAGTATTAACGTATAAAAGCCACTTTTCGTTCAGACTTTTTCGTGTGTGCCGGTTCGGTCGGTTCCTCCGCGGAAAGTTTCGACCACAGGAAATACGGAAAATTAAAGAGACGCTGTTGAACTTCGGCTAGGAATCAACGAACCGAATTCTACTCCTCTCTCTCTCTCTCTCTTTAGGTCGGTGTTTTGCCCGCGCAAAGCTTTGATGTGGTCTCGACATTATCAATCGTTATACACGAATGTTTATTACCCTTTGCGGCCTTAATTATACGTGCCCCTTACGTTCCGCAAACTAGAATTATAATTGGCCCGGTTTCCCGTGGGTTTCACCAGTTCGAGAATTTAACCGTGCCTCGTGTTCAATACAGCGATTACAAACGATCCTGTTGATTACAGGCACTGCGCCGGAAAGTTGACAGAGATCGTGAAAATCGATCCCTGTTCGCCAGAATAGACGGAGCACTGTGAGCCATTTGGAATTCATCATAAAATGTTCATGTCATGAATAGGTTATAACTAGATCTTGTCTAGAGCTAGCAGATAGCACCAGAATTAGTTACCACGACCCCAAAATCCCATTTCTGTTCGAAACTAATAATTAAATAAAAATGTTCTACATCGGTTGTGGGAAGCAGAGATAAAACAAAAATTGATTTCATCCCTTCATGCCTTCGTCGCATTGAAACCAACGGTACGGTATTTTTGTTTCCAACTTCCTATTTCATCGATTTTGTATTGCTATGTGTTAGCGTTCTTTTTTTATAATGTTTCATATTTTTCTGTTCATTTCTTCATCCTGTTTTCTGGTTTTCGTTTCATCAACATCTGTCAATTTAACTTAATAAAAGTTGTAAAAGAATTGTATTTCGAGAATTATATATTTGTCAGTTTATTTTATTATAATAATACTCATACAATTTATTCGAACGCGTAATTTCACATGTGTACCGGATTACATAGGAGAAAGACTAAAATTTCTGGTCACCTTAGACGGCAACATCTCGTAAGTGAATTCTATAATATTATGGAATTTTTTCCAAAGTGGACCACACGGCAAATTTCACAAAAAATTCGGATTGACAGAGGTTGCGAGAAAAAATGGTAAACATTGACTGTACAACTTTTTTGACTGACATCGATTTCCAACGATAGCTATCGAACGAGCAATACTCGACCGCTCTGAAGTGTTACTAAACCAGTTTAAAGCGCACTTTAAATCTTCCCACATAACCTTGTAAATCAGTAGTGCGCACGATGACACGCGACAACTGTCGTACTCAAACAACCCATGGCCGTATATCAAATCATTGAAATAGTGCATGCTGCCTATGTTGAAGCTGTGATCAATAGTTTGCTCGATTAAAGCGCGTCTATCGGAACCCTAATTATTTGCGTCCCTGCAATATGTTCGACCGGATATGCGTTTTAAATCGATCGGTGATTCTCGAACGTCGGCGCGCGAAAATTGCCAGGATAATTCAGCTTTTCTAATCACTCTGTGATCAAATAGAAAAAGTCAAAACTGAATTACTCGAAGTGAACGCGTGGAAGTTCAGTGGGTCAATAAATCCGATCGTTGAAATTCGCTCGACGCAGAACTTTCCCACCGAAGTTATTCTGTAATGAAATCGATGTTCATTGCTACTGGCAACAATTAAACACTAATAAATAACTGGCGATATGAAATTCTGGGTTGTCGTTGCAACGAGCAGTCCTTTGTGCTCGAAACTTCGCTCAATTTAACTTCACCGCCGATGTGAACGAGGTTAAACTCAAACATGTCCGGTTCTAGTAGACACAGCCTGGAAAACGTAATCACTTTCAATATACACTCGGTACAAATTGACCACGCTGTACACCAATAATACTCTTAATTAAATAGTTTACGAGTGTAGTTCGTTTATTTTTTCACAGTTTTCTATTACAGTATGGGTAAAGTTCAACAATACCAAAAACCCGCGTGAAAAATATAAAATTCCACTTTGTTAATGCTTTTTATTGGGTTAATGAAAAGCAATATCGGGATTGTAGTTTGCAGACGTATAAAATCCATTTAATATGACAGCTTTGTTTCAATTAATCGATTATACGATAAACGCTGCGGATCCCGTCCAATTCTATCCGTATATCTCGAAATTTCGTACTCATAATTAATAAGAATTAATTTTTCAGGTTATAATATAATATAGCCACATTACTTTGCTACCTCGATTATTAACGGAACGAATATCGTCTGAAGCACGAGACTGTTCAATTTTATTTTAGTTACCACATACTTCGATAATTTAGTATAGTTGTTCTTCGTTCGTTTTTACAGTCTGAACAATTTCGCAATTGAATCGCGAATATACAGAGTGTACCGAATTGTTTCATCGGATCATTGCGAAAGTTTTTAAGAACGTGAGATTCGGAACGGTAGATTCCTAGATTACCACAAGAATAACATTATCAATGCTAGAAGATTGTAGGGGCCAATTTTTCTGTAACCTTTGCTGGATGAATAGATCCATGAGATTGTATACTGTATACTTTCAGTACCGAGGCGAGAGAAATATTTCTTTACACCGGACGTTATCCATTAGATTCTAGAAAGTGTTAGTTAACCATCTGTTATCTTTTTACAAAAAAATATCACGATAACAGCTCCCGTATATTAAAGTGGCCGTTGTCATTGTAATAATATTGTAATCTGTCGACGTTGATACGAAGTATCAGTGAAACGCGTGGGGTTCGATGAAAAGAAGGCCGAGCGATTAAACCTATCGGCTCGACCAAGAAAAATGTGAAAAAAGGCGGAGATATTGTATAACCTTCCTCTCCCCGTAAAAAAAAACGATAAGCGAAACGAACACGGTGTTTCGCGTTAATAGCTGAAACTAACACCGCGCGACGTGGATAACACGAACGATAACAGCTGGCCCGTTGTACACACAGTTTCTAATAACGACGGAACTTAGATTTCACAGTTGGGCCGACAACCTACGGACGTGTCGTGTTTAAACAGCTGTCGCTGACTTTTTGTTCTATTTTCGAATGAAGCGAACAGGTCGCGATAGTTCCGGTATTTAATCGTATTATTGGTGTTCGCCGCGCGAACGTTCATCCGGCACGAACATTGTCAAGGAGATTGAAATCTCAATTTGGTTAACACCCATTGCCCGACTCGGCGGAATTGGTTTCTTAAGAAGATCCGAGCTCGCTCGAAATCTTTGGAGAGCAATTCTCTTAATCTTCGTCGTCTCGCCGTCTGTAAGTTCTGCAAATTCTACGGGTCTATTCCCTTGGTAAATAAGTACTTAAATAATGGATGATTAAATTGGGCAGACAATTGCTTCTCCCGTCGGAGTTAGATTAAAATTGAACGTCGCTGGATCGTGGATTAATAATATCGGCGCTGCTTCGAACATTCGGTATTCCAATTTTATGGATTCAAAATTGTTCTTCGCGCTCTAAAGTGGTAGTACCCTAATCTTCGAAGATCCTATCCTCATGATCTTCCGTAATTCAAACATTTACCAGCTGAAGTATTGACGCGCATTTATGGAACACCGAGCCGAGCCCGTCTCCGAAGAATCGTAGCATCATCTCGCCGACTTTTGCGATTTTTCGTAGCCGACCTGTCCGGTTCGGACTTCCAATTTTTCCCTTTCGTCACGTCCTAGGAAAGGAGGAAAATCTGTCGACGACCCACATAGAACCGGATCGATGTGGAGCATCCATCAGAGGAGCAATTCCGAATCTTTTTCCGGGCGAGCCGTCTGAAGCGTAATTTCCCTTTTTACGCGGCTGCAATTACACGAAGCCGAGTTCCCGTTAGGCTATGCTCCGACATCGGTCTCCGCGCCCGAATATCTCTCTGTAATAAAAGTACAAGTGTTTCCGCGCAGAGTGTCACGCCGGGACGATATTGCGCTGGCTGTGGTGGGACTTGAACGGGTTGCATCCGAAATATCTCGCGGCAGCTTCTCGTCGGCCTTATTATTATTATTATTACATCGGGCCGGTCCTGGCGCCACCGAGCTGCGTCGCTTTGGTTTCGGTTTGCTCCGCGATATTCGAAATCCCTCCGCCTTCGTCGTCGACGCTTTCATTCCACAAGAGAAAAGCTGTCTTCACGACACACCGATCCAAGGAAATTCTAGGCGTTTACAGGACCGGGAAACCGAGCTACAGTCACGACACCCTCTTCTCATCACCGTAGCTAGGACTCGACCTACCACGGTGTCGTGGATACGAGCCAATTTCGTTCCCTCCGTCTTTGTAACAAGGTGGAATGTTCATCGCCCGCAGTCACGTTCCACGACCCCGATGCATCGAAATGAATGCGCGTTTTCGCGCCGAAGTATTCACTTATCTGGCGACGAGCTACGTTTCGTGATCTCCGTCTTCCGCGGGCCCGTGAACTCCGGACGAGTTTTAAATGAAAACGTCTCCTCGCGTCCGGAACCGAGCGAGAAATCATTGCGCCGTGTTGACCGAAAGTTTAGAATCTTTCAGAGCTGGGGAAAATTAGTATTTCAAATAGTAAATAATAAACAATCCTATTTGTTTTAAAGTATGTGTACAATTTTCAAAATAAAATATTTTATTTAATGCAGTAATTTTTGGAAATAAAATGACTGAAATAATTGTTTCGCCAAATAATGCCCACCTTTTTTCTACTCTTTTTGCCTCTCACCCTCGCCCGCTCAGAGCTCTCTAAATCCGGATGTTCTTAGCGAACTTTCGGTTTACTTAACCGCGTCGCGGAGACCGGAAAGTTTCTGTCAATTCTTAATTTTAAATGAATTATAGAAAAGATTAGTAATTTATCGCAAACTTTAATAACGCGACAAATATCTTGAATAATGATATGAGAATTATTAATGGCTCTTAATACATTTCCGAGTTTGTCACAAACTCACGAAATCCACAATCCCAGTCATAAATATTGTTTTCTTCTTCTTTCTCCGCAGAAGAAGTTACTGTACACCATAAGTCACTTCTATGGCAAAAGTTTTCAGCTTTCGATGTCTTGATGGTCTACCATCTTCCGTTTTATTTAAACATATTACGGAAACTTTCTCTTGCAAACGCTGTTGCTGATTCTTGCTTTAGAGTGCGTCCCTTCAAGAGAAACACGCTTCTCTGCGGCCATACTTTGTCCTTTGAATTGTGTGAACGATACTTTGCAGAACTTATTTTAATACCGTGGCTTGCAATTGCTTCGAAAGTGTTGTTTTCTTCCGGTTCCTTCTTATTGCATTGTCCGTTCTCTCTCGTCTTGTTTTTTCTGGAAATACTGCCTTTCCTGGTGTGCTAAGGCATCATTATCTCCTGGTTCACTTGAAGATCTAAAGTCATCGAAACTTAAATTGTCGAACAATTCGAAACAATTCTTGCGTCGTAATTTGTCTTCAATGAAACAATTCTTCCCTTTCTCTTGCTTTATCCTTTGAAGCTCAGAGGATCTTTTACTTAAGCGTTTAGCAAGTGTTTTCAGTGGCTACAGTTTACGCAAGATTTGTTTGAAACATTTAACGTTTAAGAAACTTCGTATTTTTTATTTTCCAAAAAATCACTGTTTACCTTGTTATTCCATCGGTCTTATCGATCTCGTTCGAAACAGTCATTAATCCTCCACCAGCCTACGGACGATCTGGGACACTGCAGTATTTCCACCCGAAAATATGTTTATGCAACGAAATAAATGTTTAAAATCGTTTCACACGGTTCGTTTTAAACGGTCGATCGGTTTCGTGGCGCTTTTGGCCTGCATCTCAAGCGGAGCATACAGAACGCTTATGCATCCGCTATCTTTTACATCTTTTCAGTAAATTATTCTCCGCTCTGCATTTCAAGCATCCTTAAATAACACTTTGCAACAGACTGATATTCAAAAAAGTGAATTGAAAATTGAAGTCAGTGTGCGAAGCATTGAAAACTAGGCTTTCGGAATAAAAACCAAATTTCGAAGTGGAAAAACTGGACTGGGCGAAGAATTGTTGCTAAAATCTTTCGCGAAACAGTCGGCAGTCGGAACAGAATAATTTCGCATTTGAATTCGTCGGTCGTCGGAGATCAGAGAGGCGCGTCCGAGACTTTGAAGAAAGCTTCGAATCCAAGCTCCAAACAATTCTAGCAGTTATCCGCCGTGAATCCTTGGAATCCTATCTTTTCAAACGAGCACGCAGATTACGTTAAATATTAACTATAATCTAGACACCGGTTTCCATTTGGGACGCGGGCGAGGAATTCGGGGAAGCTCTCGCTGGGATCCGTGGCCGCGTTTCGCAGCTCTGCTCGCCGGGACAAGCAATTCCCGTGGCAATTTATTTCAAGGTAACTTGCAAAAGAACGAGTCGCTTGTTTCCAGTTACCCGAGGCGTACGATTAAATCGCGGACAACCGAGGCAACCGTCTGTTTCTTCGTCAGGCCGGCGTTCCTTCCTTGAAACACTCTTCGCTATCAGAGGAAAGTTTCGCGAAACTCTGTACCCTGGCATCACCTGACACGTGCGATGAACGCGTGCGACGGAATGGGTACCGTTTTAATGGGAATTCATCTTTGGTTGCATTGACTCTTACGCACGGATCACCGAACGCAAGCTCGAGGAACGTATTCCTTTCGTGCTAAGAATACCGATGACGTTCTCTCTGCCAAATCCGAATCATCGATCCGTTCTCGTCGCGACGCGACGGCACGATTAATTCACGATGTCCCGAAAAAAGTCGTTAATAATGTTAGTGGTTTATTTGCTGGTGATTATTGCATATAGAGTGTCCCACGTAACAGTTCTCATGATTTTTTAAGTACTTACGATAATCTGACAAAGAATATTTTCAACTAAAGTTGACAAGTTCTTTGGGTCGCCGTACTCCGATTTTCATGAAATTTAAATATGTTATAGATTTCGACATTTTGAACAACTTTTTCCTTTTGCAATATAGAGGGGTCGCGTTTAGTTTTCGAGATATTCGAGTACGCTCCGTGGCAATGTAATAATAATGTTTATATATATTATTACTATCATTTTATTTATAATAATGTAAATAAATGGCGTATAATTATTTCGTGTTCATACTATTTTGTTTGATACGAGATATATTGTTTTCTACCACAGTCAACTTAACAACAAAGTCATGCGAGATCAGAAGTAGAAGAAGCGTTTGGAATATTTAATTTATTGTAGTCTCACCAATAAAAAGAATACTTGTAAGCACATTGGTATGAAGTACCGATACCTAAACCGTAGCAGTGGATTTTAGCCGGGCTTGTAATCTGCAATAAATAAGTTTACGATCGTGAAGAATCTGCCGAAGAATTTTTGATTGCCATAAACCTTGCGCTGCGCCACTCAGCTCCCTTTTTTTCTTGGAGCTCGTTTATGCCCGACATGAAAAGCAGCTATGCTTACGCGTGATATGTCGACCGAAAGCAGAATAGGGCGAAGCACTCTGGGATTTTCAATTTTATCTCGTAAATAATGCCTCGATAAACTCTTTTATTGGGCAGCTAGGTCCCCGTGGGAGTTAGGGCACGGGCTCCTTGTACATAATACCCTGCCGAAGGTAGTACGTCTACGAGCTCTTCTTTCGCCGTTATTCCCTAGAGGAGTATGGCTGTGATAGCAACTCGATAATTAGATAGATTCCGTGAAAGCTTCCATTAATCCCGAAATAATGGCTTTCGATGCTGGACCTCCCAAGACACACCCGTAAGATCGTCTTGTAATTGTTTCCTCTCGTGATAGACACTGAGCCGCGCAAACTGATTGCCCTTTCGTAATATATTGTTTAACGTTTAACCGATCGTTGCGACGCGCGTGCTTACGGCAGCCATTGATGAAGGGATTAGTTCGATACCGACGTACTCGCACTCTGATATCAACTATCAAGCGTTCTCTATTGGTCGGACGGAGTGGAATGGTTAAGGTTTCAACTGCGTTGTTCACCCTCATTCGTCCCCCATCTATTTTAAACGATTCTCTGAATCTTATCCATATAGAATTCATGTAATACCTCGTAGTGTACTTTCAGTAGTTATTAAAATATTACATACGTTTAGTAATTCATTGAATAGGGAGACCCTTTAATAATGCAATGCAGGAAAATCTTGGGTATCTTTTCTAAAACATCATCATCTAACTTCATCAGGAGAGATTACGTTGTCCCAATTTCTTGTCCCTTCCGATACGAGCACACGAGGATTACTTCGGAATTTTTCATTAACGTAAATTCTTTATGAAGATTGGGTAAAAATCTTCCTAGCTATTCAACTTTCATTCTTACACCACTCTTATCACATACGTCCTTCCTAGACGGACCATAAAATGTCTAAAAAATTCAAACAGTTTATTACGCTTAAAGGGTTAGACTAACAAAATTCAGGGTATTTATCAGTGTTACCAACCTCTGTGCAGAAAAAGGTTTTTTTCTTGTCCTACACAAAAATTCATTCGATAGCTGTGCTCCATCGCATCAGTCACAAAAATCTTTAAATGACAGACACATACATTGCAATCTGCGGTTTTTGTTCTCGATTTTTACGCTACATTAAACTTATTTTTCTGTCTCTAAAAGACTGTTTCGACCCGAAATCTAGTAATATTCTAGTAATGTCACGTGGGTAACCTCCCCTCTTAACAGTGATATGTAAAATTGCTAGGGAATGATACAATAAAACAGTTGGAGGTAGAAATTTCTCGACTTTTCGCGTGCAATAAAGTCGTTTAAAGAAATGAGCCGTGCGGTGTACGCAGTGGTGCATCGCGGAGGGTCGAAAGGGTGAGACACCGGAAACAGGATATTTGCGGAAGAAGTCTTATAGACTCGTTTGCGATGAAGGTGGGACACCGGCAGGAATAATGTGCCATGAATTTGCTGGCGTAAGTGGCGGAGATGGTGTGCTGCAACAGGATGCGCAGTGTTTGCGATGCCGGACCGTACAAACGAACAGATACGTTTTTCCCGGTGTTAAGCTCGTCTCCTTGGTTCACGTTAACGCGAGGAATATCGTGACCGACGACGCTGCGGGGAGAATAAGCAACTAGAAGGTGAGCTTAGGGGTGGTATTCGTCTCTCCCCCTTTAGCGAGTCCCTTGTTCCCGAAACGCGACGAACTTCAAGGCGGAACGAGAGGTTCGTGCCTCAATTAAAATTTACTTTCCGGCCAGTCGCGGTACCGTGGGCACGTTTACCTGCGTGACTAGCCTCACTGATATCTAATGTCAATCCGGAGTGTTGTTTAGAATATCGTGCAGACACGCTCTCGAGCGGTGCGCGAGTGTGCAGAAACCGCCCTCCCGGCTTGTCACAGTGAAAGTGAGGTGGAGCACAAATCGATGGAGGAATGAATAGGAGACAAGACAATGTACGCGAGGTTGATAACAAAAATACACGGAATTTTAGTGTTCCGCTTCACGTCGCTTTTGTTTGTTTTTATTTACATTTATATACATCTTTACACTTATTGTGGGAAGATTAATTAATTATTCAACGTTACTTACAAGATTACAGAGTATGGAAAATTTTGGTGGATTTAATTGGAGTTCACGTCACTTTTGATGGTCAGTAGGTTTAGTGTTAAATCAAATATTAGATGTCCAAGTTCGGAACTGTTTTGAAATATAAATATTCCATACTGGGACGCGATGGCAGTAGCTGTACAACTATAAGCTTGTACATACTCGCATTGTAACAATTCGACTTTTACAGCCCGGGAAAATTTACAAATCCCGCGTATTTATTTTATCAAAACCTCGTACGTGCGATCTGTCACAGTATTAGTGCGTATGCTAGAGAGAGAGAGAAGTGTACCTTTTACAGGCGCACCTGTGTACCGCACGGGAACGTGATTTGTACACGGGCCAGGGGGATCGATCGACGCTCCGGCTCGTTTTCAAGGATTTCCTCGATTGGTATTCCAACGATTTTTATCCACTCGTGCTAACCGATCTGATCCATTCCAGCAGAGGCGGCCGCAAATTAGCATTTTACGAGCCACCGGCATCGAGGGGGACAATGGAGGCCCGCGTTAAATTCGCTGGAAGAAAAGTGGAGAGCCGGAGAATCCATTATCTGGATTGAGGAGAGCCTGATACTGCCGGCTGTTTTATGCAAAACAAGACGTAAAATGCCGGATGCAAATGTCAGTATTCGTATTCCATCTGAAACGACGCGCCCCTCGCGGGTACACCTTTCCGCCCCTGTCCAACTCGAAGATCATTTTCACCGCATTCCTGGTGACGGTCAACGAATCCCTCGTCTTTTTGACCGCTCTTTTTTCCATTTCGATTCTCCACGAAGGACGTACACGTGTAAAAGTCACGATCTGATCACGTCCAATTCTCTGGACCCACATTCTGTGGTTGGTAAAGCCGGCGCTAAGTTTTGCAGGACCCTTTGCAAATAGATGTCGATCCCAGAGACGTACAGACAAAATGTCAATTAGAAAAGAAGACTGGACAGCGAATTTTATGCATTTATTGCTCCTTCGGTTAGGTTAATATTGTTCCATAACGATTTTTTCTATTACTGAAATTAAGCGAGTTATTCGAGGTGGTCAAGTTAGCTGGGACATCCTGTATATCAAGAAAGAAACTAAATTTCTATTCCACTGCAGTTTGTTGCAATTTAGGTAGAAAATGTTCATTTTCCATAAATATCCGCTGTCTAATGATGACTATATAAATTTTTCATTTTTTCTCCAAAATCGGATACAAACATTCGCAATCATTAATTCTAACCAGAATTTCAGGGTCGGAAACAGCGATGAATTTTTTCCGAGCGAAATCAGACGAATGATTCCTCGTTCGATTCGTCGCGCTGTTGGTTTTGCGATTCTTCTCGATTTAACAGAGCGCGTGCGCTCGCGGAGAGGGGCGTAATGGGCCTGGCTGAGTCGTGTAATTAAATTCCCTTGCCAGTTAAACTTCCGACTCGAATTCGGTCGGTGTACATGGCCGACGAAATTATCGGCTGATTTTGTATCACCGGCAGCCTGCATTTGACGGAACCCATTACCCGGTAGGAACAACCTCGCGTTTCGGCATAAAACGATACGTATGTTGCCGCTGCAAGGAAACCGCCTCCTCGCTACTTATCGTTTCGGAATCTGCGGACGCTTGATGAGCTGCCGGGAGGCATCGTGCTCCGTTGCACAGCCACAGTGCATGTCTGTTTGTTGTGCAACCCATCCTGCCCCGGAATTCTCCGCTTCTATCAACAGAGAGCTCTCGAACATTGTCCCCTTCTTTTTTTTGGAAAAATACCGCAGATCCTCGTATCCCATAAAATACTTCAATATCGCATATTTAAGCGTAGTGCACGCTTAAGTGTCCGCCACTATCCCCCACCCATCAATTTCAAAAAATGAGATTTAAGAGCTTCAAGTATTTGTCGTCATTAGACTGTGATTCTTTATGCATTTATAGTTTAAATATTTCCCTATGTCGGTCGTAGATTGTTGCTAACAAACTTTTAATGATTTCAGCGCACTGGTTCGATTATTCTTTTCTTTTTTGATCGAACGATGATCGAACCAGTGCACTGAAACCATTAAAAGTTTGTTAATATTTATAGTTTGGGATTTTACTTGGTCAGACCAGTTCCGCACGTCACGTAATAATCGACCGAAAAGCAGCGAAATACCGTGGAGGTATTTTCTTGTTTCAGCGAAACAGCCTCGGAAACCGCCTCTCGTTAAAACTAGCCTATTATTGTAAATGCATCGACGCAATATGTACAATTTGATATGTTACTGGGAATGTAAACGGTCAACAAGAATCACGGTGTACCGATACCCCGCAATGGTCAGTGTATTCCATAATTTATCCAGCATTTCGTTGTTTAACTTTGCATTATATATCGCTATATAAATACGCGACTGCATCGGCACGCATTGTCGAAAATTTAATGGAAGTGGAACAACACAGTATGTGGTCAGACGGCTATACAAAAGCTGGTCCGGAACAAAAGAAATTCAATGCAACGAGTCTAATCATCGGTCACAACACACCGGCAACATTATCGAATCGATGTTCCCTGACAAATCCAATTCACCGAATTAATTAGCTACGCTAACACGGCGCGCTATCAGCGACGCGATAAAGACGATAATTACAAACCGTGCGCCGTCGCGTCAACCAACTGAAAACGCGTCGTTCAAAATCTTCGAATGGTTGAACAGCGGCCCGGTTTCCGCGATTCCTCGGCAAAACTAATTAAATCCCCAGCAAGAATCGGATTAGCGAATATTTTCTTCGAGCACGGCTTTCACCAGCCCAGTTTCCCGGCGAGCAACGAACGGTCGAGCGAATCGTTTCGGCCGATTTTATCCTGGTCCTCTCCTAAAACGCTTATTTAATAACGTACAGCTCGCATCGGCATTCGATGGGGCAATATCGGCTTGTTGCTTCGGCGAGCGTAAACACGGGGAGACGCAAAAAGAGTCGTGGAGCCAGAGACAGTCGTGTTTCCACGCGAAATTCGTTTCGCCGAAGGCATTTTGTGACTCTCTCTCTCTCTCCCTCTTTTTCCCCCGTTCCCCCACCGACGGTTCTCATATTCCTCGTTAATTCGCTTCGAACGGCGCGCGAGTGCACGCGCGGTCGCTCACTCACGCATCGACGCACACGGACGCACGCGGGCACCCACGATCGGTCCTGTGTACACAGTGTGTCCCATTTGAAGGTCTCCATGCAATTATTTCCCACGTTACAGCTCGTAGCAGAAAGTATTTCCCGCAAAACCGGTGCTGTTTTCAAAGGGAGTCCTCGTGGCGCTCTGTATACATAGATGAACCTTTTATCTAGATCACCGTATATTTTTATCCAGATGCGTAGTCTGATAGATGGTAAGATGGCTGATCTATAACAGGGTCAGTATTCGAAGATTGTGCAAAGTCAATGAACCATAAATACCATAATTTGTTAACAATGTAGACGTTAAACGTGACTCTTCTAGATTCCGGGAAGTCTACTAGGTAGTCTGTTATCAAACAGCAATAAACGACCTTGAATGCCCTTCAAATTCACCGCGCACCGACCTAAACAAAAACATCCTGTTCCATATGAAAGAACAGAGGTCCACAGAAAATTTACGGCCGCTACCTGTGATCGAACAGCAGGTTTCACTGCAAAATATATTTTGGAACAAGCTATAGTTCGTGAGACAATTGCTTGGGAAAGTTTAAATGGGACACCCTGTGTGTATCCGACAGAATTCGAAGTTGTTCGAGCGGCGCACAGTCCCGTCACGAAACAGTGTATCGCGCGGGACCATCGAACGGGCTTCCGCACTTGAAGCGAGAAACGAATTGTGTCCGCCGGTTTGTGTCGTTCGATCTCTACCCCGTTTCAACGGACTCGATGAAAATACCCCGTGCTCGAACGGTCAACCGTAACCCTCGATACCTCGTTCCCGACCCGCCTCGCGACCGTATTTCCATGGCCCGCTGGATTTATGAGGCGTTCAACTGTTCCAGCCAGGACTGCCACGGTTTACGCCTCAACTCTGTTCACCGACGTCTTCGAGGACGTTCTGATTTTCTACCGCTTTCAACCGACTTCGAAAAAGGAGGAGGTTACTCAATTCGACCTGTATGTGTCTTTTTTTCGCCTGCGGATTTGTAAATTGTTGTTGCAACCTCTTTTTGCGAATCATTTAGTAAATCAATGCTTCTAAAAAAAGTTATTCTACACCCACTGTAATGTTCTCTGTCCCATTACCCATCGAACATATGCAATACTCAAACGTTTATTAATGTGCTATAAAATAATTGAATAACGTATGAATTATTTTACATTATTGATATGGTTGCAATATTTAGCGGTGGTTGAGAGTCGCTACACGAGTGGTAAGGGTTGGAAATGCTTTCCCAAGATGTTATACCGAAATTCATGTGTTTGACATCGATGGGATAAAATGTTCACAGTTATGGCAGAGATCATTTCGACAGTTGCGGAGAGAATAGTGCAATTTCGTAGTTTCGCGGTACCACCAAAGGCCGTTTTCAAGCTGCCTCGGCCTGGTCCGATTCGCCCGACCTTCGTCGCCTTGATTTAGCTCCACAGTTAAGAAGTTTCAGGGCAAGAGCACGGAGGATCGATGAAACGAGGTGGGTCACTGCTTCGCTGGGCGAAACCTGGCCGTTATTGTTGCTGCCGTTGCTACAGTTACATAGTATGCCGCTCCTGGTAAAATCGAAGCTTCTGCGACTGACGCGAGTGGCCACGTTGGAAGCAACATTGCATCGGATGCAATAACACCAGCTGTTTATTGATATTAATTGTACGCCGCGGCGACGCGTTTCAATTATGACTGCCATTGCTCTGGAGAAAGAAAACTAATTGATTCCAGCGGCTATGATTCGCTCGATGAATTCGTTTTTCAATCCTTTCCACCTTCCAAGGTATGACAAGTGAATCGATCGCGAAATAACTATAAAAAGGACGCCAGGTTCGCTCAGGAATGCAGCTGGATCCACCGGATGAACAGGAGAGAAATTCCAGGACGGAATTCGATCCTCGGAAAAAGTGTTATGTAAACGTTGAAAAATTGTATCCGTAGAATCAAGAAATTCCGTCGGATGACTATACTTTTACATTTATTTTTCATTACTCGCCGGTCGATGTTTGTTAGTCATCGCTGGCGCAGTTTAAAAAATGCATTAGACGAGTATCGCCAACACGGTCGGCGAGATCAAAGACCACCGCATTAGCATTTATATTTAATAGAATTTATTTATCACTCGCAATTAAGAACATTTATCTCGATTGATGGGACGTATCGATAACCAATTTTTCCACAGGTTGCATTTATTAGGTTGGAGGGAAAGTTCTGTCGAATTTTAACCAAGCAGGTAATTTTGTAAGTCAGAAACAATTGGGAAACAGGAGTTGAAAGGAAAGGTGGCAACAAGTTGTTACAAATAATGTATAATTATATAGTTGAATGTTTTAAGTGAACGTAAAATTCAATTCTATAAGAAATGGGAGAATGATTGTTTAAATGGTCGGACAAAAACAACAACGGCAGCGTGTACATAGATTCGGGAGTAGCAATGACAATAATGTGCATGCTCTATTGACTCGACAAGAATCCATCTAGTAATCAATTAAGCCCATTGACTACTGTACAACAAGCAAGATAATCGAAGATCCGAAGACAATAAACTAGCCCTCCCCGTTATCGCGAGTCCGGTACACGAGTAGTCCAACCAGCAAAGATCAAGCCTATTGGACTGGCCGGAATATTGGACACGCGTAATCGCGTGTACCCGCGTGATTAGGGCCGCGTGTGCGTCTTCGCCGTCGCGGCGGACAAACGATCCTATCGGCAAGAACACGCCCTTCAGATAACAATCTGCCTAGCTATCGCGACGGAACGACGTCGCCACGATTTATTATTCCGTGACGCTCTTTTCAAGAAAAATAGATCTAGCGTTCGCGTGCCCGAAAACGCGGGATAATGAAACAGCAGATCGGCACTGACAATCCCGGTTACGAGTAACAGTTCGTTCACCTCGGAAGTACCTGTAGCATCACTCGTAAATAAATATTATTATTATTAATATTTTAATATTATCTATTTGTTTCTATTAGCATGGTCCTTATTTTCGACTCTCGATTTCTGGCCTTACCCCTAAATTGTGAGACTCGAGTAGACAATGGGTCTTTATGCAAAATAACTATTTTCTACCTGAATTGCGAGAAACTGGAGTGGAGTGGATATTTGTTTTCTTGCTTAATGCGATTAATAGACTGGACATGATATAACAGTATTGTGAAATTGTTCAAATGTTTCCCCTTTTTTAAATAGCTCCCAACAATTTTTCTCATAAATGCATAAAACCCGCAGTCGAAATGATATAACAGTATTTTGAAATTGTTCAAACGTTTTCACTTGTTTAAATGGTACCTAGTAATTTTTGTCATAAATGAATAAAATCCGCAGTCGAATTGATATGACAGCATTTTGAAATTGTTGGAATGTTATACTGTTTTAAATGGCACCTATTAATTTTTGTCATAAATGCATAAAATCCGCAGTCGATTGATGAAAAAATGATAGGAAGCGAAAGAGACGTGCATGGAAAATTGACGTCACTGCCGCACGCATTGAAAAACTCCTTTCCGTCAACGGAATCAAGTTCCGTACCCTGAAAACTCCTATTTTGCGATAGTTACTGGTTCGCAGCAGAGATTTCGGTGATTTGACGAATCGCGGCCAGCATCCGGCGGTGGTTCAGGGTTGAATAACAGTCCAAGGATTGGTTAGGCTTTCCGGCTGTATCTCCAGTTGGAAAGATGAAGGGCGAACCCATTATCAAGGGTGGACGAGCAGGATAAATTGCAGTACCGCCTTGTAATCAGTTCATTCTGCTAGGGTATTATGAAGCTGGCTTGACGCTTCTGGCCGCAAGGAATTTTTCTCCCAGGGTGTTTCTCGGCTAAATGGATCACGGGAATCCATCAGCCAAGCTTGCCCGTCATCTAGAGGTATGGCCGGCGTCTTAGTGCTCCAATTAAAAGCCATGAACTCGATTTGCTCGTCTAATGAAATATGCTTCACCCTGTTTGCACAAAGAAAATATCCGCAACGTCACGATCCGTCCGAGCGTGTTATAGAGATCATATGTGTCCATTAGTTATGAAAGTTTTCTAAGTGAAAATTAAAAAAGGAGAGTTTATGCAATTTTTGCAATATCGTCGAAATGAACCATTAGATAGTGCTTGTTACTTCAACATTCTGTGGAATCATTTAGTGCTAAATAATAACCTACTCCTTTCTCGGAACTGGAGGTATATGACATAGACCATTTTCACAAATATGAGCAAATATGAAACTATTAACGTTTGAGTGAATTTAAAAATTGTTAGTTTCAAAATGCATCCGACCCTGCGAGGGCCTCCAGGCTGTATTACCGATTGAACCATAAGATCGTAGCAGTCTATTGGGAATGATCTTCCTCGTAGACGGAACGTTCGAGTTAAATTGGCCGGACGATTGAGTTCTGGAGGGAAGCGTATCGGATACATGGCTTCATCGGTTTCTTGCGTAACGATCGCAGAGGATCTGCATTCGAAACAGAGCGGTATCGAGCGGGTAGAAACGATGGAGGGCCGCAAGACTAATTTGAATGGACTCGGCAAATAATAATCGACGTTCGCTGTCACTTGAAACCCGGTCGGCCGGCAATTAACACTTCCCGATTGGCCATTCGAACGAAAATTATGAGAGGGAATCAACGAAATCGCTTGGTTTCCGCTTGTTCTCTCGTGCATATAATTCGCCTCGGTTTGTTTGCACTTACAGGCTGGTGAGTTCGCCGATCCTAATTTTACACTAGCCTGAGCGCGTTTGTGTCGTTATCGATGCGGTCGGACCGGGTCGGGCCACCGTTATCGGAACCAATCTCCCGGCGTTTATTTGCGCAAATTTCCCAGATGATCTCCCACTAGCCAGATCCTCAGGATCAGAACGAGCAGATGACCGAGAAAAAATGTCTTTCGGTTCTCCGATGCTGTTGTCCGGCTTCGGTAAACTTATACACGGTGTCGGGTTGCCGGCAGCGTACCATTTCGCGAGTAATTTAATTAGACGCGCCAACGCACCGAGGAATTCTAGTTTGCGAAAATTTGTTACATCGTTCTAGCACGCTCACTGGCTGAGCGTCTTCGCTCGAGCCTTTTAAGGTATCCTCCGAGCAGCTTGGTTCCCTATCCTCCTCGGAGTTGCGACCTTCTTTCGCAGTAGTTGAGCTTTTACTCTCCTCCAGTCACGTTTTTATTGAAAGACGTAAAAGTTTTTACAGACGTCAGAGATCGGAATAAAGAGACGTATTCTGTATTTAAAAACATTCGAACTTGCGTGTTTCCTTCGAGAAAATATCTTATACGAAATCTTTATTGCTGGCAGGATTAAAACGTTTTGATAGAGCCTATTCGATATCTTCGTACTGACCGAGAAAAATCAACAATATTCTGTCGAGGACAATGACCGCTTAATTACCAGCACTGTGATCGCCGGAAAAAGCTTCTCGCTTGCAAGGTAATTGACAAGAGCGAGCGTCCAAAGCGAAGGTGAATGACACGGAGTCAAAAAATCGAGGTCCTCCACGTCGAACCGAGCGATCCATTCACCAAAAGCCCTTTGAAATCTTCGCAGTCGATCGGCTCAGCGACGTACAAAAGCATTTCCCGTCTAATTACGAAAAATTCTCCGACCATTGTTTCAACCCAGTCCCTCGAGCATGTCTCTTATACGTCTTAATTATCTCCCTCTAATTATCCGCCGTATCGATCCGCGTATTCCGCGGACATCCGATTTCCGCGTCGTTAACCGCTTTATCGTGCCGCAGAAAATGCTTCGCTCGTCTTCATCGACCTTTCTCGCGTTGGCTGGGTGAGTTTGCACGTTTGCCGGAGCACTATGCTCGATCCAACGAGATCAATCAGTTGAAGTCACAGGAAATGAAAGGGCTGGCAGAGTTGCAAAAGATGCTGCTAAATACTACGCGATTTACAAACTGAAATAAAGAAACGATATTTCATTAAAGTAGTGTAACCAAGTAGAAGCTGTATAATGTGTAAGAGATGGCCGGGATTAAGACAAAGGGAATCGATTAACTTTATTTTAATGTACGTCTTTTTCCGGCGACGGACCTGACGAGACTCGTCGCTGTTCGCTTCGTCAGACGTTCGTTTTATTAATTTCCATTTGTTTATCGTTGGTAACGAACAGTTGGTATTCGATATTACAACTGTAATATAATAATATTGCGTTACGATACGCTACATAAATAATAATGAAGAAACAATAAGAGTGTTCCGCCCTCGTGGTCGGGCGACCGGTGACGCCGCGCGACGTCGCGTCGCGACGCGTCGGGTTGGTCTGCCATGAATATTGACGATCGGAGAGGGTCGATTCATATTCTTGTTTCTAATCGAGGCGAGGGAGGCTCTCCATTTTTCATCGAAGCTATCAGGCGGAACAAAAAGTGCTGCCCTCCGCCTCCGTCGTCGTCCTCTTGACCTTCGAGGCTTTTCTAAGGCGGCGCGACAACCCCTGGGCCGGGGGCGGTGAGACTTCCCGTCCATTTCAGGGCTGCCTTAACGATCGAACGCATCATGCTATCTCGAGCGCCAATAAACGTAACCGTGAACAACGCGTTCTCCCGCTCCTTCCGTTTCCTGACGATTTCTGCGCTTTATCCTGTGGGTCGTCACCTTTTCAACCGGTGGACACAATATCCAGAAACCCTCTTCGTCGCGATTAGCTTCCCGTCTTCTTTATAATCTTTTATCGTACGGCAGAGATAACGGGCCGAGGATCGCTTTTGGTTTCCGTGTGGTGGAATTCGATCATAGTCGAGAGCACGCGCTAACCCCTCGGCTCTCTGTCACCTCCTGCGTGTCCACCGGGCGAAAGAATCGGGACACCCAGGTTTGAAAGGAGCCTTTTGCGATCCACCCTTTACGATACCGGCTCGCCTAGTCCCTGTCTCGCAGTGAATGAGCGCGCGCGACAGCACGTGCAAGATTCTAAAGTGTCGTCAGGCTCTCCTCGTCCACGCCTCGACTTACTCTCTCGCAGACCATTAGCGGGCTGAATGATTAATGGAGCGTTCACGGGGAGAGGAAGATCGTTGTCGCCTCGGGGAAGACACCGGCAGACAACGGAAGTCGACGGTTTAGCACGGCTATTTTTAGAGGGAATTCTTCGGACGCGTCTCGCTGTCTGGCGATACTACGCTCGCGGAAGAATTAGCAGGCTACAAGGTTGCTTAGGCGATTTCAACAGAGTCGGAAGAAAGCTTTCACGATGAAACATGATTTTACAGATCCCAGAAACAGCAAGTTGTAGACTACGTACATAGAGGATACGTGTAAAATGGATACTGGAAATTTAGACGTGTGGTACGTAGCCGTAGAAAAGAGAGGTTGGGTAGAACCTGAGTATCGAGAGTGTGAAAAGAAAAATTTGTATGAAGCAGACCGTGAAGGTAAGAAGGATACAAGGGAGGTAAGAAGATTTTCGGTGCGCTTGGTACGGACATCTAAATCCCCAGTATGAATAACAGATGTTGGACCAGGTCAGTAGAGTTTCGAATTTAGACGACAGAATATTCTATACGACCCTTAACCCTTCAACATTATTCAATTCGTCTGTATTCTATTAATTGTGAAAAGCTCATTGTAAGAGTAAACGGGTTCGATTCAGAAAATTGCGTAGAATAAAAATGTGTTGAAAGGAACGTCTTGATTTCGAAATTAAAATTGCTCCGAGTCCAAAGGGTGAATCTTTACGTCAGCAACCGTTATCGACTCGTGTACTCGTTCGCTATAATTTCGTCCGCGTTAATTCGCGGTGTTCGAAAAATATCGCGAAATCATGTTGAACGCTCGAGGAGTTAAGTCGCTCAAGCGTTCCGTTTCTAGCGAATCAACCCGTACAATTTACACTTCGCAACAGCCTCAATTGCACACTTCCATCGCGGCGACACGCAGAACGAATCACGAAAGGCGGAACGGTTAAAATGCTTCGTGCTTAACGAAGTTACTCATCCCTCGGCCACGCAACGGAGCTATAATGGATCGAATCGGGCGTGGGACGTGGCATTCGGCGTCTTGCAGGATCTCGAATTGTTTTCGCGAGGGCACGCGTTACGCGCGCGCGCTCGTAAGTTATGCATTCTCCGTGGGACAGGTGAGAAATGTTGTTCGACGATTTATACGTTGACGGGAAACGCAAGGGCTGCGAAGGAAGAGGTCCCGTCGAGAAATCTCTCGGCTGGCAGGCATAGTTGATTATTTGCGACTGCGCTCGTAGCTCACCTCGCCGGGATAAGTGCATATCCGTGTGAACATTGTATCCTTTCTTGCGGTTATAAGGTATGCAATCAACGCGCACCGGCCATTCGGTACTCGGCGTACAGCCCCGCTAGGAAATCCGGCTGAAAATTGGCATGGATTTTATTCACGAAACGCATTCCACCACTAGTCATCTCTCCACCCTCTTCGCCGAGAGCGTATGTTTAAAATCATACGATTCATCTGCCATCCATTTACGTTTCGTGTACGAATCGTCGGCGAGGCAGAAGGATTGTCGCGTTTCGGTAGTTTTTGCCTCCTTTCGATCATTTTTCTCCCCGAAGTTCTTTACTATTATTTATTTATTTAGGTAATTATTTACTTTAGGGGCCACTCCACCGATTTTCATGGCCTTGAAATATGTTGTCGAGGTCATCGTTCTGAACAAATTTTTCCTGTACACGTTACCGCCGCTCAACTTTAGTTTCCGAGATATTCGCAATAAGGTGTTCTTGTTGCTCGGCATTCCTGTCGTCATTAGATCCAGTTAAATTAATTTCCCCGCGCGCGTCCTGATATTTATGACAATTAGGGTGTTTGAATGCCAGGCTTGGATGAATACGACGAACGGTCGTGGCTCCGGCAAAATTACTCGCGGCAGAACGGAACCGGCGCGGCATGCCGAGGCACCTGTTAAAAAGTTGTAAATTTAAGCTCTCGTTCGTTCATTCAACCCCGCGGCCCGGCCCGACTCTGCCTAGCCCAACCCGTCCATTCATAATGCCGCGAGACCGCTCGCGGCTTGTTATTTTTCGCACAATTCCGGTCGGACGTGGAATCCCGCAGACACGGGGTCTTTAACTTTGTACCCCCTTGTATTTTCAGACAAAGCCGACGGCCCGCTCCTAATGCACAATAATTCATCGCAGTCGCCGACGCTTCCGTAAGTTCCACCGTGAAACGCGACGCGACAACAAAAACTGCGTGGCTCTCGAGACCAGGACACCGACGACGACGCTAGGTGTCGTCGGAACTTTCTTTCCGCAATAAGGACAACGACATTTTACTCGACGGGCTTTAGATGCTCTTGTTCCACGCGGAAGAACAGCCGTCCGCCGCCCATCGTGCTCGTGGATCTTGCGTCTCCTCGATAACCACTCTAGAAAGTATGTTTCAAAATGTCCAACCCGTATAAGAATAAAAGATTATAAATTCTAAAATCATTGTATATTAGCTCGTTCGGGAAGCAATTCCGTTTTTCAAAATAAAAATGTTCCTATTCGATTGCAAGAACTAGAGGCTACATCTAAATTTATTCCTTCCCTTGATCAGAATTTTTTGAATTGCTAAATTGCTTGTTTTTAACAATTGATCGAACCTGTGCGCCGAAAACATATATTTTCTATAATACACGTTATCGTGTTTCTCAGATCGTCACATATTTACACTGTTTTACGTTTCACTGGCTTTCACCGTCAAACGATTTTGCGAACGATCTAATAAAATGCTTAAGCTTCCATCAAGTACGCGATAAAGTTAAAACATTCTATTGCCCTCGAAGCCAAGAGTTCAAGACACGATTACATCGTCTTTATTGTGCTAAGGCTGCATAGAAGCAATAGAAATCCAATGTAGAATGAAACCTGCAAAGAACGGAGACATTGATGCGAGAAAAATCTCGGCGGCCCGATGACCCATTTTCCCAGGACCATTTTAATTCGATTGCGCGTGTCGCATTAGTTTTCGACGAAAATAGTTTAATCCGCCGGGTCTCGCAGGTCGGGCAGAAACGTCACGCGCCCCGGGGCTGATTTTTTCGGGTCTTTTTATTTCGGACTGGGCACGTGGCCCGCGTGAAAATGACCCCGGAGAACCCGTCAGCGAAAAAATGTCCGCGGATCGCAAGCCTCGAGCGTAGTTTCCGCTCGTCTCTCGACGCTAGCCGATACAATTAAGGAAGCCCAATAGATTCGCCGTTCGAGAGAAAGAAGCGTAAAGTCTTCGACGGTAAATCAGTCGGATCGCGACTCCCAGGAAACTTTTCCATCGGCTAACTTCCAGCGATTGTGTCTCATTGTCTTCGTCCCTGAAGATGGACAGCAGTTCATCGGCTGTTATTAGAGATAGTCGCCAGAAGACGCTCTTCACTTTAACACTAGCTTTGCGTAGCTCTAGACATAACTATTTCACATTATTTTATAAACGTAATAAGAACGTGTCTATCCAAATGTTTACCCAAACATATAAATTTCGTAAATAATTCCTCATCATTGCAATCTTAATAACCGCAAACTAAGTATACCAGAACCGAAGTAAACCTAGTCTTATGTGACACTCCCATAATTGGAACAGAATACAAATTTGAGCATGTAACGCAGTAAACAATTCCAAGAATCCAGAAATACTGTTGCAGAATTTTCAACTTTTCCGAATTAGAGTAAAATAGCGTTTCTTTTTAGATGAAATAAAATTCGATTCGTCTGTAATGAATATTCAAGCATTCCAACAGAGGTAGCCGTAATTAAAAATTTTTCTAAAGCATTATAAATATTTCTTTTCTCTTCTACGACATTTTTCAGGATGAAGCCCGTCCCAATCACTGCAACCGTAAAGAAAACGACACGGTAAGGAGTTAAAACAGCTCCGACCGCAAAGGGTTAAAAATATTCGCGACGGGCAAAAATACGAGCACGAGAGAGCACGCGATAGGCGGTTTCAAGCCTTATTGACAGCAGGCTGGCGTGCTCCAGAAAGCGAACGACCCTGCGGAGGTCGGTAGCGCTGTGCAAATACTTCAAGAGCCGTGAAACCTGTAACTAATTGTACTGGGTCGAAAAACACTACGGAGAAACCGTACAAAGACCTCGGGAAAGGAGAAATAAAAACGGACAGATAGAAGGAGGAAACGACAGAGAGTCAAAAAAAAAAGAAAAAGAAGAACGAACAGGAGGCAAGACTCTCTATTTTCCCGTAGGAATCAGAGACAGCCGGTTTAAGTCGTATCGTGACCGGAGCGATTTGCATCGTAATGCAAGTCAATTACGGCGCGTTTCATAAATCACGAGCGCGTGCACGCGACTGGCCCCTGCAGTCGGCTTTCTCTGTGCGCGTCGCTGGTTCCTTACTTTGCGAAATTACCAGAAATTCGCGGGCCACGACGCGACGGGGCGCAACTTCCGCTTCGTCTGCCGCGTACAACGGCGGATGAGCACCGACGACGCGACGCCGCCGTCCTCCTCGTCCTCTTCCTCATCGTTGTTGGTAGCAGTCACCGTTCTTGCCCATCTAAATTTATTTCCATAAATGCTCGCAAGTCGTTCAAGCCGCTTGATCACCGTTCCCGCCGTTCGAATGGGACTCCGCCATTCAGAAACTTCCCGGAAGCACTAATCCATGAACGAAGGGAGACAGAGTTTCCTGGAGCAAGAATTCGCGAAAGTTCGCGCAGTCGTTCGTCACGCCGCACCCCACCCGGTCCCCTTTTGTTCGCAGTCGTTCCCAACGATTACGAGCTTCCATTTGTTAAGCGCTCGGAGAAAGCCCATCGACTTATCGGATTATTCCGATGTTTCGATCCGTTTGTTTGTTTCTGTTACGCGGACCGCCACGTGAATCCACGCCGTTTGCTTTCTCATAGTGCGATCGCCTGTCTGGGGATTACGTTGATGAAATTATTGTTAGGCTTCTTCGTACGGACCTAAACAGTTTGGCGAACCGCGCATTTGTGCTATTTCCAGAATTTCTTGCGAACAACTATGGAAGCTGCAGCGGCGTATACTACAGAAATAAATACAGGAAAACGTTGGGAGTTTATCGAGTAAAAAATAAAAGAGTAGTTCACAAATCAGTAAGTAGAGATATAATTTTTTCAGATAATTTAAATCACCGATGTCTTTGTTCATAAATTGCTTTCCATTTCTTGACATTTATTCTTTATCGTATGAATGTGTAGGATGTGCGCTATCTGTCTTGGAAACAGATTTGCAAGTGCTACCGTTCGCATAGGAAAATCCACGTGGACCGTACGAGTTGGAAAATGTTTCGTGCTCGCGTTAAACGCAGTAAATAAATCAGCTATTTTTGCCGGGGTCGCGCACGAGAGGAGCGCTTAAGTAGATTACCCGTTTCAAAGTAATCCAAATAAAAGGAGGATGAACAGGCCCCGCAGGTCGACGCCGGGAGGGGGAAGGGGAGCAGGCAAATAGCGGCGCGATTAAATGCTTCAAGACGTTACATCACGTTCCTCCCCGGTTCTCCTCCCCGCGACCTGCTCCCTCTCTGTGTGCACCCTTGCCGAAGCTTCAACCGGATGAAATTAACCTTCTCAGGCTTGCGAGAACTTTTTCTTTCGATTCATTAAAAGTTCAGGGGGGCTCGGGCGTGTTGTATGGTAACGCCGCGCACCGAGGACGGGAACGACGACGTTTCCGAGCGGATCTTCGAAGAGGAGAACGAGTTGCCGTTTCTCGCAGTCTTTTTTCCACTCCTTTTTCATCTTTCTCCTGTTTTTCTCTTCTTTTCCCTTTCAGCCCCGTCGTTCGACCAAATTCACGAAACAGGACGCGATAGCCTAGCTCCGGCCCGAGCCGTTTGGCCCGCTATTTCCACCCGGGAAAGGCGATTTAATAAAGGGAGCGGAAACATCGCAGTTCTTGTAAGCCGGAACGGATTGAAGCTCAAGTGGCTTATTTCTCTGCGAGAGCTAGACGGACGACTGTGTCCGAAAGTTTCTTCTCCAAGAGGAACGGGCCGCCACTGTTCTATCGCGACACGACACAAATGAGGCAATTAGCGGGGCTGCGCAATATTTTCATTTCATTACAATCAATTAATTTTTAAATGCATCTCTACACGAAGTACGTTGGACGTAATCCCATTACTCGACAATTGTAGGTGATAGGAGAGCGTTATTACCGATTTATTAGACTGCGGATCTTCATGCGAAATAAAAATATTCTGCATTTATTGTGCGAGGCAGGAAGAAGATAAAAATTCATTTCATCCCTTAATGTATCCTTGAATTTTTTAAATCTTTTGCCGTTCTCAATTTCACTCGATCAATTTCTATATAAATGCATCAAAATTGGACAGCTTGTCGCCGGATTCCTTTCGAATTCCTGTCAGGAGACTTTCTGCGAGACACGAAGAGTACCGTGCACCATTGCGAACTTCGAAAATGGAAGTTCCCACCAGGAAGTCCACCTCGAGAAACGGTGAAGTCGCCTCCTCGGGCTGGGAGATTCGAAGCGAAGTTGCTCAAAGAAGCGCGAAGAACTGTGTGGTCTTAATTCCCTCGGCGGTCGCAGAAATTATCCGATGAATTTTTTAATCGGTTTCGTACGCACTAACCGTGGTGGTTCGATGAGAGACAACGCATCGTCGGACGGAAAGAAGAATCGTTCTTTCGAACAATGGAATTGCAGGAGGAAACACGGAACGGCGAATTTTCTACGAGGCTCTCTTCTGAATAATCTCACGCGGCTTTTTCTTTCGCGTTAGCTACAAGATAAACCGAAGAAGAGGTAAATATCCAAGACAGAGTCCGCCCCGGAGAATCAGTTCTATGGAGTTCCGTACAAAAAGCGCGAGTCATTAGGAGGGAATCGTGGAGTTTAATTCTAGCCTTGCCCGAAGTTATGCTTCTCTTTGCCGAAGTAACAAAGGCGAAATCCCGGTCGCGGTGTAATGAAAAAAATAGCGCGACTCCATTTTTTTCGGGCTTCAGTGGCTGACGGTGCGGTGGAATTATAAATTTAAACGAATTTTCGCCGGAGAGGTGTTCATTTTTCAACGGTTGTCAAAGAGTGGTTGCCGAAAAGCTGCGAATTAGAGGTCTTCGTTTTAACTACGCCCCCAACCCCAAAGGAACCGGAGGGGTGGCGTCTGTTTTTGTTTTCAGTACATGGCTAAATTACCTCGGCTCCCGCGGACCGAATTCATTAATTTCGGGCGTTCCCGACTGTGAATAATTAGCATCGCCGTCCGACGAACATCGTGAACGGCTGGCCAGCGAAAAATGAATTTCTTCCAAGGTAACAATTACTGGTCACGGTAGATTACCTCGTTATAACGATTAAACCGTGTGTAATGCTCCGACCGCGGAAAATCGCAGTGAAAACGCGAACGACCCATTACTGCGAAGGAAACTCCGCTTCGAGTACTTACGAACCATTTGTACGAGCCGTCGAATTGATAGAATCTTATCTACGGAATCAAGCCAAAGAATCTTTACTCCAAAACCGCCGCTACCAGTCTGTGTACGTTAACATTTCTTTCCCTTACCTTGGAGACGCTGGTCTTGATATCGCTCGGGACCTGCAATCACAAAAGGAAGATCTGTTAGTTATCGAAAGCTGCGATCGTCTTTCGGAGTGTACACGATGCACCGCGAAATTAAAGGATTAACAGTCGAAAATTGTAATTAACGAAGCTATTTGTTGTCCACGTTTCTTCTACAATTCCGACCAGTGGCAATTTTTGATAAAATTTCTTTTCACATCCTGCAGTAGATTAATTGCTCTAGTTTCCCACAACGCTTGCACAAACATTTGTATCTGCTAGAATACTTGTTAAAACACGGCAAGGGGTTTAAATGACCCATTGAAGTTTTTACTTGGAAAATAATAAAACTCCCTCGCGTTGTCGTTACATGTAAAACATTCTACAACGTATACCGCAAAGAAGACCTTGTTTTTAACAGAGATCTAATTTCCTCGTTTCACCGTCGACAGAACAGCCCGGGTTTTTTATTAAATTTTTCCTTAAGTTCAAAGTAGTACGTACATACTTTTCTTTAGGAAAAATGAGTGAAATTCTGCGAGCCCTGTGATGTCCTTTAAGGAAGTGGAATGCGTCAATATAGCGTTTGCTGGCTCTTAAGAATCTTCGTCCGCTGTTTTCTAGACTGTAATATTGACTTTGCTTTATTACAGAGAATATTTTACGTGGAATGCCCGTCTAAACGTGTCTTTCCGTTCTGGTATCTAGCGACTAGTGCGTCGATGGCCTCGCGTCCATGTTCTCGCCTACGAATTCGACCTGAAATTATATCTGATCCGCGCGATGCGGCGACTTGCCGTTTGTTTAACGCCATCCGATACTCCATCAAACTCGATGTCCGTCCCAAGCCACGATTAAACCGTGGATCCTTTCTGCGGTGGAATGTGTAGAACGGTCAGGACACTCGATACCATCCTTGCGCGTTACTCTAGATCCCAGACGACGCTCTTCGCGCTGCAACGGCCAGCGGATTTCTTTATTCTATATCCGCGATCAACGATACTGCTCTGGAAACAAAGGGGACTCGATACTCGGCTACTTTCGCAGAGGAGAGAAGATTCGAAGCAGCTGTATCGGAACAACAGCACCGCCAGATCAGGGGAATTCACTCTAATCGAGGGGAACTCGAAAAAACTCCTACTTTTACGTTCACGAGGCGTAATTTGCATTTTTTTATTGTATTCGGAGTACAACCAAGTCTTTGCCGTTTGAAATCAGATAGCGCAACCAGTAAGTTACAGCAGCTTGTGTCAGATGTAAGACTTCATATCGTAAGGGTACGCATCAGTCAACAACATAACCTCGAAATATTAGCGATTCCTAACCCTATCCTAGTAGTAGTAGTAGTAGTAGTAAATTATGACCGGGGAGTAGGTGATCGGCACCATCTCCTATTCCATTGAGGAGAGGTAACCCTATCCTAACTCTATCCTTGACAATTTTCCAACAGGGTACAATTCGCTGGTGTGCAAAACGCTGTAACTTCGCGAAATATACAAATTTGGAAATATCTCTTTGACACGGCGTTCTGTACACTTGAAACTTCAAGATACAGCAACGTCACAGAGATTGATGGAGTATCGGTCCGCGTTAAACAAACGGCAAGTCAGATATAATTTCGGGTTGTATTCATAGGCGAGAACGGGGATGCCAGGTCAAGGGATGGGAGCACGCGATTTATCACTCATCCGGGCGAAAACGGCCGTAACACCGGTACCATGTAATTGCGCGCGGATCGTTGACCGGTAGTTATCGCCGATAACCAGAATCATCGATCG
This sequence comes from Lasioglossum villosulum, assembly GCA_963971365.1. Taxonomy (NCBI): domain Eukaryota; kingdom Metazoa; phylum Arthropoda; class Insecta; order Hymenoptera; family Halictidae; genus Lasioglossum; species Lasioglossum villosulum. The sequence continues at coordinate 2,105,984 of OZ020497.1, read as the reverse complement.
CGCACGCCCCCTCGTTTTACGCACGATTTTCGATTACCATTCGTCGCGTTTACGGTCGGTCAATAAATTCGACGATGTATGTAGATCGGAAACTCTTGGTTGACGTGCAGGACGTTCGTCATAGCGAATGGTCAACTATTATCTTGGTCAATTTCCACGACGCGCGATGCTGGTCGCTTCCCGCATTGTCCAATTTTTCGGGTAAACAGCCCCTTCGCAGGCGATCACCCCGCGAATATACTGGCCAGTCAAATAAAGTGTCGTAACCTGTTCTTTGTTTCCTGCACACAGCGGTTTCACAGTTCTTTTATTTTCAAATTCATTTTTTTCCCTTATTTAACGTCGCTCTCAACTCTGAGATAAGGTTATTTCGCGACGGGACCTACAGTTTATAAGGTGGGCTCCGAACCACCTAGGGAGGCAGGATTTTCCGGGAGTTACACTTATTTTGGAACACCCTGTATAATATATCAATATAGCCGATTCTTTGTTCTGTACTGTGACAGAAATCTTGAAGGAATACTAGTTTTTTACAGTCAATTTAACCACTAAATACAGTTGAAATTATATCGTGATATATATATAAATCATATCACAAATAAGTTGCTGAAAGTCCCGTAAAAAAATTATAAAAAATACGTATGTTTGTATGTTTACTTGCGACGAATGCCTCCCAGTCGAAGAGGCAGGCGAACTGTTTAGATCGGGAAGTTCCGTCGCGCTTAAATCGAGATTTTACTGTATAATCCGATCTTGAAGTAATACTTTGATAATTTCCGAGAAATCGTTCGAATAAGTAGCGAACGAGCATAATACACTTGTGTATATCCAGCGATACGGTGGAAGCGTTCTAGTTAAAGTGGCGAACAGAATTACGCTTAACAATCGGCCAACAACACTATCGCTTTGATCAACGCTCGCTTAGCTTCTATCGCAGTTCCAACGTATTCGGACCCTAAACAACAACCTCCCTCTTTCCCTCTCTTGTCGAACTTTTTTCTGAAAAGCACAATAAATTCGAATTACGTGTCCCTCAGCTGTTCGGACAAAAGCGATACAATTCGACGTACACGGGGAGCACGTGAAACGAGAAATGGACGCGTTTGACGCATTTAAAGGAGACCAATTGATTCTGCGCCCTTAAGAGCAAGCGAGTGAATGTGGAACTGTGATTGGCTGGCACCAAAATACTGTTCGTGTCCACGGAAGAGAGCTCGCGTTCGCATAGCTCCTCTCAATTACAATTACTCGCGCAAGTGGTAGCCGATATTGCGTGTAGCACGAGTTTATTAATAGGCGAGCGTAAAACGCAGTCGTTTCGCATCCTTTCGGCTAGCGTATCGAATAAATTCGTGTTCCCACGTGCTCGTTCCGTTTCACCTATTTCCGCGCGATTGAAAAGAAGAGAAACAGGTAGTAACGCTTTTCCCAAGGAAATTGACGCGACGTCGAGCACTCGTCTCAGCGATACACAATTAAGCGTAACGACGCGACGACACCGTCATCGCTCACGTCGGCGCACTCGTATTCCTTAATTAAGCGCCTAAGCAAAACAATCGTTATCTTGGTCCGGCTTAGATCGTCCCGAATAAATTTCGCGACCATTAACGCGCGCTTGTGGGCAACCCGTCCCATTTTCTTTATGTCGCTGAGCTTGGTAATGAAGCCATCACTGACGATTACCGAAGATCCAGACTTAATGATTATTATAAATTGCATTTTTTTTCAATCGTAATTTTCAGAATAATTGTGTGATTACCAACACCGTAATTCATAATTCATTGGCCAATTAAAATATTAGGAGGTGCGACTAATGACCACAATGAGCCGAATGTTATTCATTCGCGCAGCCGTGAAAACAAAAATGTCCGAAAAACTAATGAGGATTCATTTTTACGATCCTCCTAAATTGGAAAAGTTTTTCGTTTCGGAATGACAGAACCGTGAACGAGCGCTTTGTGGTCGCAAGCAGCTCGGTGAATAACGCTGTCAGTGGTAGCTGCGTATTATGAAACTTGTGATCGATCGACATTGTTAATAAAAGTATTGGATAATCGAACCATGATGGTTAACGGGAAGACAGAAACCGAGCTAAAGCGAACGAGGGGAAATGTTTCATTTACAAAAATTTGATCCGGCCAGATACATTTATGATTTCGAGCGATGGCCCGCAAAGCTCGTCAGAAGTTTAATAAAAACTCTCGATGATGATTCGTTCTCTCTGCCATTTATATCAATCAGAAATAATATTCGATATTCTCCGATATTCTGCAAATATATTTTATATTTTCGGATACTCTGTGACTGTAAAAATAGAATAATTTCTATCGCTTCGACTCGCCGCGCAAACCGAACAAAACATTCGGAAAACATATAATCGTCCCGGGATCGTTTCGAACGAACGAGGAACAATGGATTATTTCGTTGTTCTTGCGGCGCGTGAATTTTTCTCGTGCATATACATTTGTTAATGTTAATTAACGAGTTTCCATCGGTAAAGTTTCGTGAAAAATCGTTATTCAGTGGAGGCTAGCAATTAGGAACGCTAAATCGCTGTTTCATTAGGATGTTTTGTTTTAAACAGCACAATCAACTCGTTACGCAGGTTTTTTCTATATGGAGTCGCGTATGCCTCATCGTAAACACATTTTCATACGCCGGTCCACCATTTTTCCGCTTTTCGGGTCTCACGGTGCGTAATTTTGTCGTTTCTGGTTATTTCTCTTTCTGTCGACGGTCGGCGTTTTAATAACGATTGTTTCGCTCACATCGTCAACAAAATATAACGTGTCAAAACACGGACTGCGCGTTTTACATTGTAAATTTTATATTGTTGTTATATTGTAAAAATCAAGGGAGAATGAACCTAGAATTAAACGCAAGTCAGAAACACGGAATATAAAGGCTGATGTGTTTCACATGTTATAATGAACGGGAGAAGACGGATGTGTTGCAAGTGTTAATGGGTGCATGTCTGGTAAACTTTTCTGATCGATTATCTCGAGCACGAAGGGATGTATAAAAGACATTCTTAATGTGGGATCGTTCCTTTCAAGTTGCACAGAGATGGTCCTGGAATTAATCCGAATTTTCGTCTTTTCCTAACAGCATTTTACATATTTATATTAGTTTAACTTATTTAATCTTTTCCTACAAAAATATTTAAATTATTTAAAGATAGAAACCGATCTGACAAACAAATCATGCAAGTAAATGAATTTATGTCGATCGTAAATGCTTTTAGATAGCAGGAATAATATCAAGCTCGTGTGTATTCACAGTTTTAATAGTATCTTTTTATTGTAGACGTCGATCAAATTTACAGTATATAGGTGCTTGTATGTATTATAATATTGATCATATTATTATTAAGCAGAGTTCGGATAAAAGGGTGGGGAACCCATTTCGGTATAGGAAACGTTCAATAATTCGTGAGATTTTCTGGTCCGAAGCACATCGCGCTTTCATGCGACTCCGAGTACAGCAGTATCAATTGTTTCCGACATTTATAACCTTTTTATAGAGGCCGGCGGAACGATAATACGCTCGTTTGTCAGGTCAATCGATATTACCGGAACAGTAGCGGCTGTGAGCTCGCGTCCTAAGGAGCTTATCACTGTTTTTATAAACTTCATCGGATCGATCATCGAGAAAAAACAATTCCGAGCGCGCATAATAAATTAGACGCGGCTGTATGATGGATACCATCGGTGTCGCCCCGTCGGGCTTAAAGCGAACCGATAAATAAACAATGACGAAGGGAGCGTTGCACAATTTGAGGGACACGAAGACGACAAAAATTCATTTCGCCCCCTAATAGTCATTTTTATGTCGAAAATAACATGAAGTGAATGCTTTTTAAGAAGGGAAACCAAAGAAAATATTACTTTCAGTGGTAGTAGCGATCGAAGATCTGAAATATATCAAAATTTGACTAAACTCTGTCGAAGGATATATTTTGGCATTTTTTAAAAATGTTCAGGAGCCATAAATGCATAAAGAACCGCGGTATAATAATCACAAATAACGTAAACGCTGTAAATGAATACGAATGGTTAAAAATTATGCGAATTAAAACGAGGATGCATTAATACACGTGTTTGTGAATACGCGAATACAATTCCGAAGCGAAGAAAATGCTTCGAATCATTGTTGTTTGTTCGAGCTGGAGAATACGAGAAGTGGACGGACTCATAAAAATAAATTCCGTCAAAGAAGGAATTACTTTGTTAAACGGAATTACATATTTATATTTGATGCGCCGTCGTGTTCCGAGTACATATTCTTGAATATTTTACGTTCGTTTCTTCGATGTTGACGCTTGGATATTAGATCCGTGCATGTTTGCTAACAATTTCGTCTTGTTTGCGGTTGCTGCATCAGCTAAACCGATATTTCCGAACGTTTTCTTCGTAGAGAACTCTGTATAACAAAAATAACAACATTTACGATTCCGAAGTAAATCGTCAGAGATGGAAGAGGAATTACAAAAGTATGGGAACAGATAATGAAAAAGAGAAAATATATAAAGTCTAATAAAGAAACGAGAAGACGCGTAGAACGATGAAAAAGAAGGGAAGAAGATGGAGGACCAACCCTAGAGAACAAAGTATAAGTGAAAAGGAAGAGAGGAAACTAAGACAACCAAGATAACGCGATGAACGAGCCAGATGTGGCGATCCCAAATACCCTGTGGAATAGAGGAAAATGAAACTCACCTTGTATATTACTAACAATATATCTTTTTTTATTAACACACACTTAAAATCCCACGGAAAAAGTTTCGGCAACGGTAATATTTCTCTTACGGCCAGCGGAAACTCTATGTCGACGGAATTCATTTTTCTACACCCGAAAGAAAATTTATTGTCAGTCAACGTTTGTTACGTTACCTAAATTAGTTCTTCTTTCTTTCAAAAATTGCAGCTTCTTAAAAGCAAGTTGCAGGCCTGCAGAATTTCACTGGACTCCTGCCACTCGTTTCTGTCAAAGAAAAGTACTACTCTGAACTTACAGAAAAATTTAATAAAAAATTTAAGGTGGTCTTTCGACGGAGAGCGAGAAGAAAATTAGATTCCTGTTAAAGACAAGGTCTAAGCCCCAGCAACGCCATTCACGCATTCCGCTTTCTTAAAGAACATCGCAGGCCTGTAGAATGTCAGCCGAGTCCCTCCCCTCATTTTTGCTAAAGAAAAGTAGGACTTTGAACTCGAGGGAAAATTCGACGAAAGATCCTAATTGGTCTTTCATCAGAGAAAGAAGAATATTAGTCTCGATGGTTTATCTCTGGGGGGTCCGACAGCTGCAATGATCCAGCAATCCCTCTGTCTCGAGGAGGAGGCTACACCGAAATATCTAGGAAATTCTCTGTCAACGGAATGATAGACAGCGGCAATCATCGTGGCCGCAAAGACTCGGCACGGAATACCGGAGCACAGTCGGGTCCTCTAACGCCTCTGACCACGTACAGAACGATAGACCTCGATATCGACGTGTCAGAGCCGCGAAAGGAAATCCTCGGACGCGCAACAAATCGCCTAATCAAGTAGATATATGAGTGATGCCGGCGCGAAATTGGTTCTTGGCCGCGAGTAAATCTCACGCGTGTCAGCGCGGGACGGCCATTCGAGGTGTCTGGAAAAAGGTGGACCCGTTGGATCGATTTCGTTCGGGATTTATGCGACGATTTTTTACCGGGTGATACCCGTGGAAAAGCCAGCGATGGCGTCGCAATGGAGCACCGGTGTGGACGAAGCTGGGCCTCGCTTGGCCAGAGACACTCGCACTCTTTCATTTCGCAAGACCACCGACGGAGCGTCCGTGTTATTAATGCGGCCGACGCCGTCACTGGAACTTCTCGCTAATTTATTCCGACGATTTCAGACACACTTCGGCTCCCGCGCTAAGGTACGCGTACATGTACGGGGTGGTCCACTTAAATGTAGCTACCTGACTGTCTCCTTTATTTGCAACGACAGACTTTACGCAAAATTAAAGTTGACTGCATCGATTGCAATCATGTATTGAAATTTGGAATCGTGTGCAGTGGGTGTACAAAGTGTTCGTACACTTTTTAAAATGGTAATAACCTGATTTTTTTATAATTAATTAGAAGCATTGGTTCACGAAATTATATACAAATAAGATTTTCCAAATAATTATAATTCACATGGTTGCATGGAAAAATTGAAAAAAGTAATTAAAATGCCTCTTTTACTTTTGCATGTAGCCATCTAATTGATTATAAAAAATCAGATCGTTTGGTACATTTATAAAAAAGTTATTGTATTTTAAAAGGTGTAGGAATACTTTGCACACCCAATGTATGGACATCTTGAATTTTTACAATTTTCCAGCAACTCTGAATTTCATTTACTCAATTCACCTATAAATGCACACAGAACCACAGTTATAGGCATCATAAATAAAGGAGATATGTAGGTGATTACATTTAAGTGGACCACCCTGTGTAGATGATATACATACAGTATGTATATCCCGTCAACCAGGTTGAAACTCTTATCTAGGCCGCGGGAGTCCTTTCTGAATCAGGAATCAGCTCGGCGAAAAGTGACTTGAAAACAGTGACCCCTTTGCCGGCGTGCCGGCAACGAACTTCCTAATTTTCATCCGCTCTCGAGTTTTTCCCTCGCTTCCCGCTGGTCTTATTTAAATTTTAAGGGCCGGTCGGATTTCACGGTCTTGCAAAATTGCAATTATCTAGACCCGGGACCATCGTTACGTCGCACAGTGGTTCGATTACTCTTCAATGATGTGGATAAAATTATCTTTTCATAGTTTCCAGTCTGTGTTAATCATTAGAGAACAATTCAGCCCTTCGTCACAGTTCACAATTCTCGCAGATATGTTCCGCGAGTCTTCTTTTAACCCTATTCTATATAATCTTCTTAATTTTATCAATACATACAAAACTGATACAACACCTCATACAATACTCTTAGTACTTTATTGAAATATTAAATACGTTTATTAATTTATTCAACATAAATTGAATAATGCAACAAACATTTTGTCGTGACATTTTCTTTACAGTTACAGTGATTAAAACGTATTTATCTCCGAAAATGTAGAAATGCTTTTGCATGGTTACATCTATTTGAATGCTTAATTAAATATTAATTACATACAAGAATCAAATTTTATTTCATCTACTAAGAAAAGACGTATAATTTACATTCGTTAGACTCTATTCAAATCTTCGTGACGTATAATGGCATCTGTAAGTCATCATTGGAGTGCAAAGGATTAATACATAATTACAGATATTGAATTCCCATTAATGAATTAAATTTTATCGATCGTAAATTGTTTTGAGACATTGGAAATGATGGTCTCGGCGCACAGGTTCGATCATGGTTCTACAAACATTATATAAAGAATACTACAAACGAATTACACATATCCATGGTTCGAATCGTGAGTTATGGTCTTGAGTTCATACAAAAATCCCATAGAAAGAAGCACTTTCATTTTTCCTCGAATTTTCAATTTTTCCGGGCAACTTCTCCAATTTCTTCCCCGTAAAAACCTTATTCGGACTATTCGAGGTATATCCCGCTGTGGTTCTTCGATTTGGTAGGACGCCGTTCGCGGTATCCTGGTTAGAAATTCTTTGGGCAATGATAATGGGAAAGTTGGCGGTCGGACTAAATTACGTAATGCACTGAAAAATGAAAAGGAAGAGCAACGGGATTGCTCGCTCGTATTCTTCATTCCTCCTCTCCTCCTATTCCACCGACGTGCATTTTCAATATTGAACTCCGCGTCTTACTTTCTTCGGTGAGGCGCGCGCGGTGTCTTATCTTCTTATTTCTTCCCTCGGCCACGTTCCCGATACACCCGCGTAAAGTTTACGGGTTTCGCTTCCCCGAAACTATTAAATATAACGGCGAAATTTTGTTCCGCATTCGGAAACTCGTCGGTGTACTACCCCATCCCTCTCCACCGTCTCCGCGACGTCTACCATTAAAATTGATAACATTTTCCTGTCGGGGTCTGAGAGTTACCGGCTCCCGGTGTCTTTCCATTCCCGTTCGACGGTTTTGTTCTGGTCTATTTAATCAGAGATAAGCTCCGAGCCGTAAATTAATGAACTACGGAGGACCGACTCGAGATTAAACAGACTTTCCCTGCAGAAAAAGAGCCCGTAATTCGACTGACTTCCCGATTAACGAAGGATTCCCACACACGCGGACAGTTTCTAGAAACGCGTTTGACCTCTTCCAAGTAACACTAACCGACTGATACTTTTTGATTTGAAACGTACTTATTAAACACCGAAAAATATTAAATACGTGTTTCTTGTTTCGGCTAAATACGCTTTTTAGGGGTAGAAAGCACCCCTCAACCTCTGGAGATGGAATTGTTCGTAGCTAATTATTTCTTAAAGGATACTGTTTTGGACAAAAGTGCTGGATCCAGAGTTGTACAGTTCAGAGTGAACGCTTGATGGCGTCCTTGAAATCGACCTTGAGCTCGATTTTCAAGGTCAATTAAATTTGGAAATAATAAGCCGGACTTGCCGGATTTAGCGCATTCTGAAATAATTAGCCACGAACGTTTCCATCTCCAGAGGTTGAAGGGTGCTTTCTACCTCTAAAAAGCCGAAACAAAAAAACGCGTATTTTATATTTTTCGGTGTTTAATAAGTACGTTAAATTTCATTCAAATCAGGGAGCATCAGTTGGGTAGTGTTACTTGTTAGATCTACAGGTCGTCTCAAGTCATTGTGGGTCAAACTCGTTGTCGATCAAAGTCGTTGTCGGTCAAACCTGAAGTCGGTGAAAACCGTGTAGGCGAAAATAGTGTGGGTGATGTTCATGGAACCCGATTTCGCAGTGATAACAGATCGTTCAATTAATGTTTCTGTTCAAAGATTATTTATAAATTCCAGTATTCACCTGAAATTCACCTGAAAGTATTCGAAACATCTAATCGTGCTCGTGGTTGCCAGTGTATTTCTAGTATTGATCGTGGTGCACGTCGAAAGGGCACAACCCTCGAATGCTACGGTCGAGCAAAATGTTTGGTCGAATATCTCAGAAATGGAAAGAAAGCACAGATTTATTTCACAACCCATGTATTACATTTTTCAGAAGAACTTCGTCTACGTGAAACATAATTCAAGCACTAAATACAAAAGCGAGAAAGTAACTTTCGTTTCGGTGCTACAAAGAAACTTATTTCGCTTAATCTCATAGCGAGACGGAGAATTAACATCCGAATAAATTAAACTGGTCACCGGCGTTTGCGAGCGAGGAATTTCCAGGATCGTTGAAGGATTTTGAAACACTTCAATTAAAATATACATTTCCTGCACATCTTCTATAAATCCACCGGTTTTATGAAAATTGGATGGTCTGTGAATAGACTGCGGATCTCGATGTAGACTCTCATTTTCGTAGATAATTTAGTGAATGATAGCCCGTACAAACGTTTCAATTTTCTAAGAGGACTTCAAGTTATGCTTTTTGAAGAACAACTCCTTCAAAGGTCATTTGTAGGTCAACATATTATACATGGTTGAATTGTAGACGTCATTACGCTGATCCTGGCGAGATCCTCAGGAACTTAAGGACTTGGAACTTCGTAGGAGGCCCTTTGAACTCTCTAGGGAATCCTTGAGACCCCTTGAAAACGCATGGGCATCTTGTAAGACCTCTGCCTTCCCTCTGGAAGGTCCTCTAGAGGCCCTTATGTTTCCACTCATCGCTTTAGAGAACAATATAGATCACTAGGTGCTTTATAATCGATTATGTTCTCGCTGGGGATCTTTGAAGGTACTGAAGAATTCTACATTCTCATTTCAGACCAAAAGAAGTCTGATTTTCCTCGGACATCTTTTCAGAGGATGTGAATTCTCCTTGAGAACTTCAGAGCTCTCAGCGAACATTGAATTCCCTCTTACGCGTACCATTAAAAGCACCGAAGGTCTGATAATCATTCGAAAGTTCAAAAGATCGAATGGATCTACTCCGAGGAATGATGAAAAATCGGTTTCAGGATGAATATTTCCTGAGGTACAGTGACTCCCATTAATATTCGGACACTCTTAAAGAGATGACAATTTTTTTAAAATATTGTACTATAGGATTTGAACTTTTTTGGGAAGATACAGTAATTAGTTTTCTACAGGATGTGAAAAGAAAGTTTTTTAAAAATTGCAATTGATCGGAATTTTACAAAAAATATTAAAAGTTGCATTTTACAACTTTTTCATGTGGGCATACATTGAAAATTTAAAAAATACGTTCTGCAGATCCGTGGCAATTAAACACATTCTGAAAATTTCAAAAACGATTTTCGAGCTATAATTACAGATGAAATTTTCAGTATGTGTATAACTACGAAACGTAAATGTTAAATTTTCATTAGGGCTCAAATAAAAAAATGCTTTTTTAATTTTTGCCTGCAACCTTGTAAATTGTAATTTTTGGAAAATCTTTTTTGCTGATCATTCAGTAACCCAATGCTTCTAATTAATTGCACAAAATCAGGTCGTTTGGTACAATTATAAAAAAGTTATTCTATTTCAAAGAGTTTACGAACACTTTGTACACCCACTGTACGTTTCCTTTCCGGTACATTAGGGAAAGCGCTCCTCGGCGTGATTTGTCGAAGTAACGGGATCAATACGCTACGTCAGGTTAATGAACCTCTAATTATCGTTCGTGTACGGGTTCCAAAATTGTCTCGAATCCGGGCGAGCGTAATTTTCATCGTAATTAGCCGGGACCACCGGTCACGGAGCGAGTTTCTCGGTCGAGCACGCGTCAATCTCTCGATCGGTGGCCAGGTCGCGCTTACAATCACGCCGAACAACGACCAGGCGAGAGAGCCACCCACGATATGCAGCACTCGTTACGGCTGGCTGTGTCTTTGTCCTCTGGCGAACGCGGCGAACTTCCGGTTTGCGAATTTCAGTTTCGCGCGCAATAGAACAAGGACCGGCCACGGACAAAAACCGAGGGTGACACGATGCAACACGTCCCGATGCAACCGTGTCGCCTCGCTCCGTGAACAAACCTCTGCCAGCGAGGTAACTGGGTAAAGGCGATATTTCACGATTCCGAGTTGCATGTAGCATTGAATGCGCTAAATCGAATCCTAACGCAACGATCAACGGCAGTCGTCGATGAGAAATAAAGAAGTGCAACGAAGTTAATAATTTCTCGTTGGGATTATATATCAGGAGTTATACTAGATGTTTATTCGAATAAACGTTGTTCAGGTGTGAATAATGTTCGCACACATTGGGTCGTTTGGTTTTCTCGAGGGAAAATGAAAGCCAATTTTGCACTTGATACTTGACTTTGACATTTTGTTCTGTGATCCATTGCGATTTTTTAGGCAACTGTATATCTCTGTAATAATAAATTTGAAGCAATTGAATTTTACTTGGATCTTATTCCTTCTTAAGCCGTTTAAAACTGTAATAAATCGCAGGCTAAAACACTTTTTCATATATACGCCATTTTAGGTGTATACTCCAGCATTTCTCTAGTTATCAAACAGTGAAAAAGACTAACTATTATCTGTAGAATCCGTGGGAATCGGCCCGGAAGCAGTAGGTAGTGGCTCGGACAAGTTTCCCGGAGAAAAAAAGCTGGGAGCCGGGCAGCCCGTTCTTAATTAAGTTCGAATTGGAACAGTTTAAAACATCTCGTACGTTTTACCGGCGCACTTCCGCCGTGGAAAACTCAATCAGCGAGTCCTTAAAGGCAGCCGGTCGTGCGGAGAGCGTCCGCGCTTAGCAAATAGATAAACTTGCCCGGGAACTTCCGGACAAAAGTGGCCGATGATTCGCCGTTGGAAAATGCTCCGACGCGAAAGTCGTTCTCCGATGGTGCACGTGCGAACCGGAAGAACGCAGCGATTGCAGGTCGGGAGGGGAGCGCAAAAACTTTTCAAACTTCTTTCGTGCTTCGCTCCGGGAAAGAGTTTTTCTTCTCGCCCACAGGATGTTCTCCTTCGACCGATCTTGTGGTTGTTTTCCCGTGGGTCTTCTTACCAGGCGATGACTTGTTTCTCACGTACACTTCATTAGCCGCTCCCACCATCGGGGACACTGGACCCTCTTCGGAGACCGAGATTGCTTCTCCTTGAAAAGCAATTTTGTACCAGCCTGTATACGAATTGTATATAGAAAGGGAACGAACCCCCACGAAAACCGAGGGAAAAGGTTTTCCAAGAGTCAGGCCGAACGCTATCTTTCCCTGATCCTGTTATCGTGTAAGCAACGTCGCTGAAAGAGATCTAGCCCAGACTAATGGAATTAGAATCCTATTTCACGACCGCTAATTGCATTTATAATCTAGCCCGAATCTCGTCTCACGAGACAGTATAATCGATCCTTTCACTCGGGAAACGACTATTCTAGCTTGCACCGTGCATGGGTCACGGGGGACCCAGCTCCTCCGATACTCCATTCGAGATCCTCGATTTAGCCAGGTTAACCTAAACACAATTAATTATCCCCTTTAGAGGACGTAGCTCTAGATACCAGAAGACGTATTCATCGGTCTTCAAACAATCGAAGAAAAATACCCGATGCCTAATATCGTTCCTTTCGAATTTTTCGAAAGTTCACTGCTATGCGAGAATCGCATTTATTCGAAACAAGGTGAACGAACGTCTTTTAAGAAACGTTGAAAATAAGCTCTACCCTTATATCAGGATATTATTATTTTATTAGTACATTATTAGTAAATTATTATTTTCAACGTTTCTTAAAGGTCATTTGAAGGTCAAAGTGTACCGCATCTCGAACTCGGCTTGACATCAACTAGAACACTGTGAAGTTAAAAATATATGGTGCTATTTAGAAATTATCGATGATCTGCAAAAGACCTTGAAAGAGTTAACTTAACAGTACAACTTTTCTCTCTAACATTTTCTTCTATCTCTAATCCTAAGGGAGCTATTTACGTGGCCTGTTTGTCGTGAATCACCCTGTATATGATAGCGTTTCTACATACTTGTAATCTACGTGCCTAAGGGTGCTTTCTTTTTAATAATGTTTTTTGTTTCTTAATGTTCTTGCTTTTCACTATACCTTGTATTACAATGTAATATCAATTCTGTTCTAATAAATCTCATATGAGATTTCCTAAGTAAAAACAGAAAACAGTTTCTTCAAACGACAACATTTTTTGTGGATACTATAGATTAGTTTGCCAGTGCGCGCTTCAGCGGCCGCTCAGGACAATCGTTAGGGAATTAATGGGTGTGACGAATCAAGTTCCCAGATGGTGCTCGTTTAGGGGCGAAGAAAACCCGCGGCGGAAGTTAATGCCACCCCGGCTAGGTCGTGGGGGCGCGATAACTAAACAATTGAACGCGAACGCGTGAAATACCCGGCCGGGAACGGTCGTCTTTTGTTCCAGTCCTGCGAGTTCAATCTGCACACGCGACGAACGCGTGTCGTAGTTAATTAACACGTTCCTTGTCGCCCGACTCGTGGCCAGTGCATTTATCCACACGTAAAAATTCATTTTCTATAGCGACGTGTCGCGTGTTAAAAAATTTATTGGAATCCGCTTAATCTGTTCTTTGCTTTTCTATTTTCGTGAGCCAGGATTTATTATCACATCAACCACAATAATTCTATGTGAAGAACAATAGTAGAAATCAAGTATTTGACTCGTGTTCTCGATGCTTAGCGTTAGCTTCTCCGTGCGTGGATGTCGATCACCTTGTTGACGCACCGAATGCGCTTTCGGATCTGTTTGATCGCAGTTTTCATTTCACTGGAGAAATCGCTCTGATCTCGTATAACTTTTATGGTTGCTGGTCGAACAGTCACCGAGCTAATAGAGTTTGATGGACAAGTCAAACGCGGACAACTGCTTTCACGTAACTCGGCGTTGCCACTGCAGATCGTCCGGAAAAAAGCGCATGGAACGATTCTCGGGAAAAACCTCGCGATCGATGCGTGTACAAAATCTAAAAAACCATTTACAGAGCCGAAATCGCTTAAATTTAATCCCGATAAACCGAGAGAGCCGTTCAGTCACGTAGTACGTACGTAAGTCTCACTATGAGGAGCCAGTCCGTTACATTTTATTTATTGCAGTCCACGTATCTGTGCAGCTTCGTGTCCGCTACAATTTACACACCACTCCCACGTCTAATGGCGAGTTTATAACCAGTTTTATCACCCGCTTCTTATACACGTGTCCCCCGGTTTTATAACATTTTTATACGTCGTTAAATTAAAATTACAATGCCCGACAAGCATTCTCTCTCTCCGAGTCGCTGAATTTTCCAGCGTCGCAACAATGTCCGGATCGCGTGTCTGCCCACCCTAAACGGGGCCCTAAGTAGATCAACGATCTCTTCACTTTGCAGGCCGTAGTCATTTATAAAAGCGCGTTAATCGTCCGCTGGTGTACGCGTAATTGTTTCGGCGTTACAGGCACGGGGCAACGCCGTTCAAGCTCATCATCTCATCACCGTATTCCGTTTAAGTAATTATTCCGCGTTTACGTAGTTAGCCGCACTCTCGCGCTGGATAACGCGGGCGCAATTAACCGTAGGAGCGAGGTCGCCGGTGTGGAGGGGAGAAAGGGGACGCAATTAACGTCTTCATAACGGAAGAATCTTTCACCCCGAAAATAACGCGTTCGCGTTACGAGGTTCATTAAGCCCTCGGCCTGTAAAAATCGTAACGAGGAACACGCCTCTGCGCTACAGCTTAACGCGCATCGCGCCGCTTAAACGATCCCTTTAAAACGGTCCGCGTCTCAATCAATCGCTGCACAGTCTTCCCCCCTCCGCCTGTCGTTTCATCTTTCTTCTTATCTTTCGCAGCCTTCTAGAAGTTACACCCCCACTTGTTGAATTAAGTAATTGCAGTTGTGCTAAGTTTGTGCTACGTTGTGCTCGAATATTGAAAATACTATATCGTAAAAAGTAATTAGTTACCATAAGTTCTTCCTTTATTGTTTTAAAGGAATTCTTTTGCACAAATCTTAGCACAACCTAGACCAATAGAGAAAATTGATTAAAATGAAATGTGAGGAGCTACTGAGAATATCGATCTAGTTTTAATATTCGAGCATAACTAAGCACAACTCTGTTGAAATGATTTAATTCAACAAGTGTAAGGACTAACTTCTAGGAGACTCTTTTTCAACCTCTGTCTGGCTTTTCATTTTCAGCGATCCCAACCTGTATTGAGACCCGTCCAAACAAGAACAAACACACGAATCTGACGACAAAGATCGCGATTAACGCGGACCATTAATATTTGACAAGTCATGTATACACGCGTTACACGGATGACGGCGATTCGCCGGTGGAACGGCCCACGGTTGACAATGGCGCGTCGATTTGAACGAGCTGCGGCTTAATTAACACGAAATATTTGTCGTCGCGATGGCGCGCTTTGCCAGCGACCGGTAATCGAATTAACTTTCCATCGCGACGCAGTGAACTTAGTTCGCGCTATTATTACACCAAACAACAAATTTGAACAAAACGGATCACACAGTTCCTGCCGGAAGTTCGCAATTGACGTGGGACGAGGGCGCGTGCAAGTTTACGGTTTTCTGAAAAAGTCTAGTAAGTATCGTGAACAACTCGTTTCCACGCATCGAGGCGTTACTATAGACTTCAATACAGACTCGTTAGTAACCTGTGTTTTTCATTTACAAGCAAAAATAACCTGCTTATTTAACCCTCTCACGTTCCTCAGGGTAAAAAATAAAAATGGGTAAATTGTTATCCTGGCCTCTTTTATGCAGCTTATTTTGAGGAGCATATGAGGGTTAAAACATGACAGAATTGTCCTTCCAACCGAATACAAATTACGTTGGTATAAAACACGGTTCCGAGTCTCCTCGTTCGTTTTGCAACTGCTTTTGGGATCACGTCTCAACGACGTCCCGTTTCTGACGGATATTTCGTATTAATTAAGCCGTATGCACAGGTTTCGCGAGCGTAGATTCGCATATCTCGGCAGTGCAGGAGTGGCGAGTTCGAGGACGCCCGCAAAAACAGGAATAGAAACAGTTTGGAATTCATAGATTGAATTAGAGAGGAGACGGATACGCTCCTTGCGAGCGTGTACAACGTTTATCCGCCGGTATTCGCGATGAAACGATGAACAGTCAACGATTCTTTCCGACCGTCCAAATAAGCATGCAGTACAACGAATAGTTTCGCCCATGATACGAAATGAAATACATGCTGCAAGCAGAAGTAACCTGGTTTATTCGATTCTACCGGAACAAACCACCGTGGCCGGACTGCAGACCACTGTGCCGCGTTTAATTCAGTCTTTGAACGTTCTGTTTGCAATGGCGACCATAACTGACTCGCCATCGTTTCGAAACAATTAGTTTCTTTGGTGTACTGTTATTTGGCAAGCCGAATCCTTTTAACCGAGCTCGTAGTCGGTTTCGAGTAGTCTCGACCGTTGCCAACTGTAAGCGAGTTGCCAGATAGCCGTGGTTCGCGCACGGTCATCGAATTCGATTGAACTTTGCTACCGTTATTGAATGGAAATCGATGTTGCGCTTCCCGGAGACGGTGTTCGAATGTTTAAATGGACTCGTACGGTTTTGTGTATTGTTTTGTATCGTTATTTCGTATGCTGTCCAGAGAACCGTTCACCACTTGTTAGAACGATTCATAATACGACCTCTTCAAACTGAATCGGTGCGTTCTATGATTTTACGCGATCTTTCAATTCCGTGTATGTATAGCGGGTGTACAAAGTGTTCGTATACCTTTTAATATAGAATAAGTTTTCTATAATTGTACCGAGCGACTTGATCTCTTTATCATCAATTAGAAGCATTGGTTTACCAAGTGATCTGCAAACATCTTCCAAAAATTACAATTCACAAGGTTGCATGCAAAAATAAGAAGCATTTCTTTTAATTTTCTTATAAGAGCCCTCAATCAAAATTCCAAACACATATTTTGTAGATCTATGCTTGGTACACGCATGCTGAAAATTTTACATTAAATTATTATACCGTACTGTATACAGCACGGTATTAGGCTAATTTGCCGTGTAAATTAATCTGATTTTCTCGGAAAAGAATGCGCGAGAGGACGTCAGAAATTCGTCTGCGAAATAAGCAGATCAACAAATGTACGGATTAGCTGGAATCAAGAACAGCGTCGCGATGCGTCGCGTCGGCGTAATGCGTCTCGGGACGCGAGATTTATCCGTCGACGGGGAAATGAAAAATGTTTCATTCAGATTCCCGGGGTGGTAACCCCTCCGCTGCGAGGAGGCGATAATTCGCACACGGCGTTAATGGACACGGATCCAATTAAAGGCGACGGGAGAAACTTTTCCGGGCGTATATTCGGCGGCGTTAAGTGCGTTTTAAAATTCGACGCACGTACCCGCCAGGACGTCCGTGGATCCTTATCGCCGGTGATGTAATAAAATGGGGCCCGAGTATTGTTCAATTCGTAGGACGAGCGAATGGAAGAAAGAACTCGTATTTCACGCTGGGACTCGGCTAAAAACTGTTCGTGCCGGATTCGAGAACCTTGAGAATAAAATCTGAAGTACACTAACGTCCATAAATCACCGGACGCTCGTCTATCTTCGACAATATGTTAATTAAAGAGTACTAGCTTCCAGATTGATTTGATCGTTTTGTTTTTGATTATTCAAGAAAATAAGTCCTTTGAGAACAAAAAAGAGTGTTGTACTCTACTCTTTCTGCTAGTTTGATGATGTAGACCAGCATGTAACTCGGTTATTGAATTATGTTTATAACATTTCTTTATGTATGGGTGCTTAGATCGACTATAAACACGGATATCAGGCCGGTATGAAGAATTTACACGAACACCCTTGTGCGGTTTCAGGTTTCGTGGAAGCTCGGTGTCTAGAAGAGGTTCGCGTGCTCGCTTCGAGAGCTGCCCGAGGAAACAAAATCAATTGGTCGCTAAAGGTCAGTGGGCTCATAGCTAACGTCGAGTGGCCGCTCCTCGACTTTCCGCTGAGATCTTTTCACGCGACAGAGACGAGCACCGCTCCGCTATCCGCTCGATTAATTAACCCTCGAGCGCAGCGTTCGTTCTGTCCGATCCACCGAGAACAGCGTTAGAACTTTCGTCCCGTTTCACTTCAAAAGCGAGACTAAAAAATTGGGGATTGCATCCCTGTCGACTTCGAACAGTGACGCAAAGAAAGTTAGCTTTGAACGAAATGTGGGAAAGTTGAATGCAATCACGGGAAACCATTGTTTGTCCTTATACGTGCATGTTACGAGCTGTCTGAGGGCTTATTCTACAGAGAAAGGTTGATCGCTCGTTCGGGACGATTCAA
The DNA here is from genome assembly GCA_963971365.1 of Lasioglossum villosulum. Taxonomy (NCBI): domain Eukaryota; kingdom Metazoa; phylum Arthropoda; class Insecta; order Hymenoptera; family Halictidae; genus Lasioglossum; species Lasioglossum villosulum. The sequence continues at coordinate 2,087,662 of OZ020497.1, read as the reverse complement.
GCTAAATTGACTGTCCCTGTCAACTATGGGCACTGTCGCTGCGTCCACAAAAAAATAGTATCCCTTCACGATCTCTGTCAGAGTACAGAACCAAGAATGGGCTTAGATCGTGACTTGCACCTATCGCAACGATCGGCTGATTGCAACAAACGCACGAGGGATTAAGACCCTTGCGTAGGTCTCATCAAGGCGGATGATCGTCCCGAGACGTTGCACTCGTTAAGCTGGCGACCCGTCGATTCATCGTGTCCCTCAACAACAATGACACGTGACGCGGGACGAAACATAGCACGGGGGTTGATGCAAAGACAGGTCTGATCTATACGATGGGATCGATGGTTGAACCGGCACGGTGGTGGCGGTCCCGGGGAATAGGGATTGATGGAAAAGCCCTCTAGTGGGAAACGTGGGTGGTGCAGCCGCAAATTCATCATCATTACACACAGTCGCCATTATCGTGTCGGAGTCGAGGATCGTGGCAAGACAGGCACTCGGGATGGTGGGGGGATACATCGAGTATTAGCGAACCGATCCATTTGAAGGGATCGATGATTACGCGCGGAATTTCCGAGCGCGTGGAGGGAGGAGGTGGTCGGAGAAGGAAACGGGGATTCTATCGCGATGATGGTAACCCTCCGGTGGCTAATACGGGGTATGCGGCCACGTACAAAGCATTTATTAGAATGCAGGATCCGTCTCGCTACGTTACTGTGTTTCGAGGTGCCAGCACGCCGTGGTAATTACCCTCCCCCTACGTCAGAGGAACTCGCCTCTCGGCTGCGGCGAGAGAGTCTTCCAATCGAGGCCACGGCGCACCTGTACAGCACCGGATGCTAATCGAATTCCGTCAGCCAATCCGAAACACGGTGAACCCGTGCTCCGGACGAGGGACTGGTCCTCTGTCTCTCTCTCTTATCCTCTCGCTGTACTCTCTCTCTCACCGTTCCTCGATCAACGCCAGACACCCCGAAATATTTCGGATGGAATTTTTCGATGGCCTGCACGGACCATCGTCCACCAACGACCGTGCGGTTCGCCGGCCGGACCGCCGCGCAATTTATAACAGCGCCGTTTGAATTTAGCGGCGCGCGACGAGTCGGCCGTAGAATTTTAAACGACCCGCGACGCGACCCGCCGACAGTTCCTACAATGTGTCACGTACCGCGCGATTTGTCGCCGCACCCCGCTGCAAGAGATAATCGATACCAACGACGGCCACGGAGATCCTCTCCGGACCAAGTGTTTCGAACGAACTTTCGACCGTTCTTTCGTGTTGGAATTCAACGACGCCATAGCGCCAAGGTACGGTAATCCCTCAAATACTGTCCAACAGGCGTACTTTGGGCAGACAACGTTTGCACCCAAGACTTGTTTTTCTGATTTATGGCAAACTATCCGCAACCGCGAATGACTGCCCGAATTACCTTTCGAGCGGGTTGACGATTCCTTGCTGTGCGTGGGATAAAAAAGAAGGTTTTTGCGAGCTCCACAATTCCTTGGGTGAACTATCGGACTGACGTGTATGAATCAACCTTTAATCAGAAAAATGCCAGAATACGCATAATAGCTGTGTTTCTTATTTTAAACAACGTACACGGAATAAAGGTTATATCCAAGTGGGCATCGACCCTGGATCAAGTTCACCTTCTAACAGTTCGAAAAACGAGAAAGAAAGTCTAAACGTGTGTGATCTCCTTTCGACTATTCCAGGGTATTCGTAGGGTCGAGATATCCACAGGATTCACGGCCGCGAGCAAGGGAATTCGAACTTGGCCGAACACTTCCAGATACGAAGTTGGCTCCCAGGGACAATTTGTAACTCGTAGAATTGACATTGACGCCCCGAAAGTTTGCAGACGACACGCCTTGACGAATAGATCCGCGACACTCGCGGTATCATCCTTCTGGAATTCGATTGGACTAGCGGCGAAACTAAGTCTCGTGCCTCGGAATCACCTGTTTCTGATCTTTACGCTTCCGCATAATATAAATTACGTCTAGTAATTGAAATTAACACTTTACCAACCGGAAGCCTATTAATAGGATTTTTCAATAATTGCGTTGTACCAAAAGAAAGTGTGTTGAGGACGATTGCGGCCTAAATTGGCCTTTTATCTAGCACTTTCGATAACTGAAAAATCCCATCTCTGCAATCCTGGAAACTAGAGCCTACCCTTTTACTGTCGAGCGTTTCCGCGTCTGAAATAGAGTCTGTTAGTCTGATGGAAAACTCGCGAGCGATGCTATCTATCCGAATAGAGAACTCGTCGCTTCCTAACCCGATGGAGGCCTGGAGGTAGAGCTATCTATCCAAATAAAGGACTCGTAGGTAAGACTATCCAACAGGCTAAGTATTCTCCTCTTTCTTTCGGTAGCTCTAGCCGTCACCGTGGAAACTCTGTCTTTGATATCCAGTCTAGCTTTGTCGATTCTCTATTTATTGCACAGTTTGACCCGCATGGTGTCAATGTTACCTGTGTTCGATCTCTCGATAATAATAGGGAGCGATTGTAACGCGCTCGTGCCAGCGGAAATTTAATCAAGAGACTATTTCGCGGAGAGTTACACTTATCCGGGATTGATTCGTTCGGCGTAATCGGACTGTTCAGTCGCCACCATTGTGTCCGTGGTAAAAACAATTAGTTGACCGGGCGAGGTCTCTCGAAACTTGGAGTCTCCGACGACTGGAACTTGAACAACGGGAAGCAGTCTAGTCGTTAGTCCTAACGCGGTTTCTTCGCCGATGAAAAGGGCCAAAGAAGACGGTCGAGGAGTGATCGAAGCGAAAAGGGCTAATTAAGGTTCATCTATACTATACGGTCAGACAAACAGACAATGCTTGAGATAGAGATAGCGCACGGCGATCTATCGACGCGCGCCGCTTGCAGGAACGAAAAAGACAATCCGTCAATCCGGCAATTATCCAGCAATATGAAAACCGCGATAAGTTTCCGTGGTCCCGACCGGTTTATTTACTCGTGGGGCCAGTTTTAATCCAAGCCTCGACTTTTAATCCAATGCAAATAGACGACGGCCGCGGGTGTAACGAGGAACGCTCGAAACTAACGACAAATCGAAAAACCGGCCTCCAACCCGAGTTTACGAAGTTCGGCTCGCGCCTTTTTCCCCTTATTCTGAAGCTGCGGTGCCGGTGTCGCGTCCGCTCCTTTTTCTCCGCTTTCCGAGGCTTTCCCGCTTTATTCGCGGACGTCTAATGACGCTCTCGTTCAGTGGTCTGTTCCACGCCCGCTTTTCTCCCTTTTCTCTCCGTTTCTCCACCGCGACGGACCTTCTCCTCTCTCATCTCTCTGTTCCTCGATTTTCTTTATTTCGCCGGCAGAGCAGGCCGGCATGTACCGCCGTGTGTTCTTTAACCTTTTGAACCTGTCCTTCCAATTAATCTCTGTAAGCAGGATAAAACGAGTACGCGCCGGGACTGCGGAACACACGGAAAGAAAGCGCTTCCCTCTTTCTCCCTTTCACTTGGCTGCTCTTTTTCTTCGTGGCCCGTGACTCGAGAAACGTTCGTTGCCGCGTTTAAGATTCGGTTTACGAGCTCGCGCTCCCGGGGCTTTTCTTGGTCCAGGGGCCCGTGTAACGCGTGCAATCCTCGCCGAGGAATTTCGACGCGGCTGGGAGACCGTGATTGCTCTCCTCGCCTGCTCGCCTTTTAATTTTTAATGTTTGCGCGCGGTCGCAGCAAGCGAGTAGCCCTCTCTCTCTCTTCCTCTATCTCGCTCGTCGCTTGCATTATAAATTACGCGATTCCCAGCGCGATGAAAACGAACCCTCCGGCTCCAGGTGAGTTGGACGAGCACCCACGCGATCCCGAACTGCTCAGAGACTCGCCGAATGAAAGGGAACGCTCGTAAATACGTGCTCGTTAAACGCGCAACCCTGTGTTGCTCTCTATTTCCCATAGATCCGCGTGGTTAAAGAGTAAATGCCCAACACCCGACTTTAAACGAGACCGAGTCCCCGCGCGTGTGCTACCCAATACTCGCAGAGGCTTTCTTTCATCTTCTATCCAATCTCCAGACTTATCCCGATGATCCTGAAAAACATTTCGTCGACCGGCCTGCCGCACCGAGCTGGGATCACCAATCCCCCGGCTTATATGTCCCGCGTGCCAACTCGCAAGCCCAGATTACTAGACGGCGATAAATTAATTCTTTCTAATTCTGTTTCTTCCCCAGGCTGTGTTTCCACACCGTTTAACCCTCCTGCAGGCTTATGCTCTCGAAGTCACTGAGCGATCGTTGACAAAATCTCTGCTCCTTTGCTCGGACAGCGGTCCACGCTTCGATCATAATTTTAGCGTGTTTATTGTACCAATACAAACCACTTTCCCCCTCTCCTTTATATCTATATTCACAATTATGTGAATTATGTGAACAGAACAAAATAATTTTTTATTATTTTTGTAGTGAAAAGATTTTTAATAAAAATAACTAATAATAACAAAAAATATAACACCAATAAAAATTGCCGCCCCTAAAAGGCTTGCGCCCCGGGGGGGAGCAACGCACCCATGTAGTCCTTTGGTTAGGGTAGTCCTGTAGAGGGTAGCGAGGTGTTAGCACCCCGTGGGCAATAATTGTTATAAATAGACTGCGGATTTGTATAAATTAACCGGGTGAAATCTAAGAATATTCTCACGTTGTTTCCAACGTAGAAATATCATAAAATTTTATCTTCGCAATCTTTTTTTCCGACTGCATTCGTACTTCGGGACAAATTCTGCAAGCATATTTTCACGCGTTACATTTCTGTTACTCCGTTTCTAATATTTCGCGTTTCAGCCTGGGCAGTAAGACGTAAAAGTATCCAAGGACCGCGAAACCGTGGCAGTTTCGCTTTAAGAACAGCATAAAAACCCGTTAAGGGAGAAACTCAGGGAATAGATACCGAAGCAGAGAGCATCGCAAGGGTTAATTTGCGGAGCAGCTCTCGTTGCGAAAAGAATCGCGTACACGCATCCGGATGAATCCGTTCCTAGTGAAACGACATTCGGAAGCCAGGGAATTTTCCATTTAGCCCGGCGGATCGCGAAACTTCGAGTCCGCGGATTACAGGATTCCTGAACGGCGTACTCGGGTCAGGGATGCAATCCTCACGCTAAGTAATATTCGTGGATTTCCTTCAGGAACGGCCGGCAAAACTGAAATCTACGGACTGGCGAAAAACGCGCGGCTACGTAATGCTCGCACAGGGATTCCGCGTAAGTATACTTAGTAAACTCGGTACGTACAGTCGCGAACGATAGTTTAAGACGAAAAGCAAACAAGAAAGTCATTCTTTAATGCATACGGAAAACGTAAAACAAGGCATTTATCGTTTTGCAACAGAGAACGTCTTGTTAGCATCCCTAGATTCTTCTGAAATTGTTGTTGCTTCATATTTCATGTACAGCAGCGAACTGTGAACTTTGTTTCACACTGGAAAATATCAATTTTGAAGCAGTTATTTGATCGACTAAAAATTTATTTGCGTCGGAGTCGTACAAAGCTTCATGGAAACATTTGTGTAAAAAAACGTGGTAAAATGGAGAAATTTTTGAGCCAAATAGAAATTGATACATTCGCGATCTGTTTAAAAGGTCGAACACGATATAACAGTATTTTTAAATTCTACTAATATTAGTACCGTTTTAAATTATACCTACTGATTTTTGTCATAAAATGCATATAATTCGCCCAGGGACTCTTCGACTTGCATAAGTCGAGGACTTACTGCGCTGATTTTTCCCATGAGCTCATTAAATCCGCAGTCTAACGGAAGAAATAATAAAATTGTAATTGATCGTGCGAAACTTTTGCCCGCTGCTGTATGCTTGGGCAGCGGGACGTAAAGTTCGCGATAGAGACGGACAAAGGAAAAGAGAGAAGTTTTTAGCTTGCGGTGCGCGTTGAAACTTGGGGAATGATCTTCGCTGCCGGCTGCCGTTGCTCATATCCCTAAAAGGGTTGGAATAAAGGAGCCGCGGATGCGTCGCGAGCTCGGATCGAACCCGAAACGAAATCTCGCGTATCTTGAATCAGCTACTCAGCGGGGATCGCAATGGAACTTCAGCAGCCCGCTGGAACAGAACATTCGCGAGATGCTCGCGAAAATCTCTGCCAGCTGTGATTCGGATATTCTGAAATTTCTCGCGACGAGTAATATACGGCGTCCTTTAGTCAACGAGGAAAAACAGCACCGGGAACTTTCAATTAGCGAAATGAGACGCTCGTTGAAATCACAGGACTGACCTGGATCGTTGTCGGATTCATGATCGCCGCGAAAAGTGTTTTCGAACTGCAACAAATTTTCAAGACGTCAGAAGAGAACGATCGATCGATCGGTTGTAACGCATTGACGGTAATAGATGACGTTCACTGTGTTTCCTATTCTGTACGGTTCATTCGATATGTCTTGTTAAAGTTTCTCAAGAAGTTCTATACGAAGTCTCAGCTCCGGGAAAGTTTCGTGATAGGAATACCACACCTTTGAAATGTTCTTTGACACGTCGTACTTTCTGCGCGGAGGAAGCGCGACAATACCTGTTGACGTAAAATATCTCCAGATTCCATAGGAGGCACTCGAACTGCGACCGACAAAATCGAATCGCTTTTTAGCGAAACTTCTCTGGGCGAAATTAATCACCGCACCTCGGGAGCTTGAAACTCGCGTTCTTAAATTGAATTTAAGATTGAAATTTAAGTTCTTTACGTCAACATACTGTAACTCTCCAAATTAATTCATTAGTCTCGTGATTCTCAAGTAATACTGACTAATTATGTCGATAATGACCCAGTCTAACCCAAACCAGCAAAACCGAGTCGCTTTAAAATCGAAACTTTTCCGGTCCCGTATTCGCAAGCTGAATTGCAACGAATCCTCATGAAAGTTACTTTTTCCGTCTGACTCTCGAAATTAATTCGTTAGTCTCATAATTCTCCAGCAAAAATGACCAGAATCAGCATGGTAATTCCAGGTGAAGATGCTAGTACTAAGGTAGGATCACGAGCGACTTTAGATCTTGGAAACTCTGGTTGCTCGACGACTTAGCCAGCTTTGCCGTTTCCCCTGAACGAAGTCTTTGGCGGCGCCGTGTTCTAATTCGCCTAAATCCAACGAGTACGAGTCCCGCGTACCGGTTCCTGTTGCGTGCGGCAGGAGAATCGAATCTTTATTATATTCGCTGGGCCCCTGGAACGTATTTTAGCAAACCCGAACCGGAATATAAAGCTATTACCGGCGTCGGTTGATCGAGTGCTCGAGTAGTTTCTCTGGTAACGCGCAGGCCACTGCCGCACCGGTGCAGTGTAGGATTTTAGCGGCCTCGCTGCGTTGCTGGTAAGCGAAAACCTCTGTGATAGACGGCACGCCGGTTGTTTATCAATGTTACTCGATATTGGGCCCCGTGTTTTCCCGTTTCCGCCGCGAACGATGACGCGCAACGTAATATACAGCTGCGTCGGCGTGTACAAAACCCCGAGAATTATTGCCCGCCGCGCCGCGTCTAATTCCGTAACGGAAACGCAATACGTCCTCCGACGAACAACAATGCCCGCCGTTTCTCGCGAATTCTAAGATGCCGATCTGCAGTAAACGGAAAGACTTAGACTAAGGATGTTCGTGCAATTTTCAATGTCTGCACACAAATTTTCAGGAAGTGGGAACGAATCAAATCCGAAATAAATCAAAATCAGACTAAATCCTGTCGAGTTTGGTATTCCAGTATGGTTCAATATTTAATTTTGGCGTCTTTTTAACGGTAAAGGGTTTACATTATTCTTCTTACGATTATCGAAATGATGAGATTACCAGCGTGGAAATTGATTGAATTAATTTCTTTATCGAAGCACACATTGTAATAAAAATTGCGCGAAATCTAAGTGAATGGAGCCTCGGCAAGTCTGCAAGCTCAAACGTTTTCATCGGATTTGGTGCTCGGTAGGTTTAGTTTTAAGAGTATCCGAATATTAGTGATAGAGATTTCGAATAAAATAGTATCGATGCGACTACACGAGATTCGTAACGCTAATTTCTCACTGTTGGCAATTATAAATCAATATTGCTCGGGGTGTAAGCTCTAGTACTTAGGAGCCACACCTACCCTGTCTCCGGTAGTTTCCTCACTTTGTCTTGATTAAAGCCTACATTCTGTGTGCCGCTATATTAACGGAAGCTTCTGAGGAGAGCAAAGTTCGGACTCGATATACAATGTAAACGGAATTTCTAGTTGGTAACGCGTAATAATCATTAAATTGAACCTGAAATTCTAATCTCGATTTTAACACCGGTAACATTAACAAATGTAATTTCACAATTTGTGCCTATAGTGTTGTATTCGGAAATGTTCATTATATTAACAACGTATATTGATGTTTCAGCGCATTGATTCGATCTAACGTTCCTAAGTAATTTTGCAAATTACTATAAAATTTTCGACGTTTCGGTCTAGTTTCAGACCATTTTCAAGAAAAAATTTTTTTTATATTTGAGTCAATCATTTTGTAACCACGTGTTGGCAGCCTTCTAGAAGTTAGCCCCCACTTGTGGAATTAAATAATTTCAACAGTTGTGCTGAATTGTGCCGTGTTCGTGCTACATTGTGCTCGAATATTATAACTATAATATAAAAAATAATGCCAGTAATATACAAACTGAGGTAAACGTTATGATTTGAAAAAGGCAGCGTCGTGATTTGAAGAGAAAACCAATGTTCATTATATTAATTATCCTAGACTATAAGTTGACTTTGTAATGTTAGCAGTGCACAGCAATGTGCATGCTGCTAATAATCATGTGGGGTTTTACAGCATACTAAGAAAAAAGTAACAAAAGAGTGCATCGTGGAAAAATCAATATGCAACGGCTGGGAGTATGGATATCCGAAGAAGACGCGATTTGGTTAAATTCGGAGAAGCAACATTCGCCGCGAGAAGAGCGACAGATTTTCGCATTTTCATAATCCACCGACGAAATTCTCTCCGCGATTTCGTTTTGTTTTCGCAGGGAGGATGATCCCGGCAGCGGGGATCGCCATTTCTACGGGCCGGGGCCGAGTGTATCGATACACTAGGGGATCGGGAACCCTATAAATCTGTGAGAGGATGGTTCCAGGGGTGCGAAAATGTAGAGATAGAGAGAGAAAGAGAGAGAGAGAGGGTGAATGGAGGTGTCAGGAGGAAAGGTGACAGCCAGTGACGTCGGGAGGTTGGATCACGACGGTGCTCCGGCATCCACCGACACTGCGGGATAGGGGATCGGAAATTCGATTCGGCGATCGTGTAAGTTTCCACGCGAACAACCAGCCCTCGCATTCGCTCCCGTCTTCGCGTGTGGGAGGCTCGGCTTCGGCTGCTTTACGCAGGACCGCGAATCTTATTGAAACTTTCCACTCGGCGTGGCATTCGGCTGCCACGGGATACGTCCAGCAGCCTCACGAAAAGTTCGCAAGTTCCGCGGCCATCGTCGTCGGCCCCGGGAAAACCCAGAAGCGAAAATCTCGGCGACGATCCGATCGCGACAGGCCCGGCACAAATTGTTCCAAGTAGTTCCATTCCATTTCCGGCTACCCTGGAAATTTGGCAAGCGTCTGCACTATTCATTCGACCGTCTTGCAGAATTATCGGCGAACGACCCAACAGAATCACAAATGGAGGGCTCTTTTCCTATATCCACGCTCCGCTGACCCGATTATGAGCCTCGCTATTCCTGCCACTTGATCCGGACTACGCTCTAAATATAAACGTCCATTCCCATCCTCTTTTCACTGTTTCACCGCCGGTACGGAAATACTGACGATCCTGTCAAATCCGGGCAATTTGTTTAACGCGACTAACTCATTTACCTTCGAGAGGGGACGCTTGAGGTAAAAAGCCAGTAGCTTCAATCTTGTTATATCGCGCAGATTCTACACTTTGGTACATTAGTAAAGCTTCTAACAACATTTCAGAATCCAACTTGAGTTTGCAAGAACCCTCGTGTCGATTCGAGCTAGTTTTCCGGAAATAAGTTATACTGATCCGTTATTTGCAGGTCAATTTTCTCGGAACTTCGTGACTTTAATTCTGGAAGAACCTGAGACGTAAACAATTTTTACCGTTGCTACACAAAAAAGTCTGTAAAGTCTGTAATATCGAATGTAATATATGTTTAAAAAAAACAGTGAAGTAATAGCAACACCAAAATGTTTTTAAATAACTTTTAGAAATTTAGAAAAATGAAATTCATAGCACGGAAGTTCAAAACTACACCAAACGTCTATTACCTCAACCTGACACATTGTTTCTTAAAGAAATTCCAACAAATAAAACATTGAAAGTAAACCGCGCTTAAAACGAGCAAGAGGACGAATGAGCCGATAGATACATAAATAAACAAAGGAGACGGAAATCGAAAGGAAAAGGCAACGAAAAGACGCGCCCGCAGACTGTCGCAAGGATAAATGTAAATAAACAAACAGATAAATAAAACATTACAGCAGCAGGGTGACCTGGTCGGACTTTGAGCGAACCGCTCGCTCTCTGCTCCGCTGGTTACTGTATAACGGATTACGACTTGCTCATCTCGAAATCACTAAAAACTTCTTGCTGTGAATGAAAATTCTTCTGACATCTTTACCGTTGTACAAAGCGTTGCGAGAAAAAACGCTACGGAATGTCTCAATACCAAAAAATTGAATTTGCGCATTAATTGAGCTGTGCAAGTAATAGAAACATTACAAGAAATAAAATTCCATTTTGGTTTTCCAATCTGCAGCTATTGGAGACCATACAGGCATACGAAAGATATCAATTTTCTTCTGTTTTAAGAAACTATAAAATAAATTAACCCCTAACAAACCACAGATATATCAATTTAATTTTTCGATCGTAGAAATTTGATAATAATTGTGTTAAACATAAAACAAGTTTTAATTGAACCGAAACGTTGGGAGTTTATTATTTGTAAAATTGCTTGTCTTATATAATTGATCGAACCTGTGCGCCGACATCACCAAACAATAATTCACAGCTATATCATCATCGTTTCCGAAGAAAAGTTGCGAACAGGGAAAAATTACTTCCTGGCAAGAAAGATGTTTGCCTGATTTGTATTATTATCAAGAAAAAACGCTGCCTGGCTGGCGTGTCGTAATCTGCGGACTAATTCCCATCGTAAACGCGTGAGGTCCCATGAAAAAATCGCGTGAAACTCCGTTTATGATCTCGCAGCCAGTGCCGAGCACCATAAGAAGCGGCGCATGATTCAACGGGATTGTGTAGCGGGTGGGGCAAAGAAGGGAAAATCTCTGCGAAAGCAATTATAGGGAACAGTTCGAATCCCGGACAGGAAAATCTCGAGCCGTGACTTTTATTTCAGAGGCCGTGACGCGCGGTAGATCCTTGTAAAAGACGCCGGTGGCAGGGCGGCGACGGATAATCTCCGACGGGAAGTAATGTATATCCGGTTGAAATCTGGCTGCAGTAAAAGAGAAGTATGCCACGGCGGTGCAGCAGTAGCAGCGGGAAGAAAATGTGCGGGTTTATAGATGAGATCAATGATATTGGAAATTGGTAGAATCCAACATTCGGTAAAATTTCTACGTTCGAACGAGCTCTCCAACGCCGCGCCGGTCGTTCCATTCGATAAGAACAGCCGCCGCCACCCCCGCGACTTGCTTCTGCACGTAGTGGAAGGCACCCCCGTTAAGAAGAACGACGCATGAATAGCCGCGTGTTACGACGATGCGAGCCACCCTCTTGAAAAATCAACCCCGATCCACGCCTTTCGGCTATTCCTCTAACGTCCTGGCCCAACCTCTGCCCTATAATTCTATTAGATCCCGCAGAACGAATGCTCCCTACGCGAACCACCCTTGGCTCTCCTACGCTCGCCGAATAACATTATCAAACCGTCGTTCTTTATCCGCTGCTTTATTCCTCGGCTACATTAGTAACGAATATCCGCGGGGAACAGTTTCAACTCCTGGTTTGATCATTGCCAACTGATTGTACTTCCTGCATGTACTACAGAGTGTTCTGATGGCAAGAACAGGCTAGTAAGGTGAAATGCCCTAAGCCTGGACAGCATTTTTTGCTAACAAAAAAATAAGGCCCCTGGGCGGTGGGGTTGTAGTGGGTATGGCATGTGCTAAAGGTAAGATAATTCCCCAAATTACAACAGAGGGGAAGCCGAATCTCACATTACCCCCCACGACCAACATCAGGAGGGGGAGGGGTGCGTAATAACATTTCCCCACCGTGCTTAAACAAAAAAGGGTGTTCTTATGAAAATAAATGAATAATATTTAAGTTTATTTAATTCAATTAAGTTTATTTAAGGTTTATTGATAAAGGTTTACCCCTACCTCATAGGTTTCTTAGTACCGACAATGTGTATAACTTCTTCGCCATTAATCCTTACCTGAAACAGAAAGAAAATTTCGATTAATTATATGTCGATGTTGTCTTCAACACAGAGTTGTATTTTATTGATTGCGTTCATAATGGAATAGACTCCTCTGGCGAACCTCCTTGCAGCGTGGCAACACAAACAAATGCCGAGTTACATTATCACGGTGGAAAGTCGGCGTGTTCAGCAATGGCATCAGGCATTAATTTCAGTTAACGTATCTGTCTGGTTTTACCGGAGGCAGAATATTAGGTGTATCTCGGGCCAGGATTTGTGGCAGCAGTAATTAGAGACAGACGGAGCGAGATGGAGGGGAGGAAGAGATAAAGGATCAGATACCGAATATTAATTTCCAACTGAATATGTCAAGGCTTGGCTTCTTACGCCGGGAACAACCATGGAGGAAGTTTGCGTCGCGAAACGAGCGAAGTTTCCAGTGTTTCGATACCTAATTTTCCTGCTGGAAAATAACGTGTTGTCGATCATCAGAAAATGTTCGTCGCACCACGTCATGCGTTCACGAAGAAAGCAGTGCAACGAATAATTAATACAACGTGAAACGCGACGAGCACAGATCGGATTTCGTTTTTCCGTCAACGGACATGGCGCGTGACAAGTTTTTCAAAACGAGGAGGCTGGGAAAAACGGAACAGCCTCGATGTAAATTCAATTAACATTACACTGCGAATGGTTTTGCCGTATCGCGAATTCTCCCGGTATGTAAGCGTCAATCAAACTTCTGTTCCAGGACGCCGTCGAAGTTCACGTGCGCCATTTGCGACGAACTTGGATAGCTCTTCGGAACACGCTGCAACGAGTGCCACGAGAGCAACGAAATCCTCTCCGCTTCGAAATATTTTTTTGAAAACGCGAGATCGAAACATTGAAAAGGGGGTTTTTCTGTTCCAGACGCTGTTTTCAAGATTGGTATTCAGCTCTCTTTTTACAGGAACGCGCTGAAATGTTTTTTGAAATGTGTGCTCCGTTTGTATTGAAATGTCAAGCTTTTATTAAACATTCTTGCTATGAAAAAACGCGAAAACTTTCGACGCTGAAGTAGGCCTAAATTTTCTGACGAGTTTAACCTTCTCTGTGTGCACTGCTGTTCTAACGATAACTGTGTAGGGGGGTGTAATTCACTGGCATTACTGGGAACATCGAATACTCAATTTAATAACGATAAAACTTTAAGACGATAAAACTTTATCTCTAGATTCTCTTGCACCGATGAATAACGATGATTAAAAAGTACATTTAATGTAATTTATCCGAGCTTTCTAGAGAGTATAAATCGCAAAGACGTTTACACCCAGAAAGAAATGACACCGGACGAATGAATTTCTTACTCGTTTTATTATTAAATGGCGCACGTTTGCTGTTACTTCGTTGATACGAAACGTGATCTTAAACGACGTGGCGAACATAAAAATCTAAAGAACTTTCCTTCGTAAAGTCTTCCTTCATACGTTTATTACAAATAAAAATTCACTGCTCGTTTTCAGTTCCGACGAAGATATAAAAATTTGTCTGTCCAAGGAAAGGAAACGAAATTCGTTAAGACTCTTAATTCGAGAGTCAATCGAGATGAAATCTAATACCTTGGCGAGTTTCTTTGTTCATAATTGTAAAAATGATAACTCTCTTAATCCCGGTAGCCGAATATTTCTAGCCTCGAGGGGTTCAGCGTGAAGTAGCCAGCACTCGAGAAGAAATAAATTTCCAAGTTGAAGCTCTAGAAGTGGAGGTGCTCTTAGAGCGGGAGAATATTATTAGGAGGTGCTCTTAGAACGGTCTGGGAATATTATCGACGTCGTTAAATTTCGAAAAGTCGATGTTAATCGCGCCCGAGGAGCTTCCTCGAGAGAGGTCGAACGACCGGCCGAAATAAATTCAAGACAATAACCAGAACTTCGTCTAATCTATCAGGCGTCTCGCACGCAGATTACGTCCGGTCACTGCGCGTGGTATTAAACAGCGTAATTATCTTGCTTAACGACGCCCCCGGCTTTAAAACTTCAGAAGAGGGCGCCGCCGCCTCGCGGAAGACTGTAATTAATTATAAGATATTGTGAAGGTAAACTGACTCCGGGTCAGGTACAATAGAACAGCACAGAAAGGAAAGTTTTCTGAAAGAGTAGCTCCAATGTGGGGCTATTAATCGAGCCCGTTGAGAGTTATCATCGGATCGATCGTGCAGTCGCACAGTAGACTATTTCGCCGAAAATTCGATCTCCAAACATTTGCGTTTGTCATGAAATTTTCGTTCAACGTCTGAGGAACGAAGCTTCGATATTACATGAAATCCGATTAACGTTATCCGCCGAATAAAAATGACCAAAATTTTTCAAACATTGTAAACTATCGGTTCGGTTTGGGCCAGCATGGAACTCGATTGTAAATTTATACACTTATAAACAAAAATTTTTTTACACATAGCAAACCTGCATGGAGTCAGTTCGCTTTTAATAATTTTCCAATTGCATTGCACATAAACATGTATTATAATTACATTTTTTTTCAGACGCAAAATTCTCTTGAAAATGATCCATACTTGGATCGAAATGTTATTAAATTGTAAAGCGAAATGGACCCATCTAAAAAGGGTCTAAAGAGCTTCGATAAAAAAATAATCAAAATTAATGATAGATCCGAGCGCGTCGCGCGCGGAAAACAAATCCGTCTCCATTCTATCGTCGCGATTCTTCGGCGGTTTTCATCCCGGGCAGAGTACACACGGAACGAGAATACATTTAATCCGGGATTTCCATGGTTCAGAAAGGAGCGGGAAGGTCAACTGACCCAGTCTCTATATTTGACAAGAGAACGAACCCCCGGACCGCACCGACCGAAGCTAAACAAGAGCCCGGCGAACGAAGCGGCGCGGCGCGCGGGCAATCAGGAATTAATTAAAGCGGTTCGGGTGATGGATCTAAACGGCACGAAAGAATTTTGAAACCGCGATTTGTCTCGTACCCCGTGGGCACGAACGGTTCGAGGACCTTCCAACCCCTCCTGAAACTTGCCCGAGCTACGAATTCCGATCCCATCGTCGCGGAACTTAATTAAAGTAAACGAAAAAAAGGAATTTCTGACAACATTTAATCATGTGTCCGGAATACACCTCGTCCGCTCGAACGAGAACACCTACTTTTTACCACGTTTTTTTAAGTGAAACTTCTTTTGGCAGAGTGTGAGCCTAATTCGCGACACGAAAATGCGTAACGAAAGTGGTGGGGATGGTAAGCCGAGCTAGTCTTAAATAAAAAGTGGCTGTAAAAAGTTTTTTAAAAAGTTTCTCGTAAAAGGTTTTTTTTTAATTGGAGAATTATTGCAACATAATTGGGCGGTGTGTAGCCGTCGCAGTCTTTACGCTTCCGAATAGCGCAAATGATGCGTCGCAAACGTAAAAATAGGACTTCTAGTATACTTCCGGTATACGGATTTGCGATACTTCGGACGCTTCAACAACTGTGCGTCATTGTTCCGCACTCGACGACCGCCGCGACACGCTTGAAGTACCTCGCCTCTTATTTCACGAAGATTACCGAAAACAGATGGGACACGTGTCAAAAAAGAACTGCGGGAACTTTCTGGCCGGGCCGAGTCGAAAATATGTTAACGGAGGCTGCGCGGTACGGGAACATGACGGCAGTTCTTTGAAGTTGCCACCCCCGTCGACCATCTTTCCTACCCTCTCTTCTCTCTCCTTCTTTCTAGCTGCTTCCACGTTCTCTTTCACCCACTAAATCTTGCCTCGTACGCGCCAGTATGCCGACTATGCGGAATAATACAGAGACGAAACAATTCGGGCAATTTATCAACCGAGCTATAAATGTAGAAAATACTGTCTACGTGGGTGGAAGAGTATGGAACTTCTTGCGCAGTCACTATTGTGCTCGGCTGCTTATAGTTTCTTGGCGTTCCTCGCGATTTTACGGCGCGTTTACATGGTGCTCCGCCGTTATATTCATCACCATCATAGCTAGCTGCTCGCTCATGCCAAGCTTCTTAGCATTTCTCGACGATCCTGTTTACACGAGGTGAAAAGTATCCCATCTAACTAATAAGCTTCTAGTATTACAGCTGTTGTGATTAGAGAATGGATCTTCGTGCACAATACAAAATTTTCATTTCGAATTCTAACAAACCGGAGTGAAATGGAAATTTATCTCTACTTAATTATCTTTACTCTTTCTTTAATTATTCCATGCTGTTTACTGCGTTTCGAAGTCTGTTTAATTTCTTTTCTTTAAATGGAACAACGTACTAACGTACATAGCAGCAAGCAAAGAAGCAACCACACGATTAAGCTATAGAACCAGCAGAAACTAGCTGGTTATTGTTGCTCGCTCGCTTCGCGAGCTCGCGGATGGTGTTATTGTTGCTCGCTCGCTTCGCGAGCTCGCGGGTAGGACTGCTCTTGCGAGAGGGTTAGTGGTACGCATTGCTAGTGAGGCATACAGCTATTAATGGTTTTTTTTTATTTTGTGTGTGACTCTCTACGAGCCACACAAAGAACTTCCCGATTCGTTAGTTGTAAGCGGTAATATTAGCATTAACTGCATAATTTAAAAAAAATGAAATATATATAATTACGTTTGTTTATTTGGTGGAAAATTTCCATCCTCTCTTATAAATTGCATTGTTGAATGAACTTCTTTCGAAAAAAACTAAAAAATCTAAAAAACTGCTTGACCAATATGGACCAAAATCTAATCAGCTCTAAGTTACGACGAGGCACATCCATTGCATCATTCATCATTCTGATCGCATTGTTACTTTTTCAGAAAATGTTAACGATAAATTTGTGCACACACACACACACACACGCACACACACGCACACACACGCACGCACGCACGCACGCACGAACGCACACACACACGCACACGCACACGCGCACGCACACGCACACGCAAACACACACACACAAACACACACACATACCGACATTTTGATAAAAAGAGTCTAAAATGAATCCAATGACCATGAAACGTGAATATCTGTTAAAAATTCGATTTTCGATTTTCGGGGTAAAAAAACATTAATAGCTGTATGCCCCACTAGCAATGCGTACCACTAACCCTCTCGAAAGAGCAGTCCTACCCGCGAGCTCGCGAAGCGGGCGAGCAACAATAACCAGCTAGTTTGATTATTGTAAGCGGTAACATTAGCATTAGCTGCATAATTGAAAAAAAAAATTTTTTTTTAATTAAAAAAAATTTTTTTTAACCCTTTGAACTCGAGGCCGTTTTCGCTTGCGCGAACCAGCAACTCGAGACGATTTCGGCCAAATTAGGTGAACATTTTACAGGTACTTCAAAAATATTTAATTTTAAAAAAATTAAAAAATAAATTTCACCAGTTTATTCATTTATATGTCGAAAACAACAAATTTTGATAAATATTACACTCTGTAATTAGTTTTGGTGTGATACTTAGTAAAACAATAGCCAAGATGCATCCTTGCCACTTCACATCGGCCGGGCGCCGTATCGGCACCGCTCGAGTTGCTACTTAACATCGGCCGGACGCCGTATCGGCGCCGCTCGTGTTCAAAGGGTTAAATTTAAAAAAATTTTTTTACATTAGAATGAAATATATATAATTACGTTTGTTTATTCGGTGGAAAATTTCCATCCTCTCGTATAAATTGCATTCTTGAATGAACTTCTTTCGAAAAAAACTAAAAAAACTAAAAAATCTAAAAAACTACTTGACCGATATGGACCAAAATCTAATCAGCTCTAAGTTACGACGGGGCGCATCGATTGCATCATTCATCATTCTGATCGCATTGTTACTTTTTCAGAAAACGTTAACGAAAAATTTGATAACATAAAAACGGCCATACGCACACACACACACACACACACACACACACACACACACATACTAACAATTTGATAAAAATAGTCTAAAATGACTTCAATAACCATGAAACGTGAAGATCTGCTAAAAAATCGATTTTCGATTTTCGGGGTAATTACAGTAACTTCCCTATGAATCGGGAAGTTAAAAAGGAGGGAGAGGGAAACCGCAGTCAACAGTGTTAGAGCTGGATAAATTGCAGCACTGCCCTATAATCAGATCATTCAGCTGGGGTATTATCAAGCTCCCCTAGCCGCGAGGAATGTTTCCCAGAGACACTGTTTAGCTGGATCGATGACGAGACCCTATCCACGGGACTCGAGCTCGTTCGATTATTTTGCCACGCGGCACGGTAATTTATAAAACACCTGTCGACGTAGTCCATCATGAAAATAGTCGCTTAATGCCGTATTAAATATGTCCGCTACCTCCAGAGGATGACAGTGGACTTCCAATAGGTAGCGGGGTCATGAGACTGAATCCCCGAGTCATCGTTGACGTTGCATGACACGAGTGTGCTGGTACAGCGAATCAATCTTTCGGAAGGCGGCATTAATTTGTTGACAAGCCGCAGGTAGCGTGCAGCATGCTAATGAGTTTTCACGGAACGCGAAGGAGTCCGTGTTCCAACCCTCTAATAGACCGTTCCGGGTCACGAGTGACCCGTATCTCGAACGTCGCGCGTGTGCTTCGCCTATTTTTAGCACCAGGAACTTCTTCAACGAGTTTCCCCTTCTCTTTGTATCTCGAGCATTAGGAAATCAGGTCGCTCGGGAACCGTGTTGCTAGTTGATGGTAAATTTAAGTATTAATCGGAAACTATACACATCGATCTTACCGAGACAGCGAAGAATTGCTTTAAATCAACTGGGGAACCTATCGACGCAGAGCTGGATTTCAATTGCCGTTGGATATAGGTTGCTTAATTGAACCTAACATTAAGGCGTCCGTATATGTTCTTTTTATTAGAAAATCTTAGAAAATATTTATCACAGCATTAGGTAATAATGTACAAACAAAAATAGTATGTACATAGCGAGAAGTATTATCGATATAAATAATAAAGTGTACAAATTAATATTTTTCTTTTTGATAACATCATATTTTTTTATTTTCTACTTTTTGTCTGTTTTAAATGGAACGCAAGATATAGTAATACTGGTATGAAACAGTAAGTTCTAGAAACGCAAAACATGGAATTACGCGACATAGAATGACTTAGAGTCCGAATGGAGTCTGAAATTGTCCGAAATTGAATGAACGGGTCACCACACTGATCCCTTTCGGTGCAAAGTGAAGTGGGGATGAGCAGGAGTGGGAACGCGTAGTGTAGTAGCAAGCTAATACAAGCGTGGTAAAAAAAGTATCAACGTTAGAATAACGATATTCCCATTGTTCTATATTCCGGCTTTAAGAGTAAGGAGGGGATGCGTTCTGCAAATTGTTTGTGGTTCGCGAAAGGCGGCCCCAAGACACGGTAATATCAACTCGGTATGCGACATTCCTTTTCCGAGGGCAAAGCGGTCGAAACTCGGAGAGACTCGTATGGGAACCAATATCTGAGCGGTGCGGCTCGACGTGCCGAAAGTCCTTTTCCCATACGCCATGCCATTTTCGACTAGAAATGCTAAAATGAATTTCCCTCTCCCCGTTTCAAAGGATTTTTCCGTCTGCCCCCTCCCTTGGATGCAATACGGCCGCCTTGTCGCGCGGTGCATACACGTTAACAGCCACTCGGTTTCTATCCAATAGCTTCAAACTGCGCGCCTCTGTGCACCGCGTATCGATGCAACATTGCAACGGTACATCAATGGCCCGGGACCATTCGGTCTTTATTTCCGGTTCAAAGGTCAAAGGACCGACCTCCGAAAGAACCGCTTGCCGCACACCAAGAAAACTTCGCGATACCCTTTTCTTTTTTCGTCGGCGCACTCGGTTTTTTCCTTTTCTACTCGGCTCGACGTTCTCCGTCGCGAAACGCTTTCCGATGGCGGAAACGGGAGGCTGGAGAAAGTCGGCAGCGTCATTGACTGCTCGAATAGGCTCGGGAGTCTACGATTATTCGGTCGAAGCAAGACGAGCGAAGAAACGCTGCGAGAAGCGTCATCGCCAACCACTATGCATCGACGTTGTCGACTCTCTCTCTCTCCCTCTCTCTCTCTGATCCTCTCTTTCTCTTTGCGTACCCCTGTGCACTCTAGTTTATTACTTCGCCGGCGTAATTTACTTGCGGCCCTGCCGCATCCAACGGTGCCAAGCGAAATCGAATCCCCTGTGTTCCGGCGACGACCGGGCGAAACGAGACTGACGGTGTCAAGTGCCAGCCGGGTAAATAACGCGAGTCCCACCGTTCAGTTCTTTTTTGTTTACAATTTTCCCTTCGTTCATCCTCATCCCTACATACCCGCGCAGCTCGCTGCTGCCCGAGCTTTCCGAACGGAAGTGTAAATAACGTTGTCCGAATGCCGACGTGCGGGAACCGTGTAACCGATGGTTCTATTCAACGGACGATTATTTCGATTGATTATACACGGTGATCTTCCTCACTCCGATCTCGATTTTTTCAGCGCTATTTCGCTGCAACGAGAAAACGTTGTTTCGAAACAAAAGTGACCTTTTCTGTGGAAACGGACAAATGCCTGTATTGTACTTCAGCGGACCCCTTTGGAGAAAAGTTAGTCGGACCCAGCTAGGCTTATTACGTGCGGGCTGTGACCTTGTACACATTTGGTTGGCAGGCCCAAGTTTTCCCGGGTGTGTACAATTGGCTACCAGGTCTGGGTTTTTTCCGTGGCGTATACATTTGGCCGCCAATATTTGACTTTCAAGTCCCGTGGAAATCACCGACACAAATTTCCCCGACAACATTTCACCGACTCCAGATTTGACCGACAATAACATTGGCCGACCACACCTTTAACCGATAACGACTTTGATCGACAACAATTTTGACCGACAAAAAATTTTGCTAACTGAGGTGGTAGACTCAAGCCGTTGGGTCAAATTTGTTGTCGGTCAAAGTCGTTATCGGTTAAAGGTGTTGTTGGCCAAAGTTATTGTCGATCAAATCCGGAGTCGGTGAAATGTCGGTGAAAATCGTGTCGGTGATTTCCATGGAACCCTGACTGTCAGTGTTGATTGTATGATTCCCATGGAATCAAATTATTAAATAAACTGCGAAAAAATTGAATTCTTTTCACCTTTAAAAGCGGACATATTCTTTGTAGAACCTAATATCAAAGTCTGCGAATTTATTTTTCAAAGTTAAAGCCGAAATAAGTAGTTTCAGCCGATTTCACGACACGACAATTTTTTAATTAATCCCACCTATTTCGTAGATATCGTCCATCGACTGGGGTTGGTAATTAAGCGTGAGGAGAGCAAAGGTCAGGGGACCAAGATGCGTTATGTCATCGTGGTCACGGATAGCAGACTCCATCGGAGCGCGAATGAAATCTCAGGAGCGGCTCGTCGAAACGCGTCGAACGATGTGTCGAGCAAACGAACTTCACCGCGATCCGACCAACGAAAATTTCATTCGCGAGATGGTTCGTGCGAATCAGTTTGAAAGCGGGTCTCGTATTAACAGTCGCCGGACTGCTGACATTTATCGGATGAGACAAGACACCGGTGGAAATGCACGAGTCTCGCTCGAACAGTCGCGACGCGTCGAAATCGGCCTTTCATGTCGAAGTTGGATCGAACGTCGGCATTACGCTTATGAACCGAGACGCGGAGATCCTTCGAGTCTGGCTCGCTGTCGCTAGGGACGTGCCCGCTAGAAGTTATTCGAAATACGGAATACGTACGACTTTACATGTTATCATCGACGCAGGTGAACGAGAAATATGAAATCGCGTCACGGAAACGCGATTCAAAAGATCTTTACGGACGTCTCGCAATGTCGGTACGCACGGTATTCGATTTCCCGGTATAATACAGCGGTTATTGCGCAATCCGCGCCGAGTTACTCGAATTTCCAGCAAAACAGATTAGATAATGCCGGGCGACGATGCGGGTCGACAGATCGAACGTCCGTGAAGAACTCGATCGATCAATACGACCTAGACTTTTTTTTTATTTGGAAATCTTAGAAAAGATTTATTACATCATTGAAAAAAGAACAGTATATACGTAGCGAGAAGTGTTATCACTATAAACTTAAAGGTATATGACTTAACATTATTCCTTAGGATAACATCTAGACTCGTAGATTACATTTGTTTAAAAAAATTAAGACCCGTTCAGACACAGCGGAAACAGCGCGGTTTCGGGCACGCGATTTTTGTTTTCGATTGTCCGTGTATCATTGAATACATAGACATGAATGTAAATAAGATCCGCACGGTTCAAAATGCGCGGATTCCGCCGCAAATCTGCTCTGAAAATTCCAGAACAAAAGCTGCAGCTACTTTCGCGCGAACCCGACGGAAAAATTGATTCGCAAGTCTGGTGAAAAAATGGCGGCACTTAAAGCGTTGGGAACGGGGTTGCAACCCAGCGGATTATCTCGAGTGCCTAAAACGACGCGTCCCAGCGCGACTTATTTCCAGCAATGTTTCTCGAAGGATCCCGATTTCCCAGTTCGGGTCGGGAAAAATTCGACGTGATCATTCGTAAAGGTCCCTCGTGCAATTTGCTCCATTGCCGGGATAGAATGGAAAACGTAAGGGACTTAAGATGCCGGCTGACCGAACCCAGAGTCGTAGAAAAGGAACGAATTCGCCTAACAATATCGTATCTCTCTGACGTACGTGACGAGAATATTGCGGGTCGTTCGACGGTCAGCGGATATCCGCATTCGAGTGATTTTCATCGCTGCCACGACCAAACACGGACGATCGATTCGCCCGCAAAAGGATCCGCAAGAACCATAACGTTCGCACACAATATCCAATTTGGAGCTCATCGACGATTTTAATCCGTCCGGCTAATTCCTTTCCATTTTCGGGTCTGCTGGCTTTTCCATTAATATTTATTGTCCCCGGGAGTATTTCATTACCCTCGTGACCCGTTTTCTCCGCCGTTTACACAATTAACGAAGCATTCGCGTTTTCAAGGTCGCCGTCTCGCGAATTCTTTTCCGGAAAACTTTCGAATCTTTTCAATTCGGATTTTGCATATTTAATGGTTTACGAAGTACGAAATAATGTAATATACATAATGTAAAATATGTAAACAAAGTGCCCCTAAATATAGACGCGTTTAGTTATTCCTGCGTGTTGCGTTGTTTCTTTTATACAGGTCAGGACCTGATAAGATTTTCTGTGATAAAGTTACCGAAGTTCAAGCTAACTTGATTTTATTTGAGCAAGAACTTGCTATTTTCTGTGAACTACATTTATAGTTGCGTCTATTACGATTGATGGGAAGGGAAGTCCACAGTTCCTTCGGGCTTCCCTCCTCTAGCATCTTCTAGTTTCTTATTATCCGTGTTTCAGCGAAAGCGCAATCACGCGACAACCGTGGTTTTATAGCTGAATATTGGTCCGTCCGAGTCTAATAACCTTGTTATGACCGCTGTCTAATTTCACCCTCGATTCTTACTGGCTGCGGAGCGTTTTGCAGCAATTCGTTAGCGATCCATGTTAATCCTCGGAACGACGTCCAATTATCTTTCCGTGCGTTGTCATGCGCGGTGCACGGCCACGAGGGTCGCCGTATTTAAATACCCGTTTCGAATCAGAATAATTTTCCGAATGGAAATCTCTTTGTCGCGCGGGCTGAAACAACGTTTTAACATTTCTCGGATCCAACAGCAATATGTATAAAGAATGGTAATCGACACCGAGCGAGCGTGTTCGACGTTAAACGCGTCGGGTTTTTCAAAACTACGGGATCGAATGAAATAACGAGGCACGCCGGAAGCATGGCGCGACCTAATATTTCCGGCAGTATAAATTTTTCATCCCCGTCCGGCTGGCGGATCATGAAAATGGTGGAAACACGGCCTCGCGACCGGAATAAACATTTTCCGTGGCACGTGCTCGCGTGTCCCGCGTCGATGTAACTTTCATTACGACCGTCCCGGGATATCTCGAACCCGACGCGAATTATTCGGCCGTGGGTTTCTCCGACCGGCCGGAACGATTTACAGCGATTTTCGCGTTCATTGACGACGGCGAACCGTGGCCAGCATTTTTGGCACGTTCTCAAAAGGCCCTCGCGGAATCACGGATCCAAGCATCCTCGTGCCGTCTGCTCTCGTGGACGCTCGTTCAGGGCCGAGCAATCACTAGACAGATCATTCGTCATGCTCGGATCCCGCACGTCACATGCTCGTCGTGTAAGTGTCCCACGGAATTGGCGATGTCTTCTCGTCAGAGCTACACGGTGCGACGAAATCGTCCGAGCCAGTGAAGCGCCCGAAATATCGCAAGTTCGTATGTCGAACTTTGCGGGGTTGTAATTCCCGTTTCGCTTGCTCGCGACGATGTTCGGAGCTTTGTCGGTGTTACAAGGTAACAACGACTAGTTGAAATGAAGGGCGACACTTGGGAAACACTTTAATGTATTTGGCACTCAACAGTACAAGATATAACAATAAGGAGTAACGAGTAAAAAAGTCCTGATGTGTATCTTTCGAGCGATTTTTGTGTTCCGATCTGTCTCGTCGTGTCTTGTTTATCGTCAGTTTGGTTTTCTCGTGATTGGATGCTTGTTAATAAACAACTCTACATTACGACTCTACATTAATTACTCGAGGATTTAGATACAAAAGTGTCTTGTATTCGAAGTTTAATTAGATACTTTTCTATCTGCAGCAGAAGGATTCGAAACGACGCGACGGATACATTCGTAACCAGTATCTGTATCTAATTCAAAGATCCTTTCGGATCCTTCAAGATCCTTTTGCCCAGCTCAATATTCTAGTTATATTCTAGGGATGTCACGGGGGTACCCTACACCCTTAAGCCACGAATCTCGCAGTTTGGCATCGAGAAGACGCAGCGACGCGTATGTCGAGGCAGCTTTCAGCTCGGTATGACCATTTTTAACGGTTCACCAGACTTCACTAGTTGACTACAGAGGATGAGAGGAACGAGGGTTAGAAAGGTCCCGGCGTTTCTTGCGGGAAACGCGTTCGATCCTCCCGTCACAGGAGAAATAGCTGCACACACGCGGCTACAGCCTCCACCACAGTTCCCCGTGCAGGCTTATTTTAAGGATGGATTACTTCGAGAGGATCTTCGGCCGAAGCTTCCCCAAAGTCCCTTCTACACGAGTTTCCGGAGGAAAAAGAGGGTAGATTACGGTACGACGATCCCATTTCTATGGGCTGTTCGGGAGTTCGGGATACAAATTTCGTACACGTGTGCTTTCATCGAAGCCGAGTGGGTCCTGCGGTCGCTCGGCGGTGGCTGCATTACTGATACCACTGCCACGTGAGTGGCCAAGCTTTCTATAGTCCGCACGAGTACATAGTAAATGCTCCCCGGGATAGAATTCTTGTCTCCGGAGCTCGTTTAGGGGACGGCGTATAGAGGGTACGAGCACAGTGATTTAGAAGGATGGAGCGACACTTTCGGATACATGGACTACCTACCCTCTGACCCTGCTCCATTTTTTACGAGAGGATTCAGCGGAGCGTTCATAACGGCGCCTAATCTCGAGATCCCATTGCTGCGAGGAATTTAATCCGGCATATCCGGCGTGAAGTGTTCTCTAAGATATAATTTTCGTCTTATACGGAAATTATTCTGATCATCTTTGGAGAAACATTGTTTCCAAGCACGTACACTTTCGTCCGTAAGTCGACGGACACTTATCTTCAACGAAAGCCTCCAGCTTGATTTCACTGCTTTATTTTGATTAAATGCGTAGCTGTATACAATAGTGGTATACATACATAATTCTTTATAATATAGATCCGTATTAATAAAATATAATACAAAAGTAGTACATCTACACAGTACGCTTCAAAGTAGCACAAGTTTCCAAATTTGGGAAATACTTCACGCCCTAGGGAACTTTCGTCGCGGCCAGTTCTCGCGCTCGAAAACTCTCGCCGGTGTCTTCCGCGGCTACGAAATTATTTCCAACGCATTACGGCTCCCTTGGACGTAATGCTCCGGCCGCGGAACTTTCATACGAGCCCCGGCGTTCTTTATATTGTTGGAAATACGACGGACGCTTAAGGCAGCCCAAGAGTTACTCCTCGCTTTATGGTGAATTACATACGGCGAATGGCGCCATTACCGTACCCCCGAGAACGCGATCGTCCACGGTCCGAGTGTTTTTTAGTGGCGCATAACGAAAATTCGCGCGACCATTGTCGAGTTTATTGGCCTCGCTGCTGCGCGAAGCGAATGGATAATCGAGATTCTGTTTCCCCCAAAAAAACATATTAAGCCGCATCGTTTTTCTTAATTTTATCAGCCGCGATGGCCTCCCGGTTTAGTCATTCCAATGCTCCTGAAAACGGTACTAATTTTTCTAACAAAACAACTTTATAAAGATCACAGCTAAACCGAGTTTCCAAACACGGCGAAACATTTATATGTATCACCTATAATGCGAAAATGAGTTGAATAAAATATCCACGAAAGCTGGCGAAGCAGAAAGAACGGAACATTGAATGGCCGTTTAATTAAACCGTAATATTGATCCGAACCCAATAAGAGAGTCAAACATCCGAAATTATACAGATTAAACTTTTCATGAGAAATGCTCAGTGAATCGATATTGATCGTCAGCGGGAAGGGTTCTATTAAATTCATTCAACGCGAATGATTCAGGGGTTCACACTGATCAACTCATTATCGTACCGCAAACGCAGAATGTTGATACCTGGACCGCTAACAAAGAACAAGTTATTTTCGTATTATCAGGCATCGTGTGAATCGAAACGCGGTGCGTTGTAAAGTCGGCCGCATTATCAATGAGCACGTATTTACGAACTTGGAATAATGCACCCTGTTGGCGTGCATTATTGCATATATCTGTGCAAGCAGATCGTAGTCCGTTACCTTCCCATAATGCATTCGGGCCTTTGATTTCGTGCGGATGAACACTATTCAGTCAATAAACTTATTCGATGAACTACACCGTTGGTTCTACGTACGGAATAATTATTCAGCCGGAGTTATGCATTATCTTTGAAGCGCGCAGCGTTTTAATTGTGCATCATCGTAATCGCAATCAGTTCCTTTGAGTTTGTTAATACTCCGCGGATTTTATCCACTCCGGAGAGTTTGAGTCACCGCTAAAAGTTGCTGTACTATTGTTTAAATTTTTGTTAGGATTATTTTATACATATTTATTATACTATTTTATATGTATAATTAGTTATGGTTCATTAGAATCCATGGGTACCGTACCCCCTTAAGAATAAAAGAGAAGTATTGGCAGGCTAATTGAAGAGACAGTTGCAGCTGGCTCGACTGCTCAGGAATCACCGCGAACAATTGCAGCAGCAACAAAGGAGCACCGGCATCGATCGATCGAAGAAAGTTTCGATTGTACTTACCGCGACTCGGCAAAGTTACGTCAAATTTACACATTACCGGTTATCTTCTAACTAATTAAACTCCGTGAACTCCCCGACCAGTCTCTACCGATTCCGGAATTCTAATTGCCGTGCGCGGCATTTCGAATTGGAAGAGTCTGATGAAGAACCATATCGATACTGCGCGTTGCACATGCACTAGCGTGACGTCACGGGGCGTCAGGAGGATTTCATTACGTGGTCAAAGAGTATTCGCCGCGCGTCTGTTCCGGATAATTAGAAGTCGCCGGTAATGAAACGTCTGGGACCGGTGGCAGCGGGGCCAGAAAACGAAGAAAAAATGGAAAAGCGGGCACGCCACGTGGAAAAATGGCGATGTGCGTGATGCCGTTACTCCGCTACGGGTAATTAATTGTCATCTCTGACGGGGAAAACGAAAACCGCGACACTTATCGCGACGGGACGTCGGGGTGGCTTTATATTTCCAATATTATCTGGCCCCGTAATTTCACGCGGACGGGACTGTCCGATAAACTTCCCGAAGACGTTAATTACGGCGTCCGAAATCGATGATTAACCGAGACCGCGGTTAACGATACGATCCACGGTCCTGAATCAGAATCTAGAATTGAATCAAGAATTACTTCACTCACAATATTTGATTTTAGCCCTTCTCTATTTTTATTCGTATTTCCTGATTTTAAAAGCACTCTTTCCGAAGATAAGAACCGTAATCTCCCCTAATAAATAATAATTCCGGGAAAAAATTGAATATCGGATACGTCCGCTGAAATTTGCAGTTGAAAATCGGTGATCTAATGTGCAGCGACGAAATCTTTACAGGCGACGTGATCGCAAGAGTAAATATACACGAGGCGATATGCATTCGAGTGGCGATTTTCGATGAACGCGGCGATGTGCGTCCAGCAGGGATCAGCGGCCACATGGTCGCGTCGTTTCGTTGTACTTGCTGTGTCCGCCTTTGAATCCGGCCGGTGATGGGCCCAATTGAATCGGCCGCGGCTCTCTGGCATCGTAATCCAGCTTTATTGGCGAGCTGCGACAAAGCGGGGCTTGGCTTCGGCTCTCTCCTTAATCCTTGGAGGGAGGGGGCCGCGTGAATGGCGTAAAAACTTGAACAGTTCCGACAACGCCGTCCGTTCGATCCGCGAGGTGAGGGCTTGCGTCCATTCACCAGTCGCTTTTACCGTTGAAAGCGCCCCCGAAGAAGAAAAGCGACGACCCCATCAGCCTTCTAACTCTCCACCCCCGCCATTGGAAAATGGACACTTTCCCACCAAAGGCGTCGCGTTAGGGGGCATCGAGCTCCTAAGTACTCGGACACATTTTCGAAGTTAACCATCGGGAAATCTTCCAGGACACAACCCCTTGTACTCGCCATCAAATCCGCTGGCAACGAAGCGTACGTATCGACGCTCTACCACCTTCAGACCTGGGCAAAGTTTTGAGAAAAAATATTGGAAATGCTGTTTGAAATGGTGTACTCTTTAATATAACCGGATACGTAAAATATTTGAAAATTGTGTCTGAAATATGCATTTCGATAATAGACTATTTACTATTTTCTATTTCATTCCCACGCCACTTCGACAATCGACGAACGGCCTTTCGTCGAGCATTCCAACGCGTTTCCATTTCCGAACGTCTGATAACGGAGAATTGATTAGCTTTCAAAGTCCGCTATTCTTTGGCTACTCATTCGCAGCTGCGGCTCGCTCCACGCGCTAGAGACCGTCGTTCGCGTTTGTTCTTGCTGGTCGTGTTTCGATCGTGCAGTTGTAAGTTTGTAGCGGAACGCAAATGAACACAATGACGCTTCGTTTTCGCGACACTTTTCATCGCCGCTTTCTCGTCGCGTGTTACGCGATTCCCGTTGTTGGTGGACGGACATTGGCCCGAGCTGCAATCGCCGTTACACAAAGAGGGAGTCGTGATTCTTGTAATCTATTTCATCCGCAGCCGAGACTTGTTCCGTTGTCTCTCAAGTTTACACATTCGAGTAAAAAATGTCTGGTTGCGCAAGGAAAAGTTTAGCCAATTAAATAGTAGATTATTTGAACTTCTTTGTGTTCACAGAAAGAACCGGGTCACGAAGGGCTAACGAACTCGGATCAAATTATTTAAACAATCTTCGCGCGCAGGAGTGGGCGTCGAACACGGTGCGTGAAAGTTGGCGATAAAATTGCACACCTTAAGAACGCGGATTCGTTTATCCGTGGCGAACGTCGAAAACGGGAATTAATAAAACGTTTGAAAAGGCGGCGTACCTGCTCCCGCATGTGAATGCGAGGGAAAATTATTTTAAACAGCCATAGGAGGGGGCACTTTCCCGTGGAGGTATTCGGTTGCGTCCTGGTGGCAGTGATAATTTTCTATTCTGCAGGTAATAGGGCACCAAACGATCAGCACTTTCAACCGGGCTGGTAAGCTCCTTTTCTCCTCCGTGCTCCCTAATCCTTCACCCTCTTTCTGTTCGCGCTCCATTCAACCTCCACGAAAATTCTTTCAGCGGAAGCCGGCGCTCCCCCTTTATCTCTTTCGACGATGTGCTCGACGTTTAAATACTTGGAGCATAGTTCACTCCCTATGGCAGCGGGGCGACGGGGGTGGGGGCGGCCGACCTCGAAGCGTGACTCTTTATTCGCCTCTTGTCTCTCGCCTAATGCTCTCACCGTGATTTTTAACGGTGATACGAGACGCGCGTTCTTCTTCTTTGTTGCGAGTGCAGTCTTCCCTCGCATAGCGTCGCTTTCGTCTCTGCGGAAAGTGTTGCTTTTTTACATGTAACGCGATCCGAGATTGTATATTGATGAGCCCAGAGGTGGGCATTATTTGGTGAAAAAAATATTTAAAATACTATTTAATATTTTAAATTTTACTTTTACATTGTTATAATACTCTGAGAAGCCGTATAAAAATACAGTCTATGATGAATGTGTGAATTCGAACCATTATTTTACCAGATATTTTAAATGTTACTGCCCGAAATAAATTATTTTATTTTCAGAAATTATTGCATCAAATAAGACATTTTATTTTCAACTTTTTTACTAATGCAATTATTATTATTTAATTATTGCTTTAAGTCTATATATAATATTTATATAGATTCAATTCTTAAATGTTTTAAAATGATTAAAATCTTAACGAACGGGACGACAGGTTCAATTTCACGATGAATGAGTTAAACTGACATTGTTCGGGACACGTGCGAGAAAGTGGTGCGACTTTTTGTAAAGTTCGTCAGCTGTTACGATCGGCCGGTCAGTTTCAGATTCAAATGGCGGGTCGTAGTAAACACCTTCGCCGGGGAATAAAGTTCGTTTCCGGTTTGCCGGTTTACAACCCAGCCCTATTTTGATGAATGTTGCACACGCGCACCTAGCTCCTGCCATAAAGTCGTAGGGAACACCCAGTAGAGCGTCGTCCCGTTAACCGGTCGGTGTAAAATTACGACGGCGCGGCGTCGCGTGTGACGACTCCTGTGCGCCATTCGCCGAGTACACACGTTTCTCCTCGAGTACACGCGTCGCCGAGGGATCCGAAAGCTAGAGAAAGAGAGGAGGAGAACAGCAGGGGTGACAAACGAAAGCTTTTACGATCATTTTCCGAGGGAGCGCCGGGAACGACGACGACCACCACCAATTTTATTTACAGATTCGCCGATGTACGCGCCGATCAACTTCGATCGAATCAATAAAATCAGCTACACCTGGCGAACCAGTCGTCGGCACTGGTCCACGACGTCGTTTTGGTAGCTCGACTTAATTGGCTGGCAGACGTAAACTCAACGAAATTAGTTTAAACAATATTTTAAATCAGGGAGTTCCAACTTGTAGGGATATGATCGAGTCGACTGACTTGACGACTTCTAAAATTATTTAAAAATATCGTATGCACGCACGCGTACAGGGTGAGCAATTTTCAACGGCATCTCTGAAATCGTTGTTAAAAATTCAACACGTACGTCTGCTTGAAGCTACTGTTAAAAATTGAACGTACTCTCACTTGTCAATTTTTAACCGTGGTTTTAGACATGAAGGATGTCCTATTTTTCAGAGTGATTTTAGACAGAAGTGAACGGATGTTGAATTTCTTAACCGCAGGTAACTAAATAAACATGTGAAACCTTCTATCATTAACGGTAACAAGAAACATACGTATAAGTTGTTCGTTTTCGAACACTTCCTTAAAACAATCGCATGAGACGTCTACTTTGGGAGTGACTTTAACCAGACGCAGAAACGTCTGATTCCTTAACAATATTTTCAAGCTCATTCGAAAGAACAAAATAGAAAGGACAAACGTTTACACTAACTCTTATTTTAGCGGACTGGATCCGCCGGTGAAGTTATGTTTGCAGTGCGCCATGTTCGTCTCTGATGTTTATCGAAAGGGAGAACTGGTGGAAGTAACGCACAGCCGACTAGAACTACTATTGTAGATTGGTATAGTTTTCCGAGTGCGTTAAACAAATAATGTTGCAGGATTTATATAATTGATACAGTTCGGAGTAGCTAGTTACCGTTGGTGTAAGTGTTTCGCAATCAATTACGTAACAGATTCGATCGCGTGTGCTCCGACGCGAATATTATTGGTTCCACGGAGTTCCCATTGTTATCAAGATGATTATGCTACAATGCGTTAATAGCGTATCTATAGAGCATCGATCCAATTCTGTATGACCAGCCAGTGAGGGATACGTGGCTTCCAAACGTGCACCCTAACGTTCCAAGAATCAGAGTGGCCTGATGACCGAAATAATTACAAGACGTGGAATCGCCGCACAGTGGGCCAGAAACGCATCTTTCTGGACAAAAATCTGCCGACGACTCAGTTTTTCATCGATTCAACTGGTAATTCTTTTTTAACTCTTCGCGAAAGACTATACTTTGATGACGTGCTGCGCGAAAATCGTTAACTGTCACAATGCAGAATCCTTATCTACAAAGACCATTATTATCTTCAGCCGCCCATTCCATAAATTTGCATGTCCCAGCTGAGTTACCTTCATTTCTCAACTCTAAATCCTGAACCGCAAAACTTTAAACTGCAAATCTGGCCCTGAGAATTACTCTGTAAATAAGGATTCTTCATTGTGACGGTTAACGATCACGAACGTGTAAAAAAAATTCCAATTGAATCGATGAAAAACTGAGTCGTCGCAGATTTTTGTCCAAAAAGATGGGTTTCTGGCCCACTGTGCGCCGAGAGAACCGATAAAATTTCAGCAAGGCCGGCGTAGATTCCGCGAAACGTTCGCGACGCCGCGAATTACGCTAATTGAAAATTCCGCTAACGAGCAGCCGGTTTTAATCTATACACCGCGTCGCGCAGAAAAGGAAAAAGCAGAGAGGGAGGAAAGAGAGGGGAGGAGCGCGGGCGTCGGAGTCGTCTGCCCGTGATCGTGAATCGCGATTGAATTTAATCTGCTAAGAGTACATCTAATTACACGGTCGTTTCGATTACCTTATCCCACGGACAGGGTGGGAGTAATGAAAATGTACAACGGACGGGAACAAAACGGAACGAGGCGTGCGTGGTATTATCGTGTAACGAGTACGATTACCACGGGACAGGAAGGACATCGCGATAGCAGCCGCCGGGGATGCATGCAGGTGTGCCGACTACAATTTCGTGGTTTTTAAAATTTCAGAAGGCGGTCGAGTGCTGGGGTGAAACGCAGGAAACGGGAAAACTTGCGGCGGAACTCGTCGCGCGTAACGTGAACACCAGAGGCTCCAGCTCGCATTACCTCGCCGTTGGCTAATAATTGACTTCCGAGCAACTGTTTGTCGTTGAGAGTCAATGCTTAGTTATTCTATCAAGCCTGCGGCTCCCGAATGAGCCGCGGAGCAACGTCATGCCACGCCAATGTTCGGTGCACGTCGAAACCAGAACCGACAAGCTACGGATAGGAGGAAGTTCCACGGCGCAGCCTTGTATGCACTGGTATCACTCAATTATTCCTTCGATATTACCGGATTATCAATGTGATAGTTGGCAGAGGCACTCGCCAAAAGCGTCGACGCTGCTCCCGCCAACGACAATCTCCACCGAACGCAAATCTACTTTGACCCCAGGCGGGCTACCCGCCTAATAGGTATATCACTGTTTGGATCCCACTAATTACGAGCATCCGGCGAAGATTACCCTCTGCATTAAGCACGCTGCGATTGTTACTTCGCCGAGGTAATGATGATTACGGCAGCTGAAAACCTGTCAGGATTCCCGGCCGGAACGTTGTGGACAACCTGATACGCCCTACCGAAATTCACTTCGAAATTAGAGCCCTTCCTTCGTTGTTGATCCACTTGGATTTTCATTCGAAAGTTCGCCGGAAAGTTTCCACATTTGCCGAGGTAATTCTTTCATTGATGATTCGTTCGCAGGGATTTGCGTTATTAATTATCTCGTTTTCCACCTCCTTTTATTTCTGGAATACGGCGATGGGTATTTATGGAATTGGTTATAATATCGTGGTCACGCTGGATACGATCTTGTTTGCTTTATCGACTAATATAATATCTGGTCTGTTTGTTACAATTATTATTAGCACAGTTAATCAAACAGAAACTTGTCGTACCGTGAACAACGTTTACAAACAAACAGGAAACCTTCGGGAACTCGGTTGGGACTTTAATGGGTGGTCTAATAATTTGGTCAACTACAGTGGTTTCGATGAAACTTTCACAATGCGTATAATTATTATTATTTATTATACAGGGACTGAAGTCCTTTTACATGAGTGTTTACAATAAAAAAAAGATACAAGACTACTCGTCTGATAACAAAGTAGGAAATCCTACGTAGTCGCATTTTAAAATTTTGTAGAGTATTTCACGCGCGACAGAAGTGAAACTTCTCGCAGTCTACAAATGTTTAGAAGTAAATTAAGATTGGGAATGGTAAAAAAATTGAATCAAGAATATTTGTATCATATTATTCGAAAAATACATGGGAACCTGAGGGTGGCTGTCTCGATTTGTTTCCCCTACTTTGGACGCTCATATTATTAAATGTAAACATAATCTCGTTAAATCATGACCAGAGCGAAGCGCGATAAACCTTCCGTTTCAGAATGAGCCCTCGCACAGCTCGTAACATGCTTGTACATATTCTAGTACTATCCATGGGTACCGTGCCCTCTTACAGTGCATTGAAGAATATTTGTCTGATCGAATACATTCCGTCGGATATATCTGAGTGTAAATTGACTTTTAATCGGGCAAACAGCGGTATGGCGAGGGTTCGATCGTCGTTTTCGATCTCTTAAACGGCGAGATGACCTTTCGCAGGGCCTTGTCGCGGCTCGTTGCCGTAAATTGGGATTACGCGTCCGCGAACGTTTGAAAATGTGGTAATATGGTATCGACAGGACGTGCCTTCGATCCTTGTTCCCCACCGCAACTGTCGAGCATGCGGGCTACTGTTTCACGTTTCACGATCGAATCAAGTTCAGTTTCCACTCGAACGTTCCGCAATGCCGTGACCACACTCGGTGTTACCACTTGCGAGCAACTCGGCCGCTTCCCCCGAACCAACCCCCTTCATCGCGGACCTCGCACCGTCCCCGACGCTGTGGACATGCTGGCGAACTTTCGACGGCCGGCGCAATTTGCTTCAAGGGCCTTCTACGTCAAAGGAACGGCGAGAGCCAGCCCACATTACATTTATGGCAACCGGTGTATTTACTTTCACAAAGCCTCATCGCCCATTTCACTAACAAGATATTTACAGGCTCGACGGAACTTGCGTCACAGAACCCGCGAGTCACCGTGTCCTACGAACCTAACTCTACCATACTCCTAGAAACATCACCGTCTTTCACCGAGGTCAAGGAGAAAGTTACGAGGAATCGTAAAATTACCTTCCAGCAAGAAGGAAAAGTTCGGAAGCCGCGGAAGAAAGTCCTGCGGTTTCCGGGAGGGGCCGGATTCCGGTTCTTTCTCAGCGTATCCCAGTCGATTTAGATTTTTTTCTCTTTTTTATCGTATAACACGAGTCATACAAACATATCAGTTGTCATTAATTCCAGATACTTCTCAATTCTTCTAGCAGCATTTTCAAACATCCTACTTGAAAGTTTCCGGTACCAAGGTGTCATTAATTTTTAATTGTGGATCGTCTGTATGTTACCTCAATCTCTTAATGACACCCGACTCGCGGGGTCTAGGATTGAAAAAGCACGGAATTTCGCAACGAGTCACCGTAGAAGTTGAAAAAGAATTATTAATTTAGTCCGAGGGGGAAAAGAGCATAAAACGCCAGTAACATTTTCACCGGGACGGACGGCGTTCCGTGCTGAAACAAATATTAATTTTTCACGAAGCGTACCGGAATACATTTCATGAAATATGATGGCGGACAAAGAGTCCCGCTAGCGTTTTCGTGCGGGTACGAATCTACATAAAATAAGTGAGCGACTCGAAGTCCGAACGGATTCGGTGCAGCGTCGTCCACAAGTTAATCTCGTCACGCTCTGCCGTGGCCAATAAAATCAGCAAAAATCGAAGAAAATCCGCTAAAGCCACAAACCATCCACCCACGCTCTCTCCAAGAACTCCAGAGTTCGAAGACGTCAACACCGAGATTCTAATTCGATCAACTTGCTCCCCCACAGCTCCTGCGAATCGGAACAAGCCGAGCGACATGACAGGGGAAAAGATCGACGAGTTAATATGTATACTACGTTCGTTGAAATCCAATCCTTAGGCGCGTTCGGATTGCTGATTAGCACTCTTCTGATTTTTTCCGGAGCGGATGTAATTCAAAATAAATGATCAAAACTGAAGATGTCGATATATGATTTCTCCTGTATTTAAACCTGTCCGTCGAAGTTCGAGAGAGTCGTGATTATTAGTACGCCATTTTTTCGCGATAAAGTCGACTGCGACTGTTCGAACCTGGCGCGTATCGCTCGCCATAAATTCTGGACGTCGCTTTCGCGCTTATTGTCGATTTAATTGACGAGGTCGACATGACCGCGATATAGTAGACGGATAATTTTTCAAGCCAACCGGCGACGCCATAAATTCCGCGAAACCACCCCGTTGAAAGTGCCGTGCAACGAACTAAGCGAGCCGAAAGTGCTCCCAGCGAACAATGCGTCTTTCGGCCCCGCCCGCGTGATTCGTTTTCCAATAAAATTGAGTGCTGATTATCCTCGCCATCCTCGTCTCGTGAAATTTTTCGAGTTTACACGAATCGTGACCAGCGACTCGGATCAGAGAAATAAGAGCTGCCCGATCTCGTAGCAGTTTCGATCCGTAAACGCGTTTTCAACGTTTTTCCCTTTTTTTTGTTCATCCCTCCCGGTTCCTCTTAATCCACGAAGGTTAGATCTCCGTCCGTGAAGATCTAACGAGATAGCTCGATTCCGCCCGGACCGATTGCCACTGTACACAGTTCATTTGTTCGCCTGAATATTTTACACGGCGAGCGTAATCGAATTCGTACGGCGACCAGTTCTTCCCATCTTCGATTCGCTTGTTATCGCGCCGAGCTGAGATCGTGTGCTTTTCGCTCTTCAATCTCACCCGGTATACATAGACCGAACTCGGGCTAAGTCCGTGATTGAGATAGTAAAATCCATCAATGGAATTGCATATTTCAGACAAATATGTACAGTGGGTGTACAAAGTGTTCGTACAAATTTATATATAGAGATAACATTTTTAGAATTGTACCAAACGACCTGATTTTTTTATCATCAATTAGAAGCATTGGTTTACTAAATGAACTGCAAAAAAGATTTTCCAAAAATTATAATACAGAATACAATACATACAGTACAGAATATACAACTTACAAAATGCAACCGCTTTGTTCACCTGGAACATCTTCGCTATTTTTCGAAATACTGTATCGTTTATCTCGGTTCTTCTTCTCTCGCACACGATTGATCGTTTTACGAATTAACAACGAAAACCCAATTATTATTTTAAGCTGATTATTTTCGGCGTTTGTCCGAGTTAGCACGTCTCGTTGCGCAGGAGTGAAACCTCGTTTTTAACAGCCTGACACGAACAATTTCACAACCGCCACGAAAGCTACAGCCAATCCATTTTACAGCTTTCTTTGGCCGTACATCATCATTGTTGCTTTACCACAAAATCCTCCGAGCCAATCTCCTACACGTTTCTCGGTTCAATAAGAAATGCTGACTCACGCGTGAAGAGAAGAAACATTTACTTTAAGCAGAAATTACGCTGGTTCTGTTCTGCGCAATTTCAACTGTCCTGTCTCGACACGGAACCATTCTAATTTTTATTATTTATGTAATAAATGAAGCATGTTCCACCAATCCGACCGTCTTGCAACTTTTATAACTATTAGATAGATAACAGAACATTGTTGTTGAATTTTTTGAAAGTGGTTACTCGAAAGGTTGTTTGGAATTCCCACTTCTAAAAAATTTAATAATTGTTTTCTACATTTTTCTACATTTTTTCTT
This sequence comes from Lasioglossum villosulum, assembly GCA_963971365.1. Lineage (NCBI taxonomy): Eukaryota > Metazoa > Arthropoda > Insecta > Hymenoptera > Halictidae > Lasioglossum > Lasioglossum villosulum. Next base: position 2,049,479 of record OZ020497.1, on the reverse strand, counting down.
TACATTTCTATAGCACACATTAGTATAACACTTTACAAATAATAATGAAGTTTATATCGTAAACTGTGACCAAATTCGTATGAATACAGAAGTATTAGATTAAAAACAGAGTGCAAGAAAAACGAGCTCTACTTGAAAATTTGTAGAAGTTCCCTAGCGCGAACCATAGATTTCCGTGGTTCCTATAGCCGTTGCAGTCTCTGGATTATTATTCGCGGCCAGCAACCCCGTCGGTTCGCATTCGTTACCGTTAAACGCTCCCCGCGCGCGCAAGCGGCCGCCCGAAATCCGAAGATTGCGAGCTTTAAATCACCGTTCAGAAATGATTGCAGTACGCAAACGAAGTCGACGCGCCGTTATATTTCTTCGTCGACAGGAAGGAATTTACACGCGGGGGCGGCGTCGGTGTAAGGAAACATTCGCCATTGTTTATCGGGGCCAGACTTTCTTTCCGCGCCTCGTATCTTTCGCTCCGGCGCGCGTTCCCCGTCCACGTGGCTAAGTAACTTTGCAGCCGTTCATGCAAAAACCGAGCCGTTGTGCATCGAGTGCGTTCCTCGCTTGTGTTTCTCTCACAACCCCCGTGGCTTGTTCTCCGTCGCCGTCAGCGACAGCTTATTCTTCGGGAAAATCGAAGACCCATTATCCTTCCGGATTAGAGTGCGATCTTTATGCGAAATAAAAATTTGTCTCTCTAAATAACGACGCCATCGAACCTCTTCGCACAGGTTCGAGCAATTATTAACCCTTAACTGGGCGCGCCTATAAACTTAAGTTAGTGAGCGCACGGGGTCTTTTGGGGCCCCAATGTATAAACCTGCAGAACTGGAGAAAAAATTCAAAATAAAACAATGATTGAAAATTTTTTTAAATAAGTGGACTATGATAAACACGAAGGAAACATCGTTTGCGAGGATTACATGAAGTATAGAATTTGTGCTTTTAAAACTGGAAAAGTTATGTACTATTTTATACCGCTCGGGGTCAAATAGACCCCATGCGCCTAGTTAAAGGTTAAAAACGAGCAATTTTGTAATTCAAAAAGTTTTCGACGTTTTCATCCAGATCCGGACCACGTTGAAGAGAAAAGTTGCATCTGTAACTAATATTAAATGTTCAAAAAACCAAAAAACAGTGTTTTACATGCGTCATTGAGAATTTAAAGATAGTACACCTGGGCTACCTTTTTGACAAGGAGTGTATAATGATGAAGTCTAGAGTTGGGGGAAGAGCCTAAGTCCTCTCTGTTCTGCAGAATTGATCGAAGAGCTGCGAAATGTTGCGAAACCGTAGACAACGGAGAAAAACATTGAGAAGGAGGAGAACCAATTAAGACCCGCTCCAATTCATCCCCTCTGCTTTTCCAGCAGACTTGTCGGAAGACCCTCGAAAAGGGAACTCGAACGGACCCGTAAAAGCTGTAAACGAGTCTGAAAATCGCCCGATAAAATATACAACGATCTAACAACGGTAGGAAGAAAGGATTCACGAGTCGGTTTTATCCGTTGAGGTTGTAGAGACGCGGAAACTTACACTTCGTTAGGCCATTGAACTGCTTCCGCCATTTGTATCTATCTTGGGCAACGGACGGACACAAAAGCTGCACGCCAATTGCGCGGGCCGAGCGTACCGCGAAATAATTCAACAACTTTTTCCGTCCGCATCTGAGACGCCTCTCTGTTTCCCGTTCGGGATAGTGGTTCCATGGAGCCTCGAGTTATCTTCGTTTCTCCTGTTTTTTCTTGTTCGCCTTTGGTTTTTCTCGATTTTTGTTTAAACGAAACAACCGTGACCTAGTCGGCGCTGAACGGATTTCAACGGGTTTGCGAAAACTCGTTGTTCTATGCCGGATTTTAGCTGAAAACCGACCGTCCAGCCGCTACAGTTTTAATCACCCCGTTGTCCACCATTTTTCTCATGCTTCGTACGCCGCGCAAGCACTCGAGCGAGCTAATCCTCTTTTTATTATTATAACTTCGCAGCGAAATAGCCGGTCTGCTGTTTTTCTTCCTCGACTGAGTTGCTCGCGGGTCCACGCGTGATGCAATTCATCGAAAACCACCCCCTGCGAAGTTTTGCGAGTGAAAGATACATCAACTAACAAGGGAACATATGGTATTCAGTTGATACAAGCCGATTTTGATGAACCTTATGCGAGATGTAGTTCTTCGAAAAATATTTGACACGTGCTTTCCTCATCGGCAATCATCCACTTCGAAGGGGTGGAGAATGGAGAAAAAATTTAATTTTTCAATTAATTGAAAGTTCGAAGTCTCTGCTATATGGAACGTGAATATTAATAGCTTGTGCGTAAAATATCGCGCGATGGAAATACGAACAACTCGAATGGCATTTACCCGAGTATCGGTGACAACGTGAGATAGTTGCGTGACTAGAAGCGTGGAGGTCGCAGGATCAATTTTCGTTTACGTAATTTGTTGATGTAATCTATGGGATCCGCACGTTCGTACAAGGTAAATTCATAACAGCTTCTTTTTTCGTAAATTCTCTATCTTTGAAATAGTCGAGGGACCTGCGGACTATCGCAAAGACTCGTTGGAACCGTGATATGGAACAATTGGAGGCGTTCCTCCCCCGGGTAGAATAATTGCGCTCATCCGAATTCTATCGTTTCCCGAGCCATAGAGTTCTCCTGGTAGCTAAAAACAGCTCGTAGAAAACAATTCAATCTTCTACTTTCCACTTATCTTTTTGCATACAATTACCTCGCTGTCTGGTCGGACGATTTATGTTCCATCCAGCGGCGTTCGCGGTACAATTTGATGTATTAAATGCTCGGAGAAACACAAACGAGATCGTTCATTTCGAGAATTACCGTGTCTCGCTAAGTAAATGTATTTGCTCGCTCGACCCCGGCGAGTTTCTATTCGATATTTTACGGGAAAGGAGACTGCTGCACCTTGTCCGAAGAAAATTGAAAACGCAGAGAGAGAGAGTAAGAGCGACTATCCACTTTGACATTCTTTGTTGGTCACTCGAACCGATGGACTTTGCAAATACTAGCCCGCGTTTCTGCCAACCCGTCCAGGAGAACAACGACGTGCCCTTATAATTTTTGAGGACAATGAAACTAAATTGCTTCCAACATTTTCTCTCGAAAATCATTCTTCCGAGCGTTCCGTGAGAATTATCAAGGGGAAACTTTCTTACCGTATTGGCACACTGTTCCGTCACTTGACGAGCAATTTTATTATTGTTTTAATTGGAGAACCGATTCCCTCCAGTTTTCCCGGTAAATTGAACACCTGGCACGATATCAATCCTTTTCCCCGTTCTCTGCGACGTTACGAACGTTTTAATGGCTCGCTGCTTTTTATCATTTGCATTCGCTTGTTCCCGTCGACCCTGTCTAGATCGTTGCCCGCGTCACTCATTCATCTGGACAGCGACCATCGAGGAAATCGCGCTCCGGGATTGTTCGAGACAGTGGGAATTTGATCGATCGGATTTGAACGCTGTTACACTGACTTCGACCTCGGCTCAAATTAGGGGAACGGGCGTATCCTTGTTTGCGTTCCTACCGCTGTGGTTCGAACCCGTCGTGCTGTTGATGATATTACGCACTAAGTTCCCTCATCGATGTTATTACTGTATAATTGATACGATCTTGTTATTCTAACGGTCCTCGCAACTGTTTCGCGAATATCACTGTTCCTCACTTCACGTTCTAATTGCACCACTTCATCTCCGCGAGGAGTGAAACAGATCTAACTTTAATCATCGTTGTGGGAGTATTATGAAAGAATGAAACCACGTTTTTATTAGCTCGCTTTCTTGTTTGTCCGTTTGTTCGGTAAAAATCTTGCAATTGATTTTATATATACCTCAGAACTGGATGACAATGCAATATTCGAAAGAAATTTGTTTGAAAAGTCTATCCGTTTAAGAGAAATAATTATTCGCTTATTCTGCTACATCTACACTACTACTGTATAACTACGAGACACATTAATCAAACGTAGATCAAACAGTATGTTAATCCCATTGTACAGTTTCATAACCCTCTATGGGGAGTTACGCTTAAGCTCTCAATAAAAAAAATTACAGAAACGTAGTTTTGCCGGTCGTTGTGGATTAAAATGTCCAGCGAGGGAGTGCCGCAAATAGACTGGTCGGGTCATTGATTTCCACTCGCGTGTATCAAAAAAAGGCGGTCCTCTATAATATAATAGAGCCGTATGTAACTTCCCAGTCGACGAGCGGCGTTTACGCTTTCAGCTTCTGCGGCGAGAAAAAGTGTGAGGCCGCACGCGTTCCGCGTGGCCCGGCGTTCTCCATTTCCGACCGCAAACAACCGAGTAACGCCATTATGTTTTCTGGTACTCGTTACCACCCCTATCCGTCATTCTTTCCCGGCGATCAGCGGGGGCAGGGTGATTGATCGAAGCCCATCAGAACTCCGGGGTTCCCGGTGGTATTACGGTGGCACGGCTCGGCCGGTTTTAAACAGAGAGAGAGGGAGAGAGGGAAAGAAAGAGAGAGGAAAAGAGGAAGCGTAGGTGCGTGGCACGTTTACGACGGCAGCGTGTACACGTCAGCTACTTATATCCCGCTCGCGAGGCCGCATCAAGCCGAATCTCCCGCCATCACGTGTCGGAAGGTATCCCCAATGATTTATTTGTCAGACGGGTGCCGGTGGTCTGTCTGGGCCGGGGCTCGTAACGGGCCGTGGCAACCCAGCATTCTACGGGGGCGTATATGACTCCGAACTTCCACGGGGATTCCAATATTTACTGCCTCGCGTGCGCGACGCCCTCCTTTATACCGATTTTACGAAGCAGCTGTTGTATGTCGCCGTTCGCGACCGCCGATCCATCCTCCTCCACGAACGCGGACACGTGGAACCTTACTCTTCGCGTAACGACACCGCACGGCTGCTAGCTATCGAACCTGCCACCATCCTCCACCCCGTCTTTCGCGGTGGCTATTAGAAAAATCATTCCCCCGACCTGGCTGTGTTTTTTTGGGTTCCGTGGAAATCACCGACACTGACTTCGCCGACACAGTTTTCACCGACTCCAGATTTGACCGACAACAAATTTCACAGACAATGACTTGAGAGGATCATAGTAATAACCAACAGTAACACGATTTATAACGATACGCATATGATATTTAATAAGAAGGATGTATTATCTCATCGATTATGTACTTTTTCGCGATATAGTGAATGAGGGGACAGACTTACCAAGAAATCTTAATACGTAAACACCCTTTCGTGAGCACCTTCTTCAATAAAGACATTTTTTGAAAATATCTCGAGATCACATTTGTTTTAATGCTTAAATATTGGTTACACGCGAATCAAATTTTATTTCATTTGAAAAGAAAGGTGTGTTCATATGTTCATATTTGTTAGATTTTGTTTAAAATCCCCGTAAGGGGTTTAAAGTGTGGGAGAATCTGCAAATATATATTGGTCCCTACAATTACATACTAAACAGTTCCCTATTCGATTACTATCATCTACACTTCCACGAGCAACAACCCTAGGAAACACAAACATTGTTGCGCAAACATCATCATGCATATTCTAGCAGTCTAAACATAATATTCGACCACTTAGAATCACGGACACATAAATTACTTCGGTCACGCAAATCATACTTGTTACATTTATCAATGCGATGCGTTTCAGCCATGATGACGATGCGAAGATGCTTTAACGATCCGTAAATAAGGATCTACGAATGGGACGAGTGGTGTACATTCGCTGTAAATATTTGTATTTAACATTTCCGCTACTACATATTCGAAGAAAAACGTTCTAGGTCGAATATTTGATTTTCAATGTTGTAAGTTACACGATTCCGAACAGAATGGGCCATTTACTAGCTGAAATAGTAATTCACCGTAGTACCTTCGCCAGGAAGATCGTGCTGAGCGTACTCGAAGAAGGTTTATAAGTTACCTAGCCTGTTCGATTCATCGAGGGCCAGCAGGATCCTCGGTAGTAACCGTTCAATATCCAGTGGAGAGCTCAGGTGTCTTGGCCCCGGTGTCTCCGTTAGTCTTCCCTATTCACCGTCGCTAATGCTTCACTCTATATTCGCGCGTGTCCCGTTCTGTTTACGCATTACACGCAAAGACAATGAAGCACCACAGTGGAGAGGTGGGGAATCAAAGCTGCGTAAGGAGTCGCACTTAGGTATTCCGAGACGCCAGCGTTGCTTATATGCAAACAAGCACTCCTTATCTTCATGCCTGGATCGGTAGCGTGGATTCCAAAGAGGGATGCTAACGCTCCGACCAATGAATTCCGTTGGGTCCTGCGGACACTGGACGGTTCTCACTTTTATCATTCTCGGGATCCTCTCACAGGTTTCCTCCCTTGATCGGCTCGATAGGTGAACCCGAGTTATTATTACATAATACGAATTCACGACGGTGTCTCGGCCGCGTACTTTACCGGTGAATATTTGAAGAAGGCTCGCGTGATAGTGTTCGCTGCACACCACGGTTCCCTTCGACACGCACAATGTTTATACCGGGTGTTCGATCTTGATCTATCACATTATTAAGTATTTTATTATAGAATTAAAAATAATATAGAATTTTATTGTCATTGCATCTGTAAGAACTTACCAATTAATTAATGTAGGGTTGACAAACAGCCAAGCCAAACTCGTTGTCGTTTCAAATCCTCACAGTTTAGTCAGTCCACGTGTCATCGATACGGAACCAACACGTTGTTCCATAACTCTTAAAAATTTAAGTTAATACTTTCTCTAAGCAAGTGAGTTCATATTTTTTGCTTTTTCTGTGAGTGGCTTGGCTATTTGTCAACCATGCATTAATTAATTGATCAATTCTTACTCTAGTGTTGCTGTTGAAATTCGGAAACAAAAATGATGATCAGGAACAATGTCGATAACAGGTGACATACCGGGTTAAATGAGACACCCTGTAGATGTATATCCCGGCCGAGTATTTCCCGTGGTTTCGGCGCTGTATAAATTTCTGGAGAACCGGTTCGAGCGCCGAGGGGCTTTTTAAAGTGCTCTCGAACCACGGAGATGATATTTAATAAACGGACGTCTATGGAAAATAGAGCGGCGGACGTTCCGTCACGAATTCGGTGACTCTGCTCCACGGTCGGACGGAGTCACGCTATCATTCCGCTCGTTTATCATGCGGCGCATGGCCACGGGACGAACTGCCGTATTCTCAGTGACACGGCAAATCCTGGCGTGGTAATTGCTGTTACCTGCGGTTCGAGGAGATACACTCGCCTCCTGTCCCGCTTATTTCCACCGTAAATTCACCGACTCGAACTTTTTATCGAACCGCCTGCCGCCGCCGTTCCGTTCCATATTCCTTCCTGTTTGCTGACTCGTGTTTCACGCGAGCCAACAAACGATCTCTCGCTGGACGAACCTGCACGCGGAACAGATCGCCGATAATTGCACTGTCCAATATTGATTTTGCGCTTCGACAACCAACAGGAGATTCTTCCAGATTTCCGACACCAAAGGAATTCCCAGTGCTTCCTCCAAGTTTCCTTAAAAATTTTTATTCGCACATCAAAATATTAAAAACAATCTTAAATTAACGCAGAGTACAGTGGGTGTACAAAGTGTTCGTACACCTTTTAAAATGGAACAACTTTTTTATAATTGTACCAAATGACCTGGTTTTTTTATAATCAATTAGAAGCATTTTGTTTGGTAAAAATTATAAAAATGTTATTCTATTTGAAAAGATTATTTTTATTTACTAGACAGTCGGTTCATAGACTTCCTGATGCATTAATATCAAAATAGAGTTCCTCTTTTAAAACGATTCAGGAATGAAATAAGATTTAAGTCAGTTTCCACTTCTTGCAGCCTGTGTAGACAATTTTGTTCGTTCTTGTCGTTCCTAATGGTGTAGTCGGGGAAAAAAGTAGCATATATCGCGGTATCCGCAATCGGGACAAATTGATAACGTAACTTGCCGGCCTTTGAATAAACAGAAGCGATGCAGCACTCAGACTTGCCGGTCTCGATAAAGGGTATAGCCGGATAAGATGGTCAAAAATGCCCTTGAACCGAATTGTATCGACGAAGTGTCATTCGATAGGACACCAAAAAAAAGCATACTGTGCAAAATCTCAACCCTGTATCTCGATCGGGAGGGTAGTTATGGGGTAAAATCGAAAAATCAGTTTTTGGACTATTTTCCCTAGTTAATTATGTTTAAAAATTCTGAGAAAAATGTGACATATGTAAAGTATCCAAATCCATACTTCACAATTAGTTTCAGATTTTTAAATTGAAAATTCTGCTTGTAAAAAATCAAAAACCTCAAAAAAATCGAAAAAATGCAGATTTCACATGGAAGTTCTAGAGTGACAACTTTTATATTTTTACAGTAGCAATATATTGTTATTGGTATGGTTCATGAATTTTTTCAGATTTTTTGGTTTACTGCGCCGTTGTCAAAAAAAATAAAAACCGATTTTTTCGACGTTTTTTCCGCGAAGAACTAAGTTAACCTTAAAATTATAACGTTCTATTTATTTTTTAAGACTATAAGGCTCTGATAAACCTTGAACATTTCTAAAAAATAATTAAACAATGAAATCGGCTTGATTAGTATTTTTACTGTCAGCCTATTAGATCTGAAAGTATTAAATAGATTCCCAACAGCTCGGTTGGCTCAGCGCGTTGAGCGTTCGACTGTTAACCTGCTTATACTAGGTTCAAGCCCGCATACGCATACTTTTTTTTTTACTTGATTAATTCTTTTTTTTATGTCTAACTGTATAATAATCAATGGTATTTTTGTAGATTTCTTTTAAAAGCAATATTTAAAACATATTTTAATTCGGTTGTTGCTTGCACGTGGCAGCAATTATTTATTACCTCTCACATGCTCGATGCCTCTAAAAAATGATAAGACCTGTTGAAATATTGAGGAAGATTTTTTTCTCATTCAATCAATTCAACCAAGAAGAAGTGATACCGGTCATTAATGAAGATAGTGACGAAGACTGAGGACATCACATGATGAAATATTGAAACATGCTTTTACACAACGGTATGGTTCATACACAATAATTGCTGTTCCGCACTAAAGACGAGGTACCATAAACAAATAATTCAAAAGAATAGTATTACAATGGATTTTCTCTATAACGGAGTATTTAAAACTCGAAGACACGTATAGATTTACTACAGAAAATATTTAATACTACCAGAATTAAGAAGATGCATAAATAAAAATTAATGATAATAACAATTGCTCCAAAATTTTTTTTGCGAATTTGACCTTAAAATATTGTTTAAATATTTAAATATTGCTTTTAAAAGAAATCTACAAAAATACCATTGATTATTATACAGTTAGACATGAAAAAAAGAATTAATCAAGTAAAAAAAAAAGTATACGTATGCGGGCTTGAACCTAGTATAAGCAGGTTAACAGTCGAACGCTCAACGCGCTGAGCCAACCGAGCTGTTGGGAATCTATTTAATACTTTCAGATCTAATAGGCTGACAGTAAAAATACTAATCAAGCCGATTTCATTGTTTAATTATTTTTTAGAAATGTTCAAGGTTTATCAGAGCCTTATAGTCTTAAAAAATAAATAGAACGTTATAATTTTAAGGTTAACTTAGTTCTTCGCGGAAAAAACGTCGAAAAAATCGGTTTTTATTTTTTTTGACAACGGCGCAGTAAACCAAAAAATCTGAAAAAATTCATGAACCATACCAATAACAATATATTGCTACTGTAAAAATATAAAAGTTGTCACTCTAGAACTTCCATGTGAAATCTGCATTTTTTCGATTTTTTTGAGGTTTTTGATTTTTTACAAGCAGAATTTTCAATTTAAAAATCTGAAACTAATTGTGAAGTATGGATTTGGATACTTTACATATGTCACATTTTTCTCAGAATTTTTAAACATAATTAACTAGGGAAAATAGTCCAAAAACTGATTTTTCGATTTTACCCCATAACTACCCTCCCGATCGAGATACAGGGTTGAGATTTTGCACAGTATGCTTTTTTTTGGTGTCCTATCGAATGACACTTCGTCGATACAATTCGGTTCAAGGGCATTTTTGACCATCTTATCCGGCTATACCCTTTGAATCTCTAAAGCGCTGTCTTTGACATACATCTCGAATCTATTACGTGTGTCAAACTCGGGCCGACGGTATCGCCGTGTTTACACCGCGAAAACTCAGACGAACGATCACGATCCTCCGTTAGAATTGGATCCTGCAGCTCGCTCGTTCCCCGTCCTTCGATCGTCGCGAGAGCGCGATTCAGCCGCGTGTCAAACGGCGTTTCGACGGGGCTCTGACGAAATCCAATCAAACGTCTCCTTCCCGGGAAAATCGAAAAATGGTGAATTTTTCAAGTGCAAGATACGAATGAACGAATAAAGACAGAAGATGGAAAAATTAATGTGGCACTGAAGCGATCCCAGCGCGATAATCAAAATGTTCCCGATGATCTGGGGACAAAATTTCGTACATATTGAAGGAAGTTGAAATTTGAAATTCCGTCTGGGTTTGTACAATTTCGGACGCGCTGTGGCGTCGGCGAGGCGGAATATTCCGTGCGGCGCACGAAAAACAACGGCGAATGGCCGATTGCTCCGTGCATCGAACCCATCGACGCACAGTAAACAGCTTGCCCCGTATCCTCGAACCGAGGAGCGGTGTACCGAGCTCAGCCTCGAATCGAGAGACCCGGGAAGCATGTTCCATTCGGTTCAACAGCGGTTATTCCCGGGCCACTTCTCCGCAGAAGAGAGCACCGATTCAAGCGGCCTGGCATCGGTATGCCGGTCGAAGGAATCGGCGGATGCATAGAGCTACGCTCTCTCGCTTCGATTCAGAGATTTTCCCGAACTGGGAAATCTAGTGGTCGCATACAACCTTCGAAATTTCCATACCTCCGCTAAATATTCCAATTGCTTTCTTCATTAGCCATCACCCGCGCCTCGTGTCAATTTGCGTGCAAATTTCACCGTCACGATAATTGCTAACATTGCTGACGCCAGCGAAATTATCATTGTTCCCATCGATTCACGGCAATTAGACAAAAAACGATGATAAAACGTACTCCGCTATATTGCTTATTTCGATAAGTAGCGTTCTACAACGTGGAGATTAATGTATTGTTAGGCTGATAAGCACGACCCCGTCCATGTTCGTAAACCGTTGAGTAATATTCTATTCGATCCACCCACTTTATCCGAACCATGACGAGGCACTAAAATGTACCAGCGACCTTTTTTCTGTTAATCCTATTCCATTTTGTCGCACAGGATCGTCGGTTCAACTCTCTGCAGCCTTCGTTACATCGTGCTGTTCGTAGACTCTTGGAATTTGTGTATAGTCTGTTACGTATGCGGCAGCGACCGTTGGTAACCTTTGGCCCTTCTGGAGGTACGCATCGAAACAGAGAGTTTATTCATATAAGGGCAATCGTTCAGATTAAGCCGTTCAGTAAGATTGGGGCACATAGAGACGATGCATCTAACTGTATCGTTTCCGGGAACCTAATTTTATCAATAGTCCCCCACCTTGTCTAGGCCGATTTTAGGACTATATAAGGACACTGAATCCCTTCATATTCGGGCATTAGATCTCGGGAGTTCCACGCTGTACGCGCCGAAACGCACAATTACTGTCGTAACAAGACCGGGCTCAAGTTCCCTATCACGCCACCACAAGTATTCGACGCACAGTGGGGTATTTGTCCGAAAAACGGGAATAAAATATTGTAGCGTTAATTATGGACTTAGGGTCACAAAAAAGTAGGTCGTTGTATTCGTCTTGACGCCAGCTATAAGATAATGAAATAAAGATTCCACGTATTTAAAAAATCAAAATAATGTTTGTTTTTTGTAACGCTGCGACTTTCCATACCGCACTTGTTTTAGTCGTAAATGCGTCAAACCCGAATTCTGGTAATGCTATCTTGAAATTTGTCTGCAAAAATTGAAAATTGCAAAAACAACCGCAGGTTGTTAATTGCAACATTTCGTCGTGTATTCTGCAGCCAAAGTGTGATTCTAGTGACCGATGAATCCTAGCAGTTCTTGTACGGAACTGCGAACGTGTGCACAATTTCTGCGTCGGAAATAAGAAGTGAAACGAGCGGAGTCAATCGGAGTGCATGTGCCTTTAGCCGAGCGATTCTTCACATCGGCATGGCGGTATCACAGACGGTGTGGTCCATTGGAATGCAGCGTGCGAACGATAGCTTATGTTTCAAAGGGCAAAAGTAAGAAAAAGCACGCGTGCATCGATGGCTCGCACATGTTACAGATCCGTCGAACGTGCATGGCGAACGTTCCGGGGATAGTGGCGGGTGACGGGAGATATAGGTGAAAAATAGCTGTGGTCTCTAATACAACCGCTTATGATTTATGGCTGGAACATGATGCCGTTTGTAATGGCGAAGCGATAAACCGAAAGCCCGCGGAACGGAACTTCTCGCGCGGAGGAACTATCAATTCATGGATAGTCGATCGTAATGGCAGGATCGTTCTGCTTGTTTTTCGAATAAGCTGCTATTCCCCCCCCCCCCTCAATCCACTGGGTTTAATTGGAATTCAAATTTCTGTTCGTTTGCTTTACGAGTGGCTACCAACGGAGAAGAGCCATTTTCCTGACACGATTAACCGTGTTAACGGCAACTTATCTGATCTCATAATAGTTCTCGCGATGCTCACAGTTTTAATCGCTGACCTTCCGTCGTCGGACAACAAAATTTCACCTTCGTCGTCGCATAAATTCCCTCTCTTAACTCTTAATTGGGCGCGCCTAAAAATTACTTTTTTAAACTTTTACCAAACTACCCAATTTTTTGTGATCAATTAGAAGCCGTTGTTTACTAAATAACGTGCAAAAAATTTAAAAAATAGTAATTACGTAAAAAAAGGCACTTTAAAAAATAATTAATGACTTTTTTTTTATTGTTGCCACTTAACCGTTGTACTTGCGGCATGCTTTCCACAAATTTTCAAGCAGATTTGTTTGGATTTGCAACTCCAAAATAACGCCGCAACTCTGAAATGCGAGGCTTACCCCACTCTAGCCCAGGGGCAGAGACAAGGAAGGCAGATTTGTTGGATAGTTTGGTTTTCATAGATTTTTTCCGATTTTTGGTCATTTCGCACCACTGTGCGACGTCTCGCCAGGCCGAAACAGCAGTAAGTGTGTTTCCATTCTGTCCCGATGTAATTTGAATGAATGGAACGCGCGAAGTGGCGCCGAGGAGAAACCGGCGATTAATTGACGAAAATTCACGTTAGAACAATGTCTTTCTCAACGGGGGAGGCCGGTAGCCGGAATGGTGGTCGCAGACAGAGGGTGCCGTTGGAGAAGGGTGTCCTTATGGGGTGGCTGTAATTCTCATCAGGAATGGCCCATTTTCCGCCAAGATATTCCAAGTTCCAGAGGGGAGGGCCGTAAAGAGCGCAGTTTCCCACGCCGCCACTTATGTGCAATGAAGTTAGCGCCCGTTTTACATTTTTACCGTGACAACGAACGATATACCCCGACGGTGCGGGGCGACGATGCGACGGGATGTTGGATCTCGCGATGTCTACTGGGTAAGTGCACGATCGACGAGCGCCAATTACTATAACGGCCTCGCATCCCCTGCGGACGTAGCATCCACGGGGTATACAGTTTCCGCGATATTTGCGAACGCCTAATGATGCCCGCTATCCGAGCCATTATCCGCGAACCTCGCGACGACGTCCATTAATTTGGCGAGTAAAGCGGGCCTTGTTTATTCGCGACCCGGAAACGCCGGCGATTTTTCTCCGGTCATTGTGCAAGACTTTTAATAAGACGCGTCGTTTGCTTATCAAGCTTTTAAACCGCCGTGCTCGAATGCCGACGCCACCGAACATTACCCCACCATTATTCAAAGCGATTTTTACGTTATTCCTGCTTGTATTCGTTGAAACGTGGAACAGGATCATTGCGACGTCTGCGCCCTAATTGGATCGTTAACAGCCATGCAAATAGCGGCTCCCTTTCTCTGTGAAATACACTTCCCTGGAAATTCAAGTTTACCGCGAATAATTTGGATTTGAAAATTTACGCGTTCCACGTGGCAATCTGTTTTATACGATATCGCGGTCGATGCATAAATATCTTTCATACGATATTAAACATTCTCTTTATTGTACAATGTATGTAATTACGCGCATCCTATAACATGCAATTGCCTAGTCATAGTCCCATTAAACTTTTATGAGACCCGTACGGTTCCATTAAACTTTTATGAGGTAAAAATTGAGCTTCGCGTTTGAAGCAGAAATTAAAACCTGAGATTTACGAAAATTTAGTTCAACCAAGAGATGAATAAAGTTTCATCACGCGAAAATATCAGAAATTACAATTTCTTTTGAGAAATCAGTCGATTGTTTTGCGAGAGTTGAAGTCTGTACGAGTGATCCTCGATATTGACAAAGCTTCAGAATCGTTTGTCGACATTCCGCGGTATTCGCGGATAATAGTTTCCGTCGGGGATTTATTTAGCACGATGCAATTCGAATGTACGCTAAGCTCGACCGGTGTAATGTATGCTAAATAAATTTACCGTTCAGGTCACTTCCCCTAAGAGCTCCTCATTAGAATACCTCTACACGGAGACCCACTGCACAAATAATGCAGCGGAAATTTGCATTCTAATGATCGCGGACGGCCAATATTTTAAATGGAACGGAGCCCCGCGTCGGCGGCGTGCCCCAATTTTTCGCGACGCAGCAGTCACACAGCGGTCCAGAATCTACCAGTCACTTTCCCAAAAAATTATTATTATTTATTATAAACTGAAGCCCTTTTATATAAATGTTTACAATATAAAAAAAGATACAAGACTACTCGTATAATCACAAAGAAGGGACATGCACAAAAAGAAAAAAAAGGAAATATATAATAATGTACAATCGATATGGTATTATCATATAATCCTGCGTAGTTGCATTTTAAAATTTTGTAGAGAATCAATGAAAAAATCAATACGATTATAAATTGTGCATGATTTTGCAATAATGCGATTCATTGATTAATTAATGCATAAGCAGATTTTGTTTTAAGCGTTTGAAAACCTGCTCTTGTTCTCAATTCACGTACATAAAAATTGATTTTCGCAATAAATTATATACAACAAAAATCTTTCATTTTTCACCTTGTCCGAACGATTACCGTTTCCTAATGACATTTTCCGAACCCGAATCGAACAATTCCAATTTGTAGTTTCGCCGACAGGCCGGGAACCGTTTTCTACGGTAAAAACTGATGATCAGGAAAATTCGAAACGTCACGGTAAAAACCGAGTTCTCCGATACTTGCGGAGCGGCTGTAATCCGCGGCAAATCCGTTCTCCCTTGTTAATATTTTTCCGCGGAATTCATGAATATCAAAATTAAGTTAGTCTCGGAACGTTGAAATCCGACGAAAAAAATCTCGAGCGTGGCGCGCTCAAGAGGTTGGCGCTCGGAATTCAGACTTATGTTTTTTCAAACATTAAGCACGTAATTATTGGAGAACATTTCGCCGGTTAGAATTTTGTTATATCCCGTGGCGCGGATAAAAAATGCTCGGCACGCGCAACTTTCAATGAGCATTGAAATCAGTAGTTGGACCCGATATCGACCGGACGGGTAGGTAGAAAAAAAATTGCGTCGCCCGGCGAGTTGCATGTGCTTTGCACACATCCAATTATTCCGTAGGAATGGAAAACCCACAAAAAGGACAAATTGATGCTCGATCTATTTCGCGGGCCGTTCAATCAATTCCGAGCGAGTGGAATTTCGGCGAGCGTGGCGGTCCACCGTGCTGACTCGCGTTTGTAAATATCATTTTCGATATAAATCGGGATATTTAACATTGGAATCGACGATCCCTTGTTTACACGGGCTGCCCTGGTATCATTCCCGACCTGTACAAAGCCTGTACTCACAGTGTTTCCGTATCCGTGTAACATCGCGCGAACAGAGTGGCGGCCGCAGAATTTTTATAAAAATTGTGATTCGAAAAATGAAATGTCTGGAAACATGGTGTCTCGTCGATTTCATTCAGCCGTGCAAAAACCAGGGTCATTGTGCTCAGACCGGGAACGTTCGAAAAAACGCTCAACGATTTTTGAAAACTTTCAGGCAATTTGCCGGGCGAGTGACTCAATCGACAGGCCGTCAACCTCTTTCAATCAATGCATTTATTTATTCGCTACTTTATCAGTATTTAATTGTCCGCTAACCACGACACGCATACGACAGATTATTGGTGGAACAGCTCTCGGGCTTGCATAAACATGATTCCCATCTATTATTCATTTGATAACAACACAATTACACATTTATTTTGGCACCAGTCTCGCCCGAAAACATTTTGCTCTTCGTTTATTTTTCAAAGCTTTCATCCGGCGCGCGCTCGCACGCGGCCGACTAAAACGTTTCAAACGGTCTCAACAAACTGCAATATTTTCATCGTCGGCATGACACAATGAAAAAAAACTGTTTCGCCGAGTCGCTGGGTAACTTCGTTCCTGTCGTTTCCGTGTTTTATCAAAATCATCGTCGAGTACGCGTCACCCAGTACATTACGCATCCGAATCCCCTTAATCCGGTTAAGTCACGTTCATTCCCGCGTACGTTCTGCTAATCCGTTTAAATCGTGTTTATCTTCCACACACAATCTAAATCTGGCGGCGGCTGGTTGCAGGAAGAACTCGGCCGACGCCGGACTTGTTTGCAAGCTCGACGCGTATTTTTATCGGTGGTACACCTTCTATCAAAGGGTTCGAATCCACTTGGTTGCATCGACCCCAACGCTCCAGATTCGTTTGAAACGATCTCGTCGATAAAAAGAACTCGACTTACCGAAAATATTTTCGTTCCAAAGTCGATTTGTAAACTTTTCCGTATGCCATGAAATTTCAATTTGTCAAGAAATTATGAAACAGTCTATGAAACAGCGTAAGTTCATTAGCAATTTTCAAGTATTTCAGGGAAAATTGTGTAAATCCTTGTACTACAGACGTTTTTCAGGTAGGCGTACAAAATACTTTAGTAGTTCGTTATTAATATTACTATTAATATTTGTTATTAATAGTTATTAATATTTGAACCTAATCGATGATTCTGTCAGTTTTTATACGATTGTAAAACTGTATTGGCGATTTTTTTCTCCATGCATATATGACTCCTGAAAATTTTGATTGGAAAGTTTGAGCGATTCTATAAAATTTGAAAAAATCCTCTATTTAGAAAAATCATTCGTTCGAAAGGTTATACGAATATTTTCTAGAGCCCATTATAGTTGAAACTCATATGCGAGACGCGATAGCAAACGCGTTAATCGTAAAATAAACGAATCCATCGCTTTGATCGGAGCGTTAATTGATTTTTGGTGAACGAATGCAGCTTGCACGCAGCCCACTCGAGGCGAATGGTGGTCTGCCACCCCCATATAAACCCCCGACGCCGACACCCCTTTTTACACTTTAACCCGGCGTGTCCGCGTCGACGCATTCAACGCGCGCCAAAGCAAATGCTTAATGCGCTGCGCATATATCTCGTAACATGACACCATCCCGTCGCTGAGATGCATGTTGGCGGGTCCACAATGCTCGTGCAATCGTACGGAATATGTACAAGGGCATATGCGGGAATATAGGAACCAGCTGCAGGCTGCAGCATTCGGGAACAATGGAACGAAACGTTTCGTACAAGCTGCCTGCCCGTCTTCCGAGCGAAGCCTCGCCGCAGGACGAAGGAGGATGAGGAACGTATAAGCAAGCGGGGACCGTTTCCACCCTATTACCGGCTATCTGTGTAGGTATTACGACGAACCGGCTATTCCTTGTCGGGGATTGGTCAGAATCTTAGAACATATACAGGGTGTCCCAGCTAACTTGACCACCTTGAATATCTCGCTTACAAGGAGAGTGCAAGCATGACGTCTCACCGATTTAGTTGAGACTCTGGGTGCGTTCGGTTTCACGCATCAATCGCATGAATCGCATTGAATACGATGCGCGCACTGGTATCGTTCCGTTTCGTGAATGCGCATGATTTGTGATGGTGCGCGCTTGGAAACGGAACGCTTTTCCATGCATTTCATGCGAATCAAAAATGGCTGCTTAAAATTTCGTGCTAAGAAGCAGTTTCTGTTTAAAATCCACAGAATCGAACATTTTTCAATGAGTGTCGTTTTTTCCTGATTCAAAAGACAGTTTGATATTTTCAGTGAGCGGATGATTAATATATGCAGTTTATTTTTAGTTCGCTGCGAAGACGAGCTCGTTGCAAGGGAAAAGGAATTGCGTTTGTTGATAAAAATATAGGCAACGGATGCAGTTAGCGGAAGTTCGGCTCTCTGCAACGGAGGAATAAACTTGGACCACTACTCATAAGTATTTGCCCAGTCTCATTTGTATCACTTTAGTCGAAAGCATGGGATGTTCCGCAGAAGTAATTCTTCTTATGATAAAGGCGATAAAGTAAAGTAAGAATGATATTTATTCCCTAAGGGTTCTTAAAACAGGTTTGGAAATATGATCAAATATAATTCCAATGAAAGGACTTTTAAACAATGGCTTAGCGATTACTTTATGTACGCGAATTTGTAAAAATCCGTGAAAGCGTGGAAATGAAAATGTTGCACGATTTAATGGCCCAGAAGATCCCAAATTGCGACCGTTAAAACTTTCATACAAGCGAGATTAAATATTTTATTGTCGTCAGACCCGTATTCTGGCCGAGCGCCAATTATTTGCTACCTTTTTTGTCGTTGTGTTCTATCGATCTCGTTAAAAAGCGCTTAATTGTGTTTAATCACGAGTACGCATTGTAATACCGGATTTCGAAAGTTTACGCGACAAAAGTTCTGAACGTATAACGTGTAGTCTGCCGATTTTTATTCGATGTAAAAATGTTATTTATATTTTTTCAAAAACGGATAAAATCTGTATTGGCGTATTTTAAGATATTTTAAGTTCACCGACTACTAATAATTGGGACGAGGTTTACGTTTTCGACCCTGGAACGGCGGGGTCCAATTTCACCAAGCTCTTCAAACTCTTCATCTAACTTCGCAGCTTCTAGCGGCTAACTTAAATTGTCAGCGACCTTATTAGCTCCCTTAAGGGGATCGATGTGCCAGAGAAGTACTTCGAAAATGTATCCGGAACGATTAATTCCGATGACGTTCGTTCCAGTTCCATTTCGTTCGATAAATTACAGATTTTCTTTTCCAAGTCGCTGACCAGGAATAAATGACTCGGTAAGAGTACCATCGAGATCAACAGAGAGTAAAAATCGCATTGAACTTTTAACCAATACATTATACACCTGTTCGCACAATCACGCGTGATATCAATGCAGATAGCCTACGGTTCAGTCATTAGAAATAATTAAACTGGGAAAATATGTGTGGTTATACTTCTCGGGCAACTTCAAAGAAACGGAGATTAAATGAAATCTGCGAGAAACAAATTAAAAATGAAACGGACTGTGGTGAATTCTATTAAATCGTTTAAATTGTGCTTAATTCGAGAGTTTTGCGTGCAATGAACGTTAAGCAATAAATATAACCCAAACTGTGTCGGAATTTTTGTAATTCTTTGAAAATTTAATTTTGCTGATAACGAAGAGCCAATGTTTCACCATTTAGATTGAGTTTTATGATATTTTGTTCCACGATCTCTTGCGATTTTCAGACCAGATCTCTATATATAATAAAATCGTGTTCGTCTGTCCGTTTGTAATGGCATCGAATGAGAACGGCTCAACGCAGAAAGCTGGGATTTGAACCGTCAGACGCGGCGTTTCTTCGGCAAGCTTTCAAAGCAAACCGCAATCGAAAAAGTCGAGTCGTTCAAAAGTTGTGACGACATTAGTGACCAAAGACGACTTTTTCGCCTTCTTTTGAGCACGTTTCTGCTTATAACTTTTGACTGTTAGCACCTATATTCAATTTAGGTACGCATTGGATTCAGCTCACCGAGTTCTTTGAAATGGCCGCCAATCCGATTCTGTAGGTTGCATAGTGTAGGAGTTATAACACAAAATGTGCGTTTTTCTTGAACTCTTTGGTTTACTGACTTTTTAAACAGCTGTAACTTTTCAACGATAGGTTTTAGGAAAAATCTGAGACCATCTTGGCGATTGGAAATTTAATTACAAAAGATTGCGATGTTATTATAAAAGATATTGTTCTATACACTCTCTGTATAGAAGAAAAATTAAGGCCAGATACGGAATCAGTGCGTAAAACTCTATAAGAATTGCATAGTGAGAATCGAAACTATTTTTAGCTGTTGGACCGTGCAATGTACCAGGATTCGTTATAAAACGTAGACAAACTCGCAGGTACAGCTAGTAATAAATAATACGAGGTAATAATTTCTCGCGAAGATTCAAGTGAAATGTTCACGAATACAACTGCATACTGTAATAGTGTTGGGAGTCAGTTTGAGTGATATCGCGGGACGATGAATGAATTCAGGACGCCAGGAAGCGAAGTTCACACAGTATCGCAAAAATAAGGTCAAATTTTCTCTTCAATTACTGCCGCTACTACTGAGCAGTGTCGGTGAATAGGTCGTGGCATGCATTTGACCAACCGGTCGGAAGCATCCCGCACAGTTTTCCCCTTTTCTAGGGCGTCTCATTTTTGTGTGTATCCCGAGGTGCATGAAAACGGGACGAGGCGGACGGGCGGACGGGCGGGCAGCCAACGGCGCGGGTGTCTGTACAGCTGCAAGCTGCAAGCTGCACCGTCGAAAATGGACGTAGCTCGGGAACGGCCCACCGTTGCACCCTTGATCAGGTAAGTACGGCCGAGAGCTAGAACCAGGCCATTCAATCGACGCGATTGGGGAATTCTCGCGAGACTACGAAAACTAAATTGAAATCGGCTTGTATAAACGTGGCCGAATGAGAGGCTCAAGGTGAGCCAAAGCTGACCCCGAAGGGTATATGCACCTGCGGTTATGCGGTACGTCGATGATCGATACAACCCCAAAATCAAATTAAACTTAGGCTGAGGTATTTAAGTGTAAGAAGTTACTACACCCCCTCGATCGAATCAGGCTCTTCAGTATACATTCCTGTAGTCCCGGGCTATTACTTTCGTCTCGAATTTCAAATGAAATATAAAAATGATCTGTCCATTCACAAAAATGACGTTCTTCTATTTTTACTGTAAGAAATGTTCCAGTTACTCGCAGGAGATATTTCCTCCGTTCAAAAATGCTGGAAATGAACTATGAATAATGATGATAAACCACGGTTACATTATGCAAAAGTCTTTTAGAGATTTACGTTATTAACGTTTATATACGTAATTACATAATTTTAATTGTACACGTATACCGTATAAACCTCACTGCGGTCTTCTGAAAATATTGGAAAAAGGGTAAAATATAAAATTCGAAAGAATTTAGAAGAATTTTTATTTATTTTAGATCTGGAGAAGATACTACCAGTGGAAATAAGATTCTATTTAATTCCAGTTTCTTAAAATTCGTCTACAAAAATGAAAAATTGCATAAACATCCGCAGTTGCAAGATACGGCTCAACTACTTAATCGACACATGGCGAGTTTCATCTGGTTTCGCTTACGTGAGTCTCAACCAAGCCAGTTCATCGAGAGCTGGGTTTAGCCCGACTCAGCTTTACCCTGCAACAGAAAAAAAGAAGCAATTTGTAAAAGGGTCGAATTACAACACAAATCGAAGAGGTTACAGACGAAGACAGGTAAGGAGTTGGCTATTACTTAAAACTATGGCTCGTTTCCAACAAGGTAAGGTGGGAACGGCTTAAGCGCAACCGGGACACGGTCACCACATCGCAGTTACGTTGTAACGCGGTCTCTCGCACGGAATGCATAAGTGCTCGCAAATTTTTATGCAATTACCGAGCAAATCCCCTTAGCCCATCCCCCGGAGAGTTGGTCTCTGCACGCGTAATATCCCCGTTTAACGTCACCGCAGCCCCGTTACTCTTTATTCGTCTACGGAACTCGTTCAAACAATCGCAACCGTCGACAAACTTTTCCCCAATCCGCTAGAACTCTCTGTTCAAGGTGATATATAAGCGTTGCGTGATATACTAGATTATCTATTAAGTCGTTCGGAAAGTATTTTCGCACATAGACGCACAGTTTTTCAGCAATTTGAATTTGTAAAAAAGACATATTTTACAAACTCAAATTTCTCAAAAACTGTGCGTCTAGGAGCAGGGCCCACTCTAGTGGTTACGCCGCCCCGAACAAAGAGACAAATTGCCACCCCTTAAGAACAGTGCCGCTCCCAGGATTTAATCCTGGGGTGACAAATTGAACAAATTGACTTTTTCAGCAAAAATATCCGTCAACGGTAGCCGCGCAACCTTACTTCATAAGTACTAACTTATAGCCAAAATGGAGCCCCTAAATTTTGCCGCCCCCAGCAAATGTCCGGGTTGCACCCCCCTACAGCGGGCCCTGCTAGGAGAAAAATTAAGGACAGATTCAGAATCAGCGCGAAAAACTAGAAGAATGGCATAGTGAGAATCGGAACGTTAAAAAAAAGTTTAAATTTGTTGGTCGTCGCATCAAATATGCTAAATCAAAGTACGCATTTCCATCAACTTCTGCTGTTTGGTATGTTCTTGTACTCGAAATTCAGCGAAAACGTTTAAAGTGCAAAGTTTCACAGAAAAAACGTTGAAGATCACTTTTTTCCCGGACATCTAACTGAGCATAACTGAAAGCTCCGTAACTAATCATGTGCATTTTGGCTGGCGATAGGAAAGGTACGGCGGACTCTTTGAGGGCTAGCTGGAGTTCGTTTAAAAGCTGCTTTGAAACCACGAAAACTTTCGACGAAGCCAGCGAACGTGGCGAGTCCTGTGTTCCACACGTTCGCGCTTAACATCGGACGGGACCATGTCCAGCAAATAGGAGAAAATCACCTGCCACTAATATTCCGAGCGGAATTGCCAATTATTTATACGGTAGCGATTGCGTGGTGTTAGCTGACCAAACCGAAGACAGGACAGCCAACTAATTGGCAATTTCGGGTGCGGCGACCAGCAAGAAACTAAGATCGCGTTTAAATTCTGGACTCGATTGCCCGTTGTTCCACGGCTGTGATGAAACCATGGATACTGGACGTGTTACACTGGCGAACAAAATTATAAGACACCCATTTCATTCTCGTTATCGTGTGTACATATGCACTTTTTCATTATGTGTGACCCTGTTCGTGGAAAATTCCATTTCCCAGTAATTCGCACGGTGCACGGTGGATTGTTTGCCCAAAAATTTAATAAAAAATCGATTTCTAAATTTTTGCGTCCAGTTACAAGTCTGTAGAATTCCTTTGCGCGTCTGGGCGCAGCGTTTTGTTATCCTAACGCCTTTTATACTCCATTCGTCATACTTCGTTAGAACTGCGTTTAGATATCGGGATGAAATGTCCACTAAAATTCATTAAAAACTGATTTTTATGTTCTCATAATTATCGTAATAAATATATTTTTCTTCTAATCATTTTTTTAATTAATTCTTTCAATTTTGTTTTAAAATAGAATTTTAAATTATTCATTTGTTACTTATTTAGTAGTTTTTCGGATCATTGCAATCACCGATGTTTTGGCTTCGGTTTGTCTTTGGTTTCGGCTTTTTTCATTTTCCAGCTGATTTGACACGTAGATACGAGGCCGCAGAAAACGGCGAGGATTATTCCGTCTTTATCGGATCAGGGATAAGGAAGTGTACAAAAGTTTTCGGTGTCTGTTTACTTCTTTCTCTAGTTAGGCCGCGATCGTGTCGGATTCTCCCACGGTATCGGTCTCCCTTCTTCCTGGAAAAATCGGCGATAATGTTTTCTTCGGCGATTTTCCTCGGGACAGTTGACACGTCGGACAACGTCTCAGTTTGCTTAACTCATCCCGTGTTTGGTCAGATGACTGCGAGAGTTCAACTCAGCTCCGAGTATGGATTGAATTCTACAATCTCGTTCAATAACAAGAACGCGTATCTGCAATTTCTTCTTCCGACTAGTTTGTAATACCTTAAGGAACATGTGTTTTCTTGTTTGACTTTCAAACGAGCCGCAGCAGCACGTAAGAGAGAAGATCAAGGAGGAACAATAAGTGTTCTGTACTCTGGGAATACTTTTACGCTTTGGAAGTAATGCTTCAGGCTGAATGACGTCAGAGGTAAGATAGATGACTGGACAAAGGAGATTGCATATCTTGTTCCCTCTAGAAAAGATATCTGGAGTGTGCACAGTTCTGTTATTCTCGATTCCAGGTTCGATCTCTGTATTGAGAAGTTGGCTGGATGCATTTTCCGACGTCTGATTTCTTTCCGCACACTGAGAGGTCGAAGAGATAACGAGTTCTCCTCTTCAGCTCGTTAAATATTGCATGGACAGATCCCATCAACTCCGGGTTAAATTAGAATACACAGAAGTTACAATAACAGATACTACGATAAAGATTACCATTAATGATCGTTAACTCGCGACAAATCTGGTAGAACCGGAGAAGAAGGAATTTCAAAATTAAACTTCCTCCTTGCGTCACGGAAATGTCGATGAAAAGAAAATATAAATATTTTATTAGCATCATTTCCTGCACGTGTAAACGATTACTTCATTTTTAGTTGAATAGAAATATGATCACTGCGATGTGATGTGATCACTGTCCCAAGACTTACGAGCGAGAATGTACGCGAAGAGCTGCGAATTGCAGCAAGTGCAGCACCGAATAAAAAGCCCGCCGGCAAACAAGAAGGCGGCAGTCGCCATCAATGACGACTAACTCGCGAAGACAGTTATAACGTCCCGGAGGAATCTCCGCGAGGCAGAACCGAGTAGAAACCATCCCCGAGACTAAACACCTTCGCAGCTGCAAAGAAATTCCCCCGTCGGAAACAAAGAACTCTGAGTTGAAATAACGAGGAGTTAACGCTGTTTCTTCTTTCCACTGGAGTCGTGTGAAACGTCCACGAAGTTGACCTCGGTCCTCGCAAGTTTCTTGTCGCATTCAATTTTCGGCAACGCGGTGTTGTCCTCGTACGTTGCGATTTCGAGTCCATTGCGACCGCTGCGATCATTTGGCCGTCGCACGTACTTTCTGTTCTTCGATTCTCTTTCTCTCTACTTCTCTCCTTCCTCCCTGTATCGTTCTCCAACCGCAACACACAAGGCCAACCATACCGGACTGAATCGAACGTGCCTCGCGTGTGCTTCGAGCCGTAAAAGGGCGTCGAAGAAGGAAAGACTGGAGAAGTCCGGTGAAAGAAGATAGGAGGACGAGATAGGGAGACTGTTTCCCCCCATGAACCCTTGAAATCACGATTTCCATCGGGTTTCTGGCTACACCATACCTCACACACGTGCCCATACCTCCTGTCAACCGTGACCTCGCTAGACTGCACCCTAAACTGGATAATCTTTCAAATTTATTTGTTCAAACAGGTCGCGTCGACATCTAGGTCATTGGCGACTGCAAGAGTTAATACTTACATTCAATAAATGTAACTCTGGTTGAATACAAACATCGCTCATTCAATAAAACCAAAGTAGAATTTTATTTCGGTTCATAGAAAATACATATAGTGAGTGTACAAAGCCTTTGTATAAAATAGAATCTTTTTTTATACTTGCAGCAAACAACAGCTGATTTTTCATCACCAATTAGAAGCATTGGTTTACTAAATCACCTGCAGAAATGATTTTTTAATAATTGCAATTTACAAAGTTGCATGCAAAAATAAATAAAAGCAGTCCTGTTCATTTTTTTATTAAGGCACTTAATGAAATTCAAGGTATATTTTTTCATTTACGTTTCATTTTCATTTTCATTTCAATGTTTGTTATACAAAAAATGAAATGAAAAAATCAAGGAAATTTAATTTGTACTTTTTCATTTTCATTTCAATGTTTGTTATACACACGCTGAAAATTTGTGCAAGCGGTTAAAAATGGTGAAAATCGTAGGTTTACATGATTGTTTATCAATTTCTGCTTGAATTCCATAGACTCGTACGTGTCGTTTTCTCTTGCGTCAAAACATTTCGATGAAATTTTCAGTATGTGTATTACTACCATAGATCTACAAAACAAATTTTAAATTTTCATTATGGGCCCAAATAAAAAAGTTTTACAAAATGCCTTTTTTATTTTTACATGTGACCTTGTAAATAATAATTTTTTGCAAAATGTTATATCGTTTCACAAACCAATGCTTCTAATTAGTTGTAAAAAATCAGGTCGTTTGGTACAATTATAAAAAAGTTATTCTTCAATTTCAAAAAAATTTCAGTTTATTCATTAATTGAGCTTCATAGTATAGGATTTACGCGTGTCTCTTTACAGCAGCGGTTTCCAACCTAGGAGGTACCAAAATTTTGTAATAAATATCAATTTTTATACGATAATATCTACGGATATGTAAAACTTAACAGTTTTTAAAACGAGTCTATATTATTATATCTATTAAAAATATAAAATATAGAAATGCGCGGAAAAAGAAACTTCCCAAGAAAAGAGAGAAGTTCTTAGGTGTTATAGTTGAGCTTCGGTTAAAGCGTTGAAGATATGTACCATAATGGGATTTTGGTTTCCTGTAAACCGGATCATCTGTCCCATAAAAATACGCTGGAAATTGTACAGGTCAGTTTCCGGACAGATCTCTCTAGTCGACAATGCTACGAGAAAATCTGTAAACACGAAAATGTTTGTTCAACGCGTTCGCTAGTGCCGTCGCACACGTGTGACGTCCACGATCTCGTAGTTTACCCGTCGGATCAAGATCAGCTTGGACGTAATACCCTCGAATTTAAGGAACAGTAAAATCCTGTCGGACGCATTATTCGCGACACGCGATACGTTCTCTGCATCAGCTACGGCAACTGGAGTCCGTAAAACACACAGGAAGTGCAGCGAGCTAGCTCTAAGGTCAGCGAACTATCGATCTTTCGATCTGATATTCCAGCACCGATAGTAGGAGGCGGAGAGGGTGGCGCATGATCTCGTAAAAAATGTTTTATCACGATCGACGGAACATAGTCGCGACCGTGCGCGTATCAAAGCTTGTATTGCTAGCGAGAAGTTCGATCGACGTCGCCGCGACGGATCCTCGGCGATCTAGTATTCCGAAGACTAGAAAATCGATTCCGGAAATCACCGGTGCACCCGCGCAACCCGATATCATCCGAATAAACTGCAGGCGCAAATCATAGGTGTCCGGAAGTTTGTCAGTAAATCGTCCGAGTTATCGCGCACCAACGCCAGACTCTCAAGTTACCCTCGAAATGTAAACACAGAATGCATTCCGGTGAATTTCGCGCGACTCCCTTGAAGGAACGACACAAACTCGCGTGAGAACCAATTCCCAGAGTACAATGTAGGGCATTATTCGAGTAGAAATTTGTCAAGCCGGAGCGACGACGTAGAAACTTATTTTCCTTCTTGGTAAATCTAGTGGACTGAAAATAATTAAAATGTACTTTATATTCGAAAATGAATCTGTTATTTTTGGAGATTTATTTCCAATTATGATATAACCAAAGATCAGTGTTTAATTAACTTCCAACTTCCAATGGATTAAAGTGTAAGTGTTTGGTCTATACCGTTTCTACGATTCTTATGTCTTTATTGAAATATGTATCGATGTATCTTCAGCATCCCATTCTGTTTTGTAATTTTTATATTCTGTACTGTATATATTGTATTCTGTATTATAATTATGTTGAAATAAATCTCATATGAGATTTTCTACAATAAAAAAAGACCAGTGTTTATATTCACGGTCATCTTCCTGACATCTTGTTAGAAATATCGAAGAATTCGATTTATAAAGGCGAAGTACCCTTAGAAAACGGTGAACATCTGAAGAAACGTTTGGTGCTAGCGAACGATAAATATCATTTTTATCGTGAACAAGTTCTACAACAGCTAGATCGGAGGTTCCTTTTTTACCTGTGTAAAGTAAGACGTTTAAAGCTCATGCCATAATTTGGTATTGAAATTGCCGGGACCCGGTCTATTTACGAGTGCAAAACGACACTCCAGAAAAAAATACAGGTTCACTGCAATCAGGGTACAAAAACTAGAGCTTATGAATTTTAATCCGGAATATGCACCCGGTGACCCTTACGGAGTTTCTCGTTCCAAATGGAAGTCGGACTCGCGTGTTTTATTTTCTAGAAAACCGAGGATAACAATAAAACAACACCGCTTCCAGATTCGAGTTGGAGATGATAAATTTTAAAGGGACCGCCGAATGAATTTTTAATTTGTTGGAGAGTATATAATCTGCTTGGGTTTTGCCGCATATAATTCTTTAATGTTGAGCTGCGCATGACGCAAACGTCAAGGGCTGCTTTTCAAACTTTTTTTGCCAGAAATGTGGTTGACAAATGTAAAATCACTTCCAATCAGGTCAGTGAAATATTTTTATAGCTGATGCAGTGAAATATAAATTATACTGAAGCTGGCAAGAGACTAACAGTAGCTTATCTGGCTGCTGTCTGCCCTACGTTCGCCTAATTTAGTTCTCAGGCTCAGGGACCATTCATGCTAGCACTAAATTGAAGTGAACACTCGACTGAAATGACCTAAGCCTCTCTCCCTTGACTCCGCGCCATGATGCGTCGCGTGATTTCTTACAGTTTATTCCGTGACTAGCCACGCAAGACTTTTATCGATAATAAAGAAATTACTTTAATAACTTTGCAATATTTACAAGCGAAAAATCTGCTTTCCCTCCGACGCATATAACCTGGGGAATTACGTAATACGTTTCCCCATATAATGTCGCAAAATCACGATAACGATACTTACATTACATAAATGTAACTCTTTGGTTGAATACAAATATCGCTCAATATACAAACACAAAGTAGGATCTCATTTCGGTTTAAAGGAAATACATATAGTGAGTGTACAAAGTCTTCGTACACCTTTTAAAATAGAATAACTGTTTTATAATTGTACTGATTTTTTATAATTAGTTAGAAGCATTGGTTTATGAAATGATATGCAAAACAGATTTTCCAAAAAATTATTATTCACGAGATTACATGCAAAAATAAAAATGGTCCCAAATTTGCTGGGAATTCGATATTAAAAATATCGATTCCTTCGCGGTCCATTTTAAGAACAAGACCCAGCGCGCGAACCTATTCGAGGAGACCGTCAATCGCAAACTACGTGACACGGCGTTCACCACAAATATCTCGATTTTTGAGACCGCTTCGAAATTCGGGACAGGGCCGAACCAGCCAAACAACGTATTGATCGTATAATAGGTTACTCGGTACACCGGTCGCACGAAGGCCCGGCGAGGCCTTGCCGCAACGTGGAAATTGCAGTAGAGCACACTTAAATTTGCAAAATCCGTTACACCAGAACGATTAGCGCAAAAGAGACAGGCGCACTTTGAAAGTGATCACTAGACTGCGGATCTTTATGCAAAATAAAAATACCGACCTGGTATCAACACGTTTTATATACAATTAAAAATTTTATTTTTGCACTAAGCAAGTATGTATGTAACATTTTTTTCTTTCTCCTTTTTTTAAAATTAACATACAATATATTAACTTTTCAATAATTTACAGACGCAATTTTCTTTTTTCCTTGAAAATGATCTAATATAAGATAAATGTTTGAATGTGTGAAGCAGGAGTAACATAAAAATTGATTTCATCCCTTAACGATTTCGTTACATTTATAGCAATATTAAAACATTCTTGAATTGTTTCAATCTTTTACTGTTAAGATTCACAGTCTAGTGATCACTATCGTATTGGGATGCCTAGTAATTAATTTCGGTATTTCAACCCTTAGTGACTCTGAGAAAGAGAGACGCCATTAAAAATTGTTTTACCGTTATTCAAAATATTCTGTACATTATTAAATACATCTAATCAATCACACTATGCATTTAGCCAACCCAATCCGATACAACGTTTAGTGTCCGCGCATTGACTGCGAGAGGGGCTGGCAAACGAAACGTTAAAAAGGATGTCGGCCTTGAATGCGGAGTGCGGCTTCGAGCGTAATTTTATACATATAGGCACAGCTGCAGTCACGGATCGCTGTATCTAATCTATCGCCGATAAAGTCCTGGGCTCTGTGAACGTAACAACCGCTATGTAATTTCAGCCTGCGGGCCTGACTCGATCTCCCACCCTCGCCCTCGACCGCTCTCCCATCGCCCTTAACTGAAATTCCATACGAGTAGCCAATTAACAATAAGTCGAGATGTTTTCTCGTCACGCTGAATTTCGTGATACTTATAATTAGACTGCGAACCTTCCTGAGTAGATGAAATTGAAAATCGCAAAAGAATTGTCAAGATTCAACGTGTCCATATACAGGGTGGTCCATTTATCTTGAGACAGTCAATTATTTCGCAAACCAGCAGGAATATGAAAAAATGTTTTAATATTCTTCACACGAAGGGGCACATTTAATGGCGCTATGCACATTTTTCCATAATGGCCCGTTAAGGTTCAGATGAAAGGCAACTTCACTTTTTTAAATGGAAGTCCATATTTTTTATTTTATATTCTTATTCTACATCAAAAAATAATTGACAGGAATATTCCTAGAACAATATAAAACAAAAAAATATGGACTTGCATGTGAAAAAATGAAGTTGCCCTTCATCCGACCCTTAACGGGCGATTATGGAAAAACGTGCATAGCGCCATTAAATGTGCCCCTTCGTGTGAAGAATGTTTTGTATAAAACATTTTGTATAAAGCATCGACTGTCTCAAGATAATTGGACCCAGTATGTTTTCTCCTCTTTCAAAATCATTAAGTGAAGCGGTAGCATTCAATTTAGTTTCTATTTCTTGCGATCTTTGTAGAGACAATTTTTATTTTCCATAAAGATCCGCAGTCTACTTACAATAAATTAGCAATTTGTTTTCACGTCCGTTTCCTTCTTATTCGTACGTTAATTAGAGTTACTTGGCCGCATTGAGTCGCGGTAGCCAATGGAGACGAAGCTGTATCGTTGCCCGGGAAATAATAATCCCGCTGGTCGGTTCTCGTCGGATTCTCATTCATCCGTTGCGCAAAAATCCCCGAGTTGTTACCAGGGCATACTTTCCAGAAGTAAATTAAGAGAAAAATGACGAAGTCTTTCTCGCCGGCGCGCGTCATAAAAGTTGCTCGACCGAGGAAGAACTCCGAGGAAATAAAAAGATGTAACTTCAGCGGCGTCCGAATGAATCGGACGCTGCTCGCTGATCCTTTATATGGAAATATTTCGAATAACTTTTCTTCGCTCGGTACGTTACGGTGCGGACGCGCTGTCATTCCAGTTTTATTTCTAGAATTTTCATTCGCGCTCGCAACTACCGTCGAAATCATCGAACATGGTCTTCTTGGCTCTGCGAGGCCTCAAATTTTTCATGGATACGAATTATTATTATTTATTTATTGTTTTAGTACGTAGAAGGTTCACATAGCATGTACGTTACAAAATAAATGATTATGTTACAATATAGCTTACTGTCTAATTTAAAAATGATATTTAAAACAAGAGCAACGAGAAAACTGATTTCACAGGCTGGAATAGGGATACGAGCTTTCAGGTTTCCTTGCAAACACGATAGATACTCGCGATGCTCGATAATCAAGATGTTAATCCGCTGTACTGCCTATCTACATCCAAAATTTCGAGTCGGTTCGTCAGCTGGTGCGCGCATGATTCAACAGCAAACAAACTCCGAGATAACATTTCGCTGAATACCTGTGCTCGGTAAACTGCGGATTTTCTGTAAAGTCGGTGTAGTAAATTTCTTGATAAAATATCGCGATACTTACGGCGATGAAACTCGAGAGATAAGTATCTGAAAATTGTCTTTGAATGGAGCTAGAGAATAGAGCAGCGTGAAGAAATCTGGCATGATCGAACGGACCGGATGTTATTATATTTTTTGGTGGCAAAGCTCCAGGATCGAAGGGATCGATGAAAGAGGGTTGGAGCCGATTTTCAAGGATCCGTGTGAACCGACAAAATATTCAGATTCCGCGGGGACGATGCAATTTCGTGCCGGAATTCGGGTAACTGGCACCAATCTACGTAGATCCGGCTACAGATCGGTAACACTGCCGCGATTACGGCGAAAATCGTGGACCAGGAAACGCGGAGGAGCGTCGTCGACCGTCAATGAGTTTGCAGACGACCATCGCAAACGGTGGTCGCTTTACAAATCCGATAATTCCGAATACCATCGACGACGCCGCTTGTTTATGGATTATTGACGCGATACAAAACCCGAGGAACGCTCGAATCGCCCCGATGCGACGCTGCACCGCGTGTGTGCAATAGTGCACCCCTTAATTGTCAACTTTCGATTCACTTTGGTCCTAGAATTTGCTTTATTCTTTAATTAAGCCCAATTTATTTATTAAACCAATCGATTCCTTTTATTATCCGCCAGTATAAAAGTACTAACTAGAGATCATCGAAATACTTCGCGAAATATTTCACATTTTTTGTCAGAGCAAACACAGCATTTCTCGTAGCAGGTAAAGAATAAAGTGCAATTGCACCTGGCGGGTGCATCAGTGCATCCGCGAAAAATCGAGGTCCTAGGAATTCAGGGTGTATAATGCCGTATGATTTTTTCCTCTATCGTTTTTGTTCCAGTTTTACTTAAAACAGAGAAATAATTTGTCCCAGTTTTCTGAATCACTCTGTATATTTCAGTTATAGTTTGTTCTCCAATATTTTATTTTAACCCGGCTACGCTTATCTTCTAGTTAAAAAAAATATTTAAATTCCGGGTTAAAATGTAGATTTATATTTCTACTGTGATTAAAGATGATTATATCATTGATTAACATTTGTTTCTTAATTATGTTATTAGATTCTTAGAAAATCAGCATCGATGACGAACTTGTTTTGTACATCCTACTCACTAATAGCACCGCAATCATCGTAGTTTGCATTAAGATTAGTCAGTTCTGAGTCACAAATAGTACTGCGGTGATGAAAGACAAGACGAAAGAGAAACCAGAAACAAAATGTTGATCATTGCAGCTAAGGATCACTCCAGCGTTTCACGAATCCGCGCGAGCTCGAATAAATCAGAACAGCCGGCGCGCACGGAACTCCAGCGTCACAATGTTTCTTATATGGCAGCTCGCGCCCTATTGACAGCGCATTGACACGGCCGTCGACGTAATTTCCTCCCTGTCGTAATATATGTTTGCCCCGGATTGATTTATCACGTCTTCTCGCGCTTTTATATTGTGCAGTTTTGACGGCGCTCGACGCTTTCGGCAGCCCGACTGCAAGGTGTGCAATAAATTATTTCGCGAAGACGAAATTGTACTTTCCCGATTCACCGTTCCCTCGACAAAATACAACGACAATTTATTTTGTGTCTTGGGAGTCCGTGTGATGAATGATGCGTTCGGGTTGCTGTAAATCAAAATTGGATTTCGGAGAGATTACAGTGTACCACTGTAATGTACGATGGACTCGCTGTAACAGTAACTCCTAACAATGATCAGAAGACAGCAGAGTTGATGCATTTATGACAAAACCGAGTAGGCTTAATTGGAAACATTAAAAGCATTAGACGAATTGGAAAATACTGTTATATTATTTTCCATCCACTGCATACATTACGTTAAATGTTAAATATAAATTAAATGTAAATTAGATATATAGTCCAGTCGCTAGGTACTTTTATAATATTTATAGAAAATAACTCGGTTTCAATCCCTTGGGAAAATTGAAAGAGTGGATTTGCACTAATTTTGCTCGGCTTGGTCTCTTCCTTCCTTATTTAACAATTAACTATTATTTGACTATTTAGTCTGTTGATTCGCAAAGTATTTTCGCTAATTATAATCTTACGGTTTACCTGTTAGTCTTACGCGATTGTATGAAGAAAAATGAAAAATTTCTAAAGAACTATATCGGACAATTAGAAAAGAATTACGCCTCGTGAACGTAAAAACAGGAGTTTCTATCGATTGGTCTTTTATCTAGCGCTTTTGATTACTGAAAAATCCGAACTTTGCATTATCGAGAGTGCAAAAATAATCTGCAGATTGGTTGACCATCGAAACGTCTGATAAATGTAAAAAGTTTGGGCTTGAAAGGGCGAAGAGATTCATAAGGTTTGCTCATTACATGTTGCACGAGAACGAGCCATTCTAGGAATGCCAATATGACGAATTTCCCCTGGGACTTGGAGTCCTCGTTGCTTCTCTCTCGATCCCTGTCTTTCTCTCTAGCGATCGGTGCACCAGCGTGTTCTCTCTCTCGCTCTCTCCGTCTTCTGGTCTCCCTATCGTGATCTCGCTCGCCCGCGTCCGAGGGACACGTTCAAAGCCATCGATGCGATAGAGTTCGGTTGGTTAACGTTAATACCACGCACACACGCGTTGAATTGGACACTGTTGTTTCAGGCATTCACTTAATGCCCGCCTTTGGGACCCGTCTTGGCGTGGCCTGTGGTGGCGTGCGGTGAATGACCCAGAATTTCGCGCATCTATGCGAACGCTCTATGCTCCGTTCACTGGTTTGTAGATCTATACAGACAGCCGATCCTCGGCCATGCAATTTTACCCCTAGCCGTACAATCACCTGACACGGGTTTCGGGAAAAGAAGAAACACGTTCCATAAGCTATTCCATTCCGAGAGCTTCGCCACTGCGAGAACGGAAGTGCCAATAATATCGCGAACGCGCCAGACACTACCCTGCATTCCCCGGCTACGAACACACGTTTTTGAATATTTTCCCCATCCTCGTGAATACTGCCTCGGTAACTGCTCGCTCACGTTGTCTGCCGCAATATAGACCCCGGATACGATCCTTCAGGAGATCGTTAAAGTATTGCTCCGGCTCCAGTTTAACCCTTCATGCGCCGAGGTCTCTTCGATGCCGTCGATACAGTTAAGTGAAAACTACAAAGTGCCATTTAAAAGAATCAAGGTGACCTTGACAATACTATACAAAAATGTTTTTCGTACTTTTTTTATTGCAATATTATAGCCAATCGAAAACTGATCAACTTCTGTTGAAAATATTTTTTGTCAGATTATCGCAAGTACTTGAGAACTGTTACGTGGGGCAGCCTGTACATGAGAGAAAGTGTAGTTTGTTCAATAACGGACCAAATTAGAGGCATATCCAACACAGAGAACCTGGCAATTTAATATATTATACATTGTAGAGATAGATAGCGCTAACCATTGCAGCTAAAACACAGACGTCGACCGGTGAATAGAGCCTCGAGTATTTCTGAAAATTTCGGAGCTTCATCCCTGTAGTCGGAACTATAGTGCAGTAAACCGATGGCGGCCATTATTCGAGCGCATCGTGCCTCGCGAACCGCGCGTCCTTTATCACGAATTCCCTTTATCGCGGAGCACGACCTTGGATTATTGCGCGAATTTCTAGCCGCCACTCGGAGCCACCATTACTATGCAGTCGCCTATTCGGTTAATTTTGTAATCGCTGAAACGTCCGTATTTATCGCTCTAGCGAGACTGCTCGGCTAACTTTCCATTGTGCTAATCCGCTTGAATAGTTTAGCAACCGTGGACCAGGGCTGGACGTGCATAATTACGTTCCCGCTGCCATTCCGAATTTTATAAGATCGTGTGCTTCTCGTTGACAAGGGGCAACGGTCGAGCTACCAAATTATTCGATGTTCGCTTGGAAATGCTCCACCCCGAAGGAAAATCAGAATGTGCGTTGCATACGTTGCTGTTATTTCGCTGAAATCAGCCCGATTGATTGGTCGCGCGTGACACGGATACGCGAGATTTAAATTCCGAAACGCGGACGTGAGCACAATGAGCTTCCCAGTACATTCGAAACTCGTCCGGAATTTTCAGACAGCGTGTCTACGACCTGTGACCGTCTTCCAGACGAATCGGATGTCGCGGCTCGACGGACACGTGTTACATTACTAATCTGTTTTTATCGCGTTTTTCATTCGATCGCGGATCACCGGATATCTTTTTTTTATATATTAATGCAATTAGAATCTCGAGTTAGAGATTATTTTGCCGTACGTTATTTTCAATACATTATTTGTAAGCTGTACACCCATTGTACACAGTTTTATAATAACTTTTATGATTTCGGCGCCAGGTTCGATCATTTATAGAAAAAACAACAAACGTGCAATTATTTAAACATGTTTCTCAACGCTTCTTGAATGTAACCAAAATCGTTGATCAACGAATTTAACGGCTTTCGCATTTTTCGCGGTATTGCAAGCGCATTCCCGAGGTTTATTGTGCAGGACCAGCGAAGGCTAATTGTCGTTTGGGTTATCCAGTTTCGTCGAACCAATATTCTTTTATCACCGTCACTGGTCATATCATTTATTGACCCGTTAGACTTTATTAAAGCGCGTTACCGCTTTATCGCGCGATTCCTTGAACAATGTTCCAACATCCGGAACGACGTTGCGAAATTATGGAGAAAAAAAGGAAAGAACGGCTGGTAAGAGATGTTTAGAATGCAGTTGTGTTTCTCGTTAATCCTTGGTTATGTAACGCATCGGTACACGCGAATCCGGCTGATGTATGCAGCATTAAATGCCCTGGAAACACAGTCAATTTAATGTAGTAATTGCAATTCTCTTCCGCGAGCGAGGCTTACGGCGTTGACTCGCGCAGTTGATTATGCGAGAAACTATATAGCTGGTTTCTGCAACGGACACCACCGGTTCTCCGGTTGTAATGTTCTCGATTTTCCCGATGTTTGAACATAATCGTCGTAACGCACCCGGTATAGCGTTCCCTTAATATCATTGCAGCGCATGGCGATTCGACTGCAATCATTGCCACGATGTAACGCTACCTCTCAAGTTCAAGTTTCACCGAATACTCGAGATTATCGTGGCAGAGTATGCAACCGAATGCCGCGTCATAAAGTGTCCAATGGATCCTGTAAACTGTAAACGGTCCAAGTTATACAGCTCGAGTCTCGCAACACGACGACTCAAATAACTCCCCAGTTAACCGTTGTAAGAAAAATTGTTCCAAACGAATGTGAAGTGTATAGAAAATGTATGATGTTTCCGGCGCACAGATCCGATCAATTGTTAAAAATAAGCAATTTTGCAAAATAAATAACAAATTTCGAAGGACTCGTTCGAATCAAAATGTTGTGCGTTCGTCTTCCCTGGAGAATTAATGTTACAGTGGAAAAGAGTTTATAAATTGGAATATCATGAAATTCATATTCTAATTCAGCCACTTTCAGGGTGGATATACCCGAGAAAATGTTTCGAGAAGCATTTTAATTCGCCACTTGAGCCCGGGCCAATAAACCATCGCGTTCCTCAGCGTGTAGATAATGAACCACGTAACATTCAGCGTTGATACGCTCGCAGCTTGTGCATCGTCTGTACATTTATTCACTTATGGCAAGGTCTACGCGCACGCGCGCTTAACGAGCAGAGATTCGTGCCGGCACGATTTATCAGAACAATAAATTAACAGATAACAATGCTCGGCCGCTTGAAACACTGAAGGCGATTACGAGGTGCTATGATTGGATTTTTGCCATTACCGTCGCGGGAAACGGGATATCGCGGCTGCGTATCCGTTAATGACGCCGTCGGGCACAGGAGAAAAGGAAGTTTTCGGAGGACGATATAAATCGAATCGTGTCGGGTCGATTCCAATAATCTCCGAATATATCTCGCGCGAACACCGTAGGGCTTGAACCAACCCAAGCCTCGTTTGCGAACTCGATAATTGTTGCTTCCTCGATAGGGAATGGAATTTATCGCGACGATTATTCAGAATACTCGGCGAGACGTCGCTCGTAGATTCGTTCATTACAACACCCACTTCGTGATTATGCTCTTCACCTCGGAAATTCATGCGCGATACTCTCCCGGTTTCCTTCGTCGACGAAATTCATGTAAAGCTGCAACAGACAATTTCCAAAAATCGCCAGTCAAAATTGTCGTATCATTATTCGAAACAGTTTTGAAATCGTTAACCCTTTTCACTCGGTGCCGGTTTAACTTGAAAACGCTTCTTTCGACTTAGTGCGATTCTATTCTTCAATATTTAGGTATCGTATGAGCTGTTATACCCGGATAAAGATATTCTGGGTCGAAAGAGATGTCTAATTTTCGATTAAAAGTATCACCGAGCGTGCAAAATGATTTCCTTGTTAAATAGCTTTCCTTTGCATCGGAGTAGCGATAAGTCCGCGTTACTAATTCAAAGGCAACAGTACCGGACGTGTGTCCGGTAGCACAACGCGAACCATGGAATTCGATACGTATCGGTGTTAATGGATACACCGTCAGATTGCTCCTGTCACTAGCCATCAATACGCAAGAAAGGTCTAGCATGAACAGCCATATCGATAGACGGTAGCTACTTCGATCGGTGTACTAGGATTGAAACATTAACTAACACTGTCGGACAAAGTTTCACGGGCACGATTTCACTGGCGAACCGTAGATCAAAGCGAAGTGTCTCTTTCCTGAAAGAAATCGGTCGAAAGTGGAATGTGTCGAGGGACGCAATTGTACTACAGACGAGCATACAGGGGAATTAGGTTTATGTCATTTAGATAAGTTGTGTAAAGATCTTTTTATTTTCTCTAATCATCCGAGTCATCCACTTCGGGGAGTTCGATTCGATCTGGTGTAAATGGTTTCAACGCGCATCGAAAATGGTCAGGTAAGGGATGATTCAAATTCGTTGTTGACGAGTCTTGATCAGTGTCATCGCGCCGGAAAGTTCTCGGAACTGATAAATTCTAGAGCGTTGGAAAATTACAGTTTACTGATACAGGCGGACGTACACAGGGTCGGGAGAGGGGCAACATTGTGCTCCACGTGGTCCTTTGTACCGGGCTCGAGGAAATTTGTCGGGCAAAGCGCTTTGCTGATTCCAGCCTTCATGCACGTCATTAAACTTCGCCGAAGTTGTTGCTTATTCCTCGTACACAAATGCGAGGCAACGCGGCCGCCTCTAAGTAACTGGTGCGATTCTGTGTACCGAAACGTCGAATCTCCTTCCACTCTTACCGCCTAGATAAACTTGCCTAGGGAACTTTCGAATCCGACACATGAATCCGGACACAGGATATCCCGAGGGGGAAAAGCACCCAGTTAACTTCCCATTCCGTGGGCTCTATCCGAACAGATTTCCTGCTCTTCTTTCGCGCTTCTCTCTCTCTCTCTCTCTCTCTCTCTCTCTCTCTCTCTCTCTCTCTCTACATATATATATATATATTTTTCTCTCTTCATCCCTCGAAGGAAAAGACGAGATCGGGATTGCTCGACATCGCGCGAGTCTGATCGAATCGAAGACGGTCGATACCAAATAAATTAATCTCGTCCGGCGGAGTAGGTACCTATAGCTTTCGCGAAGTTGAGATTGGAAACGCTTTTGTTCGAAAATTGCTACCTAGAAATATTCGATTTGAAGCAAGCGATTGTTAAGGACCAAGTGAAATAATGGTTACACGGTTTGCAATCATTTTTCGAGTGTAACTCCCCAGGAATTGTGTGCCGAAATGCGAAAGACTAATTTCCTACGAAAGATCATTCTTTATTGTTTCTTGGGTGTCAAAATTAATTGCACGAAGCCGGCGTTGGCAAATCTTGCGGTTCGAAAGGTTTTGGAAGTTTTTCTGAAACTAATGACTTTTAAAAATGTCCAAAAAAATACTAGGACGTAAAATACGACAGAATTCAGTACGATTCTACGGAGTCCACGAAAGTATCACGAAAACAACGAACACCGAGTAGAAATCGAAGTGCGCGAAAATTCCAGACGCGTATCGATTTCGAAAACCGCTCGCGCCGCTCGAAAGAATAAAACAACGCCAAACATTGTTCCACATTCCGCCGCGCAACAAGCAGTCCAATTACAAAAATGAAATTTCCCGGTCCGCGGGTGAGCCGCGGCATGTCGTAATCGGGTTTAATAAAAAGATAGAATCGGACACGGACGTTCTTCGATATTCCTCGTCGTAGGTAGGTTTTCGTGTTGGCCAAGATCGCGCGCGTGGCTCCGCGAACTGCTTTCGCGCCGCACTTACGTGGAACTTGAACGAACTAGATTTACGTGTAGATTAGTCTCGTTGGCTTTCATGAATTATTTACTGTAATGTTCCCGTGGGAGGGCGGGACGACGCGTCATGCCAGAACGAAATCCAAATTTTCTACAGCCGCCGCCACCGCCGCCGTGTTGGTAACTTCTTATAATCTAATTTTCCATCGAACGCTACCCTCCCACCGCCCGATATTTACCCGGAGGGTCGTGTGCACACGTGTGCGCGGGGGTGGTTCCTGGGACGTGTCCTGCACACCCGTATAACCGGCACGATTCCATCTGTGCCGGTGAAACTTTCGCGAAACTGGTTTACCCGTGATCTGGATGTAACTTCCGCGCGGGTGTTATATTAAGCCGTCGCTAAATCTTAGGACGCGTCGAGAGAGAGAGAGGGAGAGAGAGTTGGCAAAACCGATAGGCCGTATGTCTGCCGTGGGTGTTGATGCCGAGTGCCTTCGTCAGGGCTCGAGTATTATTTATGTCCCAGGTCAACAAGTTGTCGCGGGAGTTATACTCCCTTGATTGCGACTCTGCAGAGAGCGACGATGACGACAAGCGACGCCGAGGTTGCGCGACGTAACCTGTATTTTCACCAGCGAAACAGGCGGCCATTAAACTTTAACGCTGAGTTCGGATGGAGATCCGAATGTTTCGGGCGTGCACTTTGAGGATGGAATTTAGCGACGAGAAATATAGTCGGTGCAACCAGAGTTGGGCAGTATTTAAATACAAAAGTATCTAAATCTGGATGCAACTAAAAGATACGTAACTGTTATTCGTGATCTTACAAGGGAAAGCCACGGTATTTGAAGATGTCTTCTCGAAATGTAATTTCGTGTAACAGTAGCGCGAGCTTCTCAATATTTTTCGAAAAAATTGGAATTTGAAATCGGTTTACACGTCACAAGGAGTTCGCGTTAAGAGGTCAATAAGAAAATGAATGGTCGAGGGCGTAGCGAGGATTACTAGTAATCGAAAACTTCTGTAGGCAGGTTTTTGAGCGCCATATATTGTTTTCCTTTACCCCAGTCATTATCGCTAAGTATAAAAACAACCAGAGCAGGGTATTATGCAGAGAGATTAACATAGAGATCCGCATCTCAATCGTCCGTATACGCAAAACGCACTAGAACGTGCCACGCATACAAAACATAAACTCATCGCGGTTAAAAGCATGTGACACCCGCACGAGTCACATGGTCGAGAAAATATTAAATTACGAGACGCGTGGCGTTTGAATAATTTAATTTATTCTTCGGGAAAGAAGCAACTTAATGTAGGATCGTTGGTCATACTGTGTATCTGTTTTGGAAAAAAGATTCACTGAGATACAGCGACAGTCGCAATAGCTATTCTATTTCCAGCAGCCAAATATCATCAATTTGAAGCTATTAGAGTGGGGTGGACAGTTTTAATGACCAACGGTGTACGTCAGGTCATTTTTAAAAAAAAACAGGCTATAGCCGTCCACTCGACTGCAATCGCTCCAGATTGATGACTACACTGTAGATCTTCATGCATTTATGGGCCATAAAATTTTTTTTAGTGTCCGCACTGTGTAGCAACTTTAATTGAATTCGATACAGGTTTTTTGGTGATTTTTTATTCACGGGAATTACTGTTATAGGAAATGAAACTATAGGCCACTTGCAAAAACAAATGCTTCACGGGAACACCTTTCACTCGATTCCGGTCGAATCGATTTAAACTCGCGCGTCATTCGCAATTAATGGTCTTGTATGAATCTTGTATGAATGTTTTGTGAAGTGGATGGTGAAATATATGCTGCTTGAATTATGAGTTTGGAAATTATTTAAGAGCATTAAAATTCAATTGTGCTCGAGTCCGATAGACGGAAAGTAACGTTGAAATATTAGGAATTCAGATTCTCCGCCATAGCAGCTTAGTTCGAATCGCGTCCCGACGAAACTTGGGTATCGGCCGAAGTTGATTCAGCCACGAACGCTGCAGGGTTAATCTTTTGCGGCGCAGATGCGAATCGCGACCACGCAGAAGTTTAGACTAATATTATTGTCCTCCCTCTTGGGACGGTCCGGCGCATAATTCAAATGCATTCTAATAAACGCGGGAATTGGTGATAACGCCTCAGGTACGAACAGTTCGGAGTTCGGACAGCAACGGAACCCTTGTGTCATTTTATGAAATAGAGTCAATTACCGTAGCCTCTCAGATGAAACGAACCCGCGCAATCTTACTGATCGAGACTATAGAAACTTCTTTAAAAATATGAATTTTCTTCTCTGTTCTACGACATTTTTGCGAATAAACGCGTTTCAATCACTGTAACTCGAAAGAAAATGATACAGGAAAATGATATAAGGGATTAATAAAATAAAAGCTTCATTTTCGACTTACCAAAGTCAATAAGAGAATAAATTTATTTATCTCGAATCTCTGTTTCTCGCAATCGACTTAAGAAGTATTGCTTCGATATTTTCTAAAAGGATAATTGTCTGTTTGTTGCGCGTTTCGCCCTGTAGCTTGTAAAACGCTGAAAGTAATCATTAAAGCGTGTCGGAAAGCGCCGGGATTGCTGGTATATTTGCGTCGATTTTACCGGAAATATTTCGCAGGAACTACCGAATGGAAATACTGTTTTTCATCTCTCTTTGAAGCGTTCGAAGCTCGAGCCAAAGCACAGTTTATTGTGCTTCGAGGCAGGGCACCCGGAATCTACAGCAAAATGCAGAATCCTCTTTTGGTTATTCAATCTCGTGGACCTGGCCGATTCGACTAAGAATCCAGCTAGCTGGGCTTTGAACTCTTATCACCGGCGAGCGGTGGTTTTGTTTAATCAAGTGTTAGACGCTCGCGCGTGGAATAATCTATACTATACGTATGTACATCTACGTCTTTGAACTGCAAATTCATTTCGAGTTATATTAGCTTAAAATTATTCGTATAAAGTATTTACAATTTTCAAAACTTCACATTCGGTTAACTAAGTTTCTATGTTCTCAGCGCACTGGTTCGATCAGTTGTTAGATTTCACACTACTTGCGAAATATCACAATCATTTTATTCCAACGTTTCGATCTTATTTTAGATCATTTTCTAGAAAAAAAAGAAGAAACTGCGTCTGTAAATTATTAAAAAGGTAATATGCATTGTTGTATGTTAATTTTAGAAAGAGGAGAAAAATGTTGGTGGTAAATTCAGTGTTTCAAGCATCGACGAAGCTGTTAATCGCACTAGCAAATGTTTGTTTTGCATTAAAACACTCAATCAATAAAATTTATTTATATTGGAGTGATGTAAAACTCTATGCGACCAGTTACGTGGAAAGTGGAGTGCGAGTGATTGAAGGTTTTTGCAAAGGGACTTTGAAGTACGTCGGAAGTAGGGTGAGTCTTGGAAAGCGCAACAGATTTTGCAAATTTAAGCGATCGCTGCAGGTATATGTAACCCCCACTTAATGGATTCATAAATCGTAGCAATATTTGAATAACGGACAGCACTTCTGCATAAGTTGGCGCAGTGATATGCAAATTCGTACTGATAAACATGCGCAGTGACGGAAAGAGCAATTTCGTATCTGTGTAACTTTTCACGAAATGGAGACGCGCGGTTCTCACAAATCGAAGAACATGTTTAGCACGTTATGCTTATTTTACGTTCGACTTTTTCCCGCAATGATTTTTCACGCAACCAGCTCATGAACTAGAACAATTGCGTGGTGGTGTCGGCGCACAGGTTCGATCAATAATATAAAACAACCAATTTTGCAATTAATAAACTCCCACCATACAATTATTATCAAATTTCTACGATCGAAAAATTAAATTTATATCATGAACGAGAACGTTTGTTTAATTAGGAAATCTCTTATGAGACTATTATTACAACATAATGTTACAGAGAATTACGGAGTACAGTGAATAACGAGAACGTTAGTAACATTGTGAGAAAGACGTTTTGTCACTGGATCCCTTATCGTGCAACGTATCTCGCTAAAAAATCTCGAGATTTTCACAAATGTCGTCGTGTACGTTTAACCGCGTCGCTT
Source organism: Lasioglossum villosulum (assembly GCA_963971365.1). Taxonomy (NCBI): domain Eukaryota; kingdom Metazoa; phylum Arthropoda; class Insecta; order Hymenoptera; family Halictidae; genus Lasioglossum; species Lasioglossum villosulum. Next base: position 2,005,370 of record OZ020497.1, on the reverse strand, counting down.
TTCCGATCGCAAACTTCCGCATAATGAGAGAAGCGAATTCGCCGAGCGTCAACGGAGAGGATTACGAAATCGAGGCGATACGGATCGCGAGACGAAAATATAGATGTATAATTCGGTCGGGCAGATAAGAAAGCTTGGCGAAATAAAATTTTTAATGCGGTCAACAGCCTTTCGAGTGCGAAACAACCGAGTATCGGCCATAAAAGATAAGCAAACGGCGAGGTAAGTCGAACGGGGACTAAATCCGATAAGTCTGCGGAATCAATTCGTTGCACGTACCATAGGTGACCTGTGTATATTTATCTTTTCACGTATACCGGGTAAAATGTACCCGACGAGATAAAAGCGTTGGTGGCTCCTTTCGAACACACCGCACACGTATACACGTGCGCGCGAACGATAAGACAGCTTTTCGTCCGATAAACTTTACTATGCTGCGAATCAATAGGCATGTTCATTCTCTCTCTCTCTCTCTCTCTCTGTTTCTCCTCGAGACAGCACACGTCCTCTTGCTCGTTAAATCGAAAGGAGCGCATTAGTGTCGATGAAAAATTAAACGATGATCAGCGTGTCGTGTCTCTCTTTGTTCAGACGACATTTATTTCTGCGTTCTCCGACACACGGATCCGCGATCGAGACAAGCGTGATTCATCGTGCGCATCATCGTGGAGAATAGTGACGTACAGAAATATCTTTCCTCTATACCAACCGCTTCGTATATATTGATACTGATATCGACTCGAAAGAAAATGGATTGAAAATGTTATGGAACGCGCAGTTGTCGCGACCATCAATCCGGTCGCTCAGAAATGAAAACCGTTGTTACTCCACTGCGGATTTGATGCGCACATCTCAAAAAATTGAAACCAGTAAAGTGATTGAAAGAACTCTACCGGTGTACCATGCTCGACATATTAGAATTATAAATGGACATTCGGAAAAATATGGTAATATTTTTAGAGAAACATTGACAATCTTTTGAGTGAAATTGGTCGACTACACGAGGGTTGAACGGATGCAATTTACTCGTGCAACACTCAAACGTTTGATAATTGATTTGATATAAAATCATTTAATAACGTCCGAGTCGCTGTGCGACATTATTTTCCACTGTTCCCGTGCGACGCGGATCAACATTGCGGGAAGCGCACCGAGGCCTGCAGAACGAAACACAAATATTTGTCTTATTCCAAGCTCCCCAAAGGGTTCATCGTCGAATATCAATTTTTTCATCGCGGTATTGATTGTCCGTCGAAAGTTGTTCAAAACCGCGAGTTGTTTTTTGCGGGATGGGGAAATCGTCAGCGATTTCCGCGAAAGGAAACCTTGTCATTTTTTTCTCTCGACAAAAACCGCCGAAACATGTAATATAACAGCCGTTTACAGTGGCACGGAACAAGTACCGATGAACTAGCGTGAGCGCAGCGGTTTCTTTGATGTGTAGTTAACAATGAAACGAGATTGCGTTGGATCGAACCACGGCGCCGCGTTCGTCGGACAAAGAGCCACCAGATGAATTGAACACGAAAAAAGAGGTAGCATTGTTGCTTTGCGCCATTCATGTCAATAACGCTGGCCACCGAAGGCGGGATGTTAAGTTTAACCACAGTGAAGCCCGGCGCCACGCCGCCGCTGCCCGGAAGCAAACACTTGCTGAGATATGCACGTGGAATATTGAAACCCGTGACCGAGAGCGTCCCGATTGATCGGCCGTTTCCTTTTAGCGCCTTACCCGAGACAGATCTGCATCAGAAGCCTGCGAAACGACTCTCGAAATTCCGATTTTCACGGAACTTGGATCAAGTCGCTGCAACCTCCACCCCTTTCATGAAATCATGAAGATTTTAACTAAGTCTGACAAATACGAATGCTGGGCGTAAGGGACATACCTTATCAAATATCTTGGAAACTATTGCAGCCGAAACTGCGGGCGTTAACCTAAACGTGACTGCAATAGTCTCCAAGATGTTCGGTGAAATATGTTTCTCTTGAAAAACGTCGTAGATCGAGTGCACAAGCGACTAACGCTGTCATGGTTTTATATATCTATCTAGGTCCTCGCGAAAACGATGTTTGCATGAAATCCTGTAGGTCGTCGATTTTACGATTCCGTGATTCCATGAAGTAGTCATCGGTGTAGCGATTTCACGGTTGTGCAATGGTGTGCGCGGAGTTTAATGAGTTCGATCGTGCTCGTATCGTGTTCCGTGAATCCACGGATCCGTGTATCGGTTGCGTCTGCTTCGAAACGCTGAATCTGCTAAATAAATCAGTGGAAATTTGCGAACAATTAACTCCTCCAACTTTCTCGAAAAACATCCTATTTAATCCAGCAAAACTATTAACCGCTAAACTTCGGAAATAGATCAGCGAAATTCCACAGGGTGTCTGAAAATTCCTTCAACATCCGGAAGTAGGAGGTTCCTGAGATCATTCGAAGCGACATTTTCCTTTGCGAAAATGGTATCCGCGGCTTTGTTTAGGAGTTACTAACGGAAAACACGGACCAATCAGAGCGCGGCTACTGCGGACCGATCCTGGCTCGGCCAATGGCGACGCCACACTAAGCGGGGCCTGTTTGTTGTAGCCGCGCTCTGATTGGTCCGTGTTTTTCGTTAATAACTCCTAAACAATGTCGCGGACGAAATTTTTGCAAAGGAAATTGTCGCTTCAAACGATATCAGGAACCTCCCATTCCCAGATGTTGCACGAATTTTGGGACACCCTGTATATTTCTGTATGCAGCCGAATCTATTTCTCAACGTTTTCACCTCTTGTTTGCGAACGTGTAAAATATTATTTCGAGAGCATCCACGTTTGCACAGCTCATGCAGATAGCGTAACAGAATAAATCGACCAGCCGCGATGCTTCGAATCAATATCGCTGGTCCCGTCGATGCTGTTTGGCTTTTATGTCAGCCCGAGTTCACCTGATTACCGAAGACTGGGAATCTCGTACTTTCCCGTGAGCCAGCACCGGAGAGGACTTTTAAATTATACACGGTCGTAAAATACGTCCTATCAGTCCCAGATATCTGAAAGAACGATGGCGGGAAAACTAAACTGGCGAAACCCTTTTGGCCGGAACAAGACAATGCACTTCCGCCCTCGTTCCTCGCATTATCTTCTCGCCTCGTAAGTTTCCTCGCTATTATAGCGCTTACTAAATCGGTTTTGCATAATCCCGCATGAAACTAGCGCCGCCCCTGCAGTCCCTATCCCTGGATGAATCGCACATTCGAATTTACTTTTACACACGACCACCTGGCCTGTCCGACTTCAAGCCGGTTCCAAATTCCTACTAGATCTTCTATTCGCAAGCCCCGCGAACACCCAGCCGAAATTTATTTGTGCGAGATTACTTTCGGCCGTCCTTCACCCTCTCCCTTAAAAATAGACTCGTTTCTACCCTTCTCGCCTTCTCATTTCTCGCTTTCGATCTTCAAACTTTGTAAGGCAGACGCTAGCTAACCCATCCTGTTATTAGTTTTGAATATTGGATATATGATAGGTAAAATAAGGCGAAACGAATAAATTACGCATATATTAATACCTACAATATGTAAGAAATTGGAGAAATTAAGTTAACACTAGTATATAAGGATCTGTTTGTACAGTAAAACGGCTTCAGTCCGTTGATAATAAATAATAATAATAATAATAAAATTGAACGTATACTGTGTTCTCGTATGTGGAACACAGTAAAAATAACAAGGTATTATTCCGCGCTCGACAAGAGGGTGAAAACGGATGCGATTGAGAATCGGTTAGACGAGCAGCGGAGGCTGAAGGAAAGAGGCACGCGAAAATTAGATCCTCGCACCGACACGCGGATTTTCTTCTGAAAGGTCGTGTATTAAACACTTTGATCCGTGTCGATATCGCTCCTCTTAGCGCGTCGTCGACGGGAGACGGGGATCTCTAAGAAACTTCCTGCCCCGACGACTTCGAGCCATCCACTTATCTCCTCGAAAGTTTGAATCGACGTAACAAACGCGGTGCACACTGCTCCGGATCGAAGAATTTAGCGACGTGTTCTAAAAAAGGACGACTCTTTAAATCGAGATCCAGAGTGGACCATTTCGTACAGTCGATTTCCAATAATCTCATTGATCCGGACGCGTCAGATCCATACGAGATTTCATAGGTGAAAATTCCGTCGAATTCTGCCAACCTTTATCACGCTTCTTTCGGAGAAGAGGATCGTTCACAGTCGCCTTAATGAAGCGACTCGAAAGTTTCGCGACGAATAAGAGCACTAGCCGAAGAGAAGAGCCTTCTGGTCGGCGCCGCTCGAGGAACGGAGAAGCTCACGGTTAATTGAAAACCGAATAACGGTAATATCGTCGAAATAAATTTGTCCCCAGCTGTATCGGTTCTCCGACAGTCATCGTTCGACTTTTAATATCTGGATTTATCCCCGGCGATCGGGTTACGAGAGACGGACGGTTGCGTTTTTCTATCTCTTGCTGCCGGATCCAAGTCACGTTCGTAATAACCGGAACTCGATTGACATCGAACTTTTGTTCTCCACCACCCCCGATTTTCAGTATTCTGCGATTCGGCCAAAGGAGTCTTCGTCAACAACTAGGTCATTAGTAGACATTTTATACATTCATAACAAAAATGAGCAGGTATAATCTAAAAACATTAGAAGAATTGAAAAATAATGTTACAGTATTTTCAATATATTACGCGTATTCACGCATTGTTGACTGGCAATTTTTACACAGAGGCTATCTTAGCGTAATTGAATGTGGAACTAAAACAATCGAAACAAACATTAGATATTCCGTTTCGTCGATCGTAGATGTTTCATAAAAATTGTGGGATGATTTCGGCGCACAGGTCCGATCAGTTACTAAACCAAGCAATTTTGCAGTCTAAAAAATTCTCGAGAAACGACGATTGCAAAATTGCTTGTTTTAAGAATTGATCGAACCTGTACGCCGAAATCATCACAGAATTTCTATGAAATAAACTTTAACTTCTCTGCATCCCTTTATCGAGCCTTGATGCGAGCAAAATGCAGCGGTCTGTGGATCGTCACATATCTGCTTGAAATTCAAGGCGATGTGTACGGTTGAGCGCGAAGCGGAACGCCGCTCGGCAAGAAAGACCTTCGGACTTAACCCCATTTACGGGCGAACGTACGGGTTAATGGGTTAAAAGGGTGCCTACACGTGTAAGCGCGCCCTTCCGGTGCTAAATTTCTTTTGTTACCGCTGACGTCGATTGCGCACGATCGACATTAACCCTACTCTCTCCGGCGTGCTTCGATTTTCGATGGAAATTTTTGGCAACGTCCCAGTTGGTCGATCGATTCTCCACGCGGTGCAGGAGGAATTCCGGTCTTTAATTGCTACGGGATTGCTGGTAAACACACGTAGCTGGCGTTTCAGGCATCATTGTGATTACATTACGAGCCCAGCAAAAAACTTGCAGTTTAAACTGCGCCTTTAATGTAATAACGTGGCACGGGAATAACTGAGCTTTTCAGAACGAAAGCGTAGCGATGCAAAAAAACGTCGAAACTTCAGGGCGAGGCCCTTGCACCGACCACGACACTTTTATTACATTAATATCTGACTGTGAAGTGAAACTCCCTCTCGAGTTCAGAAACTCGGTTAGCAGAAGGGACGGGCCTCCTTTTCATCCCACTGAAATTGGAGTCTGCCGAGGGCCTATTCGAAACCCGTGCGTTTCGTTGACAAACAAATCACATCTCAACGGAATTGACACTTACAAGGGGTAGCCACGGTTGATGGGTGACGGATTTTTCTGAAACTTGCAATATTTGAAGATGTCGTCTCGAAATGTAATTTGGCAAAGTAGTAGCTCGCGCTTCTCAATATTGTTACGAGCCGATGTTTGGCAGCGTACGGAAACCGAGGATTGTTTGGAATTTTTTGACAGACATTACGACGTGAATCGACGCGTACAGTGTGAAACTAGAAAAGCCCGAATCTGAAGGAATTCAGTGCCCTTATATAGTCCCCAAAATCGGCCCAGACAAGAGTGGGGACTATTGATAAAACAGGGTTTCCGGAAACGACGCAGTTTGAGGCATCGTCTCTAAGTGCATGGGGAAATAGAAAAGAAAGTGTCTATGCGAATGAGCTCCTACGAAAGTAGAGAACAAGATGGTCGCGTTGGGCGTGGTCGATGTTAAAGATGCACCGCCTGAAATATTCATCGGTGATAAAAGGGTTGAAGTAGATGCGACGCTCTACAGACCAGGGTCAGTGGAATCCTCATAAGAGCCAGGATATCGAAGGGCTGCATCCTTTGCAAATTCACGAGAGGACAAAGTTAATCCAGAGCAGCGCGAAGTTTCCAACGGCGGATCTAGTCCGGGTGTGATAACGATTTCGTGTACACCAGCTCTCCCTGAAATGCTCGCACCAAACCGCTAAAAGGTGGAGGACCTTCCAAGTTCTCCGCAGAGCCCAAGTTGTTGAAACGTTCGGTTGTTTCTCGGCTGGTCGCATTGTAGCCACTGTTCCGCGGTGTAGCTTGAATTTTAGCTGCTTGTCTGCGATCCTTTCATTGCGACCCATCTAATCTTTTACTCGAACGTTTGCATCTCTTGCATCATTCACGTTTATTAATTATTTTGAAAAAGTGACCATTTTCGTCATTTCACGCTTCCATCATTTTTTAGATTCGTTAAATCTTACCAAACGCGTGACGAGTAGAATGTGTTCATTGTTTATTATACAAAGAGGGTATTGTGCATTGTTCACTGTTAACCAAGGAAATTATTGCTGAAGCACACTCTTTTTATATTTTCCACTTAAACCACTTTCATAACTGTGGACACATATGCAGATGCACGATGGAATTTTTAATGAAAATTTCTTCTCAACTAAAGTTACCAGAAACGTATGAAGATGTTAACTGTAAATATGCAAGTGGAAATTCATAACAGTTTCAGCTCGGGATTAATCATTTTATTCGATGCAGATTTTATTTTATTCAGAGCAGAGCTATTCGGGGGGTCAGAAGCTACTGAAACCTTTATAATTTTATCATCCTGTCGCTTGGTACGATAGCTCAGATGTAACGTATACATATTGAAGTTGAATTCTCTTCATTAATGTCATCTAAAATTGATACTGTTCCGAAAGAGCACTTTAGCCATCTATTGCGCGAATTCACGGTGGTCTCTTTGGGCGGTTGTGGCTGTTCGCGGCTACGTCGGTAAATGGCGTTATTTGATTCCAGTTAAACACTACATTGCGCTAAAAGTATCCTCGTGTCACGTTGATTTTCAATAGATATTTCAATCCGGTTTACTAGTTAGTTGCACATTCGCAATGCTTCAGAAGAGTACTCCCATGTTAATTTTTCATTTTGGATAATTAGAGGTCTGGAAATTATTTTTTCAAAGGTAGTTGTAACCGAACAAAACTATCATGATCGGACATTGTATAATTTGTAATGTATATAATAATACTTAATGATGTATATAATAGTATTTGTAATGTATATGATAATATACATTACAAATTATACAATGTCCGATCATGTTACTGATCATTACTATTATTGATTTCTATTATTATTTATTAATAATAATGATAGTTTGTGAAATCAAAAATATTTAGGTTATTTCGGGAAAGCGATTTTCAATTGGTTCACTATAGGTAGAACAATCTCCAAATTGATTAGTTCATAGTCACCGAACGGGGGGTTGGACGCTGACGTATAGCTACCGATATACAACAAGATGTTTTTCTATTGTCTGCGCGGGATTTTCGGAAGGGTTTTCTCGTGGAAATGTATGCTTTATCGAATTTACCTCGCAGCCCTTCGAAACGATTGTAGTACAGCGAATCGATTGAGATTCAAACTCACGTTTTACGCAACTCCATCGCGTAAATATTAAGAAGGACGCGCGGGGGAGAATTCGTATTCCGCCGCGAGGCAGAGATAAATCCCATGAGATTCATTCGGCGACGTGCCGACATATTTTTCGAATCACAGTGTTCGTTGATCGCATCAGATTTATTATACTCGGCCGGCTTGGCCAATCGAAACGCAACCGCCACGTATAAATCATCGCGCGTCGACCACTCGTCGAAAAAACTTTATAGGGTCGCCATCAATGTTTTCAGGATATTACGATGAACAATGTGTCCGCGTTATCCGAACGCAATTAATATCTATCGTTGTTCAGCTGGAGGACAATTTCCGAATCAGCCGAGATTATATATTGAACTGTAAATTAACGCATCGACAAATAATACGACGTCCAGTACAATATCATAAGCACTCATTCCGCAGAGGGCAACGCGATAATTTCTCGGTAGGTGAGTTTTATCATCGATCGGGAAAATGAAGAAAAGTCAGTTAATACACTTTATTAATATTATAAAGATGTTTATCTAAATAACGTAACAATGTATCCGCGTATTCTGCATCTAAACTTTATGCAAATAGAATAGTTTAAGCGAATGCTCTTTACGAAGTCGCGATCTGCTATTAACAACAAATACGATCGATATAAGAAACATATTTGATATAGAATGGAACTATTCCAGGTCAGAAGAAACGTTTAATTTTCGAATTAAAGTAGCTGCGAGTGCAAAGGGTTATTTCTAAAATAAAATCATCGCTGCGTCTCTTTGATCTCCTTTGATCTTGATATAAAATTCATTAGTTCACCCCTATGTGTCGCGAGAGGGCTTCGTTTTCTCTCGATCACACCTCGCGAACGCGAGAAAGTTTTCGTGCTCGCACGAGCGCGAGCGGTCGCGTTAATTCGCGCCGATACCGATCCGACGGAGCTTATTAGGGGTGGTTGCGCGCGGAAATCATGCTGCTTTCTCGTGAGGGACGCCGCTAATAAGCGTACACGCGCACCACGGGCGACGTTTTAATGTGTCTCCTCGACGCCACCGGCGCATTCGTCTTCGCAACTGTAATTTCCGTGCCCGTACAAAGAGCCGAAAATCCGGCACACATTTTTCTCGGAATTTCGGTGCACCACGACGACACACAATCCGAATAGACGTTATTATAAATTGCCGTCGACGATCCACCGGCACAAAGCGCGGACAGGTTTGATTCCGCGCGAAAATTGCTGCGTCTGTTCCCCCTTACCGAATTCGGGACTCCTTTGTCGGTACGTGTCTGGTAATAATGCCTTTGCCACACAGCCTTTCAAATTGTAGAATTCTTTTCGCCTGGCACAATTTCGAAAATGTCGGTCGAAATTATTCATCGTTATTATTACACTGCAGATGTTTACGCAATTTTCAATTTTTGTAGACGAACTCTAACACTGTGGAATCAAATCTTATTAGTAGCCTTTGCAGGTCTCGAAAAAATTGCACAAAAGTCTGTCGTTTTTTATGATCCACCCTTTTCTTTAGACTTTATCTAACCTTTTTCACCGATCGATTTACATATTTATCATTGAAAAAGCTGCCGATAGGAAGAAATCGACTTCAACGCTATTAATGAACCTGTGAAAAATGAATTCTGAAAATGAATTGAAAATCTACGTTTCGTAAAAGAGTCTGAAAGGAATAATGAAACACAATGGAGAAGAGGAGTTGTATGAAATCATAATGTTCGACAATGCAATATTATTTTTAATTGAAGTATCCGTCACAAACATGACACATATACAGCTCGGCGATTTTTCTGAACCGGCACAACAAATAAGTATTTCATTTTCGAATGCACGTACGCGCGATTTCAAATAAAATACACGACTTATTATTCCGAATAATATTTTAGCCGGGACTGTTGCTGATGGTTTTCCGAAACACGAACGCGACGATATATTGCGAATAAATGGTCATGCACAGCGCGAGTCGTAGAAATTTATTCGACATTATTTTCCGTAAAATGATTACCGTCGCGGAGCAACTTTTATCCTACAATTTCGAGTTTATCGAGACATTCGATTCTCAACGATCGGATAGGAACAAACATGCGACGCGGACTATAACTTTCAACGTCAATTTCCGTTTTGATATTTGTAGCTGAATTATCTGGAAACATCGATGATCTTATTTTTTTAATGCGAAAAGCGAAACCGAAAAACCGAAGATATTAATGTTAACTGATAAGTAATCGATAAGTGTAAGACTGCAGATCTTTATGCAAAATAAAAATTATCTGCATCGATTTCGAATTTCATCTACTCAATTTTGCTGTGAACGCATAAGTCATTAAAAAATATCTGTTTCCTAGTTACTTCACTTTGCTTCTATCATGGGTGCGACACAAACTAGTCCCCACGATTTTTCAGCCCCTTCGGATGGTCGGACAGAAAAGTGTTTCGTACCAAAGTTAATCAACCGAGGAGAAATTGCATTCTTTTAAATTAAAAAAGAGTCGATTTTCAATAAAAAATCAAGGTCGCTGTCGTATCTTTAAATGGACCTGAGTATTTTTAACATCATAATATTGTAGGCGACGTCAAAACGAAATCGACGACCTATACGTCGGTTAAATATCGATTAACTTTGGTAAGAAACACTTTTCTGTCCCACCATCCGAAGGTGCTGAAAAATCGTAAGGACTAATTTGTGCCGCACCCTGTAGAAATAGAAAAATTTCGATCTCGTACAAATTGTGCAAAATATGAATCGCCGCGAAACATGTGATTCTTAATCAGCCGGTAGTTCGTCGCGCGAAATAATTTCCGAGGAGTAAAAGAGCTGTACTTTCGGCACCGGACACGAGTGAAATTTATGGGGTTAATCTGCCCGATCCACGGATTCGGATATCGGGGAATAAAGGTGCCAATAAACGAGAGAGCAGCATCCCCGCAAGTGGTTATAAAATTTGCAGAAGGTCGGCCAATAAATTTCGTGGGTGGAGAGGAAGCTGCGTCCGCTATCTCTCTCGGACAGTCGACAAAACAGGCAGACGCGGGTAAAATGTAATTCCGATCGGCTCGGGGAGCCGCTTTCCCGGCCGAGTTCGGTTCATCTTTAATTTAACTTTCCCGCGGACTTCTTGCCGTATTTTAATCATTTTCATATTAGAGGCTGTCGAGCTAACAGCCGATATATTTCCAATATCAGCGCGACCGACAAAAGGAGGGGCTTCGATACCCTTACCGAGAAAAGTTTCGTGTTGCTCGTGTGCCGCCTTCTTCGAGAGAGGACGCGAACGCTGCGTCGCTTCATGTAATCATGATCAGCCAACCTCGACAAAATGCATGCACTCCGCGAGCCGCGATACCTCGAACGAACGGACACGAAAAAAATACTACGCTCCAAGATAAACGCACAGGTTACATTTCTTAATATTTCCTACGAAAAACTTGTTCAAAATTAGCCCTTTACAGTAGGAGCTGTTTTAACTGCGAAATTAAACATCTCTTCCTATCTAGAATAATTTCATTCTATGTATTTATATTAGATATATACATATAATTATTGTGAAAGGGTCGCTGTACTCCGATTTTGATGACATTTAAGTATGTTATAGATTCCGACATTTTGCAAAAAGAATGAAAATAAATGCTTTTTTTACTTTTGCCTGCAACCTTGTAAATTATAATTTTTGGAAAATCTTTGTTGCAGATCATTTAGTGAACCAATGCTTCTAATTGGTGATAAAAAAATCAGGTCGTATGGCACAATTATAAAAAAGTTATTCCATTTTAAAAGTTGTACGAACGCTTTGTACACCTACTGTATATTCATTGAAATTCATTTATACGAACTTTATTTTTTCCCACGATATTCAACGACGCCGCGCTTGATAGTTTCAAAGAAATGATTAAAATCGATGTCGCTCAAAGTCACCAGTGATTAATGTCGAATGTCGTTGCTTTCAGTACAGGCACGCTGCTTCGTTGTCAATTTGGTCTACTTTCGCGACGGTCGACACGGTAACAATGTGATGGAGTTCGAATAACTTCTCCCCGTGGAATAAATTTCTCCGGGATGTTGAACTGCAACATCGCGAGGAGGAAAAAAAGTTTTGATTTTTTTCAAGTAATTCAGGAATACCCTTGATAACGGGCATATCCGACCTAAATTTCGTGTGCAGTTCGAACAGAGCGGAGAGCGCGGCGCGTGTTACGCGTTCTTGTACAACAAATTTTCGCAGCGGTAAAAAGATCGAAATAATTAAAGAGTGCACGGGCACGCGAAGCGGTTCGAAATATCAAGGATATGCATAATGCAGAATTCGCCGGGGGAATACTCTTGGTAGCCGGCGCCACGTTTATTCATTTACGCGTGTAAAACGCAGCTGCATGCTTAAGTGGATTGTTTAATGTTAACGTTAATTGGTGCCGGCAGGATGCTCGAGCGAATAAATTATTTTCGCGTTCAAATGTCTCGCAGAAATATTTTAGTTTCTCCATGGAAAATTCCTTGGCCCCTCTCTCTGCCCGCTGCTATTCGGGTTTGCTCGCTGACGTCAGCGGGTTTTTGTGCGAAAGAAATGAAAATGGATTCTATAGGTTCAAATTGCGGGAGGCTTAGCCCTTGCGATGAGGAACGCGAAGAAAAGATTCGCGAAATGCTTGTTACCCGACGTCCGGGCATTTTCAATGAAACGCTGTGGCTTATTCAGTAATTCGAGACACGGTGTTCGGTTTTAATTTTCCAGTAGCCTAGTTTACCATGTTCCCAATGATGATATTTCGCGGTGGGCACACGCGTGCGACTTTAATCAAATAAAGGAGAATGCAGCCGCGCTTTTGCGCATCGATGCGTCAGCACGAAAATTTGGGTCATTGGAAGATTGACTCTGTCGCGGCAGCTTTCTGTCCCCCTAGTTTTTCCTTTTTTCGTTCGCACATACGTCTATTTTTATGGAACTAAACACGAGGAGGTACTGCTGGCACGGTGACCTATAAAAGGAAACAAGAAAAAGTAACGGAGCGCGAGATCAAAACGACTGGCGGCAGCCCAGGATAAAATAGTCGACCGATTTGATAAGCCGCGAATCAAACGAGATGAATATCGATAATCATCTCCGCGAGTTAGTTTCCTTGATAAACTAAACGGGCGCGCGGGCCTTATCAAACGTTATGGCTCCTCGAGATTAAAGGAAATTGGCTGTAGCGATGGGCACCGTCGACTAAATTCAACTATCGACTAATTACTATTTAGTTGCTACATACTGTCGAATATTTAGTCGATAGTTTTTAGTCTAAATTTTTTATTGACATTAATTTATAATAATTGTAATCCATAAGTCACGATTACAAGTAATAAGTAACTGTAAACCAGAATTTAAAAAGGTTTTAATTTATAATAATATATTATTTATCCTTTGGTAATAATGCAATACAAAGTCAAAATGATTATGGTTGTGGGTATAATTATGAAATGCTATTTTTTCAAAAAAATCGAGCGATGACCCTTTATTTTTAGGAAAGTATTATTGATTATAAGTATTATTTAATAATTGTACAATATTTACAGTGGAATAACTGATATCGCTAATGAGTTGATATAGTTGATAGTAGTAAATCTTATAAAATGTATTCAAAACTCCCGCCGTTGAAGCGACTGAATCGGTTACTAAATTTAGTAAATAATTTTGATTTAGTCGATGGTTTTCAGTGGATGGTGCCCATCGCTAATTGGCTGTCTAATGTTCTAATGGAAACACGCCTTTAATTTACCGTTCGACTCGCGTTACGGATCAAGGAACATCTAGAAACGAATTCACCGGTTCCCCGAGATGGAATCAAACGGTATGAAAAGTCGACTGGAGGTGACTGTAATCAGATAGTATTCTGGACGTGATCGAGAATGCTTGTCGCGAGAAAAACGGGTTACAGGTCGGATTACAAAGCAGCCGGAGATTTCTTTACGCGACGGAATCGGAGTCCGGGCACAACACGATGTGTCATACAAATGGAAATGTGCTTCGCTTTAAGAAGCCGTTTGCCATCCCCTACTTCCTGCTCGCTGTTAGCATACACGCCATCCGTGCACACGTAATACCCTTGTTAAACGCAGTCGACTTTCATTCGACTGGGTAGCTGAATGACAAATGGAGATTTTTCTGCGCGCGCGATCTTGATCCGTTCAAACAAAATACAAATCCAACAGGCACTCGACAAAAGTCGACGTATCCTCCGACCTTTATCATGCGAACAATTTAATTACAACAGTATGAAAACTTCAATTAATCAACAACTTGCGTCGTCGCGGATACGTTTTCGCTACGAATATTCCAACGTTCAAATATTTTAAGAAACTTTCATTATTGTTCAATGTTATTTCATTTCATTATCACGTCAATTTCATATCCATTAAATGGAAGATATAGAATGGAATTATTCTGTGTAAAGGAAGAAATGTTTAATTTCAAAGGGTTGAAACATTTGCCAAACTACGTCGAGCAGAATGTGAATGACTACAAATACTTTCATGAGAATGCTTTTTAATGAAACGGTTAAACTTAAATTTCAATTAGGTGTAATTGCCCGTGAAATGTTCGAGCTTCGGATTGACGTCACATCTCGGTATTTTGATAGCTTAAATAGGGCACTTAATAGTGTGATGGTTTCGGTATGCGGGTGCGGAATTTAAATACATAGCTCGCTAAACTGCAGAATCGAACGAGCACTGCAGTGAGTTTCATAGAAACGCGCGTTCTATTTCATCTCGTTCGACTGTACGATTGATCGCGGTAAACGCAAAGCATTCGTCTATTTTCAGTGAAAATCTCTGAAAAGAACACTTTGTAATTGGAAACGGAAAGGAAATGTTACGTGGAACGCGATGAAACGGATGGAACGTTTGTACATTGATTTACTCGATAATGCTGATACAAAATCGGCTATTTTCGAGCATGTACGTACATAAGTAAATGATTATTGCTATTCGCCTAGCAGCGAGCGAGATGATTTTCATATTTCATCGATAACTAAACCGTGATTCAATCTCTCTGGAAATCCTCTTTCAATTTCCATTACGTATTAAACCGCGGATGATTGTGCAAAAAATCAATAAAATTTTGTTCCATCCCTTAGATTTTTCTAATCCTTCACTACTTTACGCTTCACCCAGCCAATTTCTCCGTAAACGCATAAAACACGATGAAAACTCGATTCTCCTTTAACACCGCCGATACATCAAAGAAAGTTTTTGGAGAAAACTATTACTGAACTCTAACAATTCAACAACGCGCGACAAAGGCGATGTCGGATGAAGAGAGTTCGCGAGACACACTGTAGATTCGCTGTAAACGGGTTGAAGGAAACCGGAGCGTATCAAATTCGCCGCGGACAAACGAGACCTACAACAATAAGTTCTCCTCGAGTCGCTCTCGGGTCCATTCAACGAAATAAATAATAATGACTGTGTCGTGCAATTCCGAGGCTCGTAAAACGTGCCCTATTGAAGAGAGAGAGAGGGAGAGAAAGCCTTTCGCAGAGGGCGTTCCGTTGGGCTGGCTAAATTGTCCAGAAACGTGATCCCCTAATTGTTTGGAGTATCCTGCCTTCGGTAGGGAGTAGTATCGTCGGTTTGCACCGATTGCACCGTTGAATATATTATTACGAGTGGCCGTAACAGCCACCCACGTAGCTACTCGTGCATAAGGAAAGGGAAAAGGAAGGAAACGAGCGGCGCCGATTGCTCGTGGAATACCGACAGACAACGGACGCACTTGCTCCGAACGCGAAGAAGGCAAGGCCGTCGATATAAAAGCCTGTCGTTCGCACGAAGGCCAATCGATGTGGGAAAACCTGAGACCGGCAATCCACCACGCACATGACAACTCCTTTTCTCAGAAGCTTCGGCGCACAGCTGATCAACTACAGTCACTCGTTTTTCCTTATCTAACGCTAGAAATACGACACAGGACACTGCGAGCGACGCACAGACTGGTATTTGGCCGAACTAACTGGCGAAAATTTGTTATTGCTGAAATTATTGATAAATTATTAATTAATCAACCCTTAAATCTTTTTTCGTATCATTTCACAAACCAATGCTTCGAATTAAATATAAAACATCAGGTCGTTTGGTACAATTATAAAAAAGTTATTCCATTTTAAAAAGTGTAACTATTCAAAGCGACATTTTTGGAAAGGGAAATGTCGGTTGAAATAATTTCAGCAACCTTCCATTTCCGGATGTTGCAGGAATTTTGGGACACCTCGTATAAATCCGTTGAAAATCACGATCTCTAATGATGATGTAGATCGCGACGGTAATATCCGGCGAGATACCGCGTACATTTTCGATATGATATATTATATCGAAAACTGTTCCAAAAGCGCTGGTAGTTGGCTCGCGTGTATTATCCGACGATCGCATCGGATTGCGCCGACCGATTTCTCTGGCGACCGTTAAGGGAGATCTCGTGAACGCGGTGCGTTAGCTTGACAAATAAGGCGAACCGCACGGTCGGATCGAATGTGGGCGTGCTGGATAAAAGTGAAAATAATCGGGCGCAGCGGAGCGCCTTGGACTCGAGCGATTTTTACAGAGATACCAGACGATTCCTGACCTTTCGCGAGGTGCTTACCTTTTAACGTCTTATCCGTTTTCTTTTAAGGTCAGGGGTCGAGTTGCCTAACGAAACTGTGCTGCGCGAGGACCCTGTCTGAAAATTTATTTCCTGGACACGTACGATTCTCAGCAGAGTTTCCACTTTAATTGCCCCTTTGACGACAGAACTACGCAATCCGTCAAAAATGGCGCACAACATGGAATTGATTCGATCGTTCGAACGTTGCTTTGTCAGTACAAAAGTTTGCTCAAAGTTATCCGTAAAAATGGGATTGCGGTGGCACGAACGAAGTCGGATTTTGGAAGTGGAATTCGTGCCATGAGAAATATCTCTGTCAACTTTCTGCCGAATAAAAAAATCTGTTCTTTCGAAATGGACAGATCAAAACTACCGCTTGCAGCAGCCGATTTTGAACACACCAATATTCGGAATCGTTGCAACCGTTTGAATCCGTTTTCCAATTTGCTCGGTTTATACTTGGACAATAAAAGAATAGTGACGCGTATCACTGTGCAAAGTTTCGAGGGATTTTTGCGCGTTTTTCAGGTACAGAGAAAGAATGCCGACGTATCGACGCGATTGTAAAAACGTTGACGCGAGAATAAGAAAGAACACGCAGGAAGGAACAGCGAAAAGAAAAATAATGGTCTCACATTACTGGCGCCGGTCAAGGCCGACGTTAACTGACTTTCATTACTGATAAACTCTGTTATATTGTTCTTTTGCAATGCTACAAGAACATTGCTGCAATTTCTACAACTGCGATACACGTCACGGGTAACGTAATTTGTTGTTGATACAAACGTGCATGTGAATTGCGTTCCTACTCAAAGTTCAAGAGCAGGCTAAACGTGTGGATTTCAATCCAGGTACAATATCGTATTCCGCGCCTCATTACCGGAAATTTGATTAATTTCGAGGATCGAATGGCAGTGGGAGTCGATTGAAAATGTCGAATAAATGCCTAGCCGGATTTCGATTTCGGCTCTATGCATAATCCGAAATATACTTTACACGATTAACCGACAACATCGTGACAGTTAACCCTTTGCACCCTAAAATTAAATATTTCATCCGACCTAGAATAATTCCATTGTTATATATTATTATATATTTATTATATATTATATATAGAATAATTCCAAAAATACAATTTGTTTTAATTTCCTTGATACGAAATTGATAGAATACCTGATACAGAAAATGCAAATATTAATCGCATCGCAATTTTTGACAAACGATTTCCCGCGTCGGGAAATAATCTATCAGTTTAATTAAGAATATGTGCCGCGGTTTCATTCGCGAATAAATAATCGCGGAGCGCGTCGAAATAAAACGCGACGGCTGGCTGTCCATAAAAATGAATTTTATTTATATTATAATATTTATGCGCGGCCGCAAATTAATCGTAGCTCGCAATTATGCCCTACCATTTGGCCGAATGTATCGCGTTATATTTAACGAAAGACTTTATTTCACGTCATTGAATTATTATTTCTCCGGGCGTTGAAGTATTACAGTACCTCGACGTTGGATGAGGCGTTGCGGTTCAACGCCGGGAATACCCTATAAATTTGTCCATTATTTCCGCGCGGGTCCGTGACTTTTTGTTTGACGGGTATCATTTATAATCCATTTGAAAGAAAAGCCCGAAGTCGCCTGCATTTTTATGGGAGGCGGCATTACTATGCGAGACACGCGGCCCGCCCGTAATTCTTCGTATTACGCATGCACGGGGAAAAGTGTAAATCGTGTTGACAGGGCATAATGATTTGGACGTGACAATATTGGAGATTCATGGTAATCCTATCGGATCGTCGGCGTCGCCTTTGTGGCCGAGAAATGACCCCATCGGGGAAAGACTTCTCTGGGTTCATCGTTTTCGGCTTCGACCAAACCGCCAGTCGACTAAAAATTATATTATATTTTTTAGCTTCGGAAGAAACTGTTTGGAGTACCTAATGCGATTCAGCAATTCAATTATGATTTCTGATCATTTTCAAAGACAGTCTCGTAGCTTCGAACGAGGCAGCAGGTATAAATTAACTGGCACGCGCTCTTACATAATGAATCTCCTTCTGAAATGTGTCATGCGCGTCTGCGGAATCATTAATGTTCGTCGGAACAATTGCTGCTAAAATCTTTCATCCCCGTAATGTATTCTCTCAGCAATGGACACTGAAAATCGTGAATTATTTATCGCTTACAGAAGAGAATAGGAACATTGTAATCGATAAAAGTTTCCACCGTGGCATTGTACTCTTACGGCGGCTTAAAGAATAATTATCGAAGCTCGATGGAAGTGCCGCTCTCGACTACAATGTGCATTATTCGCTTCAATTTTTTGGCGACGGCACCCAAGAGAGATAGAGTTTACTCATAAACTTGTTACAGGAAAAGAATTTCTAATCAAAATTGGGTGACGTTGGGTCACATTACTTTTTGACACGAGGAGTTAAGGTGGCCATGAAGACCCAATTCTTCTCCGGGATCGAGACTCCAGTGGTTGTCTCGGCGTACCCACTCCACTGCGATCCGCGTGTCATTCTATCCTTCTCTATGTTCGACAAAAGCAAGTCCAGATCCCGATAGTTGTCTAGCCAGAGAAAGCCTTTTTGAGAAGAATCATACCAGTATTACTATATCTTGCGTTCCATTAAAAAAAAACAAAAAAGGTAGCAAATAAAAAAAATATAAAAATCTTTTTAAAAACCACGCTAATATTACAGTGCACTAAAATGAAAAAATCCTTGTGGTCGCTAATGACCTTGATGTTGATGCGACCTGAATAAAATAAATAAAAAGAATGGGTGAAGCATTATCCTCGGAGCATTTATGCAACCGGTTCCGAGGAGCGTACGAGGGTTAAGTGACTCATCCTGTAGAGCGGCCACGATTACGACAGAGAGAACGGGCCGGCCGGGTTTTATCTGGCGGGAACACGTACCGTGCGATTTCTATAAAAAATAATCCATTTTTCGTGTCACGAAAAATTTCCCGTTTCCCTTATCGAGCGTAAGAATCATAGTTGCGTGCCACGTTTGCATCCCGCCTCGAGTCAACGAACTGCCACACTTCGAGTGGACCTTAAATCAGATTACCGTGCGCGTTTTCCTACCTGGCCAGGTTAGAACACCGGGAATATGCGAGCCTCGCGAGAACAATGCCCCGCGCGCTCTCCGTCCCGGTTCTTTGAAAACTGCGCGAGACCGGGAGCGTTAGGGTTACCCGCGAGAATGGTAGTTTTCTTGCGGGGTCATCCGGGAGGAAGCAGATAGGTATACATGTACTCTTTTCTCCTCTTTTTCCAGGCTAGCGGTAATACTTTGTTCGCGAAGGTAGCTCCCATTGTAACCGAGAACTCGGAGTACGTTCGTTTCGCCTGCTTTCGCGAATGTGACCCAGTGGCATGCCAATCTTCGCATGACGCGGCATTCGCGGTCGGGGAATTAAAAAAAAACGCCCTATAACGCCAGTGGAGGATTTGCATTAATGCGATACACTTTGATTAGTATTGATAATACCACCCTCGCGTACTCCGACCCAGTTATTCTTTCGTGCTCGACCCTAACCGTATCTCAACAGGTTTCTATGCATTTGTAATGTACTCAATAAAAACTCGCATCTCGCGACAACGAGCCTGAGGATTAACAATTAACTTTATTGTGAATTTTATGCAGTACACATAGTTTACGACCGGATTTGAAATCAGCAGACAAAATCTGCTATGTAAAGAAAAATATCTATTCGTACATGGTGTTGGGTGAACCACAATTTCCTTGTAATTTGTGCAAGTTCAGCACAGATATTCAAAGTTAAAAGAGGTTTCAACCGTAATGTAAAAGAAACTCATCGCTCTATTACATTTCTATGGAAAGTTCTTTGATTTTGACAGAAGAAAGGGTCCCATTAGCTTTTTAAATTGCTTCTTTCGCCTACCATTCTCCATCTCTGTCAATATAACTCTGTTCCGAGCGTTTCGTGAGGAGCTCGTGAAACGGTTGGCCAACGGCCGTCTCTGCTCGGACTTAATCAATAAAGTTTATTATCCGAGATTCGAATCGATCAGCGGTAAATCATGCGGTGGAAAGTTGCCCAAGGGACACCGAGACGGGGAAAGTATTGTTCAGTTCTTAATACTTCCGAGTTAAGTGGCCCCAGGCGGAGGTTAATTTGTGTCCCGATCAAATTGACCCGACTCCGTGCTCGTTGAATATTGCAATTAATTTCCAAGAGTCGAACGGAAACGGCATTACACGCTCGGACCATTCTATTCAAGAAGCTATTCTCGGCTCTCCATATCTCATTTCCCTTTATCATATGATGCATAAGCGGACTATGGGGCTTAACGAGCATAAGCGCCACCGAGTGAATGGGAATACCGAAAGCCGCCACTGTACGATATTTTGCGTAATTAACGATACACTTTTAGGCCCCGTTTCCTTGTAATATCGTCGTGCGGCTCTTACCGCGGCACAAATCGCATTGCATTAACATTTCGTTTGATCGAGTCGAACGTCACTGATAACGTGGTCAACTTGTCGCGTACCAGTCGAGTTTAAAAGCTGGGCAGACACGTACGAAAGAATTTCTAATTGCAGCGCGACCGGTCGAAAAATACGCATACAAATTCAAATTTACCTGTATTCCTTATATTTCGGTATACATGCACTCCTTTGTATTATGCGGTTAATATAGTTGAGCCTCGTACGCTCCTTAGACATAGTTGTATAAAAGATCCTAGAATATTTCACTCCTTACTTCACATTTCAAATCTACGAATTATGCTTCAATTATAAATATGTTTCTTCTAAAGTAGTATTTGTTGTTAATAACTAATGTTTCAATAGTTTTCTGAACGTCGATTATTTGACAATCAGCAAAATTGCTTCGTAATCAGTATTGAACGATCGAACCGTTGCGCCGAAAACATTTAACATTAGTTATCAGCTTCAATTATAGCGTGACATTTGAAAGAAATACGTTTTGCAACACGGCCAAAAAGAAATCAATCGTTTTACAATGTGTGAGAAAGGTAAACGGGTGAATTTTCACAAAATACCAGTTTTATTAGAAATCAGATGTGTCCCATCAGAATTGTTCGAATTACACGTAGAGTTCTGTGCCGAAACGAAGCAATTAGTTCGAAAGGCGTAATGCATTCTCTTGAATGAAACTCGCGCGTTTCACTGCTCAAGAACGGAATAAAAAGTGTACAAAACGAACGCACGTTAATCCCGCGTAAACGCGATGTGACGTTTATTAAAACGCTTTTACGTTTGAAAGTTTGCCGGTGATACGCGGAATTAACGTTCCCCCACCGCTTTTCCCAGAGCAGCTTCTAACATTTCACTGTAGTTCTGAAAACAGTTGAACAACGCGGGTCCGTTGAAAGTAGCAAGTACGTAGAGCGAGGTTCACCGAGGAAATCGTATCTGTACCGAATCGATTATTCCGCTCCAGAAATCCGAACACGGTTCTTTTAATTGGTGTTGTACTTGCTTCCTTAGCTGTCGGATAGATCTAAGAGAAGGACATGACACGTACTAGACAAAAACCATTATAGAAATCGGATTGAGCAACTCGCTCCGAAATTTCGGGACACGGCTTTTGTACGAATCGATCGAAAGAAACCGTGACATCAGCAGAAACAAGTATTCGTCGGTGGGGAACATTATCAAGCGAAAACAATGAACTCTGTTAGATCGTACAACTGATCGTGTCGAAGAACGTTGTAAACCGTGACTATCTTAAAAACGTTTCTCCGATCATTTCATTTCGAAACGCTGCGGGTGTCTCTGGACAAAAGTCGAAACTGCAACCATTCTCCGCACCTTGTTTGGCTTTAGTAATCCCTTCAGAGGTACCTCTTGCGTATGGAACAGGTGAGAATATAAAATAATGGCAACAAAAGCCAGAAATCGTGCTTGGACTTTTAAACAAGGACGTTATCTTGCGTTCTTTCTTCAAATTTTGAATATGGAAGGTATCGAAGAAGCTGGGGAATGTCCACTTTTCCTGTTTCGTTAACCACTGTATTAGTTTTGTAGAAATAAAGAAACGCTCAGTACTGTGAACGTTAACTGTAATAACAACAGCTTCGCATTGTCGCTAATGTAACATTACAGGGCCAGAGGTGAATAAAAGTGTTCCAGAGAACGCGAGAAAAGGAATTCTGTCGGCAGAAGTACGCGTTCCAAGACTAAAGGCACTGTTACAATAGACTTCCTCTCTAGCAGTCGAGTTCGTAAGAATCCGCAGCATTCGGGAGAAACCGTGTAGCTCTAACTTCACCAACAAACTCCAGCTCGAAAGCAAATAAAGTTTCGGCCGCTTAATATTCAATTTCTTCTGGGACGATTACATTTCAGGCAGTCGGCCGAGGTAGAAAAACGTGGGACGATTATATCTGTCCGAGCTTCGAGAACTTCCTCGGGGATAGAATTTTTAGCCAAATCCGAGATATTAACCTGTCTCGATTGCGTCACTCAACCTCTGTAACTCGTGCAATTTTGATAACGGCTCGTGTAATACGAAGAGGAAAGATTTTTTCAGAACGATGACCTTGAGAATACGTTTCGTGTACTAATAACCACGTGTACACGTGTATTTCCATACACTGACACGTGTATTTAAGTACGCGTGCATATATGCATCCTCACTTCAACTTGCACGATTTTTAGAACATTGATTTATTTCACTGATGTCACTTCTGATTACACTGTCCAACAAATTTCAACTTTTTCCATGTTTCCTAATAACTGTTGCGTGGATCTTATAGAATTTTTTGCGCTGATTCCGAAATTGCTCTTAACTTGCGTTCCTCAACGCAGTTTCCAACAGTTACTTGGAAACACGAAAATAGTTGAAATTTGTTGGACACTGTAATCAGAAAAGACATCCATAAAATAAATCAATATCAATGTTCTGAAAATCATGCAAATTGGAAATGAGGATTCATAAATGCACGCGTACTTAAATACACGTGTCAGTGTGTGGAAATACACGTGTACACGTGGTTATTAGTACACGTTGAGAACCACGATCTCCGTTCGGAGCCCCGTGGCGCGTCGAAGGTCCTTCGATAAGCATTCAATATGCCCGTTAGGAGATAACCGGTGGTCCGGCGTAAAAGGAATCCGTGGAGCGTTTCATTGTCACCGTATGCGGCAATAAAACGAAAGACGAGCCATTAGCCGGCGGCGGTGCACATGTGGCGATCGGCCAGCCGTGGCGAGGTGAGGCGTGTTGCGTGGCCGTGCACGGGCATTCGTCAGTTTTCTGAATGGATTTGGAAAGCGCGTGAGTCAGCCCCTTCCCGGAAAGTTGATGCTATTTCGCCGTGCACGGAAAACTAAAGCGAAATAAAGCATGACTAACGGACTCCGCGCGGCAGATTTACGCGGGCCGACGCCGACGACTCCGGATTCCGAGCCAGCCTCGGTTTTTCGACCTGTTTTTCGCTCGGCCGTCTTCTCTTTATTTTGCTTTTGTTTCTCTCGCCGACCTGGCCCCGTTCCTTTTTTTTCGGATTGCCGTTTCTACGTTTTGTTTCCCGTCGGTTACACACCCGAAACACTCTTTCGCGTGCATTTTGAGCAGAATGCATCACCTGCGGCTCTTCTGCGTGTCACTGCACGGTGAGCCTGGATTTTGTATCTTACATGATTCGGATCCATCACGCTACGCGAAGCTGCAGCGTCACTCCCGCCCGACTACCTCGTCGATTCCGCGATTCATAACCCCGACCGAGGATGCAGTTGTTCGTTACATGCGAAATCCTTGGGGCCGAACATTCAATCGCGTTGCACCTCCACCAACGTCCGTCACAGGCCTGGGCAAAATTTCGAGACTAAATATTGAAAATACTTCGCCACCCGTGATAAATATTCCGTTTTGTCGATCGTAGATGTTGCATAGGAATTGTGTGAAGATTTCGGCGCACAGGTTCGATCAACTATTATTGTAAAAATAGTATTCGAAATAAAAATTAATATTACAAAATACAATTTGAAACAAGATTTTCAATAAAAATTCTGCGCTGAAATCATCACACAATTTCTGTTTAAAATATTGTTTGAAATGGTATTTTGCAATATTATTTTCTATTTCGAATACTATTTTGCCCAGCACTGGTCCGCAACACGTTACAAATACGTTGGTCAAAGTTTCCTGAAAGAGAACATTACTGTTTCCATTTGATTTGATTGGAAATCAATCCCTCCTCTGTTGCGGCACAATGCTTCGTGATTATACATGGAGTATAAAAGTCTGTAGAATCTTTGACATACAAAATTGGGCGAAATTTAATTATGCTTCATCATTGATCTATTATTCACACAACCCGTTCACGAAGAAAAGAAAATTCTATCGTAATTATTTGCTCCTCGATTTATGGTTTCTGGATCGTTAGGAACGAATAGATGGAATTATCGAAATCTCAAAATATAGCTGCACTTTATAACGTGGATCCTACAAATTTCAAAATCACCGGACTTTATAAAGTGGATACTTTTTCTTAATTAATCTCTTTCTCCGTTTCTTATCGCCGTCTGCTTTTAATTAGTCCTTCAACTTTCATTAGCCGTTCCTCCGGCTTTTTCCAGTTTCTTTTTGCGCGCTTCTCTCCTAGAAAATTTCTTTTCCTCCTGTTCACGGTATCGATTTGCTTTTCATTTATTCCAGCGTGTCTGTAACATTTTCACTTATTTCCCCGTGCCCTTTAGCTGCGGATAGTCTCGTAGGATGTCCATCTTACTTTCTTCTCTTTCCTAATCTACTTAGTCTACTTATCGATAGCCTCAGCTCCAACATCGACCTTTGCTCCCATTTCTCATTCGTTTCTCTTTTCTCGGAGAAGCTGTGCAGTGGTTTTTCCCTATTCTTTCCTCTTATCTTAGTATTTCAATACTCTTATACTAACGACTTTTTTGTCCGCGTAGCACTGTCTGGATCCGAACGTCTCCGTGTTATATTTTTGATCGGCTACAACCCAAAAAATATTTCCTCAACCGAACAGAAATGCCTGGCCGCTTAAAAATACAGTCTTCCCGTTATTTAAAATGCATTGGAAACGTGCCGGTGACACTAAATTGTTTTATCGTGCTGTTTTAACTGTTCTGCGTAAATCCAACGTAACAATATTGCAATAACACGGACAGTTACCGTTGGTGTGAAGGTTCGGAACATTGGCATTTCCGAAGCGGAATTTCTGAATCCGCTCGGTATAATGCGAGCTTACTGCGAGCCAAATTGACGAGAATAAATTAACAAAACAACGGTGCGCCGTGTCGGCGAAAATAGGGTAAAGCGCAGCACGATAGAATAGAAGAATGCCTAGGACCAGCGAACGCTATAACGCAGCCCTGCACCGATCCTGATAATTCGCGGACAATGGGCTTCTTGTATCAGCGCCGCGTAATTGACCTGTTCATACAGCAATTGTTATGGAATTCAATTTCGCAAAGGCTTAATTGAATAAATGTCGGCGAAGATTCATGCGAGCCATTCAAATAAACGTAACGAATTCCCGGGCAAGGCCGACTCCGGAGAAATCCTATTCCTCGGGAATCATTTTCTTGGATGTATGAAATAGTTGCGGCGGAACGGCCGCGGGAAATGAAAAATGCAGCGCACTCGCGAACCGGTGAATACTTCGAACGCGAACGTAAAGAATCTTAAATCAGGGGAATGTCTGAAGTCGCATGCCTTTAAAGAATATTTTTATCGAATTGAATCAGCGGTAGAGCGGGAAATACCGAGGATTTAAATCACGGATTTAATTCCGACTACGCGGAGAACGCCGGGGAATTTTGGAGCCGGCAAGCCCGGACAGGTCAAATTCATTAAGAGCACCGTCGACCCTCGCGTATCCGAATTAGCAGAAAGATAAAAACGTCGGAATAACAAGACAATCGTTTTTCCATAAAAATATGAGTTCCAAACTACGAGGTGCAATTTTGTCGAGGTTCTGATTTCAAAATTAAACATTTCTTTCGACCTGGAATAATTCCATTCTGTATTCGTTCGTTTCTTTGTATGAATATGAAATTGATGTAATACTTCATACAATACTTCAATGTTTAATAGTTGATTAGATACCGACATTTTTAAATAACTACCAATTGCTGAAATGCTTAATAAAAAAAACGTAAGAAGGCAATAGTTTTCCCTTGAAAGTGCAATATCGACGTTAAACGTTTTCGAATAGAATTCGTCCCTTGTATTTATTGAAAATATTCCAGTGGCGGAACGTTCAAATATGGGAGTATTTTTTTCTGGAGGAACACGACGAAAGTTGACAAATGTTGAGCGAAATAGAAATATGAGGAAGAGAATCCAGAACATACATCTACCGGGGTTTGCCGAGAGAAGTGTGAAGAATTTCGGAGCACAAAGTTTGGCACGAGTCACATTCTGTACTGTTCCCGAGGAGATGAAATAACAGTGTACACGCGTTGTCGGGAATGAGAAATACGCAGTGCCGAATTAGAAGGCAAACATAGAGGGGCACATTAGAAGAAAAATGCGGAGAAGCGAAGAACTCCCTGCAAACATCAAAATCCTGAAGGAGTACATATCAACTACAACGTAGTTATCAAGTAGTATATTTAAGTATACTGTATATTGTATATTGAAGTGAACCACATTAAGTACATAGTATATTTTATTTTTCTCTTAGTTATCGTGCAGTACATCAACTACAACGTAATCGAAGAATAGAGATTTCCCAAGTTTAGCGTCTGCACACACAGGAATACGTGAAAAACGCGCCTGAGAAAAGCCAGATCGACGAAGGGAAGCTGTCCCTTTTCAATCGTGCACTCCCAACAACAATGGTCCACGGTAAATGTATTTTCTCCGGTCGACGGAACGAAAAAAAGCAGATTACAATTTTACGCGTCTCGCTTATGCTTCCTATACAAGTCAAGCCACTACATTCGAAAGCGGAACGTTATGCGCCGAGGAAGTTTGAAAGGGCCCTAAACACAATGAGAATGCTCGGGTGTAGTGGCTGGGGAACGGCCTGGAATCGACGCTGATTTCGGTCGGTCGACCTGCTGCTGCTGAATACCTGCGAACTGCAGGTCGTTGCAACAAACTCCGGCCGGGAATCATTCAAACTTCACGCTGCAGGTTTCGAGCACCAACGAAGAAGACGAAACCGTTCTTACCCTACAGACATACAAATGGAAGGCATTATACAATTTTGTGCATGTTAAATTACGATTTATTAGGTCATCCTACAACCAATACGAATTTGCTTCCGTATTTTCGGAAGTGGGATACAGGAACGTAATCGCAACTAATGTTGTATATTCTCCCTCATTCTCTACTACGAACCTATTATTATGCAAACTCTGATCGAGGGTCGTTGAAACTTCACGATACAGATTTCGAGTTCCCATGAAGACAAAACCGTTCTTACTCTGAGTACGAATGGAAGACATATTTTTGTGCATGGTACATATTGATTTATTATGTCATCGTACAACCAATAAGAATTTCTATCCGTATTTTTGGAGGTGGGATACAGGAACGTAATCGCAACTAATGTTGTATATTCTCCCTCATTCTGTACTACATACCTATTATTATGCAAACTCTGGTCGAGAAATCCCTACGAATGGAAAATATGATATTTTTGTGTATGGTAAACGTTCAAGTTTCAGATTGAAACGAGACTAATGCAAATCGCTGTCAGGTGTGACAGAGTCAGATTAATTGCACTGTCGCCCTCGTAATTTGTTCGTTTGGCTAAGCTGCTTAATGGACCGTGCACGTGTATGCAAATATTTATTTTTGCGAACTTATTCACAGACGATGGAATAAAACTCGTTTGCTCGGTTCAAGATTCAGATAGAGTCAGAATCAAGTAGGGTCCACTTTGACCCAGTGTTCTCGAAAAATCATCTAAAGAGAGCGATTTGAAAGTGGAGAAAATCTTGCAAACAAATATCATTTTATTGGTTAAAAGCGTTGCGGATTACAGGATATTGTTGCTCTGCGGAATAAAAAACAAATTGATCATCTTCACACCATTTGATTAAAACCTTTATTGCCGTTATCGAATAACGTTCGTTGAAAAAATTTGCGGAATCAAACTGGTATGCGAGGGGAAAAACTTGTCAGTGGATAATAAAATACAATATTGCAGAATGTGTAAAATAACAATGGCTACTAAAATCCCTCATAAACTCCCTAATTCTTAACAATTAATACTTAAAAAGAAATTGAAAGTGGGAACCTGGTACCTGGTAATCGACCTAAGGGTTAAATTGTGCAAGTACAATCATCCCTAAATATACCATTCTTAACAAGAACCGCTACCAAATCCAACAATACCTATCTATATATATTAACAATTAATAATTAAAAAGAAATTGAAAGTGGGAATCAGGTACCTGGATATTAACCTAAGGATTAAAACATGCCAATAAAACGGTCATCCCTGAATATACCTTTCTTATTAAGAACCACGACCACAGTCTCCATACCTATCTGGTCCAAAACAAACCCCAAACCAGCAGGTATTACACCATACAATGGTCCCTAAAATCCGTCATAAACTCCGTAATTCGGTGGTAAAAGAAGTGCTAGTAGTGTTTACCAACTACAAAAGCAAGTCGTTTGCAGGGTACGATTCTAGATGTAGGATATACGGTCAGTCTCGAAGCAGTCTGTGGTCGAACTGCCTGGATGAACGAAGGGTCGGTGATCGAAAGATAGAAAAGGATGGTAGGAGTCTTTTCTTGTCGCCGCTCGCCAAAGTTCAGACCAACAGGATCCCGGGAGAGATGAACGTTCAAGTTGTTCGTACAGAGGTCCGTTCCCCAGGCAAGATTCCATTCCGAGCGAGTCCCGGTTACCCGAAGAAAGAGCGTGTTCGGTTGGTGTCCTGTTGGCCTCGTGTGCCACGGAGAGGGGGGCTAAGGTAAGGGATCGACTAGCACACGGTGATTCGCGAGAATCCGAAGAAGGTCATCGTTGCTCGAATGAGTCGGAGTAAGCGCGCGAAAAAATCTCGTTATTTTTGCGGTAGGACGCACCGTTCCCGAGATACAGCCTTTTTTATTTAAGACTAGCTCGGCTAACCATCCCCACCACTTCCGTTACGCATTTTCGTGACCGACTGACTGGCTGGCTGACTCGCTCACTGACAGATCATCAAAACCTTTTTGGTACTTCCCATTGACCTACAAGCTTGAAATTTGGTACGTAGGTCCACCATAACAAACACCCAACGGAACAGTTTCACTATTTGTAACATAATCTTTCAAAACTGTAAATAATTCTGATTTATGTTGCATAAGATATGTAACAATATAATGAGTGTACCCATTTTAATTTAAGAATGGTTGATTTGTACTGCGATAATGCAAGAGAATATTTATCAAATCAAATCAAATGTAGTCTTTCGAATTTAAAAAAAACCACAAAGAGTAATACCTACTTCGTAATTGATGAAATTTCAACAAAAATTCATTTAAAAATACGGCCAAGTTCGTTAGCTTAGAAATACCTCTTGCAATACTGAAAAAAGCGTTTGTCAAAATTAGTTTAAAAGAACGCTACTTAATTTTTAAAGAATTACATGGAAGGCTAAATTATTCAGACATGGCCGTTACTTTTTAAACCAATGTTTAAATCAATAATTCTTTAAAAATTAAATAGCGTTGTTTTAAACTAATTTTGACAAACGCTTTTTTCAGTATCACGAGAGGTATTTCTAAGCTAACGAACTCGGCCGTATTTTGTTTGATGTCACAACTTTTTACAGCCATAGAGGACTTGGCTCCTGTTTACAGGATGTTTTTGTTGGGACTAGGTTTACACCTTGCGAAAAGAAGTTTCACTTGAAAAATTCCGTAAAAGGAGAACGAGATCTGCTTACCACCTAGCGAGGTAGTTCCGCGGTATCACGGACGAAAAACCGGCGTGGCGTCGCGTACGTATCCGTCAATCGTGGGCCAGCACTAGGCAAAGAGTCAACCAACTCCTCTCTCCTCTTCCGTTCCGTCGGGAGAGACGCCGCAGCCGAGCACACACAGGGACAGGAGCCCGGGTACCAAAACTGAGAACTCTGCCACTCCCGGTTCAAATTCCCCTCTGCTTTTCACGGAAAACGCGCGAACATTGTACGTATTTTATATATTTTTTATATTATAGAACAGATATCCCATATATTTTTATATAGATGTATAGATATATACTCCGAAGGAGTCACACTTCGTAGATCATCAAACACACACTGCCGAGAAGAAGGTCTCGGTTAACCTGACAGAGAAAAAAATCACGTGGCGACGCGGTCATCCGGGCCGACGAAGCACTTTCGATTTCTCTCTCTGTGTGGATCCTGTTCGATCCTGTCGAACACGGCCGTAGATTCGCGAACGAATTGACGAAGTATTCCGATTTTAAGAGAGACGCCACTTCCGATGAAGACACGGACTGATTGGAAAGACAGATCGGATAATACACAAGAGAGAAAGAGATTGCCCGGTAAGACACTCGAGCGACACGACGCGCATACAAGTCTCGCGCGCTGCAGACTCCGGCAGACTGAGCGCCGAGAAAGACTTGAGGCTAGCGTACGCGATTGCTGCGCTCCTCGCGGCCGATACCCGAGGCCGAGCGTCACGCGTCTTTCGCCGGTCCCTCTCGCGTTCCGATTCCTTAGGAACTGGAGTAATATTCCGCGTACATGCTAAATCAAATCCCGTCCCGGTCCGGCCCGACTCTGACCCGCACGGTTCACCCTATCCTCGTTATAACGGGTCGGAACTTTTAATCATTTCAACGCACTGGTTCGACCAATTGTTATTTAAACGCTATTTGCAAATTATCAAAATATCTTTTTTCAACGTTTCGATCTTACTTTACATCATTCACAAGATAATTAGAAGAATTGCGGCTGTAAATTAACTATTCGTATTATGTTTGTACTGTGTGAATTTAAAACAAGAAGAACAACTGTTACCTACTGGCTTAGTGCAAAAGAAAAAATTTTGTTATCACTTTAAATATAAAACAAAATTATAATAAAAGAAATTATAACAAAAACACAATAAGTAATAAGAAAAAAGAAAGAGAAATGTAAATTTAAAAATCCAACGTTACGAACCAAGAAAACATCGATGTTTCAAAAGTATAAAATGTCAGTTTATTTTAAAACATTTATTCTAAATATTACTTGAAATGAAATGATATTTTATACTTTTAAAGCATAAATGTTTTCTGTAAAAACGGAAACCTTGTGCCAGGGGTTGTATTCTAGTTTCTCCACCCTTTTACTTCCTTCACCAACTTCCAGTTCTGTCTTATTTTATGTAATTAAACGCGATTCCAAAAAGATGATACACACACTGGCTTGTAAACTAATCCCTTTAACGTCTCAACGAAGCTCTCAAGCTGTTGGAACGAATTTTGGAAACGTTATTAGTTTTTCGAAGGTGGAACACTTTGTACACCAACTGTATAGTACAACATTCTGAACTGCCTGAACAAATTCCAGCAAGCTAGATTTATTTCACTGTGAAATTCATGTAAATATCGTTGTTTGTTTACGGACTTTTATTTTTGACCCGGTAGAATCGCGATCGGGCCCGCAGTGCGCCGATGCAGAAAATTCCATTCTGGAAATAACAATCCCGAATTTCGTAAACGAGCCACGCGGAGCCCAGCCAATTTCTCCGGCCAGGACACAGTCCGATGCTCGTTTCGCTCGTCTAACGAGCCCATGCGGGTTTCTCCAGATGCGTACGTCTACCAGACATACTCCTTTGTTATGGTTATGCTGATTTCCTTTGTTACGATTACCTTGATCTTTTTGAAGGCTGCTTTTAAGTGATCGTTCTAGAAAGTCGAGTGAATCTTCGTGGAGAACATTGTTCGGACTGTGACGTCACTGGCAGTGACGTCTTTGGTTTTGTCAAGTTTCCCATTTGTTAGAAAGCTGCGAGAGTACCGTGTTTAACTTTTCATCCAATGTTTTAGCCGCGACTTTCGCATTTTTAGAAAATGTTGTCTAGCGTAAAAAAACATATGACCAGTTGGGGCCCCTGAGCAAAGTAGAATATCAGGGCCCCTTTGAAATTTTTTATGAGAAAAACGTAGAATTTGTATTTATCTTGGATCTTGATTTGTGTTCAGGGCCCCGGCCCAAGTTATCCATAGGTAATACGCCACTGTATATTATCAAAAAAACATGGAAAAGATAGTCCTCCACAGAGATACCGCGTTAGAAGCGACCCAGGTGTACAGGGTGTCACGAAATTACACGTCACAACCACCATACCGTGATTCTACACCTACGATTCAGTAGGAATTGACATAAGAAACTCCCCTCAAAATTGACCTTGACCGAGGGGGAAAACAAAATTTAAAATTAACTTGGGACTAGCTTAGCAACTATCTTAGCACTTATGAATAAAATTATATGTAAATATTACCAGTAGAACACGATTAAACGAAAAAGAAATTTTGTTTTTTCCCCCGATTTTCAAGGTCAAGGTCAATTTCGCGGGGAGTTCTTTATGTCAATTTCCACTAAATCGTAAGTGTAGAATCACGTCATAATAGCCGTGACATATAATTTCGTGACACCCTGTACAACTTTTCAAATGGCAACATCTCAATCAACAATAACTTTATACAAGAAAAAAAAGTTTCTCTCAAATATAGCTGTATTGTTATCGCAGCTGGCCTCCGTAGCCACGCGCATTGTTACGCGCGCAGTTATCAATCAAGTAATTGAATATCGAGTGCCGTTTCGGTGTTTTCTGGTTCTTAACAATGCGACTCTTGGTTCCGCTGCTGGTATAATCGGATCGTGAATCATCCGAGCGAGCGACAGCGATAGTTGCGGGGCTATCGCCGGCGCACAATGACGGTGGTTTTGAGTTAGTGGTCGACGCAATCAAAGGGTCAACGATGCCGACGAGTTGCGTTAATATTTGCAAATTGAAATCGCGGGAGGGCGCGGCGGTTTTGAATGGAGTTGCGGCTCGGCGTTGAAAGTATGTGACTCGGTACAGTATTTTATCGATATAAGTCGTCGACACGGGTCTGCGCAGGGTCATTTAACTTTGGATATATCATGTCTTCATGAAATAGAACGATACTAGGGGGCGTCCTGCCGAAAATTTCACGGTCGAAAAATAAGGTCCAGCCTAATGTACACCCACCGTAGCTGTACATACTTCCATTAAAGTGCATTGAAAAATATTTGTCGGATCGGATATATTTGAGTATAAATGGACCTTAAAGGCGTTGTCGGCCAAAGTCATTGTCAAATCTGGAGTCGGTGAAAACCGTGTGGCAAAATCTGTGTCAGTGATTTCCATGGAACCCCATATTTCTCGGCGACCGAGGCGTCTCGAGCTTCTCGGCCCCTCACGGGGTTACACCCCGCAGTAGTGGGGATATCTGCGGGACATTTTCGTGCTAAACATTTAGGAAATATACCGATAAAATACTGTATTTCCTTTCGGACATAGTAGAACGGTGAATATCGCTGCAAAATTAAAGCAATGTAATTAAACGCGGCTAAAAGAAATAAAAATCACCGCACCGTTCTTCTCAACGTTACGCTCGCCTCGCGTAAAGTTTAAAGCCGGTGTAACTGGCTGAATGGCTGGATAATTCACCATTCGGAATGATACGGTCACAGGGCTACGTAAAATATTCGCTGGTCGTGTAAGTACGAGTCGTGTTTGTTTAGTCTACGCCTAGAAGCGGGGCGGTACGACGCACAACCACTCATCGCGGCGCGGTTTGTTCATCGCTTTTACCTCGTTTCTGAGAACAAATTCTGAAAGTCACTCGACAAAGACATTCATGCGCGGCCTGCACACCGCGCTGTAAACAGTTTTTCTTTTTAAATATGCTGTATACACACACTTCTCCCATTTGGCGCGCACATGTCACGCCACGGCGAACCAGCTCCGACAAAGTTCTGCAAAACTCGCGAAATGCCCCGCGATTCAGCTTGTTTCCGCGAGCGTGCAGGTGTGTAACCATTTTTTTACGACAACTTG
This sequence comes from Lasioglossum villosulum, assembly GCA_963971365.1. Taxonomy (NCBI): domain Eukaryota; kingdom Metazoa; phylum Arthropoda; class Insecta; order Hymenoptera; family Halictidae; genus Lasioglossum; species Lasioglossum villosulum. The sequence continues at coordinate 1,970,871 of OZ020497.1, read as the reverse complement.
CACCTGACCCCCTTGTTAACCTCGGGCTCTATTCACCGCTTCGCAATCGCAAGATTTCGTTGAACCCGTGCACTGACCGAGACTGTCCTCGTATCGCTTTGTTTTTCTCGAGCGTTCGGTTTCCATACGATCGCGGATCGTTTCTTCTTGTTCAACCACTCGACCATTTCATCACACGATTTATTTCATGACCCTGCGAGAGTCACTTCGCCGTTCGTAACGTCCTACAGCGAACGGAATTGTAAATTCATCGTAGCTCCCTACCAGTGTCGGATTAAACCAGCGCGGGGCCCGTAGCAAATGTTACCAGGAGGCCCTAGGTATCGTATGGTAATAAAATAAAACGCAACGTTTACTCTAAGATTTTTACTTTTTTTTTCATTTACTTATACAGGTCGCATCAACAACAAGGTCATTAGCGACTACAAAGATTATAACATAATATGCAAGATTACAATATTATGTCCTTATATTTATAAACATTTGCAATATACCGGGTGGTGCGACATGAACAACAGCTTACAAAACAGACAAACAAGAAAGCGAGGTAATCAAAACGTGATAATAATTGCGGTGAGAACACCGCGTTTTTGTTCTCCACTGTATGTATATCCACCGTTCGCCGCAACCCCGGCTATCGGTTATGAAATACCATAAACGAACGCGATATTATTCGATTTAATATTTTAAAACCTCCAAAGGTCATCCACTTCTAAAATTGCACACGCCTTCGGTATCGTCGGAACAATTAACAGTCGCCTCTGACATTTGCGAAGCAATTTATGCCGTGGAGGCTCGAGCGCGAGTCGATTGGGCGCCGCCGAGCATAAATAAACCGGCAAGAACAATACTTTGTCGGAAATGAATGGTCAATTGTGGAAATGAAGAGATTAGTTAGGTCAATTTACGGGACGGTTAATGCAGCGATATTGAAGTTACGATTGATCGACGTTGCATTCGGTATTTCTTGGCTCTGCTCCGGACAAACGAAGGGTGTGGTCGACGAACGAAATTTTTCGTCTCACGTAGCTACCGCATCCCGGCGTGCGTGTACCTTTTATTAGAATCAATTGAATAAATTGGGTTTCATTCATAGCTATTCCCCTCTGTACCCTGCGTTCGCGTGGTTCACGCATCGTACTTCGGCCTTCACGAATTCGTGGCCGATAATAAAATCTTTTCAACAAAATTGTCAACGTGAAATATCGCCGTGCGCGGGTTTTTCTTCGAGTGCGGGGACGCGTTAAACGAATCAATCCCCTTGATACAGAAAAAGATGAAAAAACAGCATGGCGGCGCGTTCGTATTCCGATCGCGCGGCTTATTTTTCAGAAAGTATTTGTATGCGGTGCACACGCGTGTCCCGCCATCGAGTTCGCCACAATAAGGACTTATTATGATAACAACGTTTTGTATTACAAATTCGAAAATTCGCTCGGGCGACGTAACACCGAACGCGACAAATTTTTCGAATCGTTTTGATATTGACAGTTTTAACGTGGAAACGCGTGTCCCGCCGTCGATCGGACAGCGGCCGCATATGAGATTCATCCTTTTCTCTTATTTGCTGTTCTCCGCCCCATTGGAAGGGTGAAAAATCATTTGGACTCGGTCCTGCGGCTCGAATGGGCGTGAAATATTTAATATTCGGTCCACTGCGAAAACCTGACGGCCGTCGTTGCAATTTAATCGAACACGCGGATCGATCAGCCTCGCTGAATGCTGCGGAAGAATGCACGCGTATCGTTGCATCGGGCGCCGCGTACGCCTCTGTCGAGAATGCACGTGCGGGAAGAGATGTAAGTCGGAAGGCGCATTGTGCGAAACAGTCCGTGCGCAGGCAGTTGATTAAGATGTTCTAATTGATAGTAAGAGCTCGATATTACCTTGGTCCCGATTTGGGGCACGTATCCGATAAGAGAGCGAGCAAAACTCCATCGATTCCGATCGAACCGAGGACACCGGGAATCCACCGTTGCATGAATATTCTACGAGGGTAAGGCAACAATTATCTACGCGTACCATTTTCACGTCTGTTGGTATTTTGCCATATTTCGCATAATTACCGAGATATTTGCAGATTTATAAAAATTCGATACCTGTGACATATACATCTTTTTCTTAAAATGACCCCAGAACAAATAAATAAATTATGATTTGGTAGGATAAATATATTATGTTATGTAATAACATTATCATGAGTAAACATAATATACATTATAAACATATATTCATAAATATATTTGTTCATGAATATAACAATAAATGTGTGACTTAAGAACGCAAATTTAATAACTTCTGAAAAAGGGGCCACGGAAATCGTAATCTTTCCCCCTCTTCTTGCGTTACGCTTGTTCGGTCACTTTTAAACTTCTCGATCCACAAAAACACACTTTTGCAAAGATTTGGAAACGGTCGAGCGAACTTTTCGCAAGTATCGTGCACATCTGTTTCACACGCATCCAGGCATTACCGTAGTTTTGCGGGAACGCGTCCGAGCTGTTTGTTTGATTTTCGAGATTGCCGGCGCTCAAGACGAGAGAAAACACGATAGGTAGGTGTGAAAATAAATTACGAACCGCTTCTTAATGAAACTGCGCGGCAGACAGAGTGCCCGGGCAATTTTTCAAGCCTGTCTCATACTTGTCCCGCCCTGGAAACAGCGTAACCGGAAACGGAAACGTACCGCGTAAACGAGATTGAAGCGCGCTCTGAAAATTTATTATGATTGAAACGAAAAGTAACCGGTTTTATTAAGCGATACTTGAGATACTGCTCGGTAGAGAGCATCAAGCTTAGGTAAACCCTTGTTCAGCTTTTCTCGCTTCTTTTACTGGACCGGTCTAATCTCTCTGGGACTCTTACGTGTTCTCCTCGCGATTCTCTAGAACGCTACGGACTTCCCAGGACATGTTCTCGCAATATCTGGTTTGATCCTCTCGATCCCCTTTTCGCAAAATCTTGTTGATCACAGATCTTTGAGAAACTCTCGCGAATTCTTGGCGTTTAGAGCCTCGGTCTTCGTGTAGAAGATCCTGATGTTCGCATCTCAACGAACTTATAATAACCTCGTGCAAAACCTTTGATCTCTCTGATCCTTTCGCAGGACTTTCGTGATTACGAACCTTTGAGAACTCTCGCGAGTTCACGGTCTTTAGTGTTTTAGTTCCTCGCGAAAGTCAATCGTTAGATTTCGGCCTCGTAAAAATCTCTTCGCCTCTTTCGCAGGACATTGCCGATAATAGATCGTCCAGAAACACTTGCGAATTATTCACGTTTTTTTTAAATATTTGCTCCCCTTAAAGTTTCAAATTCATTTACCATCTCCCCTTCTTTCCACTTCTCCCTATCACCTAATTTCAGCAAAATCTTTAGCGGGACCTACAGTTTATTAAGGTGGGCTTCGAACCACCTTGGGGCACCACAGTATTCGGATGGCACATGGAATATTTCCATTGCGCGCCGTTTTCTTCGCGTTTAGGACTCTCCCCGATTCTTTCGCAGTATCTTCTGCGACCACGAGCTATCACAAGTTCATGGTCTTTAGAGTTTCAATTACGTACGAGGCAGCGATTATCCTTGCAGTATTTTTGGTCTTCAGGGTTGCATTTCCGTACCTTGTGGAAACTTTTGATGTTTCTCATCCCGAAACCTCCGAGAACCCTTATGAATTCTTGATCTTCAAGTTCCAGTTTCTCGGAAAAGTCTAGAACCTCCAGAATTCAATCTCACGAATGTTTCATCCTCCCGATCCCCTCCGTGAGATATTGATGGATGCCTATTTGAGCACTTACACGTATCATCTGCAAATTGCCGAGTCTTTTTGGTATAGTCGACAGTTATTTTTGCTCGCAGTATCATCCGTTTCGCCGTGCAATTTTCTCGGATACATTCGGCGTTGTGTTCTCAGCTACGTAATCGTGCCGCCTCGCGTGACTGTTAATTCCGTGTTTGTTATTACGCGACGGGATTAGTTCGCGTTTGAAGTATGAAAAACGTACAAAGTATCTAACAAGCGTTTTTCTCTTGGCAGTTGCTGAACTTTCATTACTTCAATTAATTTCAGGGTCTGGCCAAGTTGCCTCTCATTAACGCACTCGCTAGAATATAAAACTCTCTCCGGTGCACAACTTTCCCTTTGCTTTGTCGCAGCTCCGCCGGGATTTTTCCGCGAGCAATTTGCATCCTCGCCGTGGATGGATCGTATCATAGTCCGTTTCATTATCCGGACGAAGAGGTTCGAACAGGACCGGCCATCTGGGGGCCCCAACATGGTCAATAACTAAAATAATGTACTCTTGCAACACAAAAATTTAGGGCCCCAAATGGTTCCTTGCACCCAGGCCCGTTTACAGAGAAGGCCGGCCCTGGGTTCGAACGATCGAACGGAGCTTTTCTTCGGGGACGCTTTCCATACGTTCCGCTCTTGATTACGTGACTTCTCTTAATTTCAAGGGAGCACGGGTGCCAGTTCGCTCGGAACTGTTACAAACTATTAAGAGAATGTAATTAAGCGGAGAATGTGGACAACGCCATGCATATTCAGCGCCGGGCTACTTGAAATATCCGCCGCTACTATTTTAATGATCCGCCGTGTCTTCCCGAGGCGCACGAGAACGTAAAAACGTATACGAATATTCTCGCCACGCTGGGAAGAAGAAATAGGTGACCAAGTACTTCAATTTTTATTTCCTCCGTTTCCTCTGTCTTTGCGGTTACGCAAAACGTAGCACGTATTCCTGTCACACACGGGAAACTCTTGGAAAATATGCGTCTAGTTTAATTCACTGTAGCGACATTTCGGTATCCGGTTTAATTGCTCGTTCGCCGAATTCCAGAGTCGAATTGGACGTTTTGAAAATTGACTTGTGGAAATTGAACAGAATCACCGTGCAATTAATTGTTTCGTAACGCGGCCGCGCGGCCGATGACTCTCGTTCAACCAACATATTATTAATAACGAATATAGATGGCGGAACGCTTTTGAATCGGTTACTTCAATGCATTTGCGCGCAACGAGTAATCTATCGCAAGGAGCTGCTGGCCCACGAACAATGCACTCATTGAAACGGAATAATGTACATTTCGAGTGTAAAGCAGAGATACTGTAAACTTCAATGCAGAATATATTTACCGAGGTCCCCGTTGTTCTGGATCATCCCCAGCGATACAAAGAAATTATCGCTTGATTATGATTACGATTATATTATTCCCGGTTCACTGCAGTCGCACCACCATTCATCCGAGACCATTATCTATGAGCACATACGCGCACGATAGCGCGGCATTATATCATCTATAACCGGGCTACGTTTTCCGCCATTGTCGCAAAGTTGGAGCTTCTTCAAAACAACTGTATACCCGTACGTTTAAGTATTGTATAATCAATTACATCAATTTCATATCCGTGCTATTAAAAGAATCATGTATTAGATGATATAATCTCGTGCCCGAAAATAATCTTTAATGATTCAATTTGAAAGGACACAGCTTCATTGATTAATTGTATCACCATTCTTTTCTACAATTGGAAAATAATTGTGTCTGCATAACCTTGTTTTAGACACCACGAAAATCGGGCACGAACTTATGCAATCTTATGCAATCAAACTTATGAAATGATTATTTTAATTGTATGGATATGAAATTGATGTAATACCTCGTACAATATTTAAATTTTTAGTAATTGATTAGACACCTACTTATCGAATAATGTAAATTATTCTTTGAAGAATGGTACAGCAATTCGGGGATGATAAAATCGTGTTTGTAGAATGTTAATATATTTTCAGTAGAAATTGTGTGATGATTTCTATAAAATATTTACGATCGACAAAACGGAGTATTTGTTATTCGCAGTTTCTCTTTTATCAAAAGTTGATGCTTTCAGGATGCTGGAAGATAAGGTTTTAGCTTGCGATTCTGTCTGAATCTACCGATTCGCAGTTTTGACTAGCAAGAAGTCCCGTCTCGAACAGTTTCTGGTCGATGCTCTAAATGGGTGTCATCGCACAAAGACCCGCAAGAGAGATTACCCAAATTGCCGCCTCGATCAGCGTAATCCAAGTAATTTTCCTTTCAGTGGCCACGGCAAGTTCAGTTCTTTATCTCCGACTTTAGCCCCTCTCCCTCTCTCCATAAACGTTCGCCAATATGGCTGCCTTCCTGTTCAACCCCCGTTTCCTTCCGTCCACTTCGTACCATTAGCCGCAATTCTGCACAACTCTAGCAGTTTCTGGAGTACAAATATCGAGGTCCAACGCGCGATATTCATTTCTTTGAGACACGAATATTACGCAACATTACTGAACCAGTCATTTGCTGTAGCAAAAAAATTATGCAAAACTGACAAATAAGAATTTGAATGAATCAAGGGATGAATTTGCGAGGGATGATAGAATTAATTAGAACACCGGTCGATGATCCCGCACGGCCGTGTTTTAGTTGGAATCATTAAACGAAAAGCGTCGGGCGAACATCAAAGAAAACATCCTCTTTTCCTTGCAGCCGCGGTGCGGTGCAGTTTTCGTTGCACGTCATCTAAGTTATTATTCCACTATGCCTATTTCGGTGCTTTATCCATCTCTCTCTTTCTTTATATTTGTACGTCTCTCTTTCTTTTTCCGGCTCGCTCCTTGTATTTTGATATCAGCGGTGTCTGTCTCTTTTCCGCGGTTGCTTCGTTAGTTTCACCGGCGTTTGATTACGCGGCCGTAGCCGGAAGGCCAAATGTTTAATTTCTTTCTTTCTCTTTGCACGCCCGCGGGTTTCGTCGCGATGAATGGCAGCATAAGAAATAGTAAAGGTACGTTTGCACAGGCAAACACGCGGGAAAGCACGAACCGCTGACACAAATATTCCTCGTGCACATGCACGTCTCCGTCCCGTGTTGGTCTTTTGTAATTTCTTTCGCTGGCTTTTTAGTTTTACAGCGCGGCTGCTGCCTCCTCTTTATTTCTCTCTCTTTCTTTGTTCGTGACTCTGTTGGCCCGCGACCGTAATAATCCGAGCTACCTCGCGGAAAATTCGAAAATCGCCAGGTCTGTGATCGAGTGAGGTGAAACGCATCGAAACATTCGCCAATCCACATTATCCCGTCGATAGTACCAATCACATTATATTCTGTTGGAATGCAACGATCCTATAGCGTCTTAGATTTTTGTTCTCGATTGTTCGACCACGCGGAACACACAAATAATTTTTCAAATGTTAAAACATGTGCGTGGCTCAGCATTATCATGGTGGATCACGTGAAAAATTATTGGAGCTTGGTTGGATTAGATTACCATTAATTTCGAAGTCTTTGAATGGTAAAACATTCGCTAATGATGATGGCGGAATTATGAAGCTACCAGAAAGAGTAACGTTGGTGTAGATAAATCTTTGTCCTTGATATTAGTTTTGTTGCTAATATTTTAAACTTTAAATAAGAACATCATAATATCGTCTGAAATATCTGTTTACCTCGAATTCGTTCGTCGAAGAATTTAACGTGAAACAGTGGTCTTCAGCACCGACGAAATGCTGTCGGTGGCCTTCTGTTTCTCCTTCCAGCCAGCATATATCCTAGAGGGCGTAAGAGAACACCGAAATATTCGAGTGGTATGAACTCTCGTAAGGGTGGAAGTCCTTATCAGTACATATCTCGTCGGTGGCGCGGCGAGAGCGCGGGGCGCTGAATCGGGCAGAGGAAACCGACTGGACCTGTCGGACACCGGAACCAGGGACTATCCAGAACTACCCTTGCCTACCATGGCCTACGAATTTCAGGGCGGAATTCCATACATACAGGGCACAATCAAGACAATCTTCACCACACGCACAAAAATAGGACAAATACTCACCTCCTCCAAAGACCCGCAGCCACCATTATCTACTCCAGGGATATACAAAATTCCTTGCTCATGGGGCAAAGTTTACATCGGGGAAACTGGGAGAAGCGTGAGCACTCGACTCAAGGAACACGAGCGGTGCGCCAGGCTGGGCTACATTCAATCAACTGTGGCTGAACACCAGATAACCACAGGACATACCATCCTTTTCAATGAAACCAAAGTTCTAGCCAGAACAAACGGGTATTTTCCCAGAAAACATCGGGAATCATTGGAAATCAGGAAACACCCTAATAACATCAACAGGGATATAGACTCCATCTTTCTAATATTGATTTGTAAATTAATATCTACGATTAATTCTAAGATTTTTAGTGAACATTACCATACACTAACGACAAATTTTCCTTTTTATCGATCGTATATTTGTTAAACAAAGGTATTGATGTTATCAGGACACTGGTTCGATCAATCTAAGTCCTAGATCGATCTAACATCTAGATTGATCGAACCAGTGCGCAGATAACATCAATATACTTTGTTTAACTAACGGCAAAAAAATGAACGAAGAAACGGTTGTACTGTATCATGCAGATTTATTTACTCATATGGTCATAGGTATATAATAATTGTAATCTAAACCTCTGCGTATAAATATTGTTGGCCGTCGAGTGGCCGTTAGGCTGGTAGAATTAGCGTCGTTACTCGGTGATAGTTTGTAAATTCATAGAAGTCAGATTGTAACCGGATTTATTGTGGTTTTTACGGACAGTAGCGATTGGTACAGCGACATTCACACGGGCGATGATGCACGGTTACTGTCGAGATAGTTTAGTCGAAGTATCTACGTGCTGCTGTGAAGACCGTGTTCTCGGATCGCGTTCTGAATGTGGACGTCGAGAGGAAGATTTACATCGACGTCCTTGTGCTTGTAATCGTCCAGGAAGTAAGACGGCCCATCAATGTTCGCCGGAAACTCCTTTGGCAAAAATTCTTTGCTCCTTGATTCCAACTCGAACCCCGACAACGGGTATTTCAACGATCTGACGGAAAACAAAGGTTATCATAAATATCGAATACAATTCAATTGTAAATTATTGGATGTACACGCTAATTCGTGGCCTTCTTTTTGCGAATTTAAAATACATTCTACTCTTACAAGTATTTTAAGTAATGTTTCTTTCAGCTTTTCAGTAAATAACTTTCAATATAATTGTTCAATATTAATTCAGCATATTATTCCCTTCAGGGTTTAATTTTTACTCCTGCTCCTTTCTCCGCCTTTCCTCCTCAATATTTTAATACAAATTGTCAAATAAATTTCGATTCCTCGAAATAACTACTTCGATGCGAAATAATAATTTGCTAGTGTGGTCGACACTTTTATTCTGTCTTGAAACTTTTAAATAAAAAAAGATTGTATTAATTAGAAACTTTTTATTAATTAATAGTTACTGCACCTTCGATGTAATGAGTATATAAACTCGAATATAAGATAAAGTCAACATTGAGTAATTCTGAAAGTTACGAATTCGTTTCTACATCCAATACACAGTCGGTCGGAAAAGTTGTCATAAACTTTTAATAGATTGCGGATGTTTACGCGAATATCGTTTTTCTTGGTAACAGCCTCGAAGAGTGAAGAATTTTTCAACATCGTAGTTCACTGACGTTGAAGAGCTTTACCCAAGTTGTGACCGCATAAATATTCGCAGTCTAGCGATTATGATTTGATGAAACGATTACTTACTCGTAAGTCGTTGGACTAACGTGGATGCGAAGTGGCTCGCTAAGGGATTCGAATTTATTCGCTAAGGTAACATTGTGCCCGAAAAGACAATACCTGGGCATTTTCTTTCCGACCACCCCCGCCAACACCATTCCGGTATGAATGCCAATGCGCATCTAATACAACAATAATATACTTAATTAGTACAAATATGACGTATAGAAATGTCCCCTTGCCTTACAATATCGAGTCAGATTCTTGAGGAAGATTCGAAAGAGCAGTAAATAGAATTCTATTTTGGTTTTGTTAATGTACAGCTATTGGAAAACAGTTTTCTCCTTCTTTAGGAAACTAAGAATTACAAAAATGTTTTTAATCACTGATATCGTAAAATAAATTGTAGGACAAGGGGTTCAAGACGCAGCAAAAATATTCTGTTGGAAAGAAAATAGCGTTTGCAAATTAAGAACCGAGGATAAAATTAAGATATTAATTCATATGTTTATAGTCCAGTCAATGAATGCTTAAAATGCTTGTTCGTAGAAAGTCTCTTTTTTCGGTTTATCGCTTGTATCTCGGAAACTATGGATTTTAACGATAAGACCGTCCCATACAAAATTAAAGCTGACAAAATGTGCAACAAGATTGATTCAATTCAGTTTTTCGCTATTTCGCATAGTTTCCAAGACATCAGCGCTCAAAGTTCACTAATTTTTTGAATATTACTCAAATTACCACTCACATTCTAGGATTGTGGAGATTTTTAGTGTATGGACCTCCGTTTCGCTCTAAAACTTTTCGTTGACTGAACTATTATTCAATAACACGAGAAGCTACCTTAAAATATGTTATTGAATAAATATCTGAATTTCAGCTTTCAATTTTAATTTACAAACGCTACGAACTTTCGTTCCAACCCAATAGAATGTACAGATTCCTACCCTTATTGGTTTGCCCTCGTGGGTCATGTGATGGGAACACGCTTGAATCATTTTCAGAGCCATCCAAGCAATTTGCTCCGCGTGTATGGACGTATCGCGGTGAAGACCGCATGCGACACAATAAGCATCTCCAATCGTCTCCACCTATGGTAATGATCGAACGTAAAATTCGCAAGCAGCATACATTTCATTGTAAATTCTGAGCGTTAAGTAGTTTTTGTTCTCTGTGCCAACTACTCCATAAAACATCGAGTAACGGGTACGTCGATTAACATAGATCTGCATTCGATCTTTCGTTCAGCGTGGTCCCGACTCGCAACGGGGATTACTTTACAAGCATTTATATTTAAAAAGCTCGCACCTTGTACACGTCGAGCTGACCACAAAACGAGTCGAACTGCTCGTAAAGATTTTGAAGCATGTTGATGACGTTCATCGGCGTCGCAGTCGAACAAATCTCTGTGAAACCGACGATGTCACTGAACAGCATCGTCACGTCCGGGTACGTCTTCGCTTCTATGGTTTCTCCTGAAGAAAATTCGTGGTTACGGAACATATTCCAATGAAGATAATAAGACGAATTTTTACATTGGTTGTTTCGACATACCCAACCATAAGCGTTTCGCTATGTCTGGAGGGAATATTAGATGGAGCAAGCTGACGTTCTTTTCTCTTTCGGCGGAGACCAGCAGGCTTGCCTCTTCTATGAAGCTCTTCAATTTATCCATTCGCCTCCTCAGACCGTCCTGCAACAGTAAACACGATATTAACTGCAAGGTATAATTGATAGTCCATTTTTTATAGACCATTTTTGGTAGAGTTGAGTATAGTTAGTAAGAACGAAGAGAGTGGGTAAGAAGTAAATTTTCTTTTTTGTGTATTGTGCAAGAATTGTAACCCTAAGTGGAACCACTAAAGATATATATATATATATATATATATATATATATATATATATATATATATATATATATATACAATTCTTTAAGTTTATTTAAATAATTTAAGCACGTTTGAAATTGTACCGCCAATACACCGACGCCCTCTAGATTGTCCTGTCTGCACGCTGGCGACACCTACGCCGAGGTACTGGCTCGGTAACGTAGGAAAGTTCTTTAAAAATGCACTTTACAAGTTCGAAACATCGATGAATAATTTAAATTTGAATTTGTTACGTTCGGAAAAGATTAATAATAATTTATAATAAATTTTGATCGCGAAATAAGACCAGTTATTATGAAATCTCATTGACTTCGTTGTTATTTATAACGCGAATCTATCGATCGAGTGCACGAGTTCATGAATGCAGATACAATTTTAAGGATATTATAATCAGATGCAAATGCAGTTGTACCTGTGCTCTGGCTTGCTCCCCAACCAAAATTACCTCCCTCGTAGCATCGTATAAGGGAATATCAGATATAAAAAGTTCTCGACCAGTCAGCCCTTCCAGACCGTTCAAGAATGGCGAGCTCACGAATAGGATGGAATCCGATTCGGGACAATGGACCATCTGACCCTTCATTTCCAGTCCCTGAAATCATTAAAATCCCATCAGTAGAAAAATTCTAGAAATCCTGTCGAACAGTAACAATTATAAATATTCCGTTTATGTCGATCGTAGATATTTAATAGAAATTCTGTGATGATTTCGGCGCACAGGTTCAATTTATTAAAATAATATATTAATATATTAATAAAATATATATAATTGAATTTATTGATTCGTACAATTGATCCTTACCTCCGCGGGATACTTATCAAGACCTTGCGGTCTCTGCAGGGTCAGAACGAAAGGTGTGTTCGCACGCTTCAGTATTTCGTGGAAGGTAAGACTGACTCCGCGCGGCCTTGTGAACGCGAAGTACGTTGATATATTTCGGCCCAATCGGTTCAGGTGCTGTCCGAAAATCTTCATGAACCCGACCCCGAGCTGTACGAGCTCCAATTGTCGATCGACGACGAAGTGCCATGGGAACGCCTTGCAGAAACTCGCGACCCCCATACGAAGGTCCGTGGCCGTGGTCGAGAGTGGACGGAAAGTAGACGCACCTGTCTCGAGGTTATTGTCGTCGATCTCCGAATCGACGGTCGTGCTCTTGGTATAGCCCTCCGGAATGATACGATACCTGAAAAACGATTCGTTGAACGTTATTCGATCGAGAAAATCAATTCCTTTTATCATTGCTAGCAATGCAAGTACAGGGTGTCACGAAATCATAAGTCACGGCCACCATAGCGTGATTCTAAACCTACGATTTAGTGGAAATTGACATAAAAAACTCCCCGCAGAATAGATCTAGACAATCAAGGTAAAACTAGCTGGTTATTGTTGCTCGCTCGCTTCGCGAGCTCGCGGATGGTGTTATTGTTGCTCGCTCGCTTCGCGAGCTCGCGGATGGTGTTATTGTTGCTCGCTCGCTTCGCGAGCTCGCGGGTAGGACTGCTCTTGCGAGAGGGTTAGTGGTACGCATTGCTAGTGAGGCATACAGCTATTAATGGTTTTTTTTTATTTTGTGTGTGACTCTCCACGAGCCACACAAAGAACTTCCCGATTCGTTAGTTGTAGGCGGTAACATTAGCATTAACTGCATAATTAAAAAAAAAATGAAATATATATAATTACGTTTGTTTATTTGGTGGAAAATTTCCATCCTCTCTTATAAATTGCATTGTTGAATGAACTTCTTTCGAAAAAAACTAAAAAATCTAAAAAACTGCTTGACCAATATGGACCAAAATCTAATCAGCTCTAAGTTACGACGAGACACATCCATTGCATCATTCATCATTCTGATCGCATTGTTACTTTTTCAGAAAATGTTAACGAAAAATTTGACACACACACACACACACACGCACACACACGGACGCACGCAAGGCACGAACGCACACGCACACGCGCACGCGCACGCACACGCCCACGCAAACACACACACACAAACACACACACATACCGACATTTTGATAAAAAGAGTCTAAAATGAATCCAATGACCATGAAACGTGAAGATCTGTTAAAAATTCGATTTTCGATTTTCGGGGTAAAAAAACATTAATAGCTGTATGCCCCACTAGCAATGCGTACCACTAACCCTCTCGAAAGAGCAGCCCTACCCGCGAGCTCGCGAAGCGGGCGAGCAACAATAACCAGCTAGTTTGATTATTGTAAGCGGTAACATTAGCATTAGTTGCATAATTGAAAAAAAAAATTTTTTTTTAATTAAAAAAAATTTTTTTTAACCCTTTGAACTCGAGGCCGTTTTCGCTTGCGCGAACCAGCAACTCGAGACGATTTCGGCCAAATTAGGTGAACATTTTACAGGTACTTCAAAAATATTTAATTTTAAAAGAATTAAAAAAAAAAATTCACCAGTTTATTCATTTATATGTCGAAAACAACAAATTTTGATAAATATTACACTCTGTAATTAGTTTTGGTGTGATACTTAGTAAAACAATAGCCAAGATGCATCCTTGCCACTTCACATCGGCCGGGCGCCGTATCGGCACCGCTCGTGTTCAAAGGGTTAAATTTAAAAAAAATTTTTTTACATAAAAATGAAATATATATAATTACGTTTGTTTATTCGGTGGAAAATTTCCATCCTCTCGTATAAATTGCATTCTTGAATGAACTTCTTTCGAAAAAAACTAAAAAAACTAAAAAATCTAAAAAACTACTTGACCGATATGGACCAAAATCTAATCAGCTCTAAGTTACGACGGGGCGCATCGATTGCATCATTCATCATTCTGATCGCATTGTTACTTTTTCAGAAAACGTTAACGAAAAATTTGATAACATAAAAACGGCCATACGCACACACACACACACACACACACACACACACACACACACACACACACACACACACATACTAACAATTTGATAAAAATAGTCTAAAATGACTTCAATAACCATGAAACGTGAAGATCTGCTAAAAAATCGATTTTCGATTTTCGGGGTAATTACAGTAACTTCCCTATGAATCGGGAAGCTAAAAAGAATATTTTTGTGGACATATATATATAATTTTATTCATAAATTTAGTGGTAAGTTAGTCCTCATTAATAATAACTTAACTAACAATAATTTTGTGACAGCCTGTACATTTGTTAAACTAGGTATGCAGAATTTCGTCCGATATGAAAGGAAAGTCTCTTGGTTAATTTGGGTTTAATAGGTTCATGGTTCCACAGAAGGTTTCAATGTGTTTCTGACTAAAATAGCAATTCGCTTAGGCGTGTGTTGGGAAGAGCATCGTCGAAGTTGTTTAGTATATCGGATTATGCACGGGCCATTAGCGGGCCGGTCGTTCTTTTTTTTCGGGAAACTTTTAATTGATCCGAACTCATGAAAATAATCCAATTACGGAAGTTCGCGGATGCAAATAGGAGAGTCATCGAGGGATTCCTTTACGACGCTAATGTGTAATGGGGCGCCAGCGAATCAGCTTGCACCGTGTTCGATGCAAATGCCTGCGAACATGGCCAATCAATATTTGTTCAGGCCGTAGTCTCATGGCCCACAGTGCTTTTTCCGTGTAAATTGAATTCCACCCTTGCAACAGAATGTCGAACAGCTACGTATCGATCCTGAGTGCAAATACTAAACATTGTTCTTTTTCTTCTGTTTTTTGTGTTTTGTCCATCGTGAAACAGGTTTTTACGTAATCGGTTCGAATCGCGTATGAACTAATGGACTGTTTGCGCGCAGTACATTTATTTTAAGCGTTCGCTCCGTAAAGCGTCATTAAAGCGGATCGAATGTCTTTGTTCTTCTTACCCGCGCATCTTCTTTGTCGGTATTACGGTCAAATGGTTAACGAGCATTATTAGGGAGGCAGAATCGTTTCCAGGATTGCAAGAGTGCAAGGTGCGCCTTCTCGTTTCTCGATAACGCGAAGATAGGTTTTCCAGTGGTCGAAAGCGCTAGGTAAAAGAACAATCTAGACCACAGTTCGCTTCAAATTTCCTATTTGTACGGTTACGAGACGTAATTTAATTTGCATTATTCGGAAGCATAAAGCTGCGACAGCTGCATGCTTTCTCGTTAACCTAAAAATAGAGATCTTGATGGATTGATCCCGGAAACGAATCTACCCCCTTAACCATCATACGCTCCTTAAAAAATAGCTGCGTAAAAGAGACTAGGCTAACGATTCACTCATTTTTATTTTACACGTTAAATAAACAAATTCTGTTTCATTTATAGCGCCACGTTTTAAAGAAATACATCTCACGACGTAGATACACAAGGCCGAAAAATTATTAATTATTAATTAAATATACCGAAATTACATCGGTAAATAAACTGGCATATCCACTACGAATGTTCATAAAATTGAACCCGATTTTCCAATTCGTAATTCGAGAGACGTGTATTGGAAATGAATCGGCCTCTTACCTAAAAGTATTGTGGTAGTCATTATAGTTGACGATCTCCACGGTTGCATTGTCGTTATAAAACTTCCTGGCGATGCCCTTCAAGCTGCCAACAAGCAAATAGGCGCGGGGCCGGTGTTGCGTTGTAAAATGCAGTTCTACCGCTTCCGGGGTGGCGATGCATACGAACTCTGCCTCCGCCTCTGATCCAGACTGGTGTTGTACAACGTCGTTCACACCGTCGAGAGTGGTCAGGAAGGCTGTCAGATCGTCCCCGAGGCAACGGAATGCCCGCTCGATCAGACCCACGCAGCCAGTATAGATCAGCTCTTGGCCAAGGTCATCGAAAAACCTCAACTTGTCGATCTCTGAAATTGTTTCGCTGAATTAGCTCATTCAGCGGCTAGGCTTCTAGCGGATTGCATCTTCACGCACTCAAACGAATTAAACGGGTTCGGAATTAAACCAGAGAAATACGTACATTTAAATGCACGTGTTCCCTTACAAAAATGACAAGATTCATTTTATAGAGATTTTGACATTTTAGTACACATGCTCTACTAAAGATATGGTAATTATTGCGAAAACGTCGCTGTTCTCCGATTTTGATAAAATGTAAAAATGTTATAGATTTCGACATTTTTAACAACTTTTTCCTTTTCCAATATAGGGGGCCGCTTTTAGTTTACTTTAGTTTCAATAATTGTAAAATAATAAATCAAGAACCTTCACGTCTGAAATGTTCTTCTTTATTTCAGAACTTCCTCCAATATAATTTAAGCTGTTACGGTTAGTTTGAGGGCTCGAGAAGGTTGTAACCATAAATCCAGTCGAGATGTTTGGAAAGTTAGTGCGTCGTTTGAAAGATCGAACGCTTGCGAGCAGCATTCGGTCTGTGCTGTTCGCAAACTCTTCTTTGAAAGAAAAATAGCATAATTCCTACGATAAAATATCCACCAGCTTATAAAAGTTCGGAGACAATTGTGGAAAATGATTGTTTAACCGCAACAATTTCGCGAGTGGAAGAAGCAATTTCTGAACTATCGGTATTCCGAGCATGAGTATTGTTCCCCGTGCGAAATTATTCCACGAGCAATCAGATCCAATACGACTTAGGTGCCAAGGCGTTTTCCTTGACACCGGTAACCCGAGGATTTTCTACTAACAGCTTGATTGATCGAGTCCAAGGTTCGCAACTGCACTCGCGGCTAGGAAATTCGTCAGGATTTCAGAAAAATGTTCGTACCATGCATCTTGGCGATTTCTTTTCGAATATTATCTTACGAGGATTTAATATCGCTTGGAACCGGTGCTGTAATACGTTTCAGTCTCTCGTCCGACCGAGCCGTTGGCTGGCTGCGCTGAATGGAACCGTAATTTTGCTGACGAGGGAGTCAGCGACGATTCTCTCTCTCTCCCGGCCCTGTGAATTGGCAAAAAAACGTAGTTGGATGCAAATTCCAATCGTTACCGGAGAGTTACTAATCTCCGAGCGTGTTCCGTTCCCGCGGGTTTCGAAAAGTTGAACGGTGTGTGCTCTGGTCTTCGTTTCCAACACGGTCGCCTCGTCAGAATTTCAACGCTGTCTAGCTTCATCCGTGTGGACACGTTCCAGTTAAATCAGCCATGACCGTATCACACGATGGGCACAAGGGATCCTTGCCTTGATAGTTCACGAGTTAACAAGTCCATGTTCGATATGGAAGACTCTTGGAAAACTGATTTCACGACATGTGAATTGCCTAATCAGTAGACTGCGGATCTTTATTCATTTATGGCTTATGAAAATTTTCAATAAATGCTGCGATAATATAATTTTTGGTAGAATTGGTGGAATATTTGGTAGAATGCTACGATAATATAATATTTGGTAGAATTCCGTAAGACTTTTATTTTATTAATGCAATTCGAATTTCCTGGATGAGATGATTTTGCTAAAATTTCGTTAGGTCCTAGGGGCGGGTTCGCTGGAGATAAACGAATGAAAAGAAACGATATTAATTAATAAGAGTTCGGTTAACAACGCTAACTAAGAGGGCAGTCTCTGGCGGCTTTCTCTGCGCAGATACGCGCTGTCGAAGTTCGGAGAAGTTGAATGGGTGGCTGCGAGTGTTACGGTGTCTCGATTGCTGATGAAATTTAATTAACGTCGGGAAGTTTCGCTGAACTAAAAGTCGACGGGTTGCAACGTCTGTATCTGAAGCTCTTAAGAAGCGATCCACGAGGTCCACCACAATTTATCGAATAACCAAGGCAGCTAGATCGTCGGGAAATCTAGTTTTGCACATGTTTCGCTGACCGGCGAAAGTTTTCCCGAGGACGACCTAGACTGTGGTCGATAAACGACCGATAGATTCGAATCGCATTGCATCGCGACGCATCGGAGGTTAGTCTCCCTTGCAAATCCGGAAATCGACGCGGCCAGCGCCAGGTTGTTCTAATGCCCGCGCGCATTATTTCCCACCGAATGTCACTATCAGGACGCGATAATCAATAGCGGCCGGTCTACAGGCTATATAATACGTCCAGCCAATCGCCTGGAACATCGTCCGATGTTTCTGTGACGGCCTGCCAAATCATCCGGTAAACCTTGACAAATCGATGGCCCGTCGCCATCGAGTTTCTCGCTCGTCTCCTATCGTCGAGTCTCCAACTGTGACCGATTCAGCAACGATAGACAATGTGTAGCCTACCGCTGTACAGGCGAGGTATAATAGCAGACCAATCACCGAATCTATTTTTAATTCTGTGAACGGAGGAATGAGATGCAACTCTAACAAGTAACACTAGGGAACCAGTAACAAGGGAAACAGAAAAGAAAGAAGCAACATTTCCTTCTATTTCGTTTGTTAAGATTACTCGCAATTTATAAATCTCTTTTGAGATATTTCTATTTTTAAAAAAATAGAATTCTGCAAAACGCAAATCTCGAGATCGCGAACATGACGAAGAACGTAGATTACACTGAAATAAAAGGCACACGAACAGCAGGAAAACGATGATCAAGAATAACGAGAACAAGAAGAAGAATCACGTAGAACGCTGAGCTAATACGAATGTAATAACCGACGGTATTGCGAATGGACCGTGCATAGAAATCGGTTCATACTGAACACCTCTACCTCGAGGATGCAAGCCTCTGAGATATTAATCAAGCGCAGAGGGAAGACAGTACCATGTCATTCCGTGTTACCTTCATACACAATGACAATTATCACGGGAGATAGGAGACTCGGCAACAAACTGGAGTTACCTGCTTCCAAGTCTGTCGGCTGTGAATATGTCGGTGATTACATTCGACCAGTCGCAAGATTGTCGGGGACGATCAATTCTGTTGATTAACGCGAACGCGTAAACTGTAAACCGGTCCTCTGAAGAATGATTCGTTGCTGCTGTCAAATGTTATTTGGCAATATAAATTCAATTTTTTTTTTATACTAGCTCCCGATTCGCGACTCCAATTTCAACCTAATTCGTACAGTACGTAAGGATTCGTAAAGAAGAACGTAATTCGTATAGATTACGAGATTTTAAATATGCATTGAAATATATTCTTTCGTATTTTTCCTCACGATGCAAATAAATTACAAATTAAAGAAAAAGGCGAATACGGGTTGCGCGGAAAAAGGCGCACGGCGAGAACTACATTTCGCGAGGACAAAAAAAACACACACCTATACACACTCGCGGGAGAATTCGAGAGCGTTCTTCGCGTTTTGAAGAGGTGCTCGACGGAGTGATGCGTCGCGGATGGCTGTCAGGTTGCAGCCATCAACATTTACGGAACAGAAACAAAGAGTGCAGTGGAAATCGGAAATGCGGATGATCGGTGTCGTCGCGCGTCGGTGAAAATGTTCACGGAACGCTACACGACTCGATAAAGCGGGGGCGGATGATGTTCTCTCTGTGTACGTAGAGAAATACCCTTGTCTTCTGGCCAGTTATCAAGGGAGAGAGAGGACAGGCGCGCTCGCGATTTTATCCGGCGATTATTCGCGTGACGACTCCGATGCAGTTCCGTACATATCCCGCTTTAACGGGCGAACATTGATCTGCATGCTTGACTGAATTGGGACAGTACGTCGAGGAGGAATACTTTGGGAATCGATGAAGCCCGTCGCGCACCTACACTCCTGGACATTGTGATGACACGCGTGCTATCTTTAATTTCGCGAAGACAAATATCGCACTTCATTTTCTACACAACTAGACTGCGGGTCTTTATGGAATTATAGCAAAATTATATAAAACGTGATTCTAACTTAATGTTTCATTATTTCTACAGAACTAATTCAGCGGTTAATGAAACAGGAAAAGTAGATATTCCTCATCTTCTTCGATATCTTCTGTGTTCAAAATTAGAAAAAAGAGCACAAAACAACGTTCTTAATTAAAATAAAGTCAGTAATTAATGAGTATCAAATGGGCTCTCTGCCACTTGTCTAAAACTTTTCATTTTCTGGATACTACAATTATGGTATTCAGAATTGTTGGAAAATTTAAGAAGTTGAAAATGTCAATACAGTTAGGAGCACGACTGATCGCAGACGCTATAAATTAGAATAACCGTAATACGGAGAACGAAAGCAATTTCAGTCGAAAGAAAAATTTCTAGAGTCGCAGCTCTGGGCGGTGGAAAATCCGGCTAAATTTTTAAGCGAAATGTGTCGCAGCTTTCTTGCGCGTGCGCCTTTAGAAAACTGAAAAGATTTCCTCGGAGCAGCGGCTGACGAGACCGCAACAAGTTGCAAGAGGTACGTGCCGTGAACGTTTTGACGTTCGCAGAGTTGCAAGAAGGTGCTCGAAATGCTTCGAATACAGAAAATGAAAGGAGGAGCTGGCTGCTGTCGTTCGTTGAAAACCTGCGCGAGGTACATACAAGTATTCGCGACACCGCTGTTGAATAGAATTTTGCAGCAGCCTCCCACTTAATTCTTTTATCCGGATGCTAAACTATCGATTTTAGTTACTCTTTCAAATATTATTACCTCGCGCGAACAGAATTTCGTGACAAGATGCGGATTTAATACATTCGTAAGAAACACGAATAGAAGTTTCATTATTGGTTTAAGTTTTATGATTTAATTATGCAATATACGATAACGTTATAGAATCACTCAGTGTCCTAATGGAATTAAAAAACATCGATACGCAATGTCTAATTTTTAAGAATTATTCGAGGAAGAAATTCCTAATTGCGCAAAAATCAGCATTTAAATGTCCCCGAAATAATTTATCGCAATTATTACCACCGTTGCAATTTTTTGTTCGAGATCATTTGTCCATTGTACCGATAAACGCAATCACGTACATCAAATATCCGAAACGTTAATGCGTCGATTTCTGGACATTTGCGATGATATTTCCGAACAAGGTTGCGCGCGAATAAAGTTGATATATTTCTGGACGATAAAGTTTCGCCGGAGATTGTTGTGCAGCGAATTAATTCGATTATCGTGGCACGGGTAACACGGTTGCGCAATCGCGACGGTAATTGCGCAATTTTGTGTAAACGATCCGCGGCAATCGTATAATTTAAAACTCGCTTAAGCATCTTCCAGGCGTAGCCCGGGTTTACGTTCCTGTAACCATCGAATGGCCGTAACGCGTTCGCTCGGTGATCTATAGGAACATTAATTAAAACGCTTGAACGACCCGTTGTAAAATAAGCCGGTGTTGTTCCAGACCACTTTCGAAGTATGTAGTTGCTGTAATTATCCACCACGGTTCGTCGTGATAGGCATTTATCGCTTTCGAAGGCGTGTGTAAGTTCGTTTGGCAGAACTTTAAAAAACATTACTCTCCCGACGAGTGGTGAAACGTTTACCGAGCTACTACAATCCAATTTACTGTTCATACATGAAATCGTTACAACGACCCGAGTTCTGATGAAATTCAACAGTTTAATGAAGCGCCCTAATTCTTGCCCCGTTTGCGCTCACCGACGAGCAAGCATTTCTTTTTAATAAACCGTCGGGCTATGATCAACGGGATTTCAATCCCGCAGATTGAACAGTCGTCCGCAGAAGAATACAAAACCGTCTCTGGTATTTGTTCGTTCTACAGCGACTCCCATTGATATTCCGACCTTCTCGAAAAACCGATAATTTTTTAATACTGGATTCTCTCGAGATGTTCGAGCAAGTGGTTCACTGCAGGATCTGAAAAGAAATTTCTCAAAAAATTCCAGTTAGTCGGAACTGTAGAGAAAATACTAAAAGTTGCATTCTTCAACTTTTTTATGTGGGCCTTTACGCGTCGAACTACAAAAAATGTACCATCAGAATGTGCCCCTCGCAAGACCATTCAACTTCATCTGAAGCATTGTTTGCTATGTGTAATAATAATGACGTAAATCTCGATGGCGAAATGTGGCGCCCCACCTTGTATATGCGAGTGATAACGGGATCTTGATTTTCCGGTATAGATAGGTCTAATATACTGGCAGAATCGGTGAAAATGATAAAGTTATCTTGCCAGAACGTCTCGTGTGTCGTCTGAAGGCTCGTTAACGATCTCTCGACTAAACGGGTGATTTTAATCGGGGCTTCTCCTGGCCGCGGTGGCGGGATAATTTTCTAGGTGAAAGAATCGCGTCGCCGACGACGATGAAAAACCCGAGCGTCCGTGTAATAATACGTCTTGACGTCGATCGTTGGACCTTAATGATCCAGCGAGAATTCCCGGCTAGCATGTTCGACGGCAGCCAATATACGTTGTCAGGTGGTTCTGTGACGATCCTTCATCTTCGAGGGCATGTTAACCTAATTTGCATTCGGCTGTCAAGTACTGTAGTTACAGTGGAGCATGCTTCGCGAACGTCCCATTAATCATCATGGACAATCAATATGCACGCTAACGTATTCAGATTGGACTTCCCTGTCGGAACTTATCAACGATTTCCGTCAGGATCGTTCAATAGGGTCTCGACGATCCGAACAGTGAGAGGAGCAGGGAGAGAGAGAGAGAGAAAGAGGAAATTCGTGTTATCATGTTCACTCGCGAGGACACGTTTCTTCCGCATAAACGAGTCTTCTCGCGATAAGAATTTGTTTCTACCGAACGCGACGGATCCCACGACAGCGCAATAGAACACGAACAGATCCCTTTGTAACCGTCGAGCAACGTTGGCGTACCAGCAATTAAACGCAAACGCTGTAAAAGATTCACTTAGCTTGCTAATGAAGTTCCCAGCTTTGAATACGTTGCTGTCATGTAAACTTTAACACCGGCGAAACTGTTTTTTAACTAAATGAAAAGTTAGGCAAGGTTCAGTCGCGTAGGTTCATCCCCGCGGGGACTCTAATAATATTTAATTATTGCTCGGATACCCTTTGTTTAACCTTTCCGCTGCAAACAGGATACCTTTATGAAACTGAATCTCCCGGGACAACGCTCGCGTTATTTTTCCACGTTCATAGCCCGAGGTGTTTAATGGAAATCTGTTATAAATCTGAGTTTCAGGCGTTTACCTACGGTTCCATTGAATTGTGTTCGGCGATAAGTCAATTATGAAGCAGCGTGGGTATTATACTTTGCGTGGAAGGTATTCGTTGGGGTAAAGAACTTTCATTGGTTTCTGAACGTTCGTCGATTTCAGATTTTTATGTGAGAGGAACAAATTGTCGATGCAGTACTCGTCTTTTGCTTCGATACGTAAGTTAAATAAAACGACAACTTCACATTAGTGAGAAAGTTCACATTGGTGAGTGTTGTCTGAAGGTAGCTACAGTTGCCACAGTTATACGCATACTGAAAATTTGTTTTTTACAAAAGCCTAGTTAAAATTCATTCGTAAAAGATTTCAATTGATTTGCAAACGGGTAAATTTGGAGTGCAAATCTTGCACAGCGGCAGATGTTCTGGCAAGGGTACAACGAAGGGAGAAAAAGAGGTGGACAATTGGCGGAAGACAAGCAGAAAACAAATAAAAATTGAGAAAACAGAGTACGGTGGCAAGCCGCGAAAATACGGAAAAGTGGAGCAAGTATTGAACGGAGGGGATTGGAGGAAGCTGCGAATTCTGTGAAGATGGATAGAAAACGTTGGAGCATACGTTATGGCAGAGTGTAAAGAGTTAGACGGAAAGTGCAGGTAAGAGTGTAGAGCATAGTTGGCTGGAAGAGAGAAAAAGTAACGAAATGGCTGAGGGTAAAGCAGAAGATAAGAGAAGGTAAAAAAGACTATAATGGGACGTATGGTTGTGTGCGAGATTATGGGATCGGGAAGATTAGATCCGCCGTATCGCATGTTGAAATAAGCAGGTAATTTTCCTTGTAATTTAAAAATGGCGACAATATTGAATAATATTAAACTTATATTTTAATAAATTCGTTCAAACGTTTTTTTTTTATATTAGCAATAATTTTACGCAAATTTCACCTATAGTATGAAGACAATTTGATTAAAAAATAAATATAATATGAAATTCACTAATTAAACGAAAGCCTTTTAAATTAATCTATTTTTTTAATGCAAAATATACTCGTGAATGGCTTTTATTGCCAATATATTGATGGGTTTCGAATTTCTTGTACTTTTGTCATCCATTGTACCTCCAGAACATCCTTAAAAAGCTGGCTTCATAGCGGTTAGAGCGCGGGCTAAAGTGCGGAGATGCCGCAGATAAAGTAAAAGCGCGATTAACCGGGGAGAATGCGTCGGAATTCCAGCGGTGGCCCGATAAAAATTTTCGCTGCACAGGAAATGGAGGAAGGGATGGTGCACCTTGTCCTATGTGGCGTGATCATCTAACATTACAGATAACGGACAAGAAGGTAGAGAAAGAGAGAGAAAGAGAGAGAGAGAGAGAGAGAAAAAAATGAAAGGAAGAAGGAGAACGGTTGCACGGGAATAGCACGAGATCGTTCTTCGGAGTCGGCGGAGCGCAAAAAGGATTTCTCGTGCAATCGTGATGGAGCCTCGGAGAGTGCCTCGAGTTAGTTCGCTTCGAAAAGGCGCGCCCGTATTAGACCTCTCCTGCTATTGACTCGCGGAAACGCTGCACACAATCCCGACACATTCAATACAGCGTGCGAGCCGAGGAAATTTATCGAAGTAAAATGTCCCTGTCCACAGGGACACAAATCTTCCGATGCACCTTTAAATTGTAGTCGCCGCGCCTTCCTATCTTCCACGGTGTTTCGATGAAACACAGTAGAATCTCGTGTGCGCGAATCAATTAATTCATTATACACAATACAGCTCGGCGTATTATCAAAGTATGGGGAATAGGATTTTCCAAGATAAAATTATTGCTCGATAAACAACGCTGCCAAGAATCGAATAATCAATTCCGGCGCGAGTTGCCGCGCTTTAAGGAGCTTTCGCAGCGTAGGCGATAAGGCCGGGTAAGATTTAACAGATTACGTTCGCAAAGCTAACACCAAGTTGACGCGCGACTCGAGTTCTGTCGAGGAGGAGAAAGCTGTCGAGTACGGAATGGGAATATGTACTTTCCGGGAAGATGCGCGAGCTTTATGGAAATCACTGTTTAACTCCCACCTTGTCAAAGAAACCGCGAATCATGATTCGGTAGAGACCGCTATAGACGCGCGCCGATCCATGTGTCCTGCCTGTCTTGCCGCGTCTATTGGTCCAAAAAACCCCAGCTTTCTACTTTGAGCCGTTCTCAAGTGATGCCGTTACAACATACATACAGACAGACACGATTTCATTACATGTAGAGATAGAGATAATATAAATTAATATAATAATACTTAAAATGATACGCACTGAAGTACGTGTGTGCGAATACACAGGTGTTATTAATAAACGTTCAAAATCACGATCTCTACTCCATATCAATATTCGCCGGACGTTTGTATAAAATATTTCCTGTGTGGTCCACACATTAAAGGTAATTATTTTTGATTTTACTAAGCGATTTGCAATTAAAATTTAATTTAATTTAATTTAATTGCACTGAATTAATGTAGCCAAGTTGGAACTTTAAAACCCAATTTTAAGTTAAAAGGCGAATTAAACCAATATGTAATACAATTAATACGTTCATGTGTTGTATGTGCTATATAAATCATATTTGGTTTCAAGTATTAAATAAATAATAATAATACGTGGGGCGTTCTTAAATTGGCGCACATTGCAGGCGTTCTCTCTTCAAACTAGGAATTCTTGAATTATTCTAAGAATTCGAGAAACTCTTTAACGTAAAATCCGTACTTTCGTGTCGCTACATTGTATCAGAGTCATGTCATGCGATTGTTCATGTTGTCCCGTTGCTGTGTGAAATAGCATGCTTCCAACCAACAAGAGCTATAACTTCTGCAAGCATTTGATCGTCGCTGTCTCTGCTGTAACGCGCAGTTTGTAGAAAATTGGTTCGAAGATTTCTGAAGCGCCTCGTACATAAATTTCGGTGATTTCCGGCGATTTTTCTTTGTGCCAGGATTGCTTCCATTTTTCATTTCCCTACGCGCCAGGTGTTCCGAAATTGCAAGTTCCCTTGAATTATTCTTAGAATTCACGAACGCCTCTGAGGTGAAATCTAAAAGTTCGAGGACACAATTCTACGTCACTACGTCGGAGTGTCTGTCATTATCAACTCGTCCTACCGTGTGAACTTTAACATATTCTAACTTCTGCAACGTTACTTTTACGTTCAGTTTGTTTTCAATCTGGAGATTGGCCAATTTTCGAAAACACTGCGCCGTTCATACAAATTAGGTCCATGGTAGTCGGAAGCGTTTCTCGCGCATCAGTTTCCCGGATGGAGGTTTCATGGAAACGCGTCAGTTTCCTTCGCAATTTTCTGCTGCTGAAGCATTTATATCATGGCCGATCGTTCTCGCCATTTCCACATGGTCCATGGAATTTCTAAAGGGAAAGAGGAAAACGCGGAGAGAATTTGATTTAGTTCCCCGGTCTTATCCGCGCACTGTCTTCCGATGTATCGTCGATGAAATATTCAGGCCTGTCGGACGAGCGTTCTAGTTCTCGCGAGGAAACAGAGAGAGAGAGCCTGCTCTCTTTCTTTTTCTCTCTCAGCGCCGAATTCGTCCTCTCGCGGTTCGCTTGCTCGTCGAGAGGAGAAACGACAGCTGTAGGGAAAGGCTGGGAAATAGCGAAACGTGTCAGGCAGTCGAACAACCACGTGAAATGCCCGGGACCGTTGCGTCGCTTCGGGAACGACAAGGGAAAATATTAAAAAGGGGAGCACTTTGACGCGGTTTCCTTTAAACACGAATCGATAGCCATAGCCAGGTCTTAAGGGGATATTCCTGCTGGCGCGGATCAGATATCGACGTCCTTTCATTACCATGTGCTGGAACCCTGTCGCTTTGATACTCACCGCGTAAGTATCGCATCGGAATTCGATCCTGTAACGTTGTTGGATCAAAATTTGAGAGAAAAGTCCATAGGCCAGCGAGTCCGTTCATCTTCGACATCATACCGCCCGCCATATTACCCACTGCCAGGGATTCTAACCTGATACCTAACCCAAACCCGGTTCTCCAAGGAATCACCTAACATTCGGGCTAATAGTAAACTTATTATCGTTCAACCTGGCCATTTACCTGCGGCGATCTTGTAGAATTGAATACATCTTCGTAATGTTTTTACCAATATGGCAAAAAAACATGAACCATGCAAATCCCAATTTTTCACGATTACTGCCATACCAAAACATTTAGCATTATCATAAATTCAATTTTGTTTCGATCGTAAGGTTTCGGAAATGGCAGAAAACAATTAAACGAAGCTTTGAATGGTTCGTAGGCGTGGTTCGGAGAGGCAGTGTTTGGAGTAGTCTCGCTCTTAATCCTCAAATAGCAGCGAAGAAATAAGGCTTCGAGGCTCCATCTTTCGGAATTATGACCGGCACGGCGCGTTGCACGTTAGTCGACGGATCAGTGACGCGAGCGTAATTTTCTCGGGCCGTTTGCTCGGCCGGTCGTTCATTAATGTTGAACAGCTGGGATTACGTCGCCGAAACTTTCTTAGGGGATCGTTTGTTGCGCCGATCTCGTTAGGGGCTGCATCATCGAGATTAGGTCGCGCGTGGCTGGCATAGTTGCAGCCGGTATTTTCCTGTTATCGCGAATTTGCATTCTGTCCGTGTAATTACGGAATATCCCTAGTGTGCTCGTCGGCAGGTGCACACTAACACGAGGTTTCGAATATCGCGGCATGAAAATCGGCCACGGGGTTGCGCAGCTCGTTCGACGTTAGGACGTCTACTTCGCGACTTTGCCGTCGGGGAATAACAAATTAATTCGACCGCGACTCAACTTCGTTCAGGCTTGGAACTCGCGTAATCTACGTTGCTCCGTCCCAGGTGGTGCTGGCGCCAACCCACAACCGATTTCGATTACATCGAATCCTACTCGGCTATCGGGCTGATCCTTGTTATCGTTGAACCTGCAGGACACCTCTAGTCGTTCAACCCACTCCACTTCCTGCTAACACGCGATTTACGGAAATTCGGTCCTAGCAATTGATGATGATAGGGTGCCGTGTTATTTCGAGCCGATTGTACCTGCTACGATTGAGGTGTATCCTATTGATTGCCGATGATGCTCCGAATAACTACTTGGCTTGGCTGCGCATAGATCATCAGTTCATTTACGAGGATTTAAGAGAGAATTCTATCCAATCTAGTTGTCTAGTTCTTATGAATATACAGTGGGTGCACAAAGTGTTCGTACACTTCTTAAAATGGAATCACTTTTTTATAATTATACCAAACGACCTGATTTTTTTAGCATTAATTAGAAACATTGGTTTATGAAACGATATGCAAATGATTTTCCAAAAAATTATTGTTTACAAGGTTATATGCAATTATAAAAAAGGCATTTTTTAAAACTTTCTTGTTCGGGTCCTTAAAGAAAATTTAAAACACAGTGGGTGTACAAAGTGTTCAATGCTGCCGACGATTCGACGGTTTTGGAAATATCCTGACGCGAAAGTATGTAGGAGTAGAAACGCGCGGAGGTGTGAAATATGTCAAGATGTGAATGTAATGTGAGAAGGTAGAATGAACGCGCATAAAAGGAATGAATGCGGTGGGTAACGGTGGAAATATATAGGAGTCGCAGAGCGAAGACGTAGCATAGAGCTTCCGAGAATAGTACCCAATAATTTCTCTGTTCCTAGTTTCATTAAATCGATATTAAAGAAGCGAAGTAATGTGACGACTAAATTTATGTGGAAATAGAAATAAATCCTTCTTGAAAGAAAATCTATTCTTTCGTCTTCCTTCGACGTTCTTTTACGTATGTGACGAGAGAGTAATGGTGGATTGATCTTTCAATGGAAATCTTTCACTTCCATACCTTCCTATAAGCTTTGAATATCGTAAAACGATGTATGCATACAGATCGCGAGGATTTCATGTCGGAGGTAACATATATTTCAGAAATTGTGTTGAACTAATTATTCCGAATATTATTTTAAAATGAAAAAGTGTAATCGCGAGAAAAAAACAATTTTTCAGACCGTTGAACCTCTGAATGCCCAAGCTGGTAACGAATAGTCTGGCGAATACATGCAGGCAAACGAAACTAATAAGAAAATGGCACATCACGCGATGCGTGAGTAATGTGATACTAAACCGGAAGTGAATGAGCATAAATCACGGTTGGCAATTAAAGCCGAATAAAATTTCCACGTTTAAACAGGTTAATATCACTTTGCGTACACTGGAAAACCTTTGTACCTCCCATATGATATATATGATTCAACTTGTGCCATTTAATTAACGTTTCACCGTGGAAATTTTCAAT
Organism: Lasioglossum villosulum; assembly: GCA_963971365.1. Classification (NCBI taxonomy): domain Eukaryota; kingdom Metazoa; phylum Arthropoda; class Insecta; order Hymenoptera; family Halictidae; genus Lasioglossum; species Lasioglossum villosulum. The sequence goes on along the minus strand of OZ020497.1, from coordinate 1,941,234 downwards.
GGCAATGCAATTAGTTTTTCTCGTTACAGAACATGTTCCCTTAGTTAACACGGTTAGCACAGTGAACGTTTGTTTGACGTTCCAAGAAATAAAACGACACTTTTCAGTTCCAAGAAAATTGTTTCCGCTGCGAACATAATTGCGCGTCTGTAAATATTTATGCAATCTCGTAGTTATTGCGAACGTCGGATAAAATATCATTTTTCGTAAAGCTAATATCGATGAATATCCACAGACGTATCTTTTAATTACCTGAAACTGCTGATCGAGCAGGATCTCGAATATGGATCGATTGATAGAAGCACTTGATACAAAATCTCGAAGGTTTCGGTGGTTTTCGATCCAGTTAATTAAGCCCGCCACCATCAAACTGTTGACGCGTCAAACACTCCTGTTTGTACCTCAAACAGGAACAAAACTTTATTGATTACTCGACACCGTCGTCAAGTAGGATCCTATTTCGATCGACCGATAGAAGCACTTTGTACAAAACTCCGAAGGTGTCGGCGGCTTTCGATTCGGTTAATTAGGCACACCACCGCTGAACTGCTGATTCATCGAGCACTCGTATTTACGCCACGAACAGCGACAAAACTTTCGCGATTACTCGACACTGTCGTTGAGTGGAAACGAATTTGCAAGTTCATAAGTCCGATTCATAAGCCCGACTTGAAAATAAAATTGAAATTTATGAAAATTGGGCACGAACTTACACATCCTAATATCAAATTCTTCTTTAAAATTCTCGAGACTGAATTCTTCTCTAATGATCCGCAATTTACACATCTGACACTGTTATTCACACGTCGTGGCGAAGTTTCGTTGATTTCCCGATACCGTAAAGTAGGCGGGATCGAATTTCGCTCGATGGACGGGAACACTTAATACAAAATTCCGAAGGTTTCGGTGGTCTTTGATTCAGCTCATCAGGAGCTAAGCCGGCAAATTCCTGGCATATCAAGGATACGTGTCGTATCAGCGCCATCAGACCGCCCATACCATTCGGGAGATTAATGAGGTATCGCGCGCGATATTACGGCGTACTGTACACAGAGTGTGCTCTTTCGAGGAAAAACTTAATAAACCGCGGTGAGGTTTAACGAGAGCCCTGTCATGTTGTAGCCGGGTGTGCCCTTTTCCCGAGCTGTCCGGGGTAATTGCCCGTGAAATCATCATTTTTAAAATTCTTTTTACACCTCCAGGCCTCGTTTGAACCAGCTCGAGGCGGTCGGGTCGTGTTGGGCTGACGTCCAAAGGGCCTTGACGTATTTAGTCGTCGTTAGTCCGCCGAGGAACGGAGCAGCGCGTGTTTCTTTGACCGGGCTTGATCGATCACAGCGATGATGACGAGCGAAAATGAGAGAGGAGCGGATAGAATGGGATTATAAATTGTGCCCCTGTTACCAGGATGGAAACGCCTCTGAATATTTTATATCCGAGAGGCTACGTATCGATTGGTTTTCACGCTATTCTGCGGTCATTCAATTAAAAACTCGGTCAAGTCCGTATTAACGAATCCCGCGTTATCAACGCGCTGCTCGAACGTGGAAACGAACAAAGATAGAGATCGAGAGAAAGGAAGAAGAGATCAAGAGAGGCGCGAGAAACGGAACGCAAAGACGCCTCGGAGGAAACTCCTAGCGGGCACAAAAGCTCAACGAAATTAGCTCCGGATTCTGGGAATGAATAGATACGGTCGCCGTTTCATTCATCGGGCTCCAATTTTCCGTGCTGCTCCGTTAAAAAACGTCCGACCGGATCCGCTCTGAGAGGATGCTCGTCCGGAGAAAGAAGATTCAAAGGTGGAAACCAGTGTGGAGGAGTAATTACGTTCGATTTCGTTTTGGAAGCACCGGCGCCGCGCCGAGGGCGACACGCAAATTACTCGGTAGCTTGAAATAATGTTTTTTTGGCGCACGGTTCGATCAATCTCTACACTAAATACAGCTAATATGTAAGTAAACTCAAACGTTTGATTCGGATGTGAATCTATTCGTCAAAGACCACGTTTGCTATTAATAATGTTTCATAGTGGAGGAAAAGGAAGCTGGAAAAGGAAGGTTGTGTTTCGTTCTAGACCCGCTAGAGGTCTTTGATTCGTCTTTGACGAATAGATTCACATCCGACTCAAACGTTTGAGTTTACTTACATGTTAGCTATATTTAGTGTAGAGATTGATCGAACCGTGCGCCGAAAAAACATTATTTCAAGTGTAATAAAAACATTTACGATCGAAATATAAATTCGTTTTACTCGGTAGCGTCTCGCGCGCCGCCGAAACGATGAAAATGTCTTGGCACCACGAAATTATAATAATTCCGAATATTATTTTAAAGCGAAGAAACGTAATCGTAACGAGAATTCGTTTTTAGATCGTTGAACCTCTGAATCGGTACAGATCACGAGGATTTTAAGGATTGGCTATTCTGTATTCAGAAATGTTAGAAAATGTAGATCACAAATTAATTAAATGCGGCAGCGTCTTCAGATTTTGATGTACCAATCCGGGAATCTTCGATTTCGAAGCGGATATTTCCATGAGAGCGCATACAAAACGTCGTTTTTCTGCGGCCCCGGGCCGGCGATGTTGATTGAACTAGGCAAACGATGCCCGATTAATCATTACACTCTCGAAAAATGGATTCGAAGCGGCTCGGTAAAAAGCACTCGAAAAAAGCTTAATTGGAAATCGATTGCGCTCTGTGGAACTTTTTGCCCGCGCTTCGCTCAGGCTAGATAGTGTTTAAACCTTTCAGAGTTCGGGATTCGATTGATAGATCATTGTTTCCGACGTGTACGCTAAGGAGCAGCTAACGTTTCAATTTATTCCACTCCTGAACTGTGATTGCGTAGGTTGATAATTAGACTGCGGATCTATATGTACAATAAAAATTGTTTAAGTTAATTAAAGGACACAGAAGCCAAATAGGCTATTACGGATTTTTAAGTCGGGTTAATCCGCTTCCACTTGTCTGACCATAAACGCTTCTGTTCCACTTACTCGACCGTAAGTGGTGCTCATTATACTTGGTCGATTGTACAGTATCTCACTAAATTAAAAGATACCTAAATTATCGTTCTCCGATCATTTATTCTAAATAAATTTTACAATATTCTGCCCGAGGGCTTTTTTTCGAAAAACTGACGTTGCGTTTTTAAGTGAAAAGTAACCCACAATTTAGTTATTGCGTTAAACCAATTATTTCGAATATTACTTTAAAGTGAAAATCATTTTTATCAGATTGTGGTGGCTATTTTAATAATTTGGACTTCTTCCAAGAATTTAATGTTGCTTTCTTGATTTAAAATTTCGCTAAAATAGTTTTTATGAGATCGTTGTAGCTATTTAAAAAATTTGGATTTTTCCCAAGAAATTGATGTTGCTTTCTATATATAAAATGTCGCTTTCGTATCATCAAATTTCTGTCATCTGAACGAGCATATTCTGCTCCTAAAGAATCGCGTGAACGTAGATTTTTCGAGTTCGAACCAGGGTTGAGAGGTAGTTGCATTTTCTCTTATCAACCAACGCCCTCTTTTCAAAGAACGTATTCTGCTCCCGAGGAATCGCATAAACATAGATTTTGGGAGCAGAACCGTGCCAGAAGTTAAACGAAGAATAGTTGTGTTTTCGTGGCACCCGAGCGAAATAGGGAAACTATTTTGATATCGGAGGGCGTGGAGAGACGACGTGTAAAGCCGAAGAAAAAGGTATTTCGAATGCAACGTAGCAGTCGTATGCTGGAAATGGAAAAGTTCACGCGTCCTCTCGACGCCGCGTGAGCGAAATGTGGAAGCGTTATTGTCTCGTCTTACTTGTTCGGTACGCGGAACATGAAGCCCGCGAAGTATCACATAACTTTTCAACTCGAGACCAGAGAAGATTTGCCGGGTACGGCTTCGGGAAACGGCGGAACGTCAATTATCATCGCGTGTTCTTCATTTGCCGGGACGTCGCTCTTAAACAGTAATAAATAAATCTTGTGCGTCACGAAACAAAATCTTTTTACGCGCTGCACTAGCACCACGATCGCACAACAAAATAGTGAAACTTTTACCGACATAGTCATGACAGTTTTTCGATTGAAGTGACACGAAACGTGACAGAATTTGAAGTGCTGTATCGGGATCGCTTTAGAACGAACTGGTCGTGTAAAAAGTTCGTTTCCGGATATTGGGGAATTCGGACATCACCAGAAAAATGACAGGACTAAACAGAACAGAGAATTACCGTTACTTGGCAGTGCGAATTTTTCTATTAGGTTGGAGGGAACGTTCTCTCGTATTTTAAAGAAAATATTTCAATGTTTTCGTTTCATTTTGATAGTTTTTGATCCGCAAGCAATATTGTCTACTTATTTCAAATACGACAGAACTTTCCCTTCATCCTAACACAAATATCGAGACACTATTCAAGTTCTGAGTATTAGAGTATTAAGGTTTAGGACGAGCACTTTCGAAACTTTTATCCTCCTCTTAATCCGGCTATGAGGTAAATTGTTTCTTCGGATTTTTCTTTTCCAGGGGATTGTACGAGATCAAAAGAGATCTGGAAGATCAGATCCTACACGATCAGGCAGAAGAGTTTCACTTATTATTAGCAATGCTCAGAAATAGTTTCTCTGACAAATGCCAATGGTTATACATATAACTGCGGTGTACCAGTTGAACTTCTGCGTATAAATTGTTTTCAGCTAATCTCGCGACCACATTATTAATTTCTACGAAACTATGTTACGAGTTACCTCGCAGCTGAAGGATTCAGCAGAAAATTTCGCGCTGACGTCGACCGCACAGTTATCTCGCAAAATTATAAGGGCAATTTCACATATTCATTGCTAGACAGCGGATTTTATGCATTTATGACAAAAGTGTAGATGATGTAGGTACGACCCGGAATATTTTTTGGAAGATGTCCAAAATTTTTGGTGCACACCACCTGAATTAAAACAGTTCAAATACTGGAAGATTAAAAAAATGTATTAAGAAAGATAATATCAAAGACTTAGTTGTACACCTGATAAATTTCTATTTAACTCCAAGTTGTTGCCACTTGGGTTGAAAATGATTATTTTGCATAAAAATCCGCTGTCGATAAAGATCCACGAATAATGTTTACACTAACCCTTAGCATTCGAATGGCGACTCTGAGAAGCTTCACTAAAAATTGCTGTACCATTATTGAAAATATTGTTGGTGCTGTATGAGACATTCTACCAATTTCGTATCCGTAAGACTTGAAGAATCACAGGGAATGGAAATATTCTGGGTCGGAAGAAAAGTTTAATTTTTACGTTCAAATAGCTCCGAGTGCAAAGGGTTAATATACGCAACTGTATCTGCAGATAATTTTTCTACATGCTCAAGGGGCTATATACAGACATGTTTAATAAAATGTTGCGATCGTGTATGTAACCCCTTGACACGGAGAACTTTGGGATAAAGCATGACCTTACCAAAATTGTAATTTAGGATATCGAAAATGTTGTCCAGCACGTTGACATCCTCGCCGCGCGAGGTCATAAAGAGCAGTTTTCTGAAACCGAAGACAAAACGAAAGTTAGCGTCGGCGGCTCCCGTCTTACACCTTCCAGATCGAATTGTTTCAGGTATTGTTCCGATCATCGTAAAGGTGGGATCTCGTTTACGCGTCTGGATGAAACGTTTTGTTAATGTAGCGAATGAAAATTTAATTCCGATATGTTTTACGGTTCAAAAGTTGTAGTAAAATGCCAGAGGTTGAGACTAATTTTTCCCTTGCCCTTCCGTGACGCTGTCCCCCACCCTTCGGACGAGGTAGACGTGAGGCAAAATTTGTTAGATCGGTATTACATTTAACAACTCAGTTGCATATTCAGCAATATATATAATAACTCAGTAGCTCTCGATTTCAATAACGCTCAATTATTTTTGTGGACGATCTTATGATTCCCTTGTCGAAGTCGATGGTTGTCTAATAATTTGCGACGACGCGCGTTTACGCACGAGTTTGAAATTTCAGCCGGCGATAACTTATCGATATTAATATCCGATCTGAAAGAGAGTGTATCGGTAAGGAGCTCCGATAAAACGTAGGAGAATAGCGCGTACAGCAACGATGCTACTTTCTTTTCATTATTATTAACACCTCAGAAACCGTCCAAGTCTATAAGTGGATCAGAGGGATGCTACTTCCGGTGGCAATGTGCCCAGCAATGCGAATCGTTTCGTGTACAGAGAGAAATACTTACAGACCCATGGGAGGTGGTATTGGATTCTGGTGTTTACGCAGAACGTTCCCCATAGCGACCACAATCGATTCGTTCTGCAATAAAAATGAAAGACCATGCTGTGTACTTCGTCGAGAAAAAGGACTTTGGTGGAGGAAAGACATGCTGATCGAAAGACAGTGACCGAAAACAATGCTTTCGATGAACTCTTATTGATAGTGACTCGGCGGTCTTCTCCAGCGACGTAATATCAAGTTAGATTCGATAAATGTTAATTTGCACTCGGTGCTATTTCATTTCGAAAATGAAACATCTCCTCTGACCTGGGATATTTCCATTCCCTATAATTTTTCAAATTTTATCGATATGATATTCGTGATGAATATTTTTAGACCGAAATAAAATTCTACTTTGTTGTTGCCAATAAAAATTGAATTTTAATAGAAATTTAATGTTATTCAAAAATTGTATTAAATTTGTATAGAAAATTTAATATTTCATACAGTCGTTAGTAGACTGCGGGTGTGTCAGCAATTAGCAATTTTTGTAGACGAATTTTCAGAAACTCGATTTTAGATCTGAAATAAATTAGAATTCTACTAAATTCTATCGTACTGTGTATCCTAGTATTTTTGGAAAATTTCTATAAATTATAATAGCGCAAGGGGTTAATAATGTAAAAAATATTTTGAACGCTGACACAGCAATTTTTAGTGGCGTCAGAGTCACCATTCGAGTTTGGGGGATGATTTGCTGTCTCTCGCAAGAAGTTTGTCTGTCACACATGAGTTGAGTATGTGCTGCAGTCGCAACACCGGTCAGGAGAATAATCAATATTGGACACAGTCCGGTGCTACTGAATATGACACGAGTATCCCGAGAGTCATTCGACCCGATCATGAATATCCAAAGCGCGGCAGATCGGATAACAATTATCGGAGAGTCGTGTAACGCGATCCGGCTCATCAAAAACTCGATGGCTACGATATTGATAACACTAGACTTATTAGAAAGGATATCGGTTCGGTGTTACCAGCCACGAGAACAAATCTCTCCTGATATCTTTCGCAGTTCTAATTTGTTCGTTCCAATTCGTTCTAATACGAATGTTATTGCAAGGGTACCATGGCAAAAATTATTAGATCTCGAGATATTTTCAAAAAATGTCTGTATTGAAGAAGATGCTCAAGCGCTTCACGACAACGTAGTAAACGTAAACACCCTTTCGTGAGCATCTCCTTCAGAAAGACATTTTTCGAAAATATCTCGAGATCTAATAATTTTTTGCCATGGTACTCTAATCATTTTTTACGTAGAATGATCAGAAGATTCGATCTGTGTAAAAAAGATTATGCATTTCTATTTAAAGAAACTATGCAATTGTTAATTGCACATGCACTGCTGCATCTAAAAAAAATTTAAAGGCTTACAGATGTAGTGCTCTTCAAACCTTTGTAGAATTGTTTTTATTCTCAGGCCGAGAACTTATTTGTACATGTAATATATTTTTACACGTGTATCCTCAATACACGAACAAAACTGTGATCTCTAGTATAATCTCCTGTGATCGCGTTATTTTCATTCCAGTCATCCCCATCCCATCGGCAAACATCATGCTAATGACCTGGCAGTCTACAGACTCAATCGGTTCGCTACCCTACTACTGTAATCCTCGCTCAGCAGAATCGACGTCGATGATCTTCGAACCTAAATCCACCTCGGCCCGACTCACTGACATCGCACAGACACGAGGGAGCCGAGCTTTAATGATATTGGAAACTTCGAGAGGTCTCCGAGGTCTCAAAGGTCCGCGGAGTTCCATCGGATTTCGACGATCCTTGTATGAGCCTTATACTATTGTACGACTTCCTAGATAATACCTCCTTTCATACTTTTACCAGGATTTTTGTATGCGCTTTCCGCGTCCTTCGTACAATGCCGGCCGGGGATGTTGCATTACTCTAATGCGCCCACTGCTGAACCAGTATTCGCAAACATTTCGCGAAATGGACACAATTTATTTAGCAAAGTAGGGACTGAAGAGTCTGGATTTACCTAAGCCCTTTCAACGTCAGCTTATTTGCCTCATTCGACGTATACGCGAAGCTTTTTGGCTTTTTTTATTTAGATACTGTATCTCTTGTGTGAGAGACGCAATAACATTAACTCTCGTACGTTCCCTCAGGGTAAATATTCACCCATTCAATATTTTCGCATACTATAAAATTATTAATCCTTTTACGTCTACGTCGTGAGATGTATTTTTCTAAAATGTGACGCTGTGAATGAAACATTCAATGGTGTCGATTTAACGTGTAACACCGATAACATTCAACATTTATTAGTACGTATTTAAACTAGCACAACTCTGCTCCATCGAATCTTGATTACCTAAACACGTCGAATAAAATTTCGAGCCTACGAGATCTCGGACGTTCGAAACTCCAGCGCATCTATTGCACCGCATCCAGAGGGAAGAAACTTTCCTCCCGGCATTTATCTGAATGCGAGACTGAGTTTGGTAGTTCTCAGCGGCAGAGTCTGCAGCTGGCGCGCGCAGATTTTTCCAAAATCGTGCATAAATTGGTCCTCGTCCGCGGTGGGGTGTGAAACACGATGAGACGTAGTTTGAAACTCTTCAACAGAGGAATGTATAAACGAAAGCTGTCGCAGAAAACTGCGGAAAGTTCCGGCGTCTTTCTCGCCGGAGAATGTTCTCCGGCGTTCCCGTTCTTTCGGGCTTGAGTCGGTTCGGTTCGGCACCGCCGATAACTTTCTACTTTACGAGGCACGGCTGAAATTAATAATCGAGCCCGATAATTTGATAAGGCCGGCCAGCAACCGATCCAGCTTTTAATTGTAAATTATAACGCGACGGTGCCTCGCAGAGGAGAATTTATCGTTCCACTTGGTGCGCGGCAGCGAGCAACTATTCTCGCGAGAATTCCTATCCGACACGGTTATGTAGGACATTACTTTGCCTACGCGACCTTCGATCCTCGCCGGGTTAAACGTGGAATCATTTTCTGACCGGTTCCTAGCGTCGGGCCACGCTGAATTGAATTACGGGCCGCATTATTTGTCGGCCAGGAATTTCGCTCCGAATTTCGCTTCCCGTTTGACCATTCCGCCGAACATTAGACATCCATGCGACGTCTTATACTAAATGGAAAGGTGACCAAGCGGGGTACGATTCTGTGGATTTTAAGCAGAAACAGATAAAAAATCGTGCAAAACGTTAGCAGCGTTCACGGACAGCTGAGTTTTACGTTAATTTTTACAAGGATGTTTTCTTATGCGTCGATGATCAACCTTCCAAAATTCAGCAATTTTAGTGACAATATAAAGCAGTCATTACTTTTACCTCTTCTTTCGTTTCTAATTGTTAGCATTTTATAAGAGAAACACTAGCTGCACTTTTCATTTTCAACATTCTCCTGCAAGACCACCGCTGTGTATTCGCGTATCATTATACACATCTCCGAGGCAACGGAGTTTTCTATGTTTCTCGAATAAATGCATGTTCGGGTAGACGGAAAGGGATCTTGTTGCTGTAATAGTTGCGCGGATGGTTTCAGGGAAATACGTGGTTTAACAATTCTCTCGGAGGCTGCGGCGTTGAACCAGAAGTGTAAGAGTAAAGATGTTTGAACAATTTATTAATTTAGAGAAAGCACACGATTATATAATTAATTCGGATAATAAACATGAAACTCTTAAATAGTAATTCGCGAACCTTGACGTGTAATCGTTTTTACAGAAAATCTCCTGTCGCCGCGTGAACGCGTCCCCGCTGAAATGTTCTCGAATGTCCTACAGTCAACTATTTTTTTAATACATTTGTTCACGATGTGTCGCGGTCGCAATACCGCGGCACACACACGTACACGTGCAATTCGCACATACACAAAACCTAACACGCATGCAATTCACTCCTACGGAAGCAATCGGACAGACAGACAAGCACGCGGGGACTTGAAATTTCTGGAAATTACAGATGTAAGTACGTTTGTGGACAACCTATAATTTTCCACATGACGAGGAAAAAGTAGACGTGCAGTCGCGCTGACAATTTCAAGTGGCTGATCGATCGGTCTCCACTTTGTGCCTCGTTCGTAGAGATTTCATACGAAAGTACCTAGCCCCCGGTGGAAGATCTTCAAAGCACCGGGGTCACGGAACGAGTATTCTAGATATTATCGATAAATATGCTTGTCGATCGAAGCGGCAACTTTTGTTTGACTTTTCTCGCTGGACGGCGAAAGGTATACCAAAGTGATACGGTTGAAGGAGTTCTCGCGAAGGAAGGCTTGATTAAATTTCTTTATCGCTGCGGATCCACTGAAAACGGAAGCAAACGTTCGGCGAATAACCCGGGCTGATGGAAATTATATTTCCCGTTTCTTTCGCTGTAGTCCAATGCTTTCTAGACCAACGTTTTTCAACCTTTACGATACTGCGACTGCCCGTAAAAAAATTTTCCACGCCTCGAGTGGTGACTCAGAGTCGGTACTAAAAGTTACTGTACTATTTTTTGAAATATTATTTGCATTATTAAATATGTTGGTACCTAATCAATTAGTAAACACGTAAGTATTGTACAAGGTGTTATATCAATTCCATATTCACGCAGTGAAAAAAATTAATGTAGAATGGAATATTGTTTTGTGTCGAACAAAAACTTCGCTGTTGATAGAGAGTGCTTGCTATCGAGGCCTCGAAGGCTCTAGCTGCTAGGCTACCACTTTGCTGTGTGCCTAATGCCGTAAATTGCGGTATTTCTAGACAGGAGTCACGTGTAGCTACGAAGAAACGGGTTAAGTTGATTTGTGAAAATCTGGGGATGGTGCAGAGATTTCTCTGGAACCCATTTTTTTTCCTTTATTGCCCGTTATTGGAAAAGTCGAGGAACGCGTACAACCGTAAGAAATAGATCGCTCTAGCTCAGCACATAATAGGGTTCTTCGCTTCTTACAGCACGTAATGTGACGCCTTCTAGTTTAATACGATTAAATTTTAAGTATTCATAGCTGTGTCATGATGCACCAGTTAAACCTTGCGTCGCGATAGGCGCTTTAACAGCGGCTCTACCCAATAAAAGTGTTTGCGGATGAATATTCGAATAAACATTCTTCATGATTTTAGCTCTTGTCTTATTTGAAAGACTTAATACTTTCGATACACGTATCGATATATATTTTGAAATAATCAGCACAATAGTACTCGTACTCTCGATTTATTTGAAATTTACAAGAACAATATTTTAAGTATTTTCCTTAACATTTTTCATGTAACCCAGAATCGTGTTGTAAAAAGAAATCAGTGTATATAAACAAAGAATAAAATCGCGATGGAGTACCGAATTGGTGCGAGATAATCGCAGCGATTGGCAACGAAGCGAATTTAAACATTTGCATTCGCTTCGCGCGTTTCACGGCGATTTTAAATATTCACATCACGGACAGAAATGCGGGTAAAACGCGTCGCAACGAATGAAAAAATATTGAATTGGATATGCAAAGTCAGATACATCGGCGCAATGAATCAGAAGGACCTGAGAGGCCGCATAATAAAACGCAGCGATCTACCTAGGAATTTATGTCGGCGAAGTTACGGGGTGCGTTCTCGCGGCCAAGTCTGTCGAACGGTTATTGAATTTATTTGATCCCACGGTCGTTATTTTTTCGAATATCGCGGGCACACGACAGTTCCTTCGTACCGTTGGCAGCGATAACCGTTTCGCATGATCGATGACACCTGTTCGCAACGTCGCTGTGCGCACGTTTTTAGCGTCCATCGTTTCCAGCGTTGATGGCGGACAAGTTTTCACGGGTTTTCGCTAAGCGGATGCGCGTTAATCACTCGACAGAGCGCGGCACGTCGCCTAATTAATTTGCGCGGATCGCGTTCAGGCTTGATCGATGGTGCAAAAATTCTTTCGAGTTGTGTAACGACGTATAATGAGTTGTACGTATGTATATTTATTCTTCTTCTCTTACGGGTTACAAGGAGGTCCCGTTCCCATTGCAAAATACTTTTTCCAGTACAATTATGCTTTTGCTGTACATATTTATAATTGCATATATTTTCTTTGGTAATTATTCGGAAAGTACGAAAGGCTTACGTTGCCGCGAAGCGTGCAGGAATGCGCAAAATTCAATACAGTATTAGCGATTGTTTTTTGCAAATATCTCAAAAACTAAAAGCGACCCCCCTATATTGGAAAAGGAAAAAGTTGTTCAGAATGGGTTGCTGCATAACATGTTAAAATTCCATCGAAATCGGAGTACGCAAACCTTTTCTATATATTTACTAAATCCTCTTTCTCTCGGTTTTCTATCCTTTCCCACTCCTTCCCTCTCTTTTCCTTATCTCCCTCTAACCTTTTTCTATTCCCCTCTCTTCTATATATTTCTTTCTTCCTTTTTCCCATTTTGATATCTTCTTTCTTCCTCTTGCGATGTATAACGAGTTGTGTTACGTCTTCGATGATTTTTGGTGGGGTTTGGTGGGGTACTCAAAGATCACTGTTGTTGTCGAAGGAAGCAGTATTATTCGTGGAACGGCATGTTAAAGCGAGTTTGGCAGACGCGAGGATTGCTCGAGCAAACAATTGTCTGAATAGACGTGTTCCAATTGCAGCCAAAATCGATAGAACTTCCTTTAGAACGATAACGGAAGGTCGGGAGAGCCATTCGCGAAAAACATGCGTCTCCTTGAGAAACGCTGCTTGGAAATTTTGGTCCCCTTAATGCGTTGAAAGCTCGGAAAAGCTCTCGCCTCGTTTGTCATCCTCGTTTTTTGGAGAATGTTCGAGGGGTTATAAACTTTGTCCAAGCATTTTTAGAACGTGGTAAAGATCTTGGAAATAATGTTTCACTGAGGTCGACAGGAGAGAATAAATCAAGCGACGAACGTTACCATTTGTCGCAGTATGACTGTATGCTGACAGTTGGCCGACGTATGTTATCGTTAACTTTGGTCGGAAGTTTGCATGCGTTGCGTACGGCTTGAATTGGAAATGTTAAAACGATCGAATAAGAATCGAAACGAATCTAATTCGAACTGCAGTAACAACGGCTTCGACTGATAAAGAAAGTTTCCTAGCAAGAAGGAAAGTTCTTTCTAGAATGCTGACTTTTACATCGTACCATTTCCCCTCTAGTACATTCGTTATCGATGAAGATTGGCGGGAATCACGGTCGACGTTAACCGCTGGGAATTGATGGCAGCCGAACAAGATGCATTTAGCCGAACGGTCGTGAAACTTTCCGTGGAGCTGCTCCCTTAGCAAATTGAACAACAGACGAACACACTTTAATCGCTCGATACTTTGATATAATCCCTCAGCCCATAGATCTTCTGTAACTTCATTTCTCAGGTTTCAATACCATCCATTTTGAACACACCTGTCGCGTCTATCTAGCAATAACACTGAGAATTGAAAATATCAGGTGGTCAACACCAGCAAATGTAAATTTAAACTTTCCCATAGCAAATGATGAAGACAGCGAATCGTTATGCGAAATAAGGAGTGAAGTAGAGATTTATTTTTTTTCATAAGGTGATTGAAAAACAAAATATATTTTTTCTTATGTTTAATAGGTCGAAAATGATGTGACAGTATTTTTAAATTCTTCTAATGTTCTCACTGTTTTATATTGCACCTGATTCTCGCGATAAATGCATAAAATATATATAAAATATATATTACATAAAATCCGGTGCCTAACGACGAAGACAAACACGTGCTAATCATTTTCACTGTGAAACAAATGGCACGCCGCAGGGTTAAGTGACTTCGCCACCGACTCGGCCGCACAAAGTCCGAAATTAATCATCAAAGCCGGGATTTAACGCAATCAGCGGTGGATGAATCCCGTTGAACCGCGTTTTAACATGACAAAGAAGGTATCTGGCCGACGTGCTCGCTACAATACAGCCAATATTCAGCTAAATATTTCTAGCATGAAAAAACTATTGGAAATCGCGGTCGATACGCGTCCGACCAATTGAATTCACCATTCCCTGGCGAATTCGTTGACAATGGTAGCGCGTGCGAGGTGTTCCGGCTGGCGAACGTGTCAGTGGAATTGGATTTTTCGACGTCACCGTTTCGTGGACGCTGGCTACCATGAAAAATACGTCTGGCGTTCCAGGAACGTGTCGAACGATAACGCGAAACTAATTGTCCCCGCAGCTCGGTCCTCACAAGTTCTAGGCTCTAGGTGGCGAAATAGGGTCCGAACCAGTGTGCAAATTGACAGTGTCGTACCCGTCGGTTCGCCGAATTTGGACGGACAGAGCGGGGAACTTCGTTACTTAGTCAAATCGCCGGGAAATCAGGTTTTCCGCGCGCGTGCACTCACGGAATCGTTCCGCGGGCTGCCCTTCCGGCGAAAGAGGGCTTGTTCGCATCCGGCCCTATCTCAAAATCGCATCATGCTGTCGAGGATTCTGCGTGGACGCGATGCATTCCAATTTCTTCGCGATGCATCCAACACCCCGGTCGTAATTCACCGTGGAAATAGTCTATCGAATTTCTTTGCGAGGTACATGTCCGTCGACATATATTGTTTTGCATGGAAGTATATTCTAGTATATTCAAATACATACTCGTATAATATTTTATATTCTTAGAAATTCTTGTACGTTCTTGTATATTCTGTATATTCTTGTATATTCTTGAACGCACTTGAATATTGTTCTATGTGGATCTATGTTTTAGTATATTCAAACATACTTGTATAATCTTGTGTTTTTCTGAAATACAGAAATGGTGCACGGTTAAATTTACAGTGACTCTCGTTAATATTCGAACGCCCTCAAAAGGACCGATTGGATAAATTTGATATTCTGGGTCAAGACAGACCCAGACTCTTCCCGATGAAAGTTAACGCTTCCCATCGGGAAAATCTACGGCCCTACCGCGACCGACTCGGACAATTTAATTCGGAACTCGAGCATACGACTGGGATCCGGTCCATTGTTTCCTAACCTCCTTCCAGTCACGATCCCCTTTTATGGTTGCCACCCCCTCCGCCATTACAAATTCTCGCGTTTTCATTAGCCCCTTGAGCTGCAATTTATCCGCTGGTTGTACCATCCACGCGTAGAATTGAATTCTGCTCTGTCTTGTGGAGTGGATGACATAGGAACTTCTAGTTATCCAGGTCAAACAATTCTCTTTATACGCAATCATGAAAATTTCAACGCAATTTCATTTGGCGGAGAACATCTATAGAGAAACTAAGAAATGTTCTTAACACCCGAGGTGCAATTTCTTACGAAAATAATGAAAGCTGCAATTAATTTCTGGGATTCCTCGTTCATCTTCCAGGCTTGGAGCCGAATCGTGACTATTATCGAGGTAGCCTAATCGCACTCTACCCAGCGAAATTCGCGGAACCGAGAATTGCTTGACAACTATCGAGTTCCCTACGCTGTGGGAATGAATATTTGTGTGGCTGCGTTAAAACAAGCCGCGAGTGACGAACGACAAAGTTTGCAGAAGCAAGCTTCTCGCGAGGAAGAAACGCAATTTACAGGTTGCGTTAATTTCAACGCAACGGAGAGAGACAGAGAGAGATACGGAAATGAGAAAGGACTGAAAGGTGATAACAATAGCGAGAGATAAAGGCACGGTATCTCGCGCTTCGCAGTGTTCCTTGCTCTACTTTTTGAAGTTCAACAGAGACCCATTAAAAGGGTTTTAATAGGTCTCCCTGATTCAACCGTTTCAAACCAAATTTCAATTCTCCTGACATTTTCTTGCTACTGTATATTCCCAAATTCCTGTCTGAAAAATATTATAGATCTGTCTGGTCGACAGCCGTCCGGAACGAAAACTTTGTTGAAACTTCAATTGTGTTTTCTCAAAACGACGATCGTCGGATTAGTTCCTACGATATCGGAAAAATCAATCATCCGATTTACTTGAAACTTGGCAAACACCTATCACAGATTTCCTCTTCTCGCCTGAACCGTCACGAGATCAGCAGAATTCAACAACTCGCACTTCGAATTATTTTTCAACTTTCTTCCCACCAATTTCCTACTGTTTGAAGTGTTTCGTTCGAAAGTTACTTCGAAGGACAGTTCACTGATTATATTGAATACAGCTCTCGAACTTTATTGCAATTTATATTTGTTTTCAACTAAAATATGAGACAGTTAAATAAATGAAGCAGTGACAAAAACCCGTTTCATCCATATTTTCCTTTCAAAGGGTTAATTTTTGCGATGAAATTCTTATACCCGACGCACTGTGCGGCGTCGGGAAGAGAGGGAGGAATAAAAGGAATCAAAGGACGAATAAATATGTATTAACTGATGCAACGTACGAGTCGAATCCCCTTTCATCGTAATTCCATCATCCCGACCTGATTTCGATTGCGTACGCTGGTTTTTCCAACGATTCGCCCGGAGCGAAATAATCGCGGCAGCTTTTTTCCGGCTGGAAAGCCATAATACGCGGTGGTATTTTCACGGTACACCGCTGCCCTCAATCTCTGAAAAAACGACTAGACATTCAACGAAATGTACCGTATACCCTGTTACGTCTCCGATTCAAACGGATCCATAAAAATCGACCACTCGCCAGCGTTCGCGTGCTAAGAGCTCGTTAAGAACTAATCCTTACCGTCACGATCGCTAAACGAAAAGATTTTAAGGATCCGTTGACGAGTATGAAAGACCTGCAGGGTAATCGAACGTACCATTGAACAGCATATACATAACACGAAACACCACAATGCCTGGGTAGTTAACGTGTCAAACCCAGAAGGTAAAATATTCCATTGAAGATAAAATATGATCATTTGTTTGCCGATCTACAGGGTGCGGCACAAATTAGTCCTCACGATTTTTCAGCCCCTTCGGATGGTCGGATCGAATAGTCGGATAGAATATTTTTCATATTTCGACGGTACGTAAAAAATCAACGTAAACATTGCTCCAGAACTTAACTCACAAAAAATTCCAAATTTGTATGGAGCCACATTGAAAACACAACATTTCCAATATCCTGGCAGTTGTTTTGTTTCAAGGTTATCAGAAAGTCATCGTATGAATTCGTTTTGACGTCGCCTACAATATTATGATAAAAATGGGTCCCATGGAAATCACCGACACAAATTTCCTCGACACGGTTTTCACAATACTTTTCGATTCCAAAGGCAGGTTTTCGCTTCCAATCAACCCTTACAGGTTAAGTTCACCCTTATGCAATCAATTCGTCTTGAGGATAGCTCGAGAATTAAATAATGCAGTATATGTACCATTTTGTCGTGATTTGATATGATTTTTATTACACAGAACATTCCATGCGTGTTTTACCGGAGGTTCCAAAAGTTATTTCGCATACTGAATTTGTCGCACGGCTTTTGGACGATGAATTATCTCAACTATCTTATCGCTGTAATATTTATGATTCTTATTGTGGTGGTATTATGTTACAAAGGTTTGGGAGGTGATGAATTTTCCTCGATAATACGCCCGTACGGCTCCTTTGTGCCATTAAATGGCTCGTTATGCGAGCGAGCTTCCAAAGAGACGTAATACAGGCGCAATATTATCGCCAACGAGCAGTGTCATTAAATTATTCGTTTCGTTTATTTCGAGTTCTACGATTCGCTAATTCCGTTTCCCGTGTTTCACAAGAGAACGAATTTCTCAGTAGTGCGTACGAATTAATTACGTTAAATGGACCATCAGGATTTCGAGCATCCCGTCGGTAATATCAAATAAATTTTTCAATACCCATTAAAGTTGATACCGCAATTGAAAAACAGGAAAATCTCTCCAGCGGTGAATTGGAAATCGTCGACAAATAATCGCAGCGGACTTGCGAGCTAGACTGTAAACTTGCGACAAAGGGAACGAACGTGTGCATTGTGTTATCGATAAGCTAACAGCACAATGAACTTATTGCTCGGTGTAAAAAGTGAATCAACGATCTCGGAATCGTATTAAGCTCTTGAAGATTTTAAACAAAGTCTAACAAACATGAATGTCACATGTGAAATACTAAAATGTTATCAATTGATTCGTCAACGAAATATAGAATCATTAAACAGCGCATTCGATGCATTTGTGGAATAAAGAACAGTTTCATTTTAAAGCTACCAGCGCGCATTTATGAACACCCCTTTCCAATAACATTACGAATACAGAATAATATTTTCGCGGAACGAATCTGCGGTTAAGCGAGACATGTAGTCAGAGAAAATGCAAACGACGTCTGTTACAACAAGATAAGCGGAATGAAGAATGGTGGGTAAAGCCAGGCTGTTGTATAATTCTTTCACGGTTAACAAGAGAATGAATGTCTAAAGAGAACGAACAGAATCGTTACGAGAATGCGAGAGTGTTCCGGCCGGCGAAGACGTCCGCACGATTAATTGTTGCTTAAGTTTTCCGGTCTGTGTACTCGGCGTAACGATGCCAATCTGTGAAACAGCTTGTAAGTTCGAGCGATTCGTGCTGCATTACAGCCAGGTCAGAATCGATGTCGGCAGCATGCAGAATGCTTCCCAAACACTCCGACGAGGATCTATTTGCAGAAATCAGGTCTCGTGACCGACAAACCGAGCTAATTCGCCCTCGAAACTCTCCTGTTCGCAAAACCTCTACTCATTACGCGATGTAACGCACACTCGATTACATATCCGAAGAACAGGTGGCTCAGATGAAACGCGTGAACGAACCATCGAGTCACAGCCCGAGGATTAATTAACAAACATCGAGCTTTCATGTTGCAACCGTGCCAATCCCTTTCAATCTCGTTTCATAACGCTACAGAGAATAATCCTATTCAAATGCGAACTTATTCATATGATTTTGAAGCTCGCCCGGCACAATGCCGTACAATAGCGTTTATAATTCTGATATTACCGGAGCAGGTTCAAGTCGTGGCAACATAATGGAATACGCGATACTGTTCCGTTTCGCATTAAGGGGGTAGACTCATTTTTCGATAATGCAAAGGTGGGGTTTGTCAGAAGTCAATTCCGAGGATCGGATTTTTTAATTGGATCCTTCAATAAATATAAGTGGTGCCTCAGGAGGACGCAGATTTTACGCCCACGACTGCTTTCTCTATTTGTCAACAGCGATCTTTTTATTTACATCTTTCTTTTTTATTGATTTTTTGTTGCTACGCGTCAATGTTCTTTTTTTATTTCTTCATTCTGTTACTGGTTTTCGTTTCGTCATCTGTTTATTTTGCTTAATATAAAAGTTTTAAAATAATTCTATTTCAAGATTAAAATATTTGCCAGGTTATTTAGTTATAATAATTCTTATACAATTTGTTCGAATACGTAATTCCAAATATATAAGGCTGAAGTTAATCATTTAAATTTATTTATAACTTGTAGCATTGAAAACATAATATAATTACAAAACAATTTTTGATCTTAATTATATGACCTTTCTTCTATGAAGACAATTTATCGATTAAACAATTCTTAATTTGTTAAAGACAAAATGATAACGTTATTTTAAAACATGTTAAAATGAAATGACAACTTCACATTCGTAAGTGTTGTCTGAATGTTGCTAGATAAGAGTGTATTAAATAAGATTGTTGTTAGATAAGAGATCAATCGCGGTCGCGATAGCTAAGACAAGCTCACAGGTAAGTAAATAACGTATCTGACAAGTAGAACCACCTGGCTTTGGTCAGACACGACTGGAAATCATATTTCAAAGTTATAGTGTACTCGGTATTCATATTTACATATATATTCTTCATATTTATATCCTCCTTTACGTTTTTAGTTTATCTTTTTGTCAGCCAGAAGATCCAACAACATCGAATAAATTCTCTAAAGACTTCTCTGAATAAATTCTCAAACATCTATTCATATTTTATTCATCGAATTCTCGAACTACCTTCTCCGTCAGCCACGCGATTCTAAAATTCGGCTGGAGATGTGTAAACTGCTCGTAAAATTGATTTTCGTCTTAAATTCGAAATCTTTCTAATCGAATTCTGTGTCCCTTAGATCCCTCCTGTAAGACCTTAGATCAACATGGTAAATAGATTTCCCAAAATATTCTGTGGACAGGAGAAAATTGAATAATGAATTTTATGACGTTTCTATAAAAATTCTTCCATTATGCAATTGTCACATTGTGCATTTCATTATGCATATCAAGCATTGCTTACGAAATAAACGATAAAAGCTTTAATTGGATAGCATCGTACGAACGACAGCATAAATTAAAGTGAATGCGGAGAGCAGGGCGACAAAGGACACTCTGGTTCAAAATAGCTCTGCAGTTTTTTTGTGGGATGATGCACTTGTTCGCGGCTCGGTGGAGGAGTTGAACCGCGGTCGAATCGTAATCGATGCGATAGCTCGCGACAAATAACGAGTTCTGTCGCGAGCAGCCGCGAATCCCCGCGGCAACGCGTAGCTTCCGATCGCCTCGACGGTTTCCGGTAAGTGGATTCGCGCCCGGAGGCTCGATTTTCTAGCAATTTCGCAATTTCACCCGGATAACGACACAATGGATGCCGACTGTTCGTTTCCACGAACGGGGACGGTCGGATGCTCGTTCGGGATGCGCCCTGCGTCTCCGGACTCAATAAAACTTGTATCCCTCGCAGATGCAGTCCTGTTTGCGATTCTTGGCGAGCGACGATGGCCGGAGAATTATGAGCTCCGCGACGTAAAAATTCGCCCTCGACAAACCCGATTACGGTTTTCTTTCACGTTCGTCCTGGTGAAAATTAGATTTTGCCACCCTCCGACGTCAGGATCCAGCTATTGTGTACACGGAATTGGTTTTGTTATGGTCAGCCGAAAATGATCACTATGGGAGCGTCGGATTTTCAAAAATCTTTCACGCAATTCGAGTAAATTACAATGCGGAATCGTAGAACGTGAAATTCATTCCGATCCTGACCTGCGAGTTTGTTTTACATATTTGGGACCTCTTTAGGACTTGAATTTCAAGATGTGATATGTTGCTTTTTTCTGTTTTGTTTCCCATTAAACACGCAGGTTACAGTTTTTTAGGAAGGAAAGAATATGGAGACAGGCCCCATTATTGGGCCTAGCCAAGTAAGTTCAAGGGTGTAGATCCAGTCTCTAGTGTGCGTGACTCACACAGCGTAGACCCATATACGTGCACGAGGATTGCAACGGTTCGGCATATGTGAAAGTATGACTTCTTACTGCATATTTGTGACCGCTACGTCGTCACAATCGTTAGATGAAAGATCAGTTTAGCGCGCATGGTGCCTACGGTGGCGAAATTATGCGTTATAGAGGCGTAATCGACTTCATTCGACACCAAACAGCTGAGCATCGAGTTTAGGGGTTTGCAATATGGCGGCGATAGATCGCATCTAGTCACTGTATCGGTAAAACAGAGGGAGGCTCTGCGAACAGGCTCGACTGGTTGTCTAGCCAGAGAACGTCTTTTTGAGAAGATTCGAGTCTTTACTGTATTATTATAACATCTGTAACATCGTGTAGAATATATATGCACTTGTGCTTATGCGCCATAACCAGGGTCTGAGAAGGTGCGAATGGAAAACACGCGATACTGCCGATCGATACGCGGTTTTTACAGTGCTTCCGTGTCTCGGAATAATCGCCGGGGTCAGTACGCGTATCAAGCCGGATACTGGGGCGACTATTGCGGCCTGGCCGCGAGACTATGGAATCGTCCTGATCGATTCGGTATTGCGTGTTAGGGCAAACACAAAGCTGCTACATTCCGACGACTGCTTCAATGTCGCGGCGACTCTCTGCTTGCGAATTAATCCATTGCCGGATTGCTGAGTAAATATTGCTCTTATCTTGCTGCACACGCGGCCCGGCCCGACCCGACCTGGCCGTATAGGTGTCGAGCATCGGTCTCGTGATGCTTTTATTAATGAAAATGATTGGCGAACTATCAACAGTTCCGTTGCAGCTCCAAGAGCGCATAATCCTGTTTATGAAACACTGAATTAGCCCTTGCACGCTTCTCGGAGTTAGTTGCACACCAGACCCCAAGATAATAGTTGAACATGTGTGATGTTTTCGGCGCACAGGTTCGATCAATTGTTAAAAACAAACAATTTTGCAATTAAAAAAATTCTCGATGTTTCTATCCAGATTCGGACCATTTTCAAAATTTAATATTAATAATAGTTGAACAATTAGGGGTAAGTTGTAATCTCGTGGTTTAACGAAAAATATTTTGTAACACGCGCAACAAAGAAATCGAATATTCGCGACGTTATGCTGAATGATAATGATTTGTTTGTTCGGTAATTGCGTGCAAGCTCGACACTTTATGTTGACATTACTGTTAATTACATAGCTCGCATGCTGCAATGGAACTAACGGATTTATTTCGCAAGGGGTTTATGAATGAAAATTATCGACGAGTGGGGAACGCCACGTGTAAGCTTCAAGGGAATACTATGCTTTGCAATCGTGTATGTTTGCCAAGTAATCCGGGAGCAGGTTGCAATGCAAATGTTGTTCTTACAACCAACCCTGACTACGCTTCACAGCCTACATACTGTATTACACGTGTATTCTCTTGGTTCCTCATGTCGAATATTCTGTTCGATCGAAATCAAATAATATTGTTTCTGACTGTTATCGCTGAGAAAGAACAAGTTCGCGTGAACAGAAAGTGTGAACTTTTCTTTTCTTATACCATTATTCAAAATGTCGCATTACTAAATCTGTATCCAATAAATTACTAAATGTATTTAATATTTTAATACACTACTGAGGGTATTGTGCGAGGTATCGTATCAGTTTTATATCGATCAAATTAATAGAATCGTATAAAATGGAAATTAGAATAGCTTCGAGTGCAAAGGGTTGAATGTTTACAGCTCTAGCAGTCAGTTTTCAGGGACGATTCTTGTTTCACGTAAACGATATCGATGCGCGTATTCTAGCGTTAGAGCCGAATATTCAATTGACGACAGGGGTATAGTCATTGCTGATTATTTACCAGTTTGCTCGAAAGCTTAACCCATAAAGTATTCATACCGGTGGTTATAGAACACGTGCTCCCACACGTAACCGAGTTTCCACCAACATCACACAGAATCGTTTAAGCCGCCATACTCGTTTCTACTTCGCACCTCTATTTTTTTGCGCATCGGCCGAATCCTGTTTCCAGAAATTCCCGAATACCATGCGATGTTTACATTTCAATGTTTATCCTGTTCACTGATGTAATCGTGCTCGTCGTTGAAACATAAGCCAGTTTTTCTGTACGCGTACCTCTGATTTCTGTAGTATATTGTTTACGAAATCTTGATGTGTTCGCCCTGTTATTACGCGCCGTCGATTTTTCATTTCACTCGCATCACGCTTTGCAATATTCTTCTCTTTTTTTCCGCAATAAAGCCTGCATATTTCATGAAATTGCTGACTGCAGTCCGGCAATCGTTCCCAAAATTGCATGTTGCACCATCGTGCGCGATTCATTGTTCAGCTTTATAGAGTTATCCGACTGTGAATACTAAAAAAAGAAAGTTTCGATGGTTTTATGCGTTAACGTTGGATATGTTTTTCGGGCTGTGGCCTATTATTTTTTTGTCTTCAAATCATTTACATTTCGGATCCAATGTTAAAAAGTGTTCTCGAGGGAATAAAGATCCCATGCTCGTTGAGTTTCTTCCTTTTTATAGCAAACAATTGGGCGATATGAAATTTTTAAAATGAATTTTGCACCACATAAAAAATATTGAAAATGGCAAACAAAAAGGATAATTGGAATTTTTTAAATTTTCAATACAGGCCCACGTAAAATAAGTTGTAAAATAAGACTTATGGACCAATTGCAATTCTTGAAAAAATTTCTTTTCACAACACGTATTAAACTAATTGTTCTAACGTCTGAAAAAAGGTAACTGTTTGTGTTGGGTATCTAGTGATCCTCAGCGATTCTCCTCTTGGCTCTCTTGGGGAGGATTTTGCCGGAGCTTCTAGTCGTTACTTATGGTCCATCTAAAGACACCAAACAGTCCACGGTGAAAGTTCTTTTAAGAGTCTCCAGGGGGCCTTGGCAAAGTCCTTCACTCCCATAAGGAAATTCACCTACGAGGTATTAGGATCCTCTCGGAACCCTCTTGGAATCCTACGAAAAAGCTCAAACAGAAGTCTCCGATGGACGAAGAAAAAAGATGCTTCGAAACTTTGCAGGAATCTTTGAGCAGGTTCAGCTGGAGTCTTAGGAAAGTCCTTTCGAGGCTGTTCAGGGATTCCAGGAGAAAATTCAACCAAAAATTTCTAATTCAGCAGCTTTAAGTGGTTTTCGTGGGTCTTCGGAGAGTTTATTTCAAAAACCTGCAAGAATCCTTGAGCAGGTCCAATTAAAAGCTGCCAGAGTCGCAGGAGAAGTTCTTCCGTGTTTCTTCAGGAATTTCAAGAGAAAATTCAACTAAAAATCTCTAATGAGCTAGTAGAAAGATCCTTTGAGTAGCCGCCGTAGGTCTTTGGAGCGTTCTTTTAAAAAGCTTGTAGGAATCCTTGAGCACGATCCTTCAACAGATCCAACTAATGGTAAGGACTTCTGAAGTCTTAAGAGTTCTTTCAAGATGCTTCAAGGATCCCGTGGGAAGTCCCAACCAAGAATATCTGGCGAATAATTAGAAAAGATCTCCGGAGAACCGCGGAACATCTTTTGACTAGGACTTTTCAAGAAACCTTGGGACTTTCCGAGGAAAATGTAACCGAGAGTCTCTAGGAACTCTTAGAAAAATTCATTCCAGGTCGCCGAGGGATCCTCGGAGAAGGACCAACCATAAATCTCATTGGACGATTAGGGAGGTGTTTGCAAGAGTTTTCCAGGGTCTCGTGGACGGACCTAACAAAGAGTTTCAAGAATACCTTGGGGAGGTCCCTCCAAGAGTTCATGGGGTTGCTAGAGGTTTCCGGATTACAAGGAGTTGCTCAGGGGATGCACCATCTTATTTAATTTGCAGGCGTGATTAATCACCGCCGATTAGGCCATCAACAAAACTTAGATATATGCCCTCTCGCCTCCTTCAAGAATATTTCAATATTAGTAAGAACATAGTCCAAGTCTTAAAATTTCTGAAATCCACCAAAATTTTACACACTCTGCAATCTTGTATATAACACTGAATAATTAATTGATCTTCCCATAATATACTTATAAATATTTCTAAGTATAAAACTGTAATATTGTAATCAAATGTCACAATCCTTGTGGTCGCTAATGACCTTGATATTCATGCGACTTTTATAAATAAACAAGTAAAAAAAATTTTAGATACGATAAGAATATTTCATTTAGCAAAGCAAGTTTCGTTCGCAGCTAATAACGCGAAAGTAATTGAAATATTCTGGTTCGTTGTGCGTCGTCGCCGAAGAGTTAGTGGGACTGGGAGAAAGTAATTACGGAGAATGTTCTTTTTTAATAGCGAGGAGCAGCAAAAATGTGGTGATAATTGCGAAGCCACGGGAACTAATGCACGGCATTCGAGCATAAAGAACAAGGGCCACGTTCCATTGAAAATTCTGCCCGCAATTCGTTTCCCCGCTGTCGTCGGCGATTTAAAGCAGCTTCGCGCGAGTTACCAGCCGGATTAGAAGAGAAACGACTCTCGTTCAATTAATACACGGCTAACGGATAAATAGAGCGGCGGCATGAGATCCAGTCATTAACGAGGCACACCGGCGCAACGACGGGGTTGAGGCGAGGGCGTGCGGCGCCCGGATGAAGATCTGTTATTCGGATCTCGATAAATTCAGTTTTACGATCTGTTTGATACGCATAAAAGAACCACGTTGCTCAGGATTCGAGACTGGTATTCAAAAGCCAGGGTTTCCGTCGATCCTATCTTATCAACGTTTCTGCCTGCCAAATCGCTGTGCTACCTATTAGAGATCCCTGTATTGCACGTACACGTACTTCGGTACGTGCATTTTAAGTCCGTATACTATGTCACGTATATTTAAATACGTCTTTCGCTTGTAGCCGCAGGCTTCGAATTATTAAATGCAAGATATTTGAGGTGCAAACTTTTCTGTTTTCCATTAAACACGTAGGTTACAATTTCTTTTCGCACAGAAAACAAGATCGAGGTAGCACGTGTACAATTTCACACCTATAAACGAAAAACGCGTGCTCCCCTACTCATTTTTAGCAACGCCCTAACTGTAACAATATAATGGTTTCTTTTCTCTGCGTTTGACAAATGTCTAGCATTTTTCGATTATCGTTTTCATATGATATCCCATTCTCTCCGATCCATTATGTCTCCTCCCTACATGTGGTCAGATTGTTTGACATTTCTATTAGTTATAGACTGCGGATCTGTATATATTATTATTTATTTAATGCGTTTTTATTTAAAATTCCGACTTGACTACATTAATTCAGTGAAATTAAATTTTAATTAAAAATAATCAAAATTAGTTGGGTGAAACATAAAACACAGTAAAAGATTTGAAAACTTCAAGAATGTTGTAATGTTACATTGTAACAAAGTCTTTAAGGAACGAAATCAATTTTTATGTAATTCCTGCTTCCCACGATCGACGCAAAACAATTTTTATTCTGCAAAATACTTGAATCACGTACTACAGAAATTTATACATGTGAGAAAGTGCAGATCCGAAGTTTTAGATACTGGAAATTCCAATGGAAATAGTCGAATAACAGGAAAAATGAATTTTTAAGGGAATTATTATACGAACGGGGATTTAACGGAGGCTATTCGAAACGTGGAGAACTAGAACCGAGGACGAAGCCAGTCTATTCGGAATCCATCGTGAAAGGTCGCATCACCTACAGACCGAATTCTAGCTGGCAGACACGAGTTCCTCCTGCATTCTTTGAAAATATCGATTCCCGATGCTGGCCTGGACTCACGGAAGATTGATGGTGGCTATATCGGGTGTAAGTCCATCGGTCGAAACCCCTAATTGTTCCTGAGGGTGGACGAAGTCGTTGGCTCCTGGGATTGACGGCCATTGCGTCTTACGAGGGTGCCGGTTTACGACGCCGTCTGGTACTAACGAGGCCATGGTTTCATATGAAAATATGGACTCCATCTCTTCCTTTTCTTCTCCTTTCCCTCTGTACCAAGCTCACTATGAATCTAGGTGCGCGGTAGTGCAACCAGCCGAGTTCTCGCACTACCTCCTCTCACACGAAACAACTTAGCCGTTTTTTAGAGGCTTACAGTGAATCAAGAAATTATTCGCTCACTTCTAAAAAGGCGAGAACTTTTTTAATACCCTACTATATGATTTGAACTTTTTTTAGAAGCTAGAGCAATGAGTTTGCTGCAGGATGTGAAAAAATGTTGTCAAAAATTGCAATTGATCGGAATTGTAGAAAAAATACTAAAAGTTGCATTTTACTACTTTTTTATGTGGGCATAAAATGAAAATTTATAAAATACGTTTTGTAGATCTGTGAACTACCATACTATACGCTACCTAACACCTTTTATGGCCATTGGTTTAAGAAGTAACTGCCAAGTTTGAATGATTTAGTCCTCCATGTAACTCTTTAAAAATTAAATAGCGTTCTTTTAAACCAATTTTTATAATCGCTTTTTTCAGTATTGCGAGAGGTATTTCCAAGCTAACGAACTTGGTTCCTGTTTACAGGATTTGTTTGTTGGGATCCTCTCTACAGGTCGTTTCAAAACATTCGCACTTCATTGGTGAGTTCAGCTCGCTAATGCGAGGAGAAAACTAGTGATTCGTGGACACATGCCGAGAATGGTGGTGGGTATGGTTAGGTGAACTTCTTCATCAAACCCTCTGTTCCACACCCTCGAAGCTCGTGTGGGATTTAGAGGTTCCCTGCAAATTGCCAAGCTTACGGAGTCTGATCACTTTTGATCGCATCCTCCATTATTTCACTAGAACGATAGTCTCATGAACCAAGCTATGCATCTCGAATTGAAACGATTATACCGAAGTAGTAGGCCGCAGAATTACTGTGGACCACATTTCAGCGAAGCTGAAACCCCAATTTTCATAAGAAATGGACTCAGGCAGTTTTTATTCGAGTTTAATTCTGCTTTGTAATTGAATCAGGCGCACGCGTGTATGAAGACGGCGCTGTTTTCAAATCTTTGATCAGCATTGAATCAATTAACGTCTCCATTAATATCTCGCAGGACAGGCATTCCATTAAATCTGTTTTGTGTCGTCTTCAGTGTGTGTTTATATATTATTCAATTTATCATGCACGGCGCAGTCCACTTAATTCACGTTTATGAAACTGTTCCTCGACTCAGCGCGGAGGGAACGTCCCGTTAAAAAATTCATCGCGCCCCGTAAAGCGCTATCGGGCCGTGATATTGACAAGTCAATTTCTCTGCTGCACTTTTCAATCCGACCATTAATATTTCCACTGTGCGTGTCCAGTGTAGCCCTCGGGCCGCGCGTCCCGTTAATTTTTAACCGACTCTATTCTCGCGAACCAACCAATAAATGACATCAAACGCGCGGGATCACTGGTATCCGAGTATTCCCATCTCGTACCACTTGCTGCGTCAAGAGGATCCATTGTACACGTAATATTTCGCTAAATGGTTGCATACGTGGCTAAACACGTACCCTCACACCTCAATGATTTCGAAATGTCTACAATAATCACACTAATTTTATATTTCGTCGATGTTCACCCACTCTGCCAGCTGTGTGGGCAATTTTTTCGTTGATACTTATAAAAGTGGTCACCGTTAAACTAATACCCTTTAAATATCTCGAAACCATAAATACAGTGGATGTACAAAGTCTCAAAAAATAAAAAGGCATTTTTTTAAACATTTTTATTTGGGCCCAAAGTGAAATTTATGTTTACACATGCTGAAAATTTCGTCGAGAAGTTATTCCATTTTAAAAAGTGTACGAACACTTTGTACACCCACTGTATATCATTTGGTCCACTTTCATAATTATGGGCACGTATTTAAATCTAAATTCAAATTTAACTTACAATCATTAAATGTGCGCATAATTATTAAACAGACACATATTCACCCATGTCAAACAGAAGTGACTCTTTTGCAGACCACAATCATCCTCTCGCGAATCACAACCTCCGATAAAATCACGAATCTAAATCGTGTTGGATGAAGAGGAACGCGAAGCATATTTTGTTGGACCACAGATAGCATTGTTTGATGTCCCATGGAAATCACCGACACGATATTCACCGACTCCAGATTTAGCTGACATCGAATTTGATCGACAATGATTTTGACAACAATTTTAGATTCGTTTACGGTAAAAATCGTTGTCGGTAAACATGGTTGTCGGCCAAATCTGGATTCGGTGAAAACCGTGTCGGGGAAATTCGTGTCGGTGATTTCCATGGGGCCCCATTGTTTGTTATTAATACTGAAAGATCCTCAGCCGTAGTATCAGGTGGAAATAAAA
This sequence comes from Lasioglossum villosulum, assembly GCA_963971365.1. Classification (NCBI taxonomy): domain Eukaryota; kingdom Metazoa; phylum Arthropoda; class Insecta; order Hymenoptera; family Halictidae; genus Lasioglossum; species Lasioglossum villosulum. Next base: position 1,911,620 of record OZ020497.1, on the reverse strand, counting down.
GCACCAGTTGATAGCGTCCGCGTGAGAAACCTTCTGTATCTTGTGATATTTGATTGCCTTTACAATGGCGTTTTGATTACTCGTAAAAATGCACGACGGTGCAGATACACCTTATCAACGGGCATATCAGCAGGGGTGAATTGCGGAGGGACGTTTAATTTCGCCCGGAACTGTACCATTTCGCAGTCGAAAGTGCGCGCAATAAACCGAGGAGGTCTACCCGAGGGTAGATCGCAGTTTCACGGTGAACGTGGTTCATACAATGAAAAACCAGAGGAAGCGAGCAATTCAACCAGGTACGTCATTCTTCAACGTTTGAAATCGAAGTTTCGCGACGGTTCGCGGAGAATTAGCGACGAAAATGCCTGGGAACAATGGCTCACTGTTCCGCGACCGAGAAGATTGTCGTAACTTCCCCGCGAATAAGGGCTGATTGAATTAACGCTCCGTAAATCCGACAAATTAAACGGGCAAAGTCGGGGTAGGAGGAGAAGAAGAAAGAGGATAAAGAGAGGGGCAGAGAAAGAGAAAAGCGGAGGGACGACGACGTGCCCGGCCGCGACGAAATTAAAAGTGGAACCGGAGAGCTGCAAAAATAATATCCCGCGACCCCGCGCCACTTCCTAGGTTAATTGCACTCGACCCTTTTCGGCCGAAGCAACCTACTCCACGCTCCTCTTTAGAAACGCTCGATAAGACCACTCTCGGCCTCGAGGATTTCGACAAAAGAAATAAATGTAGGTATTATAAGACTCTCGCGACCTTCTTGTCCGAGGATCTCCCTCTCCGATCACTGGACCATCCGACAGCTTTCGATCTGCTATCAATCTGCCACCTGTACTTCTTATCGGAGATCGAAATACTATACTCTGGCAAAAATGGTTCCATCCATTCAGAATTGCACGATAAACTCGAATTTATTTTTCGATTGCTATTTTTACCGTTTTTAAGCCGATGACATTTAAAACGCTTATACCTAAGAAATATGTGTTAGACGAAGGATCAGAAAGGATGGATGACAGCTTATTTCGTAGACGGGCCAAAATGGTCGTGGCAAATGCTTGTTTATGGGCGAAGTATTTACCAGAGGTGAACGGTCGGCGTGCGTGTGTACAATCTTTCGATGTAAGGAAAAACGCTGTATGCCGAAATTTCATAAAATTACGGCTTACGCATTAATTGAGCCTAGAGTATATGATTTAAATGAAATGAATGAAATGAAGAAAACAAATTCGGATGGCTCAGGAAATAATCCGATTTAAACAATGTCCTATGTCAAAGAATTAATAATCGAAACTTTAAAGGTTTGCATCGTTCTTCCAAAGAAATAAAGGTCGGGTGAAAGGAAATGGAAAAATATTGCATTGTCATCTAGTTCTGAGCTGTTTCCAATTTCAAGTCTCTAGCTGATCGGGAAGTATCGAATCAATTGCAAGATTTGAACAAACAGACAAACAAGAAAGCGAGTTAATAAAAACGTGGTAAAAAATGGACGATAATTTATATTTCAAGTTTGACTGACGAATCCGGAAGGAAACGTGCCAGAAAAACGCCCCCGAAATTCCCACCGAGCCGTGAACGATCCTCGCACGAAATTCCGAAGACTGTAATTCTCGCTAATGGTCGTACACGATTGATCGACAATTAATGGGCGGGCGCCTTGGAAGATCCGCGGCGAACGAGGTGGGGCTTTTAACGAGGACGTCGCTCAACCCCGAACGAAATCGCCGGAAGGAGCAAAAAGTGTATTGTCGTTTCAACGAGCCGCATCTTTTTTCCGTCATGGAACACCCATTAGTTTTGCATCAATTCGTCGCGACCCAGGTTCGGTGTGTGGCAAATAGCGTTGCGCGAGAACTCGAAAATTTCGATCCTCGTATCAGCTCGGAAATGGTTTTGGCCTCAACGGGATTCTCGAAAAACCAATAACAATGCGTACCGTCCTACAGACGCACGAGGGTAGGCAGAATACATTGTAATAGGACGGGTAGTTTTGCGCGAATATGTCACGAGAATTTATTGTAACATTCAATCGTTGATCGGATCATTGTGTAACTTTCTTTTAGAGAAACACATTTTGGTTATTTTCCTGGAAAGTCCTCAATATTACCCTTCGTCTTATACACATACTGAAAATGTCAGACCCGTGTTGAAGATTTTGAACACAGTCTAATAAATACGTCCGTTACCAATCTGCTTTAAACCGAGTTGAAATTCTATTTTGGTTTCGTTAATGTCCAGTTATTGAAGAACGTGTAGGCATACAATAGATCCTCCCCGATAAAAATCGCGGACACGCGTCCAACAGCCGTTCGTCCAACTCGGAATTTCTACGTATTCCAGAAACCTGGCACTTCCACGTGGCCACGTACTAATACTGGCGGAACGCGTAATATGAATTTCAAATTAGACGCGGCCCGCTCGCTAAAATTGCGCATATTGCCCGATACGTTTCGGCTACAACCACTTAATTCGAATTTGATACCGCGAACTTCCTACGAGCGTGCGATTTACATTTCGAGCGACCGCCCACGTTTTGAGTACATCAACTGTTCGCGTTGGGAATTATTAATATTCATTGTTCGCCAGTGTTGATATCAGAGTTCTATCTGACATGGTCGGCGGGCAAACCTGGAACTATTATCGTTAAAACATCGTTCTTGGAGCTTATTTCATCGTACGGCTTACAGTTCGCGTAATGCCGCTGCCTGGCGCAAGAACAATCGCGGTTCGGAAGCTGAAACTACGAAACGATACATTTCAGCTTAATCTCATGCACTCGAATAGCGATTTTGATTCTGATTCGAATTGTAACAGTTTTTAAATGATGAAATTCCTCTGTATCTTGGAGATTGATAAAAATTCGAATGTCTTTTGAGTAAACGGGTTGAATTTCATAAAAATTGATAAAGAATAAGAATAATTCAAATCTTCTAGGTCGAAAGATATGTCTTGATTCCGGAATTCGAAATATTAGGTTGATATTGTCGAACAAGTCTTCGCTGTTGGCGAGGGAATTCCACTTCGTAATTTTTATTATCAGCACGTTCGCTACTGTTGTAATTTAATTTTCTTTCTTTGGAAGTACGATGGTAATGCTATTTTAAGAATATATTATTTTAGTAATGTGGATTCTTTTGACAGAATTTCTGGTCCTCGAATAGAAAATCAGACGAGAACGGGAATGTAATAAAAAGATACGGCTGACAAAGAAAATGAAAGAGGGGAAGCACTGAAAAATGAAGAGGAGGTGTAAAGCAATAAAGAGGGAAAGTACAGGGATTGAGGGACCGGTCGTTAAACGTTCGCAGATGGCAGGAGAACTCACAGGAGGGTTTCTATTTCATTAAAAAAATATGGGCGAGGTAGATTTTAGTACAGATTTAAAAGTCAATTAATTCATATATCGAGTGTGTAATATTGGAGTATGGTCACTGGTGATTTTATAATTTCATACTCATTAAATCATCTACGTCAGTTCCATAAACTTTCACGTTCACTGCATCGTTGAATAAATTGTTCCAGTTTCGAATTTTGAATTCGTTAACAGCGCCGAACAATTATGGATAAATTAATAAAATTGTAGCACATCAACGGGCACCAGTTAAATAATTAATCCTGTTTGATCGGATATAAACAAAAAGGAAACAAAAACGATGTAATGTTTAATACTTGTTCTCGAGGATAACCTGTTGAATCGACGTCATTCCATTGGCATAAACATCAATAGCATCTCGCGGCAATATTCACGAAGGCGGCAGGAATCCTTGGCTTTCGTTGTAGATAGCCTTTCATTTCCTCTTGAATCGAAGTGGCTCGGCGCTGCGTTGTTTAATCGAACGGATGATACAGCTTTGAGCAGACGTCACCATGCGTTTTCCGTAGATGCCGGTGCGGTTTCCGGCCGCCTACGGACGGAACAACCGCGGCCCAAAAGAAAATTGATACGAATCGATGTATCCATAATTGCCGAGCGATCTTCGTCACGACCGTCCATTAGTCAATTGTCGCGTTTACTTTTCCAGCCCTCGTTTCACCTCGCGTGAAAATTTCCCGGCCAAACAAACAATTTCGAATATTCGACGTTTACAAAAGTGATGACAAAATTCGAATCATCGATCTTTTCTGTCAAATTGCACTATTTAACCCTCGGCGCGGATCTTGATGCATTTACGGCACCTTTGAGTAGATGAAATTTGAAAATTATATAAGAGTATTTATAAATGCATCAAATCCGCTGTCTAGTTACGTGCTTCGATTAAAGTTCTGCACCCTGATTAGCCAATTTAAATGTTGGAACAAACTTAATTGTTGCAGCGGACAGAATACGTGCTGATCACTGTAACTTAGCTGCTCCTCCAGCGCGGGTAGGTATTATCAACGATATCCAGTGTAAATGCAATCAGGGCTGCGAAACCCTTGATCACATAATATGGCAATGCGTATTGTATAATTCACAAAGACACAAGCTAATTAAAGCCCTACTTAGTCTGGGCCTTCGATCACGTCTAAATGTAGACGTGCTCGTAGCGAAAGCAAATGTTGAAGCTTGTCTTTGCATTTATTCTATTCTATTCAATATTATTAATATTTTTCATTATTTAATGAAGATAAGGATAAAGAGGGGGTAGAAGTAAAGCAAGAGATAAAGCAACTAAAAGTGAATAATAAAACTGAACCATAATAAAAGTAAAAGAGAAGAAAGGTGACAGAGTATAGCTCAATATAAGAATATGTGGTATAACATAACAACAGGTATAACTTTCAATATAAGAATATGTACATTATTTATACAGGACCAGAAAGGCCCTAAATCATAGCAGGGGATTTATTATTATAATATATACTATATTTACTATTATTATTATTCATTTATTCTTTTTATTCCATTTATTCTATCCTCAGTTTGCAATCTGCATATTTAGCGTTCCGTAGTTATTCTTGTTAAGAGTGAAACCACTGCGCATCGCGAAATAATTCGCTAATCGCCGCGTCCGGTGTCGGGATTTATTGCAAAACGTTTCTCGGATTAGCTGTGCGCGAATCGTTTGCACCCGGAAATTAGAAGCCGGCTTTCAAACTGTCCCGACCCATTCTTCAAGTTTCAATTCCATTAAAACGGAACTAAGCGGGCCGAGCTTTCATTAACACTGGTTTCCTGGGGACGTTGTATTAACTTTTCGTGACCAGTCCAGCGATTCTTGCGTCAGTCTGATACGGGATGCATCATGGTGCACCGTAGCCGCGCACACTCGAAATTGCACTAAAACAAACACCAACCGTGGAAAGTACGCCGCGCTCCAGTTTTCCGTGGTTACGGCCGACGGATTTGTTGGTTTTGATCGCAGGAAAGCTTGGAAACGTTTCTCGAATATAATTGCCAGACTCGGTATTCAATTCCGGTTTATCGAAGTCGGAAAATTTCTCCTTTGTACTCCTCGACCGGACTCCGACAAATTTTAATTTGAAAACGCACCGTTTCCGCCGGATTATCATTTCTCATTCAGAAGCAGAAAAGGAATTTCAATTTTCATGATCGTTGAAAATTTGTTTTTCCAGTTACCATCAAATAGATCATTCTCGAAAATTGATTTATTTTGGAATATCAATAAAATAGACTTCACCGTGGAATCTTTTATCTTCCTTGTGACATGGAATTTCAGCAGGCTCTTGTTGGGAATTGCGTTTCCCGCTGGCGAAGAACAGTTCCCAGCAAACGAGAATCAGAATCTTCGCCGGGTCTCTTGCAGAAAGACGCGGAGGTTACTTTTACTTTTTCAAACGGAAATATTTCATCCCCCGGTGGAAGTTCCTGGCAGTAATTCAAGGCGATTCCACAGTCTGTACACACCGGATGAGAAGGATAGTGTAAAAACGTTTGGGACGAACGTGATCGCGTTCAAACTGAACAAGATTCTTTCTCCTTTCTCGTCAAAACAGTTTGATTAACAAACTCGCCGCAGTAAGCAGGAATAACATCCCGTAATAATTTTTCTACATTCTACGTACATTCAAATTAATTTCTACCAATGTGAACAGCGTTACTCTGGAACATTTCCATGCATTTCATTTTTCTGCATTGTTTCTCCTAAACTGATTTATTCGAAACGCTTTGCACGAAAAAGTATAACGGAAATAAATCCGGAGCGGAACGGGGTTTTCAAAAATCGAAAAAGCGTCCGATGGCTACACAGCACAATTTTGCAGCTCAAAGAAAAAGTTTCGTACTGCTACCCGATATTTTCGACAAAGAAAAATATACAATAACGATGGAACGGATTCTACATAACTCTAATATCATTTTTCAGCCGACGGAAAAGCCATTTAAGAATGTCAGAGAAAGTCATTTCTATTCTGAGATCCATTGCCTAAACATGAGCAATGATGTGTTAAATCTTTACCGATTGGTCCATTGAATTGTGTTGTTTAATCGCATTAAATTGAACAGTTTGCGCGTCAAACACGTAATCAGATAATTGAGACTTCGATTCAGATAACCGAGGTTCCGCTGAATCGTGAATTGGACAAGCAAATGCGCTCGGAAATGTCAAGTTTCGGCTCGTTTTAATCGGAAAAATATGGAAAATATGCTGGTCAAAGAAGTTTTCTGAGTGATTCCGTATAGATTGTTCACAAATATTATGCACGTTTCTTACGGGAACGTCGAGACGTTATCGTGAACGGTTTTTCTTACAAATGCGCGTAGATATGGCGGATCGATCGATCACTTGCCCGGGCCGACGGAACCGCGTGAAAGCGGCCGGGAGTTTTTGTTTCCGCGGCGGGAAAAGATTCGCGGAACTATTTTCGCGAGTGTGGAAACATTGTTTGCCAGCGATTAATCGGCGCCACGCGTACCGAAAGTTTGGAAATGTGCTTCCACGAGATGGAACAATGGAGGAACAAGCCGTGGCACGCGTTTATTGCACGTTTCCGACCTAATTCTCGTCGTGGAAGAATTCTAATTTGTTGCGGGGGAGCACAATGTTGCTCGTATATCTCTCGGATCGAGGTCGTACCCGATACTCGGGTCAGAACGGAATTGTTCGGGTTCTAGAAAGTACAAGTGTGCGTGAACCCGAAAATTTCGGATGCCTGATCGGCTCGGAAATTGTTTTGGATTGTTTGGATTATCGATAAGATCCGATCATCTTAGTCCTTGAAAATTATGTATATCAAACCAACGATCTCGTGAGATAAAATGTATAAAAAAACTTTTTAAAAACCTTGCTTATATTAAAATACACTAAAAAGAAGAAAATTTTTTAGACATTAGTGACTATAAATAAAAGCGTGGAGTTTCCGCGATGATTACGTCGATATAGTTTAGCGCTCCACGCTTTTTTTCATAGTTGCTACTGTCTAAAAAAATGATTCTTCTTTTTTAGCGCATTTTAATATAAGCTTGGTTTTTAAAAAGTTTCTTTATATATTATTTTACTTTCTACTTTGTAGTCTTTTTTATATGGAACACGAGATGTGGTAATACTGGTATGAAATAGTAAGATATAGTCACGCAAGATAAGGAAATATGCGAGATAGAACGAGGGGATGAATCCGAGAGACGAGACGTCTCTTGATAGATTCCGAAGTGGAATTGAATGAACGGAACACCACACCGAGCTCCTTCGGCGCGAAATGGGTCAGTGGAGTGGGGATGAGTCGGAGTGGGAACGCGTACTGGAGTAGGGTGCGCTGTCGCAAGAGTGGAGATCACTAAACACGATGACTGAGGTCCTGCATTTTATATCTTGTAAACGCACAGTTTTTTCTTTAAATTTATTTTTTAATATTGCGTTGTCATCAAGTTCTGAGCTATGTGTAAAGTTTCAAGTTTCTAGCTCATCGGGAAGTGATTAAAAATTCGATTACAAGATTTGACGCATCCAACAACAACAACATCGACGCGGCAAGCTAATATAAGCGTGGTAGAGATGTCGGGATTCTCGGAGGAAATTCCTTTGATTTTTAGGAACAGTTCTCTGAAAGTTTTAAATATCATGAGAGTTTATCTTTTGATATTTCATTGTGCGATCTCGCGAATACGGAACTTTCGAACAACTTCTTCTCTTTTCTCTCTAATCAGAACATAACGCTGCTGGCGATAATCGCGTTTGCGGAATGGCTCCTCCTCAACGCAGATCTTTTAAGCATAACGTATCGAAGTTTTACTGCAAGAGTACGTAATATTACGCTGCGGAGCAGGGACGTTTCGTCTAGAATATTGTACTGTAATCTCCGAGCGAAGATGAGGCGATGATGGCATTCCCAAGGTCCCCGTATATTCACTGTATCTCCTATGGTTTTACCGATGAAGACGATGGAATCTCTGATGACGCTACTGGCAGAGATGCATCGTCTTGTTCCGAAAAATTTGTGGCTCGAGAGACAATTTGGACCATGATTGCTCGTGCTTCGGCAAAGTGGCTTTTAAAATGAAACACTTTAACACCGAACGAAAATGATGATGGCCGAGAACAGGTTGCGATTCGACAAATCAACGTTTTCTGATAAAAATTTTAAATAATTTATTAATCCGTTGACAAATTGATTCGTTGTTTGCGCAAGCTTAGCAATGAATTTTCGTATAAATACGAAACAGATATGTTCGTGGGATGATAATTAACGCGTTGTTGGTAATATAGGTTGTTAATGTTAAATATCGATCTTTTAGTTCGAAATTGTTCAAATTATCAAGATGATTCCAAGGGAATCGATTTAATAGATTATTTTATTCAAGTATATTGATTATATTATATCAGTCCCTTTTGATGTCAAGCAAAAGCGCCAAACCACAATTTACTGAACTAGATTTCATTATGCACGTCGATTTAATAGACTTTTTTATTCGAGTATATTTTTTGTATCAACGTCAGGCAAATTTAACTTCAAACCACAATTTTACTAAAACAGATTTCATTATGTAACAATGTCAGCTCGAGTCCCGGGCCGACTCCAGTTTCCGGAAGCAACGTTGCAGAGTATACAAACGCGTATGCATGTATTACATCCGTGTACCAAACATGCATACGTATATCTAGGGAAGCGAAGCTGGCCAGTAATTTAATTGTTTAAATCTGTACGAGTTGTCACAGACGCTGAGGCAATTATGGAAATTTTGACTGAGCAATTTAATTATAGATATTATCAAAGGAAATATAACTATTGTTTAGACGAACAATCTGAGCAAAGATTGTTTGGATTCAAAAGATGAAAATCCTGTTCAGGAAAAAAATGATCAAGGACAATATTTTCAATCGGGGAAAGAACAGCAGAGATAGAGGAGAGCGATGGGAGATGTGAAGTTGGCACTGTTAACTTAAAATACCTTGGTGGCTATTCGCAGAGAGCAATAATGTCCGGAATCGTTATTAAAACCAATACTGGAATCGATATTACTATACTGGAACCGGTATCAGAACCGATATAATCAACGTTCTGAAACCAATAGCAGAAATCGATATTATAAACGTTCAGGAACTAATATTCGGACCATAGACCGATCCGATGTACAGGGTGTTTCAAAATTATATATCACGACCACTATAACGCGATTCTACACCTCTGGATTGGATTAAAATCTATTTATTGTAAAATAGTAGACAGTTTAACGAGCACTCATATGTTCAATCTTTCAAATATTTGCGTTACCGTGAATACACGAAAATTCTGTTCATTCATTCTGTAAACGATTTTTCGTTCAATCAGTCAAATTACAAATAATTATTGTGGGAATTTACCATAGATTTTCTTTCAATTTTATTCGCTCAATATATGTCCAACATGATATTTCTTCGATTCCAAATCTACTGCTTCGATATATCGTTGAATGCCTTTGTTGTAACCGAAAATTGAAGAAATCGACGAATTTCAGTTCTCGAATTAGTTTACACAAGATTACGCAGTAATCAAGGAATGTTGCACCAACCTCGTCGCGCACATTGCGAAAAATAGAAATCATTGTAATTCGTCGATGCGTATTGAGGCCAGTTTGTATTCGCTTCGCTCTTTTTAATCAGCAGAGCAATTACGAGCGCCTTTAATCAAAGCCCTCCAGTTTTTCGTAACACCAGCGGGAGACACGATATAAAAAGATATAGAATTCCATTCGAATTTATCCAACCATAACAAGGTGGTGATAACCGGCTGGAAAAGTGTCGCGAGGGTAGAAAACTTGGTCTTCTTATCATTGTTCCACATCCGCAACCTCGAGGAACAACAAAGTTAAAGAACATTCTAAAATTTTACCGGAGGATTAAAGAAACGTAACAAAATTGTTTAAGAGAAGAAATCTTTGCTGTGGATATGGTACTAGAAATTTATTCCGTTGGTATTGATTTCAGTCCGGAGTGTATTCGCAGGAGTGGCCGTGAAAAACGACAGAATTTCTCTGGGATCGCACTTTCCGAAAGGGAAGCTTTCTATTTTGTTTAATAAGACATTGATCGATACGGAGGATAACGGAGGAGCGCGACTGGCCGGGGGTTCTATCCTGAGGGATGACACACGATATCTCATGATTCTGATTCTCAAGGACCTTCTAAGTCTAAGAGGATCACCGATGGACGGTCGAATCGGGGAGGGGAGCGAGGCTTGGTCATTTGCACGGCGCTTCTGGCTCTCGCAGCTAGCAATCGAGAAGATAAAGAAACGTCTTAGCCGGGAGAATTGAATCGGAGAGTTTTCTGAAAAATTCATCGAGTCGAGGACGAACTTGGAGAGGAAACGGGGAGTAGGGGTCGTCGAGGAAGACGCACAAAGTCTCGGTTCCCCACTCGGTAGAACAAACTTCGCGTTCCAGCCTGTTCAAAGTTTGCCCGGGTTCTTGTTCCCGCGGCTGACAAACTAATCGCAAGATTTTTGTGCGCTTCAGCCTCCCTGCAACGTGCAGGCATTGCACTAACTCTATAGTAGTAGGCGCAAAGTCATCCCTCATGTTTTCTATAAGCGTTTTTGTTCAACGAATCTCTCGGTGTTTTTTACCCCTTTCTAGAAATGTTAATTAACGATACCTTGACGGTGAAATGCATGATCAAATATTTAAGTATTGCACGAAGTATTACATCAATTTTATACCTGTGAAAAGAATAAAATTACATACAATGGAATTATTCTGGGATCGGAAGAAATGTTTAAAGGCTTTTCACATGCACTCGGAACTATTTTAAAACAAAAACTAAACTTCTGACCTAGAATACTCAAACGTTTAGTAATTTATTTCACATAAGATAATTTGATAACGTAAATAAATTATTTTACATTACTGATATAGTAATGCTGAGCGGTGCCTCGGAGTCTCCACGCGAGTTCTAAAAGTTAAAACAGTTTCACAGCCACTTGTTCGTAAAGACATAAATTATGAAGAATTCACTTAGGCTATTAAGACGTTGCAAAGCTAGATACGATCGAAACAAGCGCCGACCTATTTAACAAGCCTAACCACAGCAAATAACTCTCGAACTTTGTCCGGACCTAAAGCCCCGAGATTAACTACGGTGTGTGACGAAATTATTAGATCCACACCGTGGAAAATTGATTTATCGACCATAAGAAGTGTACATTTAACGCTTAATCTATCTGTAGCCTATTAATAATCGTTCCAATAACTGTGCTGCGCCGAGTAGAAGCTTAAAAATCTTCTTTCACACAATAATCTCGAAGGAAATTATTAGACATCGTTATGGAGGGTCAGTTATTGGTTTATGATTAAAATTGGTGTTGATATCGAAGGATTCTTTTAAAACATCCTCAACCATGACTTTGTGTTAATACAGCGAGTCAAAAAATGATTCACTCACTCTTAAAAAGTCGATGATTTTTTAAATATCGTACTATACGATTTGAACATTTTTTAGAACCTAGAGCAATTAGTTTGCTGCAGGATGCGAAAAAAATGTGAAAAAAACGTATTTTTTAAATTTTCGATACAGGTCCACGTAAAAAAATTTTTGACAAAATTTTTGTTCACATCTCTTTCATTTTCGCTAAATTCTAAAAAGAGTTCAAATCGTATAGTACGATATTTAAAAAATTATCGCCGTTTTAAGAGTGAGGGAATAATTTTTTGACTCACTGCATATTAAACCTAAATTTTCAATTATGAACGAAGTGGTTCGAACATTTCGATCATCGACTTTAAAGAATACAATTGAAAGCTAAATAAATACCGTTGGATTGGTCAGTATGAGGACAGCGCTCCTCAGGTGCAGAAGGTTGATAGTCTTCGTTTTCTTGCCATTGTTAGCCTCCTCTCGCATTGCCGACGTGGGAACATCGAAAGAAGATTGTCTAGACCGGGATCCGTTGTCTTTCCCAAGTTTGCCGATCTTCTGTCGATCGTTACCTTCGTCGCTGCTCTCGTCGACATAGTTCGGTTTGAACGGATCTCTGGAGAAAGGACATGCCATTTTGTTTGTATCGGCCCTGGAAGAGATCGGCGATTCGTGGATACGCAGGACGGTAGTCCTCTATCGTTTGAATTGAAGATCGAAGCCGTTTGCTCTTAAAATCTCTCGGCCGGGCTTGTCGGATGGTTCACTTCCGTTCGAGCGGGCTTCCTTTGCACCTCTCTATCTCGTCTGGTCCCAGTGTCAACCGATTCTCTAGCATCGTTGCTTCAGAACCCGCGCCGGACCGGACACCTGCCGCAACGACCATCCGCCCTCGTGTTCCAGGCCGCAGCTAACGACGCTATCATTTCACTTATTACTGGCAGGCGCGCTTATCGCAGTCCGTGTTACCGCAATGCAATCAGCACTTACCACCCGGCGTCCTCTCTACGATCTCACCGGGTCAGCCAGCGGTGCACGCGGTTACATACCATCCCCTAACATGGGGATCAGAGTCCTCCGTCCCTCTCAGTTTTGCTCCTTCGCTGTCTCTCTCTTTCTCTCTCTCTCTCTCACGCTGGACGCCTCGCAAAACAATCAGCCCAGGCTCTCTCTTTCTCTCTCACTCTGACAGGGGTTCTTCTCCCTCCTTCGTCTTCTCGTGGAACACGCTCCTACACGCGCACTTCAACGCCGGATGATAAACCGCCAAGAACGTTAAAGATCCGTCGATTAAGCGACTCGTTCTTCCAATGAGAATTCGCGCGCGTTCAACCTGTTTTCACGGAATACAGTGTGCAAGGATCCGACGTTGATTTGCAAGCACGCTACGTACGATGCCGTGTCGGAGCGCGTAGCGCCATACTAGTCGCGGATTGACCGAGGCGCAGCGAGCAGCGCCGAGTCGCCGTTCCCCGGGTGGAAGGGGGTGAACAGAGAGGGTGAGCGGGGAACGATGCTTGCTGGATACCCGAGGGGGCGTCGAGGAGCGTCGAGGCGCCACGATGAACGCCGGTGAAAACGCCTGCGCGAATTTTCAACCCCTCTCGACCGACCGAGGCACCGGCTTTTTCTCTTTACATGCAGCTCTTTCAACCGCAAACGAAAACCTGCGAGTATGCTCTACTTGCACGACTCTCAGACTCTCTGCCTTGTGCTATCTTTACCTGCCGCGATTGCAAATGCATCCTTGATACTTTCTCCCCAATCGATGCGATTTGTGCACGTAATTACGAAAGTGGGCTAAGTTTATTCTTTTTTTTCTTGTATCGAGATGTTTGAAGGATGGTAACGCTAAATGAATTTCGTGTAGTGTGCAACCAACATGCACTGTGTTACTGTTAGGCGTATACTATGATTGAAAGTAGAATTTTTATTTAAATAGGCTTGCTGAAAGTTGAATTTCAATTGAGATTTGAATATAATAATTGGAATATGAATTTGAATTTCGATGTAAATACGTGTCCTCATAATTGCGGCCCTGGTTATTAATGTAATGTGCGATAGTGGTAGAGAAGTCGGAGGTCGTCCGATTGAGCATCGGACACGCGTCGTCGTCGATGGAACTGGATCGAGTTCGTTGTCAGAGGACCCACGTTTCCAGGTTTGAACCACTACCTCTACCGCTGCCCTTTGCGACAAAGCGCTAGCTTTAAAGTAGTCTCGATGCTGTTGCTGCCTCGACGCCTTTGAAACTAGCGTGGGGTCAGGAAGCTTATTGATAGGTGATCTGGGTCATGGACTGGGGTGGGGGCTCTCTCAACTGTCTTTCTTGGGACGGCGCGTTGCGAGCTGCTTTGGTTTCAGATGGGTCCTCGATAATTTTGGTAATTACGGCTGAGTTTCCTCTAACACTGTTACATGATTCCGTGTTAACTCCTTGCCGTATTTGAACGAGCCGCACTTGTCACAAAGAAATGAAACAGAACCCAACAAATATCGATGTTACGCTTTTCTTTTGAAATGAAATAACATTTTCTTTTCTTTTTTACATTTTTCGGGATGAAGACGTTCTAATCACTGTAACAGTTAAGAAAATGATAAAAGCTCTCCCTTCTCACTCGGCGAGTCTTTTTTCCAGGAAATTTCGAGTTCTCGCAATCGACCCAGATTGAAAACCATTCCGGTGGTGTCGAGAATCGACGGTAACGATCGAATTCTCGGACGACACTTGGCGGCGGCTGCGAGGGATTCACAGTACGTTTGCTTCCGCAATTCCCATTTCTGCGCGTCAGGTCGCGGTCGAGTTTGAGGATTTGCGGAACGGCTAATAATTCTCTGGGGCAGTATGTTGGCCGGTGTAGTTGGGCCGTTTCATCCTCGAGTTTCTCGAGAGAAAGAGATATAGAGATACAGAGGAACACCGCCGGAATTTACGGAATTCGTTCGTTTTATCGGTGTCAAAGAAGAGCGAAGACTATCGGTTGGTTTGCCCAGCATTTCTCCGATAGAGCCGACCGTTGTCTATTGAAAAACCCCTATCGAGAAATGAGAAGGCTCATCCCGCACCGTTGCAAACCTCGAAACGAGTCTACCCTGTTAAGGGACAAAACGGTTCCGTTAAAAGCGGCCCGCGCAATTAAAGCATCGCTAGCTCGTGTCTCGGCATTCGCATGCCCGCAAATTTCTCCGTTTACCGGCGCGGCACGGCGCACAAACTGGGAACGCTGCCACTGTACCATTCGCGTGAGAGATTATTGTGCTAGCTCGGCTGTTTACTGCGGCTCCGACATCCGACCGACTCGCTCGTTGCCGTTTTCGCCATAGTCGCTTGTGAGATATTAGCGTCTTAATTAAATTAACAATAGCTCCTGTTTTCTATGCAAGCTAGCCCTCATCTTTCAACCGCAGAAAAATTAAACGTTTCAGCTCGGGGCCACGCGACGCGCTTAAATTAACGCGGCAGTGTTACGCTATCGAGCTTTTAGAAAAGTCATGATCACCCTCCGGCATGAAACGTTTGCTTATTCATCAACCTCTCCTGAAACGCTACATCAATGGTTCTCGAGCTACAATAGTTTCTGCAGCTCCATCGATTCTAGATGAACGATTGAATCGCGCCCCTGCAACGTTGTCATTGTTATTTTAACATCTCTGTTGCGGATAGAAGGGCTCGTTCCAGCTCGCTATCGTTAGACTAAGGATTTTCTGTATTTATAAGAAAAATGAGGAGGTGTAATTTCAAGTTGTTGGAAGGTTCAAATGATTGAAGAACGTCGATCTATTGTTCTAGGGTTTTTCAAATTATTATGAACTGCTTGCACGATGAAGCAACTGCAGATTATGTGTAATTTGAAGTTGTAGGAAGTTTCAATTGGGTTAAGAATGTCCATCTGTTGTTCTCGGGTTGTTAGACAATTTTTATCTCGCATAATGAAATAATGAAACAACTGCAGATTGTTCTGCAAGATTAAATCAGCTTTTTAATAAGTTCCACTCTGTTAGCAATGGTAATGGATCCTTCGGGTAATTCTTTGAACAGAACTTAATTTACTGGCGAAAGTCTTAACAGTGAATACCGTACGACGGTGGCTCGTAAAAAGTTGGCAAACTTTGTTCGGCTAACAGAATGTTCGGAGAAGTATTTACATAAATGTTAGGAATACCAGAGACTTTATACCACCATTTTTACAAGCTGCATTTAATAAAAAATCACTTCGCGAATAAAAGGTATGACGGTTCATTTGGAATTCGTTAAAACCAGCGGAATATCGATTTATGTTGAATTCTTTGCATTTTACTTTGTTTCATTGCGAAAGTGTTATTCCGTAATAACTTCTGCGCGTGCGATGTTCGTAATTTATGAAATGTTTCTCTTGTATCTGTGTATTTATTCTTGCAATCATTTATACTCGTTCACGGCGAAACAATTATGATTCTTGCAATAAATGCGTTACTATGGCCTCATTAATCGACGATTGATTTCAATTTATTTGAAATCGATTTGATCAAAGCTAAACTCTCTGCGGCAGGAATCGTGTGCCGTAATAGCCATAATAATAACAATAATAACGTTTTGTCCATGCGCCATCCAATTGACCTAAATTGTTGGCAATTTACTAAACGCAGTCAAAATTTAATAATGCAGAGAACGCATCCAGTCGTATAGTAATTTCTAGCGTCGACTTGCACTCGCCATCCGAGTGCAAAAGGGCAAAACTACTCTTGAAAATTTCATAAGCTTAGAGCGCACTGTGTTCCGAGACAATCTTCAAAAACCCGAGCTCCTCGGATTCAAAGAAAACAGCAATGTTGCAGTTTTCAACCAAGAAAAATCCTTTCGCGCAAACTTTCACCACTGTGAAAATTATTCTTCAAATATCTGGCAATGTGATAAATGAAAAATTCGGAAATAAATATTTCCAATGCTTCTCATATTCTTTTACTCGAAAAATAAAGTCTCCAATGACCGAAGGGAACATTTCGACGAAACAGAAATCATTTTGACTGGAATTCTCGGCGTTTCTGTGCGAAAGGTTAATATAATCAAAAGTCCAGCCAACAAACGCGACCGGAACAACGTAATGGATGGCTGAAAAAGCTTGTGGAAAAAAAACCGGTGACACACGGCCTCGTTGTTGTTATTCCCGGCGCGTTTTCGGTCCTTTTTTGTTTCGTTGCGTGGGCGTTTGCGTCTCCGCGGAAAAATATTGCTCGCATTAACCGCATCGATCGCGCGAACCTATTGTCTGCTGGACGATCTAACGTCGTTCCGGCGCGGCATAACAAGCCATAAAAAAACTATTCTTGGTCGACGATGGTCTTCCCCCGATTTTCGCGATACTCGCTCCCGATTCGCGACTCCAATTTCAACCGAATTCGTACGGTACGTAAGGATTCGTAAAGAAGAACGTAATTCGTGCAGATTACGAGATATTCTACAATAAAAACCTTATTCTTAACATTAGAAATGTTTCAACGATTTTACACGGAAAGAAAACAGCTTTCGCGGGCCGCCTGAAAACTGCACGGTTCCTCGAGGGGCGAAAGAAAAATTAGTGACCGCTAATTAGGCTGTATCGATCCCGGTGCGCTTGCTTTGCGAAGCTCAAGTAGTACGAGCGTGTATATAGCGGCATACGTGACATGAAAACGCGAGACGGAGAGAGAACCTACAACGCTCCGACTCAACTCGCGCGACGATTTATACAAATCTGTGTGCCGTGTGCGGATGGATGTTTACACGCGGAAAAATCAAGCGAACCGAGCGGAATTTTGCGTCGCATGGCTGCCGGGAACCCTCCAAGGAATTCGAACAGTTGCCGATAATGTAACAGTTTTAACCACGATGACGAGCTTGATGTGGAACAAATAGAATATAATGCTGTCTCGTTTTCGTGAAGAGATTGAGCTCTTGTGAAGCTCGGTGCTTGGACCAACGCTTCGTTAATCGAAGGATGCTGGATATACTGATTTTCAGGATTTCCAGAAGCTTCGACGCCTTTTTAATTGATCGAGAATTTTGTGCCTCGATTGCAGCATACGGAGATTCGATAGAAGATGATTTATATTTTCTTAATTTCTAGAATTGCAACGGATGGATGCTTGGAAGATTCCTTAATTGACCGAACGAGAAGTGTTATTAATTAATTTTCAAGTACGACTCGAGTTCTCTGTGGAGCACGTGGAATGGGACGAAGTCTGGTTTGTCTTACGCGATTCTGTACTCGATTGAAGCTTGGTGAATCTCAGATCACGAGACAGAATTGTTATTTCACTTTTAAGTAACATAATGAAACGGCTCTAGAATAAGTAGAGCAGTAGTTTCCGAGTTACTGCTACTTCAATGAAACTTTTGATATCTTCGCGAGAACGTACTTCGCAGAGACACCATTTGCTTCCTTTTTTTGGGAAACTGAACAATTTGATGGAAGTTCCACGTATCAGAAGTTGTGTAATACTTATCGGTACGCTTTTAACGAGTTCTCGGAGGCGAGTCCTATCTGCTGTTCGGTTGATCGAGATTTTATGATATTCCGAGTAACGAGCTGTCGCGTGGATAAATATTTGTATGCAGAAAGTTAAAACGTTTAGACACCGTTTGAAAAATACTGTAAACCAGCAAGCTATGTGTCAACGAGAATTTACAAAAGCAGAACCTCATGAATTTCTATTAGATTCGCGCAGCCTCCCGTCAGCATCTTGATGCAATAATAAATCAGCTAGGCCAAGAGTGCCCTCCCTAAACACCCACTAAATTATTGAATCTAGGTTACACGTCGCGATTCCAGTGTGCCGTTGATAGCAGGTAACCCAGCAAATAAATTTCTCGCAGAATGCGGCACGCTATCACGAAGCATCCACTTCCCATTGTTATCGGACGTCGGAAAATTAAGTGGCTGTTCTGGTGTAGCTTGCCACAGTTTTTCGGAGCTATCGAAGCGAGTACACCCAACAAATATACTTCGTTTCAATTTGGAAGGAGACGATTTTTCGTTAGTAAAGGATCTTACTAACTTTGTCTAATGTAGAGAACATGGGAATCGAATCTGACCAATATATTCTATATTTTCTAAATTTTCTAAGCAGTCTAACGCATAAATTAATAAAAACATATAAAACATATAACATGGCATGCACACGATGGTATAAACATTATAAACATTCCTACAATTTCGATTATTATTTTTTATATTTCTTCTAAAAAATCACACGTGTACACCACAAGCCAATAGATATGTACGCAAAACTTTAAAGCATGAAATGGAATGGTTCTCATGAAAGAAATTAACTGTTTAGCGATGGGAAGAGGGTCGCGTGCCCGTTCCGCGTTTAATCTGGCGTTACCGAAAATTGTTTGACCATCAATGGATACCATTAGCGAGTTCAAAGCGTTAGGCTCACTTAACTCGCAAGATATTTGATTTTCCCGGGGCCGGCCGAGGCCCGAGGGAATTCCTCCAGCAATACTCAGAAATGCTCGCGTCGATTGCAGCCCCAAAGCCATTCTCGTCGAATTAGCGTAAATTGCGAGCCTTCTCGTCGACCGAAGGAAAATGCTGGCAACGCGTTCCAATGACGCGATAGCTCCGCCCTAGATAAAGGGGACTCTACATTGTATCCGATGTACCCAGGGTGAAACGCACCCTCCAAAATCGATCCCTTAATTTTCAACTTTCCGTAAATTCTAGCTAACACGTTCTTCAGCGCATCTTTTTGTCTAAATTTCAAAAATTCATTCTCGTTATTAATGTTCTCTGCAAATGGTTAAATGTTGACTGGAACAGCTCGCAACGGGAAAAGATCAATTTCACGATGACGTTCGAAGATACATCTAACTGCTGCATAAAGTACATCTGCATCTTCCTGCACCTTCCGATGCACTGAAGAATGATATCGCTCGGGTGCCATAAAATGCGCGACCCTTTAGATTGCGCCAGTAAAGTTTAGATCCGTCATTTAACGTTCCAGATGGAAGTCTGTCGAATTTTTTCAAACGCTCGCATCGTTCAGTCCTATTTTGAAAAAGTTATACCGAGTGAGTTAGCGTATAAGTAGACCCCATTGAAGCGTTGACGTCGAATAATTGCTCCAGAGAAAGAAAAATGGTTCGTAGTGGTGAGCTCAACGTGTTTCAGCGTCGAAAATAAGAGAACCAGAGTAGCGTATAGTCTGAAACTGTAACCGGAGTCGTTTGAATAATCTCAGTCAGTATCGTGCATACAAAGAGACCTTTGTTCGGTAACGTTGGGTGTTATCTACATGGTGTCTGTTTTGCTACAATGTTCTCTTTTTTTCGTAAATAATGCTCGCGTACAGCATCGCGCATCGACGGCGGTCGAAATTCGCCGAATCGCGCGAAACTTGGATCCAACCAGCGGCACTTCGAAAGTAGTAACGCTTTCAGCGTTGTTCTCTCTTTCTGTCTTTGCTCTCCTTCAGCGAATGTCTTCGCGTCCCGCTGGATCCTGCGGAAAGTAGATAACTTTCTCTCTCTTGTACATATTTAATGGCGGCGCTGGGAAACTGGAGCTCCGTTCCGCTCGAAAGCGATACGGTAAAACGACGAATTCTTCGCGGCTCTAATAACTCTGTCCCGTCACCACAGTGCAGCGGATATGCATCCCCGACCACGTGGCTGAGATGGAACGCAGAAACACGCTCTCGAGGGAAGAAACGGCCAGTTTCTTGGTACAGTCAACGCATTTATAATAATTTTACAGGATTTCTAGGTATTACAAACAATTTCGACTCTTTTACTTTTATAAGAAACATATTTACAGAGCTCCTTTGAAAAAAGTATACACTTACGTGTGCCTGCTTACAAACGCTAAAGAGAATTTTAGATTATTCCAGGAATATTAAATCAGACGGATTTTTCGAACCAGCGAGGAAAAGCTTTTTGAGAATTGAATTCTAGGTTTAGATTTTACAGTCTTGATCAAATGAAATTAATTCCTCCGTAATGTTGTACGACCATTTAGATGGACTGAAAAGTCGATCTTCATTTCCATTACATTTCTATAGCGTAAACCTTGAAAACGCTTTCTGAAAGATGTTTAAGCTCGTCGAAGCGACGAAGTTCTGATTGGATTATGGATCTTCATGCTGTTTCACGTTTTCGAACTTCGTTTTCTGAAGATTGCACGGAGGGAAAATCACTCTCGTCGATTTGATGATTCACTGTGGAAATACTACAGTGAAAATGTTATTAGACTTTTTTTTGGTAGATTGATTCTCATGGAAGTTGTTTTACGGGATAAAGGTCATAAATTTTTGCGTCCGCGAGTTTTTATGGGATCGTTCGTAGACTTCCTAGACCATTGCGGTTAATCTACAAAGAATTTACTGCGACTTCGTCGGCAATGGGGAAGTTAATTCGACCCGAACTGCATTGCGTTGGAAATGCCCGAATTGTAGTAGCACTAAATTCTCGAACCGGAACGATCCTCGAGAGTGCAAAACTTAAAAGACAGTTTCTGCAATTTTATCACTCGCTAGGGGAGCCATCGTTCAGGGGAACGATAAAAGAAGACTGAAGTCTTCAGCCTTTGACATCGCGATGAAAAAAACGGAATTTCAAACCCGGCGCGACGGTCGTGAAACATGCAAAGAGCTCTAACTAACTTGCTCTTTTTATCTCCGTTAATTTGCCCTGGATGGGTGTATGAAAAGGTATTATGTAGTTCGCCAAGTTTAAGGCTCCTTATACATATTTATTTTCTTGCTTACCTATGAATATTTAAACAAACACAGATTTTGGTACTGCGTCAGTAATGACATTACTTTATTTAATATTTAATTACATTTATTAAAATATATTTTGTAAAAAAACAAGTTTTAGTTAACGATATACGGTAATACTATATCAAATCCTTGTGCAAGATAAAATTTTCTAGCAGAATTGCAACAAACTGAAGTGAAATTGAAATTGATTTCCATTCTTATAACGTGTAGTACGAACGAATTAAATATAAACGAGATGTCTGTAAATGCAGCTTTAATTAAATTCAAGTTGGGAAATGTTCAAATTATAAAACAAAATTTCCATTTTGTGGAGCTTTGAAAATATAATTGTAATACTATTAAATAAATGCATTGAATTCATCGTTTATCGAATTCCCGCGCAAAGTACGAAATAAACATGGCTTCGTTATGTTTCAATTTGCAACCACATAATGCAGCTACATTGCGAATTTAATGCAACCATGGATGGCAAAATGATGGTAACGATAAATGGAACTAGAACAGGTATATTCGATATTTGCTTTTAAATTACTGCACCGAATAATGAACGACATTCAATTTCCGCACATAAATTATCACCGATGAACATCATTAATTCATTATTACTAGTGTAGCAACAATTCGTATAGTTTATTCAGGTTAAATTGTAACTGTATCGACTAAACGATAGTCGACTGTTGTGAGTTACATAATTTACGTAATTTAATATGTTTGAAAGGCATAAACATTCGCAGCACGGTGATTATAAATAATACGAGAGGGTACAGCGCTAATCAAAATGATCGTTAATGAAAATTGCAACAACTCGTCGCTGCAACACTCACCCCAGGGAAATATTGATCTAGTTACGACCACGTGTGCATACTGCACTGCTAAGGAGACCTGTTTCTCTCAAGTCACGTTAGCATTGTCCCAAAATCTTCAAGCGTAACGAATTGCAGTGCCCGTTCCCCGTGAAATAAATCTACCCTGTTGTTTCTTGAGACCAGCAACACCATTAATCCGACAGAACAAGAATCGCCATTCATTTAATCGCGAATAATGGTCACCAGCATAATCGCTCGCGAAGAAAGAAACCCGGATCATTGTCTCATTAATCAGGAGTCCCTCGCCAGCTAGCTTCTTCTTCAATTAGTCACGTCCCAGTCAGACTTCTTTGTTTCGAAACGAAATTAACAATCATGGCCTGGCCTTATTACACTTTCATGCACACGGGATATCGTGACTTTCATTCTGTACAGGGTGTCACGGAATTATATGTCACGGCCACCACAGCCTGATTCTACACGTACGTTTTAGTGGAAATTGACATAATCGGAGACCTTTTCTATATAATTACCGAGATTTGTTTAATTTTGATGAAAAAAGTTGGAATCACACGGCGGCCACTGGAGCAATGGTGTAAGAAGAGGGGTTGCGAGTAATCGGGGGTTAACATTCATAAAATGGTTGATGGCCGGAAAGTTTTCTCGTCGCTTAAGTGCGGATGTTGGGGGCAAGCGAAGAGCTAGAAATTACAGGTTGCCGTAGGCGGCGTGGCTTGGCAGTTTTGCCGTTGAAATTAACTCGCAGGCGTTACAAGGCCGAGTCGTAGCTGTAATCAGCTACATGCCGAACAGCCTTCGCGCAATAAGGACTACGTTTCCGGTTCCGCGACTCGGTTCTTTCGGCTCGAAACTTCGAGCTGCCGAAGACGCTCAGCATACAGAAACTTTCTCGTGTCTGGTTTGGAACGCGTCAGAACTTCGAATTCGAATCGGTCGAAGACAAGTTACTTTATCTTCGCGCGCGAGCAACCGGCGGCATTGAGTGCACTCGACGAGCATGTCTGCACCTAAACGTCTGGCCTGGGCGGGATACCTTCCGTTCACTATAATGTCATTTAAAGCAGTGGACATATTAAAAATATTTGAGGACTTCAATGTATTAGTTTCAGCGCAATAGGATGATTAAAAGAAGAATATAATTTTGATTTGACTCCTGTGCATTGCAATCAAGGAGGAAAGCAACGTTTGCCTTCGAGGATTTCTGTTTCTGTTGCATTACTAGATTACAATTGATTTTTTACTAAAATGCAAGGACCAGGAGCCAATTAAAAAATTTCTTGTTGTTATTCTAATTATCTTATACAGTTGAAACTAATACATTGACATAACTTCATACATCGATGAATTTTTTTTTCTATCGATCGTAAATTGGTTTAAATCTTTTTAACGTGTCCACCGCTTCAATTTAATGCAATTTATTACATGAAATCGGCAGTCTAGTGCGGCGAACGTATTGTGGAACCCTACACGAATGTTTCTTATTCCGCAAGAGCAAACTGTCACAGAGGAAATTCATCTTTTCGGTGGCTGGTACCGTTGCGAGATCACCGTTGATATTTTCTTCGGGCACCTGAAAATATTTTTCACGAATTTCATAGTTCCCAGGATATTAAGGTCGCCGGAATGCATCGAGAGATGATGCATGCTGCGGGGGGTGTTCCTCGATCATTTATCAACCATCCGTTTGTTCGCCATGGAAGAAGTAGATTTCAGCGGATACATTATGGATGCGCGAGCCCCGAATTTGTGGGATGCCGGAAGATTAATCTTCTCGAGGATAACGACGTATACGCGTACACTTAATTCGAGAGGGATGTTGGTGGTTGATAAACGTATCATACGACGGTAGGCTCTTGCTCGATGTTGTCATAATTATTGCCCGCCTGTTCCCACTTCTCCGATCTCCATCCATTTAATCACTTTGACGTGATTTCTGTTATCGTTAATAAATAAGTATCTTTGCGATCAATCGAACGTATTGAACTAGCTGTCCAATATTAATTTGGCGGGCAACGAACCGAGCGGTCGCGAAACGACGCATCACAATGAAAAGAATAGTAAAATAAAGATGGACTCCGAGAAGCTTTCCTCAACTTGCATTTATTCAACAAAGGAATATGGCCAGGATGCGAAGAGATTTCTAAAGCGACAGCGGCGCAGGGCAACGCCAAGGCTGCCACAGTTTAATTACAGAATGACGCGAGGAATTTCAGGAATGTAAAGAGAATAATGTGAAAGGCGAACTTGTTATGATCGCATTATTCCAACGATTCATCCACCTGACAAAGTTCGAACGTGTCCCGCTCGTGCGACCACAAATCATCTTCATTCTACTTATCTAACCACAAACCATTCCATTTCTACTTGCTTGGTTATTAAGTGCTCCTACACCGTTTGTCCTAACCGCAGGTCGTTCCAATTTCACTTGTCGCGTTACAGCTCGTCCCTGCTCTACTGGTCTGATCATAGCTGTCCAATTCTATTTCTTGTCTGCCCATAGACATACCCCGGTCCACTTACTCGACCCTCGGTTAATTCCCATACAAATTGTCTCCTCCCGTCGGTCGTACACACTCCGCTTCTATAACCATCAATTTCCCAATTCCACTTTCCTGATTTTTACGTCGTTTCTATTCTACTTGTCTGACCATACGCTGTCCCTAGTTTACTTCCATCCTGTCTGAACACTATTCTCTCTTGCCTTACTATAAACGATTCGAACCCGTCCCTTTTCTCGTGGAACAGGGAGATCGGTTAGCTCTGCTTACGCTAAGTGGAAACAACGGAACATAGTCAGACCTGTCAGCTAGGTGCTGACGGTAACAGGAGAAAAATTCAATGGAACTTTTTTTTATAAATAGCGGATTTTATGCATTTACAACATAAACGAGTAGGTGTAATATAAAACACTAAAAAAATTAGAAAATTTTAAAAGTATCGTGAACGTTATTTTCCTTCCCTTAAGATAAAAATGTTAGAATCCTTTTCATTTAAAATTCGTGCAAAAATTTTGTAAGCGCATAAAGGTCCACTATCTACTTATTACCCAACTGGCGCATTTGCGAATTTCATTAGACTGGCGCGGACAGTGTCCACCGCGTCCAATTTTCCGTGGTCGCCGAGGGAGGGTCCCTTTTGTAATTCCATCTGCGTCGGAGATTCTATTTTCTAATGAAATCAAGGGCGGATCAGATACCGTCAATTAAATGCAACATACGTAACCACTGGCTAAAGTAATGGCCCGGCTCCGTGTAATAAATTGTCCCGTCGATCCCGTCGAGTTCAGGCTAAGTCGCATGTTTATGTATTAGAGAAGATAGCAAGGCACAACTTATCTAAATGCCCTCAATCGACTTAGACCCTCGTTGACTTCGCCGGACACGCCTCGAGCTATTCCGAGATCCGCCCCGATTCATCCTGGCGCGCTTACATCGGGTTCCAAGCTGCGACTATACTTCCGTAACTTGCGCTGATTAGCCACGGACCTTGTCGAACCGATCTCTGATAAACCCGAAGCCAAACTCAATCCGTTCGAACCCGGTGTCTCGCCTCGATTCGCTTTCGCGCGCTTTGACGCTCTCCGAGACCGTTTTCCATTCAATCCTCCTCGTTCTCATGACTTTCCAATGAGTTTACCTGAGTACCAAGCTATTCTTCTGTCTCCAGAGTCATTTAAGCCGTTCCGAACGGTACGGTGGTCTTGTAACACGATCGAGTAAGCGCGCAACCATTCGTCAACCCTTTTCATTCAATCGTTGTTATCGCCTCCGAGCGAAGGACGTCATAAATGACAGCGAAAACATGGGAAACGAATAGCTCCCTGGTCACCGCTATGTATTCGTGACTGACAAACCAGTATCAAGGACAGCGTGAGTCCTAGAGAAGATTTGTAACCACCTGTGTAAAATACAATGCAATTCAGTTACGTAGTTCAACTACAATGTACAGTGGCTCCTAAAAATATTCGGACACTAGGTATAACTAACTTTATGATTTGATAATTGGCAGAGAAATATAATACGTATTTGAATATTTTTGTGAGCCACACACGATACGTTATTTCTTTTACAGTGGGTCAAAAAGGTATTGGCACGCTCTTAAAAAGGCGACAACTTTTTAAATATCGTACTATACGATTTGAACTTTTGTTCCATGGAGCAAGGGATGCTCAGCGCGCGCGTTATTTGTTCGCGACGAAATTGTTTCGCGATATATGAAAGTCTAATGTCGGGAAAAATGTAGGCAGCTGTTCAGGTAAAGATATTATGCGGCTGTTCCTCTCTGATATTTACTGTCCTACGGGAAACAGAATAATGTTTGCGCCGAGCCGTGCGAGCTCGGGCCTGGCAACTGTAAATAAATACAGGCTGATCCCGCCGTGGTTTTCTCTTGGAACCACGGATCTTTAAATTGTTTCACGCACAGATTGGTCCGGAGCGTAGCTGTGTGCGTTCAATAGCGTCGTTACGCGAACGAATACAACTCTTGGAAATGCCGGATAATGTATAAAATATATCCAACAATTTAGAAGCGCGGGCTATTGAATAATGTAATCGGAAATAACGATTCCTTATTCCGGCTCGGTTCGCTTTATGCAAAATGTATACTTTCATAACAGAATTCGCGGAAACGCGAGCTTCTGGGAAAAACTCGTTTCCTATTTTTCAAAAAATCCAATCAACGTTTAACGTGTGCTTTTCTGTGTACAAGAGTGACTGAAAAAGTATTTACGTCGTTAAAATAAAATTTTATAGTCTGGTTGTAAATACGTGGATCCCGTTTTCCACAAGTATCAGTTCGTGAATGAAATAAACGCGTTACGTCAGTCAATTAAGCTTTCGTTTCATTCGCTCTGTACTTTCCAGTTCTCGTAAACTCTTTTCTCAACGACACTCGTTTCACGTTTGGAACCGTGCGAGCCGCGGTGCAGCTGCGACAGCAAAAAACTAAGTCATATTGTGCGTCAGTTATTAGTTTTTCGAAAAATGAATATCACCGGCAATATTCCCGCGGACGAGCTTCCAATATTTTTAATAAAACGCATGGCGGAATTTCATTACGATCCTTTGTCACGATACTGATGACGGGGGATAGATTGTAAAATACGCTCGCGTTTGATGAAATTTTTTCACGTGTCGTTAACGAACGATCGAATTTATTCGAGATTGATGAGTTCCATCGGCCGATCCGCGCCGTCGCGTCAGCTTGCGCGGCACAATTTCGAGGGGATCGCTGATGATCACCGACGATGTGCATTCACATGCATTTCTGCTTTATTAGACTGCAGATGTTTATATGATTTTCAATTTTTCTAGACGAATTTTGAGAAAGTGCAATAAAATTCAATCTTATTTCCAGGGTGGTAGCCTTTGCAGCTCTCGAAAAAAAAACTTGTAGTAAATTCTATCGAATTTTATATTCCACCCATTTCTGGAAATTTTTGGAAATCCTTCATAAATAACCAATGTCACGAATTGCATTACACATGCTGTTGCGACCGTGTTTGTACATTTGTTAAAACAAATGCATCGACGATGTGCATTCACATGCATTTCTGATGATTAGACTGCGAATGTTCACGTGATTTTCAATTTTTCTAGACGAATTTTCAGAAAAAGGAATAACGTTCGTTTATCTTTGGACATTTTTTAAAACAAACGCAGCCATACAAAAATATGAACTCTCTTTTCCTCTTCAACGACGTGTTCGGGGATAAAGACGTTCTAATGACTGCAACTGTAAAGAAAATGATAAGGCAAGGGGTTAATAGACACAACCTCTACGTAACTCTGGAGTGTCCAGTGGGAAATCTCGCATGCTCTTCGAGGTGTCGTGTGTTTCCTTCGGGAAAGATATTTCAATATCAACCGCGTATCACCGGTGTGCACCGCGCCACGATTTCTCAAAGGAGACGAGAACGAAAGGAAGCGTCTCCTATCTGTTTCAACGCAATATTTTTCAATATGTTATTTTCCCGCGAAACCGTGAACGCTCTCAGCTTAAATATAGCGCGAGGGCGACAGTGAAGCATCTAAGCAAGCTCTCGGGATCTCGAGGTCGCTATTGGGAGCCTGCGATCTCCGAGGAGAATCTTCTCAAGTGCGTCTAATTGCTTTTCCAACTTGCCGCGACTCGCTCCATCCACCAAAACACGTGTGAACTAGATTGAACTACTCCCCACGCGTTCAAGCCCATTTCAATATCTAAGTCTCGCTTTCGGCACAGATCCAGCCCGCATGTACATACAACTCCATTCAATTTTCACCACCGCTTACAACTCTCTCACTACCTGTCTTCCGGTCTTAGCGTGTAATTTTCCTGAGAAATAGTCGCGTAGAGCATTATATTGTTTTATTCACAGACGCTTTTCGCAAAACTTTTTATTTCTGTTTCAATGTGTTGTAGCGGTACCGAAAGGTATATAGACTTGACAAAAAATTTACGTAACGCAAACCATTTCCACATTTTTTACGGACGTCAAATTAAATTCGGAATGGCGCGCAATAAAAAGTGGCGTTTTAAATCTTTTTCCATGTGCCGGGAAAAAATTCTAAGCGTCTGCTTAAAATTCGCGACCGAAACGGAAGAATCCGCTTAAGGCAAATTGGACGCTGCTAGCACAATTATATATATTCTGATTCTCCTGAACGCGCCACGCACCGTTCTCCAGCGATTGAATTACACGAAGAAAATATCGTGACGATTACTAATTACTTTCTTTCCGATTAAATCTGAAACATCTGGGTTTCAATTACTGTTTACGAGGTCTCCAAGGATCGCAAGCAAGCGACCCTCTGCTACGCAAATGAAGTATTTTCTTCGCGCGATTGAAGTCTTTGGCGTAGACGGCTCATTAAGTCCTTTCTTTTTCCAAGAGAATTTATTTAGGTGTTTCGAATTTTTCTTAAACGCCGATCGTTGCGAAGAGGTCTTGTGTCAGTGAATTTTTTAGAAGACCAACTGACCTGATTCGCTTAAACTGCGTTGCATTTATTCAAGTAGAGAAAAGGTTTTATTCGATTGCGGGTGGAACTAGAATCCGAGTCTAGATCCGCTAAAGTGTTGCTTGTTGTACTCTTTCGAGTAATCACGGGACTGCAGGCTTTTATGCAAATGCCCATTTCCGCAGATTACATGCGCGAGTTTATTTCGCGGGTTGAACGACCGCTTGCAGTGAAAACGGAATCAAAATTTCGTCCATACTGTAAACGGGAACGTTTTCGAATATTTTTCGTTTTTCCAATGGCGAAGCTCTAGAAGCAAGAAATTCTTCTTATAATAATTCGATATATCTACTGCTATATATTTTCGACACTGAAAATTACGAAAATACTTCAATTCTTGCACATACTTTCACATGTTAATATATCTTCTCTTTCAACCTACTAATTTCCAAGTCCACCATATTCCAATGAAATATGTATAACAGTTATTAACGATAACAAATTCTATACATTTTTGCGAGTGGGGCCATTGCGGCAGTATCTCCAACTAAATGTGAAGAAGTCGGTTAATAAATGAAGCATTACGTCTTTTTGCAATAAAAGTCGTCAGAAAATGAACAAATGCAAAAATTTTGTAACGGGACCACCCCGGGGATATACTCTACAAGATGCAAAAGGTTTCTAAATTGAACATTGAACAGTGAACATACATAGAAAAAAGCGAAAGAAGGCACATACAGGTCGAATCGAGTGACCTCCTCCTTTTTCGAAGTCGGTTAAAAATGATTCGGCGATCATTGCAGTGTTAATGAAATGAGGCTCCGAGCGGTTCGATAAAGGACTGGAAGAGCGAGGGAGAGTCAATCTGAACTTTTCGAATCAATGTGTGTGTAGAAGTGTTTGCGGAAACTTCTGCGGCGCAACATTAAGCTAATTGCCAGTGGGTCACCAAGAAAGAAAAGTCGAAGTACTTTCACGAGATTGAGGGGGAAACTTCCCGGGACAAGTTTTCGTCGAGTCGGAGCGGAAACAGTTATAATTAGAACCTGTACAGGGTGTTATTAAATGAAATGAAGCGGAAGATATGATTGTAAGTCGACTGAAGCTTTATCCGTGGATAAAGCGGTCGTCTGAACGCGGCTGAATAAATCGGATTAATTTAGCGAAGTTCCAAGTGGAGGGACAATTGGAGGATTGTCCGAAGTTAGGATCTAAGGCGGGACGTAGGATGAATTAAAAGATATCGGAGAAAGTTGGACAGGGGCTCCGAGTACGTCGTCACGTGGAATCATGTCAAGCAAAGCTTAAGCGACTTAGAAGCAACCGGAGGAACCTTGAGCGGCGGTAGCTGTGGGCAACTTTTCGAGGAACAAACAATTTCATCGTGCACCGTGGCTACTAATAGATTTCGAACAAAGGCTGCTGCGAAAAGTTGCGGAACCGCGGAAGAAAGATCCAACGAAGAAGCAACGGGCTGCGAATAGAGTGAAAAGTCGACGGTGCCTTTGTAGCGGTCCGAGTTTTCCGCGAAGTTAAGTACAATTACCAGAAACCGGATTTGATGCGTTTATGACAAAAGTAAGTAGGTGTAATTCCTACATTAGACGAATTTAAAAATACTTTCAATCCATAGAACATACTAACAGAGGAAATCAATTTTTACGTCAATCCAGTTTGTTGTAATTCAGGTGGACAAATTTTATTTTTGATCATGCGATATGAATTTACGAATAATACCATGATCATCGCTGATACATATATTTTTAATTACACTGTACTTCGTAATTTTATTTCAATTGCGAAAACGAATTACATTGCAATTTAATTGAATGAGAGTTACAAATTACATTATCGTTTAATTGAGCGAAGCGACTGAATTTCCAATTACGAAATAATCGAATGCAATGTGATTACATTGTACATTACATGGTTACATTCGATTGCGTTACGTTGTAATTATAATTCGTGAAGCAATTCGATTATAATTCAACACAAGTCCATCCATCAGAGGATTTTTTAAAATATTTTTCTCATTGCTCATTTCCAAGAATGGAAAGGATATATCGAAGTAATAGAGTGACATAGAATGGGTGATTCAGAAGATTCGCTACTGAACAATGAACCAGGTCAACTATCGTGCCGGCAGTTAGAAAGGGCCGATAAAAAAGTTGTAAACAGCAGCCTGTGGTATTTTCTCCGGGATTGCGATTGCACTTTTTTAAAAAATTTCTTCGCACGTCGTCTCGTAAACTAATCCTCGTAGCAGCCATCACTGTGCTTCGTCTCGAGGGAATCGTTCTAGCCAATGTTTCGATCATTCTCCGATACAGCTGCGTCTTCCTCTCGCCATTTTCTCTGCCCCGTCGAAAGTTAAAAGAGAAAGACGGAAGCGGAGCACGGATGACAATCGTGTCAGGAATATGTCCTCAATGTCTGCCGTCGACATTTCAATAAACCAGGGGCGTAAAGTTACGCTAAAAATCGTCGCGGATTCATCTCGTAAAAACGCGGAAAATATCTGCTACCTTCAAGAATCATTATCCGGTTTTATTACGAATCTCTGATTTTCTAATTACATCCCCGCGATGCGTTGAAATGAAACAGTTTGTTATACAACAAGAATTCTAAAAGTTCGAACTAGGGTTTGTCGGTTTTTACAATCCGAAAACCGAATTTTTCAGTACAAAAAAACTGGTTCTAAAATATATAACACTTATATTAATCCGCTATAATGATTTTGATGTAATGAAAAAGTACGCAGCTAGTGGTCTCGAATTTTAGAGAAGTTTGAACTATGATTTTTCCATAACGTTACGTATAACGATAAGCGAGAATCATTGCGCAGAGTCGAGAGGTCGAAATTGTCGGAACAATATATTCAAATTCCAGTTGGCTATAAGTCCGAGTTCGAACGAGCTCGACAAAGCTATCACGAGCTCGCACCTGGTGCTCCAGTCGACTGCGGTTGAACACGTTCTTTCAGTTCCATTTCATTAATGGAATATATTAAAATATTCTGCGCTTATTCCTTTGCAATTCTAATGAAGGAGATCAAGCTTCGTCGAGCATAAACGAAGAACCGTCGCGTCGTTTTCCCCGATCCCTTATCATCTCGATAATTAACGTTACTTCTCATTAATTAACATCGAATTCCGAGTCTCCCCATAGTTCCGGTAACCGTGTCAAAGCGACGGTATGCTAATTCATATTTCCAGGTTCTCAGGGTGACGGAACCTCCCGATGGTACTCAAATATTCGTCCAGCAGACGCCATTTTGTTGGAGAGCAATTGGGAGAGACACTTTTTAACCTTAGAATTACATATAAGGAAGAAAATATTACGTCACATGTTCGTTACCAATCTATCGATTAATCTATACCAGTCTGTTTTACTTTACATTTTATCACATTTTTTTGGACTCAAGTCACCTGAAAAACTAAGTTTCCTGATAAAAAAATAACGATGACTTTGAAAAAAATTATGAAAAAATAACCGGACAAAAAAAAGTTCTCCTATGATATTCCTCCTCCGATACCATTTAAATTATGCCATTCGTGTCATTAAAAATAATTTTCAAATTTCAATTCAATTTTCAAATTAAAATAGCCTCGACTGCAAAGGTTTAGCAGGAACCTGCCCAACTTTGCTGCAACACTTGGTAGACCTGCCTCGCGAGAAGGGAGATGAGTGATAGGAACGGAGCGGCTCTAATTCGAAAGTCTGTGTGCAACCGTAAGCTGCTTTCAATCTAAAGTTAACTTCGAGCCAGTCCGGAGACTCGGGACTAAAAGAGCGGAGCGAGACAATCGGTTTCGCGGAACAGGTGCGGCCAGTTGGTCCTCTGAAACGTTAAACCAGCGCCGATCGATCCACTTACAACGAACTTCAATCAAGTCGTGCATCTAATCGTTCCTGGCCCGAATGAAAGGAGGGTGGAAAGCAAAAGAGAGGGAGAGAGAAAGAGGGT
Source organism: Lasioglossum villosulum (assembly GCA_963971365.1). Classification (NCBI taxonomy): domain Eukaryota; kingdom Metazoa; phylum Arthropoda; class Insecta; order Hymenoptera; family Halictidae; genus Lasioglossum; species Lasioglossum villosulum. Next base: position 1,878,367 of record OZ020497.1, on the reverse strand, counting down.
AATGGGGAGCACTCGACAGGGTCTGTCCAGTGACCAGAGGCCTGCGAAAAAAAACCGCGAAAGTCGACATTAATCTTCGTCCTCCGACGAGATCATAGAAGAGGGAAATTGATGGTCGACCTGGGATACCCTAGCATGACCACGTTCCGTCGAATGAAGTGCCGTTTCATTATAAAAATTGACAAGGGACAGGCCCCCCTCGGAGTCCACGCTCGTGTCATCGCGTGGGAAATCGATGATGAGCCTGCGGTGATTGAACCACTTTTGCAACTTTCGACATGTTTGGGGCGTGACGAATTTAACCACCAACTGGGCCATCCGATGAATTTTAACGTCCACCGTGGTCCCCGTCTAATTGACCTATTCTTCTCTAACTGGCTCGGTTAAAATAACAATCGTGGCACGAACCTGTCCAAAGTCTAAATAATTTTATCCACGAGGGAATTATCGAGGACAAAGAAATTCTAATCCGCATTTTAGCCGCTAAGTCACCTAAATTTTTTATTGCCAGCAACGAAGCTATTAGCGAGGAGAAAGAAATTCTGATCTCTGTAGCCGCGTAGAAAATTCTCCAATCCGTTCGGCCAAAATAACAAAGTCAAAATAATTTAGTCCACGAGGAAAGTAACGAGGACGAAGAAATTCTGATGATTCTAGTTGCGAATGAAAGCAATAATAATGGAACGGATTGGCTATCGACGTTCCCTCGAAGATCAGAAATCCAGTGTTTGGAAAGCCACTGTAATTATTCCTGAATACGAGCTGGCTCTGCCAGAAATGGGGGCAAACGTTCGGAACCGGCAGGAAAACAACGAGCTGGTCAAGATAATTCCATGATGTTCGACATTGTCGGATGTGCCTGTGAGTCACGTTAATACGCATGTTATTGGATCGGTTCCACGGCGAGCGCAAGGACAACCCGAGGCATCCAATGACGTCAGTCATTTCTGTGTTATGACCGGCAGCAGGATTGCGTCGTCGTCGTTGGCCTGGGCACGCGTTTCTATGGACGCGGCAACCACGAAGGTGGATTGAAGTAGGCGGTCTGGAAGAGAATCATCGATATTCGACGCGTGACGGTATTTTTAATTATCTACGGAACGCTATTCATCATCGCTCTGTTCACCCTGAGGATACGAATTACGCGAGGGTCGTCCTTCACTAATTAATTTCGATGGGAGGCAAGATGGCAGATAATTTTGTTTCGTACTTGACGAGAATCGATTAATGAGGAACACCGTTGATGACTAGGTAGCCGAGTACCGCTCTACACCGCGCACTGCGTTGGAAAGCTCGTTTTCTGAACAAAATACGATTAATCGAAAATTATTGTAGTGTACAGGGTGTGCCTCGTAACGTTACGACTTCAAATAACTACCAAGTTATTTGCTGTACGATGAAGTTTTTCAAACAAATGTTACGTGGTTTATAGCGAGACTAACATGTCCGTAATCTGTTTGGTAATTATTACGAAAGGGTCGCTGTACTCCGATTTTGATGAAATTTAAATACGTTATAGATTTCGACATTTTTAACAACTTTTTCCTCTTCCAATATGGGGGGGGGGTCGCTTTTAGTTTTCGAGATATTCGCAAAAAACTATTATCTATGTACGCTCTCACCCCGTATAGACGTTTTGGCCTTTCGGTGACAAAAGTGAACCACTGAAAGGTCATTGCTGTTGGTTAATGCCGCTGTTTATGAGCTCTGATGTCGAGCCTGGTTTCGGTGAATTCTTGCTGGTCAAAGCGGTGAAATGCACCGGCGAATTCAGTACGACCGCACTGCGACGTCAGTCGGAAGGAAAATATTGACGCTGGTATGATTTATTATTGGTCCTTTAAGAAACATCCGTTGCTTCCGTTCATCACTCTGATTCCGACTTTATTTTCAACAGACGGCTGTTGATTACTTTACGCAGGGTCTCTCAAAATTCCTTTAACATCCGGAAATGGAAGATTCCTCAGACCAATTGAAGCGACATTTCCCTTTCCCATGTCACGATTTTTGAAAAATGATTTTTGATGAATTGAAAAAAACGAAATCGAAGCTTCGAAATCTTCGACCTCCGAAAGAAAGTTACGGTCCTATTCTACATGCTGTCCTTTTCTACGTGCGGCATCCTTTGTGTTTGGCGTTCCTTGCCCTGCACTTTTCTCGGCATTCCACTGCGTTCTCCATCACTGAGATCAAAATATCCACTGTGGGACCTTTGGCACTACTAGAACTGTTTTATCTCAACAATGGCGAAGACATTACGAATGCCTTCTTCGGTAACGTGGCAGCCTGTAGAATTGAGTTGCACTCGTTATCCCGTCGGATTTGCATAACAGAAGGATCCAAGCGGACTGTAACGCGAGGTGCACCGGGCAGTATCCGCGGGAAACGCGTGCGGAAAGTGCCGAGCAAATTTGCATACGCCCGGAAGGAGTCCTCGATCCTGAAACGTCAACCGGCGCTTTTATCAACGGTAGAAAATTCCTTTGTAAATAAATCGCCCCGCCGCGGCGGAGCGGTGAACGCAGACGAATCGGCGAGCGTCGCCGCAGAACGAGTTTCACGCTTTCTCCAATATTTGCGCATCGATGGTTTATGAGGAGGATAACACTTCGGGCTGCTTATCCGGCTCCTTTTGTTTGACTTGTACCCACGCGCTACCGGGGCTCGAATTCGAACTGACACGAAGAATCAGTTGCCACCATGAAAACGCCCGGTATCGAGCACGTTCGCGGATCTCTCTCGCGCTAAATAATTCCCTTAACTTTCCGCTTGAATTTCGATCGCGAGTGGCTTCGGCAATCGGGGCTCTGTGATTTCCCTCGAAATCTCCGCGATTGAGCTGAAAATAGGACTCTCGAACAACCCTTAAATCCACCCCTTCCGATTTGTCTGAATCGAGCAGCCAATCAGGGCTCCGCGTCTTTGAATATGAGGGGAAACTGTTCGAAAGCCAACTGCGAAATCAATGGCCGATTGTGGAAAGGGAACGGTGTTTGGAAAGGAAGATGGAGACAATGTTAAACCAACTCGACGGAAAAACATTTTAACTAATTTCTAAATATATATGTTTAGTATTATTCAATGATGTAATTCTCATTATTTGTAACAATTTGTTGCCATCTTTCAGGTAACTTGTTAATACCTGTTTCCCAATACCTCACTAGCAATATTTAGATTATGACAGGACTTTCTAAGTCATTCAAATAGAACACGACGATCTGATAAAAATAAAATTCAATTTTCATCTGCTACAACCGAGAAAATTGAATGTCATCGTTCAAAATCAAAACATTTCATAAGCTTAATATTTTCGCGAAGGGTGCGAGGGTCGAATCATGGTTTGGTCTCGCGAGAGGTCGTTTGACGGGCACCGACCGAATTTACATTCTAAATTCACGGTTCCCGACGCCGGCCAATTAATGACGCCCGAACTATTATCACCGAGATTAACGGTTCAGCGTATCACGTGCTCTGGCGAGCCCGTGAGAGGACATTTCACGCTCATCAAACTTTAACCGGGGTTCATTCGACGATATGAAGACACGTCGCGCCGGGGTTTCGTCGATGAACTTTTTACGGCAATCAAGCTCCACCTGGCCCATCGGCCGCGTCATTAACCCGTATCACAGCGTATTAGTGGTTTCCCGCCGTCGGCGAGCTCTTTTTGCTCTGATCAACCTGTAATTCCTCATCGACTTGCGGCGGCCACCCTCTTGCGTCCGAGCAACCCTTTTATTATTGTCGTCGTTGATTATCGACCCCGGGAAACGTGCCGCTCCTGAATCACCAGACGCCATTTCATCCTGACGGTGTTCGGGCCGTGCGTTTTTCGTTCGACAGCACCATACGATTGCTTCTTCCACCGGTGATGCGAGTGGGTCGGCCTCGTAAACCTGTCGCTCGTAAATGTTCCAGCAATTACATAACAGCCATTATTTTCATGCTCTCCAGGGCAAACACCAGCTCCTCGATGAAACTATATCTTACCTCATAACTCGGATAGTGTGGCAGGGGCTCGTGAATCTCGTTGACGCGCGTCGCTGTTTTCTGAAAACTGGGACAACAGCCGCTACGACTGAAAATAAATTTTCAAGCACCCTTGAAATTTTTCAAATTTATTTCGGAAATATATAGAAATATGTGGATTTCTAAATTCTCTTCGCCTTTATGTGGCAACTGTAGCTATTTTCAGACAATACTCACCAATGTGAACTTTCTCACTAATGTGAAGTTGTCGATTTACTTATCTTATTGTTGAATATTATGAGTTGAAAAAGAATGCGCATGTACATACAAAAAATATAATAAAATAGGTTTCGTTTGAGATCTGAAATGCTTAATAAAAAAAAGAAGTAGTTTTCTCCATCAGAAAGTTTATTTCGACCGGATCGCGTTATCGTAAAAACGATTCGGCCGCATTGGAAACACATCGAAACAAGTGAAACGATCGAAAATCGAATCGGGTAGAACCGCGACCGAGCGAACGTAATAGACCGAGGAGGAGCACATATTCTCTGTCTTGTGTTAACGCGTGTACAGAAGCCTATGAAAAAAAACGAAACGTTGGTCGGCGTAACCGAGACACCACGGTGCCTCGAAGATTACCCGCTTTTATTGTTGTCTCTCCCGGCTATTTATCACTTCCGTTCTGCCGTTGGATTCGGCCGGTCAACGCGAGGTCGTATTTCTTGTTCTGCCTTTGCAAACACTACGCCTCTGAAACGCCTGTTTGTTTGATCAAATTAACTCGCTGTCTTGGGACGTCGGGATAGCCTCGTGCTGAACACAATGGATCTAAAAACCTGCACCGTAACTTGGGTAATCAATTTACTAAATATTTTCGAAATTGTTAGACCCAGACAAAAAAAAACAAATAGTTGTACCACCCCACTCTCTGGCTAGGTCAGTGACACTGCGGCGGATGCACTTTAAGAAATATACCCCGAATGCACGCGAGAATAAAAAAGTCTAGAAACCAACCCGTCTGATATTTACAGCCCGAAAGCTGCAGCACGGTCTGTTTCATTGCTTCGGGCAACGCGTCGAAAATTATTAGAGGGCTGCACGTAGCACAATGTAACTCTCCGTTAGTGAACGAATCCATCGATATCGGGAGGTGGTCGTTCCACCCCACGGGTCGCAATGATTAATCGAGTGAAACTTCCGCGGACATAAATTACGAGGCCACCGTGGAACCGACCCGACAAACGGCAAATAAATTACAAAGCGAAGCAACCTGGAAAGAATTTTTAATTAATTGGCAGGACCACTTTAATCAGCTTCTATCGAAACGTGCCCGTTGCTCCGTCCGTTTAGACCAGTAAGAAAGCTCTGAATTCCCTTTCAGAGGCACCACTGGATTTCTTGGTTCGCTCAAGCCCGAGCGGAGGATCATTAGGGCGAATAAAAATTTCACAGAACACGAGGACGTTCGGGAACGAGAGCCAACGGGACTGTCTTTCGAGGACATCCTTTGCTGACGCGGAATTTTCAAAAACTTTAACGACCGTTGGACACGGCGACCGACCCGGTGGTTCTAAATATTTCAGATCCATGGAACTCGGGTTCAACTCGCGGCAACCCGTCGTCTTTTTAAAAACTGTCCCTAGTTTAACGCTCCGATTATAAAGCAATCTTTGGGGATTAACCCTTTGCAACCTGTTTCGCAGAAACCAGACGATTCCTCCGACCTACAATATTCTTATGAAACACAAAATAGTGGAAATAAAAGAACATTGTAAACATTCTGTTGAGAATAATTTTTGTTTAAGTTGGTATGAATGGTAACCTATGTAGAATGTGAGAAGGAATTGTTGTTACGAATGTATGAGAAAAGAAGACTCAGAAGCGCACATGAAAGAGTGATCGGTAGCGAAAAACCAAAGACGCGTGTAAAAATAAAAATAAAAAACTGTATTAAAAAGTAAATCCGTAACAAATTTCAATTTCTTTAGACATTTATAATACAAATTGCTACGCACCATTTTAAGCAGTGGTCATATTAAAAAGGTTTAATTGCATCAGTATATTAGCTTAATCGGATACTTCACTGATGAAAAAATTTTTTATATCTCGCACCCGTCTCATGCAAATAACGGAGACATTTTTATTTTGCAAAAAATTGGCTTGCATTTTTCCTTAAAAAAAGGAAATGACTTCCCGAACGACTCGATGCGTGTCATCAGCTTAATTTTGCACGCCAGTATATTTGTTTCGCGAGCCTATTCGCTGGAGCGAAAACAATTGTCATATCTTGATGACAGGAGTGGTCGTCGAGCACGGCTGAGAGGTTAAAGCTGACCTATATCCTCGATGGTACGCGACTTCTCGGAGCGCGGCTCGGCGTCGCGACGACAGGGAAATTGGGCGCCGTTTTTCGGCGTCCCGTGTCTTCGTGCGGGCAACTTTTCCGCGCCAGTTCCTTTAATCCCGTCCGAATTTCCTTGTTGTCCCCGGTATTAGCTCGTTCTGCCACGGTGCCTCTGATCCCCATCTATTGGCCGATGTGCAACATCGCTTCGACACACTTTCCGACAGAGACCGGCCGCAGATGTTTACATTCGCAGCTGTCGCCGCGAACTTCGAAGACGTATTCGCCCGTATCGCAGTCGCAATATCGGGATATAGGGCAGTCGAGGCAATTGCACGGAGCTCGACCCCATTATCAAAGGCCGAAAGGGCAGGACACCATCCCCCGCAACGAGAAAGTCGAGAGAGAGAACGATCTCGGGAACGTAATCGACGATCCACTTCGTTTCTACCAATTTCGCGACGCGTTTTCGCCGACCGCTCTATGAAATAGAATTCCCGAGCCAGTCTCGCTCGTTACACTTGCCCGGACAAATGTAATAACCGCGTGGAACTGCATAAAGCGCCGCGCAATATTGTTCTGCAACATTGAGTCCCGATAATTGAAGCTGCAACAAGGATTTTCGCTAACCGTTGCCGTTTTCGTATTAGCACTTTCGGTCGCAGAGTCCCATCCATCGCGAAGAAAGTTGTACCTAAACTACGGATGTTATACAGTCCAATCGACGGAATAATAAGACACCTAGCATATTTTTAAATTGCTTACATTTAAAGGTGGAAAATGTACACTCCGTTGTATCCTGTATATTGCTTACATTGAATCTTGTGATTTTCTTACACATGAAATAAAAATTACAAAAGGCAAATAAGAGGAACAGAATATATGGAAAATGGATAATTATTGGTAGAACAAGGTGAACGAAAGGAGCTGATTGATAATTGCATGAGTTCCGTCAATTATAAAAATGAATATTTATAATTGCTTTGGTCGTTTAGCATTAAAATCTTTGTTCGTATAACCGCCGGGAGAATAGATCGTTCGGTTGTACAGTTATTAAGGGCAAGCTGAGCTGAACTGTAATCTGAGGACACTAATTACGAATGCGTTCGAGTAAAAACTCGCAGTTGCGAGACCATATTTAATGGTCCGTAACTAACAGTTATATCGCTTAACGGGTCATTTGAATTGGTCTCAATAGTAATATTATATTCGTTTCGCCTAATACTCGGAGAATTTATAGCGACCTGCGAGTATCACTAAACCGAGAAACAGAGCTGTAATCGTGGTTTAGATTACATATACACCGATTTCGTATTTACGAGTTCTTCAACTTTCCGCTCATTAAAATTTATTATCAAAACTTCTCAATAACTCGTTAAAAGAAACGGAAAGGCTACGTTCATTTTATAAAGTAATACAATCCACCATAAGAAAAAACAAAATATGGGTGTAGTTATAAATCCGTCACGATGTACAATATTTCGTTGCGAAGCTGGCAGTATATGTTTCATTCAAAGCTCGATAAATCGATCAGAAGAAAATCGTAGACCAAGTTGTAGAGGGTCGTGGTAAAGGGGAAGTTTTAATCTTCAAATGTATGGCGGGATCGGTCGTGAGAAAAATTTTCCAACATTTTCCCAGACGTTGCGATATGTTCCATTTTATCAAAAATTAATATACTAAAACAAACATTATTAGCAATTTAATTTAGCGTAGTTAAGCAGCATCTGCACCTTGGATAATTAGAAAATTTTGCAGTTTTCTTATGGGATCCTGTAAATTGAGTCGAGAAAATGTCGAAAATCCAAGTCCAATCTTAGGAGATCAGCGGTTCAAAAGTTATGAATTTTCATCTGAATATCATTTTCCGTTTCATTAAACGTTTCCAGCCGCTGTACAACGCTGTTACATTTTTTCTCGATTCGGTCGTCATTTCGATCGAGCCACCCTCGTGACAAAGTGTTTCTTCTCGACGAAGGCGCCTCATTTAGATGGATGCCCAGCTTCCTGGTGCTGGCGGAATAGAGAAGATAGTACGTATCGCGGGCGTTCTGGGGATTTTATCTGAGAAGCTTTGGATAGAAGATGGCGCCTCTTATTTTCGGCGCAACCGGAAGCACGAGATTCGCTCGAAGAGTGTCGGAGCCTTTGGAGCCAAGAATTGAACAGGAACAGCAGCAGGCGCGATCAATTTTGCACAAACTTTAGGAAACTAGGGCGCAAGAATCGTTCGACCAGGAACCATATTCGCGTTCTGAAATCTTCACTCCGAGGGACACGCGGTTGATAAGCAAGCTCGGCTTAAATTCTAATTAGAAACGAAGCCAGGAATTCGTAGCGCTTCGGTAGTCGCTACAGCGGAGCTTCTTCTTGGTTCGAGCGTCTAGGCGAGACCACTTTCGCAGCGGGCAAAGTTGGGGCGAAGAAGCCGGAAATTAGTGGGCCTCCGAAGTAACAGCTTCATTAGTCGCCTTACTGGAGGCAGCGTCAAAGTGGAACTATTTGCAAATAAATGGGATTTAGAATGGGCCCGAATCTGGCCGAGGCCGGTCCACGTGGCACAGTGGGCCAGATCGTATAAGTAGGAGGAAAAAATCCTTTCGTCTGATTTCCAGAATATTGCAACCTTTTCTTCATTGTAGTTGCTTCCGTTGAAGATTGTACTATCTGAACAGCGATTGTAGCTGCTGCTCATGGCAAAGCCACAAAACCCAAAAGTGGAAATCCCTCGGCAAATTTCCCGCTTCGGTAAATGATAGGTAAGGTACCGGGTAAGAAGAATCGTTTTCCATGGAAATCTCCGACACAGTTTTCACCGACTCCAGATTTGACCGACAACAAATTTCACCGACGACGACTTGAGAGGACCATTATTTATTTACTAAAAGGATGTACTATCTCATCGATTATGTACTTTTTCGCGATATAGCGAATCAGAGGACGGTTGTTGAAAAAGTTGTTCACAATGATGACCTTGACAACATATTTCAAGGTCTTCAAAATCGATGAGGAAGCCCCTAATGTAAACAATGGCCTCTTAAAAAAAATATTTATCCAATATTTTTGTGCTACTAGGGCACGCTTCGAAGATTGTACTGTTGCTGTTCTGTTGTGCTCGAACTCCGCGCGCGCGCAGGCGGATCACTGTTGCGATCTGTTAAAAAATTGGTTTATATTCGACGGTTTCCATCAGGTTCTCCCCTTGAAACTTCGTGAAGTATTCGTTGGTGGAGTGATATCGCTGTCGATTCCGCAGCGGGAAATGGCATTAGAGCGGATTGCCAGCGGAAGGGTGTAGGAGGCGCGTGTCGGTGGTCCCGGCTAACAGGGTTGCGTCTAGGTGGCGCAGCTGAGGGTTGAAAATCGATACGTATCGTCTCTGACGGAAGGCAGGCCGACTTTCCAGTACGCGGCTCGTGTGCACGAGGTAAACACGGCTCCTATGGCAATTAGAATGGAATGATACGCGGCGAACTTCTCCCTGGTGCACCATGGTACGTTCCACAAAAGAGAGAAGGGAAAGCGACGGCACGCGGAAACGAGCGAAACGGAAGAGACGGTCGAGAAAGCCGAGATACGTCGCGCGTCGCGACGACGGAACTGGGACTAACACGAGCGACGTGACGACAGATCACCGGTTGACAGTGTCGCTTAACTTTGTTTCATTCACGATACCGAAAGTGACGAGATTGCCTAATCGACAAAGCGAGAGAAACCGTTTCCGCTCGACCATTTCACGCTGGGATACACATATTTCTCTTTTATGTGCAGTACGGTTTTGTGAATTACGCCCTCGAGCTGCTGTTTGTCAAGACGTTCGGCAGCGAGTCCTGGGAGGCGATTAAGTAAGTAACCCGCGCGAATCCTTTCTGCACCCTCTTCGCGTCCTTAATAGTCCCTCAAGACTTTTCATGTAACGCGTTGCGAACTGTTTCTTCGTACGAGCAACGATTCCGAAGCGTTCTCGGCGTCGCGACGCGCGATTCTGTTCGCGATCGCCGGATAGGACGCTTCTCCAGGCCACGTGGTGTCACCATGCTTCTTGCCTGGCTTAATTTTACTGGCGGCGTGACACCGCTCCAACCTCGACGCATCCCTGACCCGAATCCCTCGCATTCTTCCGTGGAAATTTCACCCACACGGACCGCCACTTTTCTTCGCCCCACGATACGCCCCTGGAATTTATATTGAATTATATTGAACTGGCCGACACCGACGCTGGCAGAATCGTCGAATATTTTATTCAACCAGCCTTTTTTTAACGCGCTGCCTTTTATTATTTGAGGTTCGTTCTGTCTCGACGCGAAGATTTATTTCAATTCTAAATGAAGTTTCTGTTCGAAATTCGACGTTTTGTTTAAGATACCTGCTCCTGTGGAACATTCAGAAGCTTGGCAACTTCTTTAAAAACTGTTCTTATTCAACAGATACCTCGGACTCTGTATTGTTAAAGCTTCTGATAACAAGTTGTTTTAAAACATTGACAAGGTTTTCACTGTGAGCTTCTACATTACAGCAAATAATTTTGTTAATGATTTTCTTGATGAACAGGATAAGCGAATTCGATTCTCCCGATGTATAAAACCTGATTCCTCACCCAGGATAAAGAATAAATGGATGACGCGGCGTTCAAAGCGTTCAATAGCGTGCCGAGCGAAATTGATAATTTGAATGGCAAACGTGCCTCCGGCGAGCTGCGATGATTAGATTCGGGAATGGAATTTCGGGGACGTGCGAAAATGCCTGGAAGATGTACAGTCAATCAAAATCAATTATCTCGTGTAATCGAAACCATCGAAAACAATTTTTCAGGATTTAAGATGAAAGGTAAATTATTTCTACGGTACTGTTTACGCCTTCTACTTGAAAGTTTTTTAATTAACTTTACAATTTATGGTAGGATAGGTTAGGAACGTGTTCCGAACGGGTTTTTAGCGTTTATTTATAAGGCGATGGTGTACGAACGTAATCTTCCGAGCTCGCAAATTAGCTGCGGGCAAACACAGATTGGATAATAATCTTCGGAAAGGATTTATAAACAATACTTCAGCCTTTACCGGTTTAATCTCTGTGAATATTTCATGAAAACGCTTTACGGTTCGTCTCAGTTTGTTTCCGCGCTGAAAGCGTTACACGCCGATCCTTTGTGATGGAACCGAGGCTATGCATCCTTATGCGCTTCCACTTTGGCCATTTCAATTTGCAATTTTATACAATTTCAACACGAGCATCCGCGAACACTCCCGCTTCAACATTTTTCATTTACTCGCTTAGTTACGTACTTTGCATTTCAGCACTCTGCTACAATCTCACTTTGCTACGTTCTTAGGATTCCCTTATGAAAATTGTTTAATTTTAATCGCAGCTACAAAGTGATCAAGTACCTCCGATGCTTCTGCTTCCTTTCAATCCACGCCCTGGCAAAGTTGTAATTTATTTAACGCACTTTATTAAGGTTCTTCGCGAGATATAGATAATCGAAGTTCCTCCAAGTTTCTCAACTTTTCCGAGCAAGTTTGCCTAAGGATAAATAAGCAACAGATTGTTGGAACGAAGAAAGTTCTACGTTTAGACAGCTGCAAACAATTTCCGATCGGATAATGATAACCTTCATCGGCCTTTAGTGTACTAAGTATAATACCAAAAGAGAAGAGGAACTAAGCCCCAGGGAGTGAAAGTGATACTACGAAGAAAACTTAGAGGATATGTAGTTACCACTTCGTAATTCCTTCGGTTGAATATCACGCGTTATATTTGTTCTTAAAACGAGACAAGTTCTATTCGCGTCACCCTCGTATTTACGACGAGCTCGTAAAGCAATGTCGCCCCTTCCTTATTGACGATTAGCATACTTTTTACTGTCCGATTCTTCTACGGGAAAGCTTTTATGGAACTTCCTTCCACAGACTTTATGACATTTTTACACCGTAAACACATACGCACACGGACTCAAAACGTTGTTTCTTAAATCTGACGTTTATCTGTTTTTTAGTTGCACGCGTAAAACTCTCGCGAACAGCTGCGGTTAATCGGTGACAGAGAATGTTCAGTCTGAATCAGAGAAACGCGGCAAATATGTACAGTGGGTGTACAAAGTGTTCTTGCAACTTTTAAAACAGAATGACTTTTTTACAATTGTACCAAACGACCTGATTTTTTAGAATTAATTAGAAGCATTGGTTTTCTAAATGATCTGCGAAAAAAATTTTCCGAAAATTACAATTTACAAAATAAAATAAAAATAGTACAAATAAAATACAAAATAAAAATGTTCCGAATAAAAAAGTTGCATGTAACCTTGTAAATAATAATTTTTTGGAAAATCTTTTTGGCCTATCATTTCGTAAACCAATGCTAGATCTTACATTTCCTATCTCGTGTGTATGTTGAAGTAACAAGCACTATCTAACGGTTCATATAATGAGATTGAATGTTGAATTTGAATTTAGATTTAAATATAACGATTGAAAGTAGCATTATCGATTAAAATTGGGTAATCCGTCATAAAATCAGCGAAAGCGCCCGCCGACCCAGGGTTGGTAATGAATCTTTCAGGTCGTTGAACAGTTATGAACCCTGATTTATGGTGTAAATAATGCTTAGATACCACGACGGGCGGGTCTAACGCGGTTTAGTTTAGTATGGGACATGGTAACACGTGAAAAGCCACGCTGCGGTTTTCGTAGACTACCGAGCGAACGAGTATAATCTCGAAAATTATATGACGTAATTTGTAAACACGCTGCGGAGAGGTAAACTGTGAAACGTCATTTAGAACGGCTAAAGTGACCCTTTCTAGCCGTGCTTTTAAGAGTCATCGTGCGATCTTGCTTCACCGGTAACCAACATCTCGTTGCTTTTCCGGTGTCGTGCACACCACTCTATCTCACAATTCTGTGGTACGTAAACAGGTTATTTTGCGAAAATGTACTTTCCTCGCTATTCCCTTCAACCGAGGGCCTGTGTGGTCTTTCGTTATCGCGTACTGTTATGTCGTTGTGACTTAACAATTTAAGAAACAGCATTGAACGTAAAGAAAACAGAACAGAAAGCTTCGTCAAATTCTTAAAATAATTAGAATAATAACAAAAATGTCGTGTCAGCATTCACACTGATTTCAGATTCAGTGTTTTGATTAGTGTAACATTACAGCTAATTAAAAGAGAAATTCAACCTTATATGATATGTTGACCTTCGAATGACCTTCGTAGGAGTTATTGTTCAAAAAGCATAACTTAATCGGAGCGGATACGAGCAAGAGTAAACAGCTAATAAATCGCGCAACAGATTGAAAAATCCGTGCAACGTTAAGGTCAATAAAACTGTCATCGAAATCGCAAAAGTCAATTTCGTTCCGAGGTCGATCCGCAACGTACCTCCACGGATCCCTTAGGTCCCGTCCTTTCGAGTACAGTGTTCGCGAGTGGAATTGTCCTTTTAGGACACGCGTTCGCCGTTGCTTGCGACGTGTTTTACAGCGAGAGGGCAAGTTTATGGTGTTGTAAACCTGTATTACGAGTCAGTTGTCCCGGCAACCTCGCGTTTCGTCTCGACAACGTCGACGACGGAAGAGTTTCTGCGATCTTACGGCCGGGAAACTCGAGAGAACCCCTCCTCCTCATTGACGAGAGCGAGGCGAAACTGCAATGGAATTTTTCACGTGGAAACGAGACCGTAGGTTCGTACGGTTGTGCTCGCGCACAAAAAGTTTCGCTCTCCCGCGGGTTACTCGCTTTTTCCGTTTCGCGGCAAGCGGAAGGTGGGAGGCTCGAGAAGTTTCAGTAACGGGCATTGTTTGCCAGTTCCCGACGGGAGTACCGGCTGTGATTCTGCGAATAAACGAAACCCGTAACGCCAGTCCCTCGAGCGGTGCTCCAGAGAAAAAGTCAGTCCGACGTGTAAACAGCGAGATATTTATGCAACGCCGTGCCGGCCCGGGATTTAAGGGGTGGCGAAGGGTGTGGACCTTTGAGCCCGTCAACAAACAGACGGAACGCGTGCCAATATTTCGACTTACTGTCGCAGAATCAATAAACTCCGAGGATCAGGTAAACAGAGGTTTATTACGCGACTTGTTGATCCACCCGGGGACAGAAAGAATAGTCGACGGATTCTGCTGTCCTCGTGACCTACTCTCGGACTCGCGCCACTGTCTTTCGCGGGACACTATTTATACTAGTCATTCTAGTCTCGCACCCTCGTCCCTTCAAAATTCACACATTTTTTATTCTCAATGCAAAACTGTCCGTTTCTGGTACAAGTTAAATGGAATAGCTTTTTTATAACTGTACAAACGACTTGATTTTTTATAATTAATTAGAACCATTGGTTTACGAAATGATATGCGAAAAAGATTTTCATACATATATTCGAAATTTTCATAGAGGGCCTTAATAAAAAAATTAAAAGAAATGCTTTTATTTATTCTTACATGCAACCTTGTAAATTGTAATTTTTGGAAAATCTGTTTTGCAGATTATTTAGTTAACCAACGTTTCTAATTGATGATAAAACAATCATGTCATTTCGAACAATTATAAAAAAGTTATTCTACTTTGTTGTACGAACACTTTGTACACCCATTGTATATTTCGAGATTAGTTATGTCTGATAACGAATGCATGAAGATTTCATTGACGGCGACTGTGAAGTGTTGCGTCGATTCTCTCGGTAGGAATGTTTTATTAATTCCACGGGCGAGTTAAACACCCGTTCGAAGGATTCTCGAAAAATTGCATTGGAACAGTGAATTGAGCTTGGAACGGCGCCGGCTCATATCCATATCAAACAGCTAGGAGCCTTTTATCCGTACTTTGTAAACCTAATAGAAACCGTCCGTGCCCGGAGGGCCTGGCAACCTGCTGAAATGCTCAGCTTTTGTTCGCCAAGAAATATTTACTTTGCCCGTCGTCGCGCCAAGCCGATTAATTAATTCACTGTGACACAATCCGGTGGATCAAAACGCTCGTCCGGGATTAACAATCCTTTCGATAATTGTGTAATCGCGATTCCTCTTACCACCGCCATATCCCTGCGTCGTTGATGGAAAGTGCGAAACACAGTTTCGCTATTAGCATAACAGCGTAAGATGGCTTTTGAAAGTATGATAAATTGCTCGCCCGTGAAGGATGCTCGACAGCGATTCTTTTTGCTGCTCGATGGCGTAACTTCGACTTCTTTCGTTCACCTACAAAGTAATCTTCATAGTTCTTTATTATGAAACAGTGGACCAAAATATTAATTGAACCTTTGGCGAGCTTTAATGATTAATCGATCTTCGTAGAATCATAAAACATAGTTCACGAAGACGGCAATCATATTTCAATTCTGCAGAACTCGGTGATAAAGAGCGTACCTCGCTTGTAATACCATGATTAATTTTTCCAGCAGCGAGAACGAGATCCCGAGTAATTTTTCATTTTTAATTATACCTAATAGCTTATTTAATTCGATGATAATTATATTCCATTTAACAGAAGCCACTAATTAACATGTTGCCACTTTCGAAGGTATATTTCATCTCGATGGCAGAGCGGTGAATGTAATTTTTAATTGGATCTGGTATTTATGCAAATGTACGCTTTCATTAATTAATTCCGACCATTGAGAATAATTCAACCAACGACAAAATATTGTGAAAACGATAATTAAATAAAAAAAACAGGTGTAGAAGGAACTTTTTTAGTATTATTTCTCTGGAATTTCGGCCAATGCTGACTGTACATCTTTTTCCAATTGGATACAATCCTTTTTGTCGTTTCCGCATTCGAAGACAGAGTCGGGCTTTCTAAAGCGTCCGTTCTAATAAGCTTTTCGAATTATCCGGCTGCTAGAATTGCAAACAAGTCGGCAACGTCGCTGTTGAATCCGCGCAACGCCGGCGGCCGGTATAATTGTTTCAATTTGCCGCGCGATGTTTATTCATACTTTGTTAATCCAGGAAAGATGCGGCGGTTAATATGGAGGGGCAGTTTCTGGTGCGGCAGATCTACGACGACGAGATTACCTACAACATTATATCAGCGGCTGCGAACCTGCTCAGTATGTACATTTCTTTATTTCCGCTCGACTGGTCACCGAAAACTACCTGCCTCGACTAGTAAACGCCTCTTGCCAGCTTTCTGGCGCGCTCGCAATAAGTACCTGTTACAGCGTAAACCTCTTTTCCAGAGCGATTAAACCGATACTCCTCACCAGCATCCATCCATTCGTTTCCTGCTCGTTCCGACCATCGCGTTACTTCTGCTTAGACTGAGGATTTCATGTTTTCTTTTGAATTATTTATTTATTCATGCCGTGAACCATGTTTGGTTTATATAGCATAGATCAGAACGCATTGCTAAATCATACTCTGGACATTATTTCATGCTTTTACGGCAAAAATTGGTACGTGTAATTTAAAACGGTGGCCACGTTAAAATAATTAAGCGTATTAGTTTCAGTTTGATAGAATAATTATTATTATTACCTATTTTTGTCATAAATTCCTTTGTGGCCGTCCGTTGGTTTTGTAATAGAAAATGGCCGGATTGCCAGATGCCCTCCCGTCTCTCAAACAATACGGTAAAGGGGATGCAAAAGTAGCAATCTCCTCTTATAAGATTCACAGAGAATCGACTCTCGGCGACCAATTGGTTCTGCCTCGGCTCCTATAGTTGACCAAGGCATCGAAACTCGCCATCTTCTGCGATCCTTCTTTTATCCCCCGTCACTCCTTCTCTTCAGCTCTTTTTATTGGCCCAAGTGGTGACCTCAGTTGAAGAACGAACACCATTCTACAGATCCTCCACCCCAACACTAAACGCTGCTACGTCTTAAAGCCACGGAGCTCGCAGACTAGGCTACCGGAGGCCGGTTTGAAATGCGATTCCTTCTTTCTTGCTCGTTTTGTCAACCCTTTTTACCTTCTTTACTGCCTTTATCCACGAACGAGGTGACCTCAGCACAGAAAAAATCCTTTCAGCGAGTCCACCGTACCGGCGCGGTGGCGGCTGCACGTCGAAATACGATTCTTCTTCCTTTCCACCGTTCCCCTTTTGCCTTCGGTCGTCCTGTTTCGACCTTTTTGCTACTGCATCGCCTGTTCACTTTTTCGGGACAGCCTTGTCCGAAACAGCGTCGGATAAGATATTATTTCACGTGGAAAGTCGAAACGTGTTCACAGGTATTCGCTAAACTGTTTTACATTGATTAGCCCGTTGGTTGTTTTCCTTCTGCGTAGAACATGTTTCAAGAAAATGTACACTTTATATTCTCGTGATTCTACAGGGTGTTTCTTACTTTCCCGTCAAGATTGTAGGAGCATGATCTACGAGTGCAAATACGAAGAAAATGTTATACGAAGTTTGTTTATAAATGCTTTACTGCAATATTGTAGGCAAATATTGAATGTAGCCTGAATAGTGGAAAATCGATTGCGTTTACAAACAAACTTCATATAACAGTTTCTTCGTATTTTTACTTGTAGATTATGGTCGTACAATCTCGCCGGACAAGTAGGAAAAAACCCTGCATATGCACCGACAAAGCTCACGTTCTTGCAATCGGAAAATTTCACACGTCACACAAATTGATCACACAAATTCGAACAGTCAACCACAAAAAAGACGTCGAATGCATCAAAAGCATCCCGTGACGCTTACAAATTAGAGTCGGGCTACTCAGCATTTTCTTGTCATACGGGCTTCCCCACAACGTTGCGTCAAGATCGAACATTAATTGCCGTGTATTCGGAATAACTGATCAGTGATTGAATCCAGCATCCCGAGGACAATCTAACTGATTCCGACCGCACACGATCTCGTCTCATCGAGTTCCCGTTTGAACTTCGAATGCAGCTCGTTAAAATTGCGACCCCCTAACGACGCCCCTCGATCAGTTTAAGCGACACTCGACAGTTATCCAACGATTTCCCCATTAAGTCGAACGATTCGGGATCGGATCCGTGAACGAACGCGAAATCGAGAGCCACGAGGTAACGAGAGACCGCGTGTTCCAGATATCCCAGCGAACGAGATCCTGGAGCAGTTCGGCCGGATGTTTTTCGAGTTTTGCCAGGATTCTGGATACGACAAGATCCTTCAGGTGTTGGGCGCAACGCCCTGGGATTTTTTGCAGGTAAACCATTTCCCTGAAACATTCTTCCTCGCACAGGATTTATTTAGTATTCTTCCATTCTTGTTATGCACACATTAAGCGTGTAAATGATCCTGCAGAAAATTTAATTTGTTCGATGAAGTTTGAAATTCAAGATGAGTTTAACTTTAAAATAAATCGTATGAGTTAGCAGTCCCATCTATTCCACTGCGAAATATATCTTACAGAATTTTCTTAATTCTACCGTTCACAATGGAGCATAGTATACGATAATTCAATATTAATAATATTATTATGACATTTTATTTCCCGTGCAACATTGGTAGAGCAAATACAAAAAAAAGAAATTCAGAAAGTATATGTTACACGTGATTGATTTTATTAATTATTATCAATAATTTATATATAATTTATATTACATCTAATCACTCGCATAATAACATGCGTGTTTCAAAAAGAAACATATACAAAAATAGTTGTAGACATTTGAATATTAATGCGAGTAACTGTATACGGTGGACATCGGTGCTCGGAGGAATTCCGTGCGCACTTTTTCACGCACACATTGAATCGTTCGTTTCTGGACGATCCTCGGCAAAATTCCCTCGGGCTACGAGCACCCGGTGACCGACTCCCGGGATTCCATCGATTCCATTTGCTTGCGGACCAAGTGAAAGTTGCCAGAAAGGATGTACACGTGGGCAGAAGCATTCGCGATTGACCGGTGATCCCAGTGGAGTCCGTTCGATTCTTTTTTCATTTATTTCGTCGCGCTCCACTGTATTGACTTGTGTGTATGAAATGTTGAAACTCTGATTTCAACAAATTACGTGTAAATAACAATTTGAAAGACATATAGGGATTGACTGCGCGGCTTGAACGAAGCGCTGAAGTCCACAATGGCGGCGCGGGTTACAAAGAGTGAAAGAGAGACTATTAACCGGGTTTTAAAGAGTTCTCTTTCTAATTCTCGTGAAATAGAAAGAGAGCGCTGTACACCCAGGTTAATACTCTCTCTTTCACTCTTTGTAACCTCGCGCCGCCATTCTGGGCTACAACTCGCCCGTAAAACGTCTCAGTCTATCTCTATACAGTAGAGTCTCGATTCTTCTCAAAAAGGCGTTCTCTGGCTAGACAACCATCGGGATCTAGACTCGCTTTTCTGATTTATGAGCGAGACTCTAACAGAGAGTCGAACATAGAGAAGGACAGAATGAAACACGGATCGCAGTGGAGTGGGTAGGTCCAGACAACCATTGGAGTCTCGATCCCGGAGAAGAATTGGATCTTTACTGTATGTCTATGTTTTGGGCAAACTGGTCAACGTTCTCGCCCGGGGGCAACTTCAAGCCTGAAGGAAGGACACGCGTGCACCTGCGTGTTTCGCGGAATGTTCATTCGCGCATTCCGCGGCCGATGCATTTCTAAACTCGGGACACGACCCGTTCCAGGGAAACACGCCGGACCAGTCCGCGATTGCTGCAACGAGCCGCTGAGTAATTGGACAAAAAGCTTGTAAACTCGTTTGCGCGCGCGGAATACGGCCGCGGAATAATCGCCAGAATTTTCCCTGTCCATGATTGATGGATTATTACGCCTTTCGATGGAATTAATGGCGGATTGATTAGGATTGTTTGATATTAGGTGAAATCGCCAATCCTCTGAAAAGAAACTCGACGACCGACGAACCCGTAAACATCGCCGTCGCGTTCGTTTCTTTAATGAACCAGGAACTCGATATTTATCTGGCACATTCTTCCAACCACATGTCCTCCGCATGCAGATTTTTATAATTAATTATAAGCTTGCTGAAAGCGTTCAACGAATTTTATCGCTCCTCCAGCCGAAGTTTCTATAAATTTCGTATTCAAGAACGCTGTTTTATTTACATGACGAAGCACGTTTCCCCGTGCGAAATAAAGTGAGAAAATTAATATTCTAAACACTGAAACCCTCTTCTAAGGAGAAGACGCATACATTACCGGGTGAAAAGAGCTCGCGCAAAACTTTCTAGACTCGAATTAATGACTGCCACTAGACGAACCCGGTAAGAAGGGGCGAGCAAACGCGTTCTAGTGTTCGACACTTAGCCCTCTGCACTCGAAGCTATTTTAACTCGGAATTGAAGCCGATTTGGTTGCGAATCTTCATGCATTTACAGCAAGATCGAGTAGATGAAATTCAAACCTGCAGGAAAATTTTAATACTATTTCCATGTACACCAGACTATTTTCTCGAGTCTCCTATTTCGAAACACGCGTTTCAATATTTTCTTTCTTAATTTATTTTCCAAGAGGTCCAGACCAGGACGCTCTTAAATAAGGGATGCGCAAAACAAGAAATTCGCGGATCCTAGCGAATGCGCGCAATGCGATTAGCGAGAGCGGAATGCCGTCGCAGAACGAGATTATTATCGGTCCGTTTTTCTCCCGCGAGGTTTCATTTCCGGTTCTGGTGTCGCCGGCAAGTTGTTCTCGCCTCAGCCCTCGGTTCACGTCGAAGATTTGAAAGAACGTCAATCTTGCGTTGACATTCCGTGTATCGATCGATCGTAATCGACATTGATAACGTGCTGAATTGATACCAGCTGACAGATATATTACCCGCGCAATTACCCTCTCGACGACCCGACCGCTGCACACTGCGATATTCCGATCATTTAGGTAAATTGAATTCCGAAATTGAAAACTTACCCCTTCAGTCCTACACAATCTGTTTTAAATAATAATACGTCAATTTTGACTGGCGCCTCGAAGGCACCATTCAAAAAGTAAAAGTCGTGTTAATATAATTAGATATCATATTTTGAGTAGTCTTTATCGTTAAGAGTTTCGGTAATTATTCGGAAAGTACACTTGCTCCGATTTTGATGAAATTTAAATATGTTATAGATTTCGACATTTTGAACAATTTTTTCCTTTTCCAATATAGGGGGGTCGCTTTTAGTTTTCTAGATATTCGCAAAAAACTATTGCTAATGCTGTATTGAATTTTCGGTATATTGGAATACGAAAAAGTTGTTCAAAATGTGTTGCCGCGTAACGTATTTAAATTTCATCAAAATCAGAGCATAGTGGTACTTTCCGAATAATTACCAAAGTTTCGTTCCCCTAAATTATGGAAATAGCACACTGTGCCGTCGTTGCCTATAAAATTCGATCGGCCGAACGCGATGGCGTCCGCCCTCCTTTGACCCGAAGCGAATGGAACCCCTCTCCGACATAATCTTTCATGAGCTGCTAACCTGACGAGAATCTGGTGACGCTTAATTGCAGAATTTGGACGCCCTTCACGACCATTTAGGCACTTTGTACCCGGGAATGAGGGCGCCCTCCTTCCGATGCACCGAGAGGCCTGAAGACGGCGCGCTCATATTACATTATTACTCCGACCGACCTGGTTTGGAGCATATCGTCATTGGCATCGTTAAGGTATTTTCGATGAAATCGTGCTGCAACATGGTTACAAAAATCCACGGGGATTGATCCTCGATAAATACAAAGTTCAATCGGAGGGTTTGATTAACAAACTTTTTTGTCATTTCTCAAAGGTAGCACGCAGAACGTTGATTGAATCTCTCGGTAGAATTAATAAATCCATCTATGAAATTGAACGATTTACTCCCACGTTGTTGGAACAATGTTAACGGCGTTATTTTTCTTTCCCCCCAGCATCGAGTGCTGCAAAGTATCAGGTTGATCGAAGAGTTTAGTATGGTTTTTGTAAAAAGTCAATTGGATTGTTGCAGTTCATTATTCAATATAACGTTGCGCGAATACACGGCCGTCTCTGTTGCTGATTTTTCCATCTAGCGCTCATGAAAAATGCAACGTCTAAAATGTACTTTATCGGGCGACGTATTTACTGATCAAATTTGCAACAGCAAATCGCATTTCCCGCTATACCATTCCACTTTTCTATAGCTTGGACGTAGTCGGTTAATCCTCCACGCGCAACTCTAACGTTTCACGCTTGTTTTGCATTTTTCAACTTGCATCTTCTCGAAATTCAAACATTTTTCGCTTTCAGATCGTTCTGGTTAATTGTACTAATTTATTTTCTAATTAAATGCAATGCTAAAATTAAATTCCATACATTTTCAGCAAAATAAAATAAAAATTGGTCTGCACAAGTATATCTTATAAAATTTTTTTATATTTTCCATTCGTCGTTTTTTGTCAGCCTGGGGTGCACTTGCACCTCATACAAAGAGAAAAAGTGAAATGCATTGCTGAAAGAGATGCACACACATATTTTACACAGAATTAGACTAGACTTGGGTTACCTGCTTTTCACGAAAACTCTGAAACTGAACTAGCAAACATCTACTCTAGCAACGAAATTATTCGATCAACATGATATCCCTCTTCCGCCCGGTTGAATTACGAGCGAAATTGATGGTTATACTATTCGTCTATTTAATTTCCAACCGGGTGAATCCTCCCGGGCAAAAGCCGGGCCGTGATTAAACGAGTTTGCAACTTTTCCCGGCGCAGACCGTAGCGAAAAAGCTCCACGACACGGACATAGAGATGCGGATACTGAAGACGAAAAACGAGTGCGACCATGTGCAATTCATGATAACGAACACCTCCGGTCCGGGCGTTGTCTCGAACCCCATGATCGCCGATTTGGAGACCTTATCCGTCGGTGAGTGACGTCTAGTATCCGTAACAAGACAAATTCTTGTACTCTCGCAAGGTAGACTGGTTTCACGATTGGAAACGTGATTAGAGAAGGTGATTTCGCGCGTGACAACGATTAGGTGGAAAGTTGTCGGACGCATTCACAGAAAACTTTGTTACGGAATTTCTCGCAGAACCGAAAGTGAGCCCCATGACGTTTTGCCGAGTTTTCCCATTCCATCTGATGTTCAACAGGGACCTCGACATAGTTCAGACCGGATGCACCATCACTCGCGTCATCCCCCAAGTGGCATCCGGTAATTGCAAGCTGAACGACATCCTTTGGACAGTGAGTTTGCTCCTGTCATTTTCTTCGTCTATAATTCTCATATCTTGAAAAACGAGGTACCAAATCATTTTGGCAGAGATTTAGAAATCCTTACCTGTGAAAAGTTAAGGGGGTAGTTTTGTTTCCGTAGTAATGAACTTTTTCATTAGTCAAAAGCGTTAGACGAAAGATCAGTCTAGACGAAATCTCCCTGAAAGATACTATTTTAACGTTTCGCGCTTCCGAATAATGCAAATTACTGGGCGACTGCGACCTAGATTAATATTTCATCTAGCGCTCTCCACTAATGAAAGCTCTCATATTTGCATTATTGAAAGACGAAACATATTTTAGTTCGATGAATTATTAAAACAAGCAATTTTGCAATTTAACAGTAAATTTATTAAAGTGTCCTTCAAGCAGTGTTTATTCTAAGTGATGTAAACGGTAAACTTTACGTCTTACTCTACTGTTTACAATACGTATGTTTCATTTACTACCAATACCGTAAGTAGTATCGCTTTTCTCAACTTTCTATGACCTTCAATGACCTTATGTAATAGGTCGATGAACTCGTTTTAAGATCCTCTATCATAATACGGAAGCAAAAACATACCGATCCATTAAAAAAAATTGAGGTGACCTTCAAATGTCCGAAGCACCTCCGCCTGCAAAAAAACTATTATTGCAATTTCATTTCAACAAATATTTCTGTGAAACATATAGTGTTAGTGATTCGAGTAACTTATAGTAATTTGAGGTGCCAATAGTTACTGCCCCACCCTGTATATTATTTTACAGACGCAACGTTTCTCCTGAAACTGGTCCATATCTGGATCGAAACGTTGGGAATTTTCTAAATTGCAAAATCGTTTGTTTTAATAATTGATCGAACCTGCGCCGAAAGCATCACACGATTTCTATTAAATATCCACAACCGACAAAACGGAATACTTATGTTTTCGTTTAATATTTGCAATTCTGGGAACAGGACTATCCCCTCAACTCTCTCGCGTAAACGTGATAAAGGGGCACGGATCGATAACCGCGTTTTATTTCGCGAAGCGCCGCGTTAGTTAGCGGGGACCGCGAAATTACGTTATTGTTCGGGCAGGTCGTGGCCAACAACGGCGGGCTATAATTCGCGCGGATTCATACACCGCTGATCATATATCTTTCAAATGCGGTTTGTTTCAAACGGCGTGACACGCTTCGTTGCAGCTGCATCATTTAGCGGCATTTGCATAGTCGCTGGCGCATACGGCACCGAGCGTAATCAATTAACCGGCCGTTGTTGTTCCACGTCATACTTGGATTCCCTTTACCCTCGTCTTAAGGAGAGGAATTCTCGATTTCTTGTAATTGTGACGATCGCTTAATCTGGTTTCACGTGACAAATTTCTCCGTTGAACGACCATTGTCACGCTCGAACTAATCCTGCAGTAGGTACCTACATAAATTAATTATATTTATATATATAAAATATATTAATTAAATTCATTTCTAAAAAACTTGATATGTAAAAATTCGAATTACATTTCACATTAAATTAAATATTTATAATCTTTATGCAACAAAAAAAATTTTATTTATTTAACTCATTTATATTCGAGGTTAATACTGATATTTATATTTTAAATTTAATGAACCCTGAAAATATGATTTCCAAATTTTCTCACAGGGTTTTGTCTTTAAAGGTCAGACCACACCTGGAGTTAACATTCGAGAACATATTGTCGCACATAAACACGGTGTACGTGCTGCGAACGAAGGAGGGGGTGATGCGATCGAACGCGTCCAAGAAACGTCCATGTCTGCGTTTAAAAGTTAGTAGAAATCCGTTACGTACGTAGATATATGTACGTAATATTCGATGTAATTCATGGCAGCGTTCCCGAAGTAAGCATATTCCCTTATCACAGCGGGACATGTAATTTTTTCCAGGGGCAAATGTTGTACATACCGGAGTCGGATCTCGTAATCTTCCTTTGCTACCCCAGCGTCATGAATTTGGACGACCTAACCAGGTGAGCTTTCGCGCGGATTTATTACACTTCATTTGCATCCTTGTGACACCGTCCTACGAGTTAGAAGCCGCACATGCAGTCACATTGAATAAACCAGCGATTTAATTTTGTATCTTGAACCTTTGACTACAAAACACGAACTTATTTAAAAACAATAATTCTGACACAAAACAGGACATTTCATTTCCGCGGTGAGAGAGATAAACCGAAAGATTTCTCGATCAGACGTGTCGCAATACAGCTCAACTTGCGGATTAATTTGCCTGTTCGCAGGGGCATGTTAATCCGCGTTGTAATTATGGAATTGTGAATAAATTGAATCTCGCTCGGCTTGAGTAACTGCAGGTGCATTGTTCGGATCGGTTGCGCCGCGAACGCGTCTATCACCGTTCGAGTTCTCCGTGGAACGTTCTGAAACCTGTAAAACCGTCGACGGGCCACCGTAAATCAGCGCAAACGAATGGTCACCGCGAAGAATGCAACGCGACGGGTTTCCACTTACAAAACGCGATACACCGCTCTCAGCACGCGATCGTTCGGCTTTGACAATGAGTTATAAACGATCGAACGCATTGCTTCCGTTTTTAACGCGCCGATACACGCAGTTGCAGCGTCGTATCGGATTCCCACTCTTCGGGTTCTGTTCGGGTTGCGAAATGCTCGTTTGGTTGCAATGTTATGACTCGACTGCGGATGTTTATGGAATTTTCAATTTTTCCAGACAAATTTTGAAGAAGTTTGTATCAAATAAAATTTTACTTTTATTGGTAATTTCATTGCTACTAAATTAGGTTGCATTTAATACTCCAGCATTTCTATTTTTATAAATGCACAAAGATCCGCAGTCTAGTCATGACTAACAATAAAAACATTTTGCAACGATTGCGGGTAGCAGAAATTAAATAAAAATTAAAAACAATAAATAATAAAAAAATAAGGCAACTTCTTGAAGGTAAATTTTTTTAACAAAGTCACAATAACTTTCTGTTAAAATGAATTTTGTCGTTTCTCCTTCTTATTTATTCTAGTTCACATGAGACCACAGTAAACGTATATACATTTATAAATATGTACATGCATATAATCCGAATGTCTCTTCATCATCTCTTGCCGGCTCTCTGACAAAAACCGCTCCCATCTTTGCAATTCTTAAAACGTTCTCCCCTTCGGTGCTCATACACTTCTTTCCTCTTTTTATCGTTCTCTGTCGGTGTTTTGTTAGGACCATGTCTCTCTTGCTGCGAGCCCCACACGTACCTACAGCAATCAACGAAACACGCTTCATTTTCACCTAGGTTTTACAAACTATGCTGCGCTCATTCTTTTACAGACACAGTTTGCTCTATAGTGTACACTCCGTCCGTTCTAAATCACGCAATCTAGAAAGATGATTTCTTTGCAATGTAGTCGATTAAAAAGTGTTTTATATAAAACAAGGTAATAATCTGTTATTGTCAAGCTTTCGTTCGGAACATCGCCCGCAACACGATTTAATAAACAGATAATTCTCAGTGTAGTTTGATTAACCTCGAATTTATGCGACCTGTCGAACTTGCTAGTGAATGAATTTTAAGCTGAATCAACTTAGCAACTTTCTTTTGTGTTCGGCGCTCATCGGATTAGAACGAGTTAGGTGTTGGAAGATTACCTCGCTGAAGGTGCCGGAAAAGTATGGGTCGTTGTCGAATATAAATTTCTACTGTGAAAGCAATACTTGCTTCTACCGGCAACGCCCACGTTCAACCCGTATGTGACCAAACGAAATGTATAGATTGTTGAAAACCTTTTGCATTTAACATATTTCCACAAATTCTGATTCCAAGACTATTTATAGTAAACAATTAAAACTATTTACTATAAATTAATTAATATCAGCGAGCAAAGAATGGACATTCTTTAGGCGCGCCCAATTAAAGGTTAACAAATTATTTTGAAAGATTACACCTTTGCAGTCGGAGATATTCTAACTCGAAAATGAAATATTTCTTCCGATCTAGAATAATTTCATTTTTATTTCATTTTATGGACATGAAATTGTTATGATACCTCATACAAAACTTAAATATTTAGCAATTGATTAGATACCAATCAGTATTTAGTAATGTAAAGAATACTTTGAATAATGGTGGAGCAATTTTCAGTGACTCTAAGTCGCCAAATGACGGAAACTAGTTTTTTACGCTTTTCATGGGATGATCACCAGGTGGGGGTTATACTTGAGCGACATCCCCCTTCACGACGCTACGAGGGATCTCGTACTGATGTCAGAGCAATTCGAGGCTGATTACAAATTAACGGTGAACTTGGAGCTGCTTACCGATAAATTGCAGCAGACGTATCGCGAACTCGACAGCGAGAAAAAGAAGACCGACAGGTAAGGATTCCACCGCACCGTCGCGTCGCCGTAATTTTCTGATTAAGGAAGTCCCTATTGGCCTCGTTAGACGTTTATCCCGACGCAATTTCTGGCCGACGATGGTTGAGCTTTTCCCTCCGTGGTGGAATTTCTTTCTTGACAGAATACTCTCCCCCACCGGAAATTGGATCGCACTATTTTTCCCTACCTATCGTCGAGAGAACGGTGTCGTCTTTAAACGTCGCCTGTTTCGACGACGTTTGCACGAGACAGTAAAAATATAGTATCATCTATCTCCTATTCCATAACTAGACACGCCGCCTGCTCGAGACACAAATCCGATAACTCGGAAAAATATCTGGCTGTTTCGTAGCCCTGTTTTATATTTTTATACGATTATAAATAGTGCATGATTAATGATTAATTAATCCATAAGTAGATTTTGCTTTAAGTGTTTGAAAACCTTCTCTTGTTCTCAATTCACGTTCCGGAACATAAAAATTGATTTGCGCAAGTAGAGCGGAACAATCAATATGATTATTAATTAACTTAAAAATAAACCTCTGGTTGGATACTATTCTTCGAGCAGATAATGTTTCTAGGTTCATAGTAGGTTCATAAAAAAATAATGAAAATACATAATTTTAGGACGTTTAATGGGATCTTCGTTATTCAATTTGTTCAATATTGATCATTGAATGCCGGTAGTATAATTGAAATTCGATATTAATTCCGGAGGATCAGAAAGTTTAATCAAATGCTCAGTGTAATGCGCAATACAAATAGCTTGCTGATTGTCTGCGTTTATAGTTACAATGAATATGTAGGATATAAAGCAATGTACATAAATATTAAGAGTATTACGGAATACTGATATATTGTTCTTGGCTTATTGGAATTGTCAAGCGAGGAAATATGTGTATCTTTGTCGAATCTCTTACTTAAAATCAGTGGGCGAATAAGAATAAGAATAAATTTTTTGTAACTTGTTTCTATGAAAAGTACCGACTGTCTGACAGCTTGCTGTACTCGGTGCTGCCAGTTTCGGTGGCAAAGGAGCTCAGGCACTCCAGGCCCGTTCCAGCAAAGAAGTACGATTGCGTAACGCTATTGTTCTCTGGAATCGTCGGTTTCGGGGCTTATTGCGCTGCGCATACTGACTCCAGCGGTGCGATGAAGATTGTCAACATGCTCAATCAACTGTACACAGCGTTCGATGTGCTGACCGACCCGGAGAAATATCCCGACGTGTACAAAGTGAGTTTGTGGCCTTCCATTTCCACACCCGCAGTGTCGATCTCCAAACAGATTCAGTCAGTCATTTCCATCATTCGCTTTGATGTCAATTTCCACTAAATTGTTGGTATAGAATCGCTATGGTGACATATAATTTCGTGACACCCTGTACACTCTCCATTATTATTTACCATTCACTTATTTACTTGCTAAAAATGTTGCGAATAAAATTCATCGGTAATCAAAAATCCACGAAGAAAATTCCTCGAGCGTTTCCTATCGTGCGAATGCATGCAACGCGTAACGTATCGCCGAGTTATGCTGAAGTCTGCTGTAATCTCATTTTACGCCGTGAATAATCACGAGTAGTCTCGGTTTACCTTGGCTTTCCATTCTCAAAGAAGGAATTTACAGAGTTCATTATTTACGTTTCCAAAGAACAGATTAACTCTTTGAAATACACATTGTACGAAATACAACCAAAGGTACTATTTATTCTCAACTTACCATTTACGAACTTAACAATGAAGTTCGCTGACAATATTCACCGTGCAGAATTTCACGAGTAGACAGCGGATGTTTACGAAATTTCCATTTTGAAATTTACATTATAATAATTTATAATTTATAGTCGGTAATGTCTAAAAAAATGATTTTCTTCTTTTTAGTAAATTTGATTGTATCGAGTTCGGTTTCGAGTTTGCAGGTGACTGGGTCACTTAAGGCCCAGTAGTTAGACTGCGTTTGAACTTTCGCTAATAATCTTCGAGACGAGATACAAAGGGCAAGAGCCTCGTGTCGCGGGATCTGAATTTGGGGAAACTGTATTACCTGGAGGAATTATCATTCCCTGACAACGGATATATATTTGAATTTACGGGAAGGCTTGTTAGCGTTGATCCACTTTGCTCGGACTAGGTCGAAACTGTTGGTGACAAATACATGGCTGTGAGCGGATTACCGGAACCGTGTAGTTGCCATGCACGATGCATCGCCCGGCTGGCGCTGGATATGATGGATCTCGCCACGGAGGAAGTGCAGATCGATGGCGAGCCTGTGGTAAGTCTCAATATACATATTCCATCCCGTCCTGCTTTCGTCCTTTTTTAGAACGCTATTCTACCAACCGAAAAAAAACCAAATTCTATTCTTCGCTGATGGACTCCATCCATCCTCCTTCGGCTACTACATCATTCGTCCATTAACTCTTGAAAGATTAACCTTTGGGGCTCGCGATTCATCCCCGCTCAAAACCGGACGCTTTTAATTCGGTAAATTAACCCTTACCCGGTTACGTGCTGTCTGAAATACTGATCCGTTCAAACAATTTTTTATAGTCACAAAATAGACTTTATTACTACAGATTACAATTTCAACTGCAATGTATTGATTGCTACAATTTCTGCGTTTCCTGTCACGCTCCTGTCCGTAACAATTTGTGCAACAGGAACGGTAAAAATGATTTCAAAGCATTTCGGAGTTATTATTCGAGTTGAAAGGGTGAATTTACACAGAGTGACAAGCAAAAATTGATTCCTTTTGTCGACTCGAAATAAAAATATCAATTCCGAGACGTAATTTACGAGCACTACGGTATCAAACAAAAATGTGTTTCAAGGTATGAATTCTAGGTATAAAAACATGCAATTTCCGGGGATTATTTTTCAAAGACTGAGGTCAAACAAAAATTCATTTCTGTTGGCGATTGGATTTCACATGACAAAGTAAAAGGAATTTTTTTTTTCGATTTTATTGACTGCTGTGTATCGTAATCTTTTCCTCAACGTTCGTGTTTAATGTTGACAACGTATTTTAAGTGCTTGGAAAGTACCGGGAGTAGCATTATATGAACAGGTCGAAATGAAATACAAGATTGAATAGTCGAACGGTTTCCACCATTGGTTTTCCATGGAACGCGATCGATTATATCCGTAAAAAGAGTCTTGTTCGTCTTCCTGGCGACGGCGGTCTTCCTGTTCTTACGCGAACGCTTCCGCTTGTGAACGTATCAACGCGTGCGACGTGCCACGACTGCATACTGTCCTTTTACACTAAGATCCGTCTGATGGAGGGTTCGCGAACTGTTTCCGCAGAGAATCACCATCGGGATCCATAGCGGCGAGGTCGTAACTGGAGTAATTGGCCACCGCATGCCTCGTTACTGCCTATTTGGGAACACGGTGAATCTGACCAGCCGAACCGAGACCACCGGTGAACCTGGCAAAATAAATGTCTCCGAGGATGCCTACAGGTACAGATCGTTATACAGGTTCTCTAAAAAAATCTTCAACATTCAGAAATTGGAGGTTCCCGAGTTCATATTAAATCTTATCGATCGTAACAATTTTATAGAAAATATATGACGTTTTTGGCGCACAGGTTCGATCAATTGTCGAAAATATGCAGTTCTTAAAAAATTTGTCTTCGGCAACGTTGGCAGCCAATCGAAGAACACGGTAAATACGGCATCCACCGCGGATCTATAAAGCGGATCGTTTAATGGCGTGGCGGCGTGTTTCCTCGCTGGCTCCGCTTTCGAATTCGATATTTACAAGGCGTAAACGAAGTTCACGGGAACGTGTTACTGGTTCGACCCGGTTCGAAGTCGCAGCCAATTTTTCGGCGACTGGAAGGTGCAGGCCACTTGGCAGACCGCGAGATTGTTTACAGGCGAGCTCAAGAGAGCGAGAGGGTGGGAGGGGAGGTTCAGAGGGATTCTAGTTGTACGAAACGATCGATAATCGTGCGGCCTTGCTGCGCGAAACGGAAGATGGTCATTCCGGGTAGATAATGGCCATGCAAACAGACGCGAACCTCTCGAGTGGAAGAATTGCTGTGACTTGGAAGCAACACGGGACTCGATATTTACGTTAACAGCCGTTTTTATTGGATTGGGTGGTAGTGGGGGTTGAATTACTCCTCGGACAAGATCGCCGCGCGGTACAGTAACGAGTATACACATACGCTCCTGCTTGTAAGTCTTAGAACAATGACTGCGGATCTCTATGCAGAATAAAAAATATTCGCATCGATTGCAAGACACAGGAGCTAAATAAAAGTTTCATTCTTCTTTTAATTATCTTATTAAGGTGAAACTAATACACTGGTGGCGTTAAATATACCTATTTTCAACTGTTTCCTTTATCTCGATCGATAATTTGTTAATAACGTATACTGCTGTTTTCAGCGCACTGATTCGATCTGACGTTACTAACTAAGCAATGTTGCAAGTAGTTAGTTCTAGACCATTTTCAAGAAAATATATTTTTTTTATGTAATTGCGTCTGTAAAAATTAAATCAATATGAATTATGAATTCAAGTTCAATTCTGTAACAAAAATTTTTTTTTTATATAATTATACATATAAAACGTAATTACATAAAAAAATTTTTCTTGAAAATGGTCTAAATCTAGACTGAAACGTTGAAAATTTGATAGTAATTTGCAAAATTGATTAGTTAGTAACATCAGATCGAATTAGTGCGCTGAAGACATCAGTATACGTAGTGTAGCCATTTCGAGCACCCCTCTACCCTTCCATTTGTAAGTATTTCTCCTCCTTTAAGGAGAATCGACCTCCCCTCTGCATTTTCTTCGACCGAAACCAGGTCCTAACGTATCTCGACCATACCAACCCGTTTCTCTCGGACACCAAAGTTATAATTTCGCATGCATTCGTCGCATTCGGCGGCGACTTTAAATCCGATCTTGTATCTTTATCGGATGCAACATTTTACGGTTATCGCATGACTACCGAGGGTACATAAGTTAATCAGGTTTACGGTACGGACGTGACTCGTTCGTTACTTTTGGGATTGAGTTTTCAGTACGCGTACCGCAACTTCTTGTTATTCGTTTCGTTCATTATGTCCATTTATTACCGGCTGTATCTCGCCGAAGAAAATACAAATTTATAATAGTGCGCACCGCGGGCTGTAATGAACGTTTAAATAAACCTGCATTTTTTCCCCTCGGTAAGTAACTTCGCTTATGTGTGGTCTTTTATGAGTCTCGGAGTCTCCGCGATGTTTTTATCTTCTTTAACGCGTGGTTGCAGAAAAATTGAGCGAATTAGGTTTCGCGATGATATTCCCGTTTCCGTATTAACGTTCCACAACTAATTATAAATGCATAAAAATCCGCAGTCTAATGATTACCCAAAAGGAACGCGGTAGACAGCGAAACTCGATTTAATGTAATACGGCAATGCAGCTTTGATATTTCTAATTGATCGACGAGAAAATTGTCTCCTCGCAAGCAAGTCCTAGACACGAGAGAAGATTACAGAAAGGAAGTAACCTTTTCGCTTGAACTCGACAGTCCGAAGCCGATCTTCGTCGGCTGAAAGGAAAGTCAGGTTCAATGGGTTCACGATAATTACTCGGCGAGATAGTGTGGGTTTAATGAGTCCCAGGAGAAAACTGTGACCAGAGGAAGACTGGCGATCGCGAGTGTCCATACGCCTCACTTCCGCAAAGTACAGCTTCCGTTTTTATATACAGTGAGTCAAAAAATTATTCGCTCGTTCTTAAAAAGGCGATGACTTTTTAAATATCGTACTATACGAATTGATGAAACTTTTAGTATTTTTTCTACAATTCCGATCAATTGTACGATATTTTAAAAGTTATCGCCTGTTTACTCTTAAAAGTGAGCGAAATATTTTTTGACTCACTGTAAGGCACGTGTCGCGAGTGGACTGAATTTTGTCGTAGCTCGCGAGAAACAGATGCAAAATCAGTAATTATTCGCGTAATCTGAAATAAAGTATGGACGTGCCGGTATCGAAATCCCGAAACGACACTCTTGGGAAGGTAGGGCAGCGTGTTCGATTGTCCGCAAAATTGATTGAAGTTGATGGAAGGTTTTCCCCAAGCTTCTCTTGTTATGAAACATTGCATCGAAGTTAATGGAAACGGCAACGAGAATAGATTTGCCGCAACAGGGCGTATAAATCCTCGGCGACGCCCGAGGGGAATCTAATAAATTTGATTTTCGATATTTTATCGGAGCCTCTGTATCCGTTTAATGAATTCGACTGAAGGGAGTCCGTCAATCGATACCGATCTGCGACCGATTACTGCAGAACTATCGAGTTAGATCGATCGACAACCGTTGTATTCGCGTCTATATGTATAAATGCCCGTATGCATTAAATGTTAGCTTCCCCGGGCCGGTCTCTTAATCCCATAGCATATGGGACTCCCAGGGGGATGACATCTCGCAGCCACCGCTGGATTTTAGTCTGTTCGACCGAGTAATCGAATTACGTACGCACTAAACAATTCATTCCCGTTGTAATGACAACGGACCTGATTAGCGATGATTCGATATTGATTACGGGTAGATTTGCCCCGTTCGACGGGCATTTGCTTCGAACTGTTTGAGGGAAGGAGTTATCACCATGATTGACTTTCCTCCCTAGTGCGCTTCATTAAGTATAATATGACGTTACAGTAAATAAGTTTCTTATATCGATCGTATTATTGTTAATAACAAATGCTGAATGTTCTCGGCGCTACGGTTCGATCGTTTAATACAAAAACAAAAATTTAATTAGCAATTGACAACATTTCGAATAATGGCACAGCAATTTTCCGTGGTGCTTTAGAGTCATTATTCGAGTGCTAAGGGTTGAAATAACACCACAAAAGATGGAAAATGCATAAACATCTGCAATGTAGTAATAACTTGCTTTAAGAAAAGGATCGATGGAAATTTCGGAAGTAAACCGTGAAAAAGTTGATCGTGTTTCCAGCGAGATACGTCCCGTTGTCCCGTTGTCTCATTATTGTCGCGTTCGAATCTGGAAGTTGGTTGGCTCACGAACACTGGACGCATCGCCGAAAGAGATTCCATTGAAAAGTTTAGTGGCAAGTTCGAGACACTGTAGTCGATACCTTCGGCGGAACGCACGCGTTTCGCGCGTCGAATTGCGAAACTTGACTCCATCCGATCGTGTCGGGCGATTCGTCGTACGACCGTTTCGATTACTGCTTCGTCGAACTTTCAAACTGTCCTGGAACACGATCGCGACCTGTAGTTCCCAAGTGCTGAATCTGGACACGTCTATCGTTGATGGTGAATGCTCGCCGTAAAAGAACAACTCAGGAAATCTCGCTGCTCTTCGCGCAACTAGGAAGATCAGGTGGAATGATAGACTGAGATATTATACAATGAAATTATTCGATACATGCAAAAATATACACACGCAGAATTTTTCAATAGGCTGATCGTTGGACTAGATTGATTGCAAGGCACCTTTGGTTTCCTCCCTGCTCTTTGGCTCTTCTATGTAACATATTATGTAAAATGTGCCGCTGATCACAGTAGAAGATGGTCAAAACTCTTCTAACAAGCATCATATCGTCGGACTCATATGAAAATCGCCTAACAAGGGAGCATCGCCAGTTGATACAAGCCGATTTTAATGAAACTTACACGAGATATAGTTGTTTTTTAAAAAAAGTCGATTTTTTACGACCCTGGTTTCCGAGGTATCTCAAAAAATATTGTTCCAACCCCGAACTTCGAGGGCTGTTTTCACCCTGTAAAAGTGGATGTTTGCCGAAGAACATTTTTCGAAGAACAATATCTCACGTAAGTTTCATTAAAATCGGCTTGTATCATGTGAAGATTAATCTTAATTTACAGCTAAAAATTTCCTTTGAAACCCCAATTTTCATAAAAAATGGACTTAGGCAATGTCCATATGAACCAACAATAAGTTTGTCCAAGTAGTTCCTCAGCGAATTGGAGTAGCTCCAACAACCGAAGGACATTCCAGTTAGCATCAGAGTCCCCTAAACGTCAGTCACAGAGTATGTCCAAGTAGTTCCTGAGCAATTGTGGGATTTCCAAGGTCTTGATACCATGAGGTAGGGCCCAGTTCTTGAAGAGCCTTTCTCTGATGGTGCAGCGACAGAGGTGTCTCAATTCTGGGGGGCTGAGGCCACTCCTTTCGGGTGGGATCAGCTTCTGTTCCATCAGTGACGGATACTGCTCGTACAAGGAGATGCTGAGGACTCCGCTCTGCTCTGCGATGTGACTGGGTGTCTTAACAAAAGCGGTGGTGATGGTCCTCAGCAGCAATCGCAGACAAACGATCAGATGTTCCGGATAAACGACCTTATCTTGGCCGGGTTGAGCGTCGTACTCGCTCAGCCTGGTCAGAAGCATTTCCAACGGGGAGGGTGCTATTTTATCGGACTCAACAGTCGCGCCGTAACGTAACATCACCAAAAGGATGTCCGGCGAGCCGTGTTGAATGGCCACCCTCAAGGGCCACGCTTGCCCATAAGATTCCATGGGGACGTCGATCAACCGCCGCTTGAAGGACGATGATTCGCAACGATACTCCAGACGACCGACGGTAGCATGATGCAGGAAGTACATCAAAGCGCGTATGTTCTCCTCCCGGTCCTCGAAATCGCTCTTCCAACCTGACAGGAAGTGAGTCACTCTCGTGCCGAATATCGCGCCAACCATAATCCGCTCGAACGTCTTCTCGCAGTAGAATATGTCGTTTAGAAGACGGGCGACCACCTCGTTGTTCTCCAAGTTCCAATCGTAGCACAACTTCGCTGCGACGTATAACACGTTGTGGAACTTTCCCAGCATGCACACGTAGCCGTTCTCCATCATGGCGATGTTGTGGTAGCGCAGCGCAGACATCACTATCCGCTCGCAGACGTCTTGCTTGTCCAGGTTCTCTGCTGCAGACAGAGGACGGTTCAGTTCGGCGTGACAAACAGTTGAGATTAGTATACATGGGTGTACGAAGTGTTCGTGCACTTTTTAAAATGAAGTAACTTTTTTATTATTGTACAAAACGACCTGATTTTTTATAACTAATTAGAAGCATTGATTTATGAAACGATATTATTATGAAGCGTTATATCTAAATTCAAATGAAGATCAATGTCTGGTCCCAGGACACGAAACTCACCCTGTAGTTTCTTTTAAACAATTGTTAAACTTTGACTACATTGTAGATAAATTGCATCTCGAATCTAAAGGTGAAGGTCAATGGAATCATCTGTGAAAGTTACGGCACTTCCTTCTTTAACACCAGGTATACTTAGAGAGTGTAAGAACAGCGTTCTAACGATATCGACGAAATCACGTCAGCGTCTCAAACTTTTGCCGTCGCGTTAGCTGTTAAAGTTCACGCGTGGATGAAAGAGCGTCAAGGCGGGAGAAGAACGCGAAACGACCTTGAACAGTGCATCGAATGCTATGCAACCGCAGCACTCGTTTCTCCGTGCACTCGCGCGACACCGGGTGAACGATCGGAACGTTTTCTTTCCCGAGCCGATACTTTCGATCGCGTTTTCCTGAGGCAGCGTTTCGCATAATTTTTCGAAGAAAGCCGAATGCGCTGCGCACGACCACGACGACAACGACGACGTAGCAGAAGTTTCTCCCGCGTCTAACATTACAACGTGGTATCACTTTCCTTCCGCTATCGTCGATCGAATCACTTTCATGGTCGCACAATAGAATTTGCAGCGGCTGGACACGAACCTGGTGACCACTGGCTCGGAAAATCTACACAGCTGCGTCGAAACGGTCCGAGAGTTTGATTCGAGCCGGTCGCTCGCCGGAACCCCGTTAGATGTACGGTAAATCGCGCGGATTCGTTCCAAGATCACCGATTTCGCCTATCACGCCCCGATCGAGCTCCGATCCCATTCCGATCTACAGCGTGTCCCGATTCCGACGCTACAATCCAAATCGAGTGATACTACTTCAGAAAATCAGTCGGAAATATAGAAGAAATTGTACAGTTTTCCACGAATATCTCGAAAACTGTTCGTTTCAGCCAAAAATGACACACCAATTTTGTGTTCAACATGTCGAAACGAATAGAATGACGTATGTTACATGTCGAAAGGATGGGGGGTTTCTAAATTCAGCCGAGAAATTCATGAAAAACACTTGGAGGTTTCGATGCGTTAGACAGCGGGGGTTTGATTGAAAATTCCTGAGGACCGAAATTTACCTTCGGCGCAGCTGTTAATCACGTCCGAGAAGTATCCGACCATCTCCCGTCGTTTGTAGCGGGATGCGAGGCAGCTGCGCTCCATCTCGGCGAACAGTCTGTCGAAATAGCAGTCGATGAGCACCTCCATCGTTTCCGTATCGGATGGAAGCTTTCGACCAGCGACATGCACTAATTTCACATCGGCGAGTAGAACGAGCGAGCGAACTTCGCACTCGATCAGCTAGGAATGATAGTTGACAGGAAGAACGGCCAGTCAACGACGAGCTAATTCGATTAGGTGTTAAAGAAGCATTCGAAGGGTTTCTTCGGCTCGCCCCCTACGCGAACGCATCGTCGAACACCTGGTAAATATTTCATCCCCCTTTCGGATGGTGGATAAACATAGCCAATTACGCAGGTACGTCGACGATTAGCGACTCCGTGTGTCCGACAGAATTTATAGCGCGATCGTGGCACTAAATTGCGCGGATACTTCTCGCGGCTGCGGTTTCCCGAACGACCATCGTGTGCTCACCGCACTAGCCACCTCGAAATACCTGAATGTTAACCCGTGTGCGTCGTCGTGCTAGCGAGTTTCGGGTCGCGTGCCATTTCACCAGTCTAATTGAAGTCGTTAAACGGCAGAACGTTCTCGCGGTTCCACAAGAATCAGACGTTTCTGCAAATTAAACGTTGCTGGATCTTGCACGCTCCAGGAATGCGCGTATTCTGCGTTCGATATCTACATCGGGAGAACTAAAGTCTCGAAACTGCCGCGGAACGCTCGTTTAGAGCTAGAAGATTTTTCAGGGGATGTTCGTTAGGTCCATCACACCAACGCTTCCAATGAGCAGTCATTTCTTCATAATTTTTCAGAGATTTTATGCATACTATTTAGTAGAGATTTTATCTTTTTTTGAAGTGAAACTTCAGTGTGTCCAAATATTAGTAAGAGTCACTGTATCTATAAACTTCAAAAAGAGGAGGACGTTTCCAATG
This sequence comes from Lasioglossum villosulum, assembly GCA_963971365.1. Classification (NCBI taxonomy): domain Eukaryota; kingdom Metazoa; phylum Arthropoda; class Insecta; order Hymenoptera; family Halictidae; genus Lasioglossum; species Lasioglossum villosulum. The sequence continues at coordinate 1,839,403 of OZ020497.1, read as the reverse complement.
AAACTATCTTTCTCGATACGAGGCAAGTGATTTTGTAAGGAAACGTTATTCTTTCGACATCCATCCCTCGACCCTAGTAATAAATTCAAGGTGTATTTTACGGAACTTCAAGTGATTAATCATTTAAAGATCTTCATGCCTTCATGGTGTTTTGCTGTACTATTAGTATTTATACCGTTACTTGATTTGTCCATCATATATTTATGTTTGTCCGTAGGTATCTGTCTATGCCGGAGAACCACGATCCACAATTTCTGCTGGAGTACAGGGGGCCCGTGACCATGAAGGGCAAGTCCGAACCCATGAACGTTTGGTTCCTGTCCAGAGAGAGAGAGCTGCCCGCATAAATCTACTACGACCGACACCATCGCGGCAATATTTTTAAGACTCTACATCGGCTCTAGATGAACAAGATTTTTATGGTTTCGGTACGCCGTAAATAACTGTACACGCGATACAACCACACGGGGAACATCTTTGTAACATTCCTGAATCCGACAAATCCGAACCTACACATTTTGTAACTCCTACTTCAGATGTAAACGTTTAATCCATTAGAACGGCCTGCGGACGATACGAATTCTCGTACAACTAATCATAACACAGAAATCGCTTCGATATTGACGTTCAATTTCAAGGTGAAGGTCAGGTTGATTTTCAAGGACAAAACAAAAGTGTCGAAGAAACTATGTATATCATGAAAACATGATTTCGAAGTTCCGTAAATTAATTATCCCATACGTAGAAGTATGATCAATCGTATCGTCTCTAGGACGTTTAACACGTTGGCTGTCTAATCAGCGGCATTCAATTATGAAAAGTGGGAGAACATTCGAGAGAATTAATGTATGAATAGGAGAATTCACATTTTTTAGTTTAGGAACGCGATTGAGTTACGACATAGAGGTAGCGTGGCAGTCAACGTGTTCGGCTTCGATTTCATGAAACATTCCGGAATCGTTGCATTTCATTCTACTTCGTAGTGTCTGCGAACGATGGCCTACTTCAGTCGTTGCGACGCTAAAATACTCACGCGCGAACCTTATCAACCGTTTTAAGGTTCTGTGGAAAGCTTCTCGGATGAGTACTATGCTGTACACCTGTCCGAGCGATCTGTTAAGCAGAGTGGTAAAATAAAGAATTCAGGACTTTGCGCAGTCTCAATAAGTACTTAATAATACTCATAAGCAGGGCCGGCCATTTGGGAGGTACGGCGATTGCATCGGGGCCCCGCGATGGAAGTGGTCGCAACATGATCGGAAACTAAAATAACGTTTAGAGGATCAGTAGGGATTATTGAACTGGATCCTGCAATAAATATATGAGGCTGAAGATAATTATTTGAATTTATTTATAACTTGAAACATTAAAAGTATTTTAAATCTTAATTCTATGACCTTTCTTCAATGCAATCAGTCTATCGATTAAACATTTTTAAATTTGTTTTAAAACAATAAGTTAAATAAAACACAACTTCACATTAGTAAGAAATTCACATTGGTGAGTGTTGTCTGAAAGTGTCTACAGTTGCCACAAATGTACTCTTGCAACAAAAAAATTTAGGGCCCCAAATGGTTTGTTGCACTCAGACCCCTTTATAGAGAAGGCCGACCCTGCTCACAAGACGCAATTCGTTGTGAAAATATGAATGAATTCTATACTGAATTAAAGCTTGAATTCTTTTCTTATCGCCCTGTGCATTAAACTTTCTAATATTAATTCGTTTAATAGTTAAGAAATCTATCACTAGACTGCGGGGGTTTATGCAAGTTTCATTCTCCCAAGAAGTTTCGAATGATTTTCATAAAATCTATAAAAATCCACAGTCTATGTACACTATCCAGTTATTAGTAGTGTTATTTCATTTCCCTTTCTAATCTGTAACTCCCTCTTCCTTTTTCACTTTGAACCTCGCCTGTCTCGAATAATCGTGCACGTCTCCACTGAAGGCATTCAGTACAGTTTATTAGCGATATTTCTCACGATCAAGAGAAATGCCATTTACCGATCGAAGTTCGATTATGATCCATGGGGACCTTGGTAGAGCAGTCTGCGGGTTAAGAGTGCGATCGATTACGTCCGGCCACGACCAATGAAAACTATACTTTCTCGACTAGTCCGAAACTGTGTCGGGTCAGTGGAGGAGCCACGGGTCCAGACCGACCCGAAACACGTCCGAGAGCGGTTCTTCTCACCTGTACGTCCACTAAATTAGACGAACGGTGCCTCGGCTGTCGAGCAGTAACGAGTGAATCGATTATCGATATGTTATCAATAATTTTGTTCATCGACAAAACGTTTATCCTTCTACGACATTTTTTGGGATAAAAACGTTTTAATCGCTGTAACTCTAAAGGAAATGATACAGCAAGGGGTTAATTTCCTTGTATCAAGTGTTGTCGTAAAGAATCGAAGGAGACGAATAGCAAGAGTGAAGCTTGCCCGGATTCTAAACAGAATAGTTATCGATGTATTATATTATTGATATATCGATAACAATTGTATATATCGATGAATATAGTTTATGGATGTCCTATCGATAATCATATCATCAAACGCATCTCTGCTGTCGAGGCGTTCGCCTGTGCGCGGCGTGTTTACCAATTGTAAATGTAAGAAGCAATCAAATATAAGTGTCACTGATACGACGGAGTGTCGCCCGGAGGTATGCGAAGTTTCTTTTCCCGTTTTCGCCACACACAGCGCAACCGGAGAACGGGTCACCGATGGCCGCAAGTGTGAAACAACCTCTCTGTTAAATAAAAAGGAACGGAGACCAAGAAGAGAAGTAAGAGAAGGAAGAAGAAGAAAAGAGGAACGTGTACACGAGCAGACAGAGCCTGATGGAATGCTGGACGCTGAAAGGTGTAACGGAACCTGTTCTACTCCCAACACGTCCCACGCACCACGCAAGGTCAATACATCGATCCTCGTTCACGACACGATCACCGATACGGCACAGATTCCAGCAATCATTTTTCCATATTTCCTGCCGTAGAATACTGCCATGTACGACTTACCACACGCGAGAGTTATATCAGGGTCGGTAAAACTCTCTGAACCGGACTTTTCCTCTGGTTTTATATACGCTTCAGAGAAATCTTCTGAAAATTTAAACTCGATCAGTTTTTGATTACCAGTCTCGTAGAAAGTAAAAGGCTGCGTCGTAACAGTGGCGGCTCGAGTCAAGTGGAGGCCCCGCACGTGGACTGCGTGAAATTCTAAACAGTCGAAGAATTTGCGAATACCGATACGTTACGTTGAAGGGAAAATTCTGTTGTGTTTTAAAGAAGCAGGTAATTTTGTTTTTGTAAATTCAGAACACATGTTGCTGATGAGTCGCGTTTAACAATATTGAAAATTATATCATTGGATAATATTAAACATATATTTTTAGAAATTAATAATATTATTTCCGTCGTGTTGAAGCGATTCAAGAAATGACGACGACTGTATTTGCCTCCTGCTTCTCACAATCGATACAGACAATTTTTTTGTAGATCCGAAGTCAACTGATAGAAATAAGTTTAATAACGGACGCTGTTCACTCGTTCATCGTTCCAACTATTGAGAAAATGATTCAGCAGAATAGTATACGATGCGGATGGAGTGTAAGACACGCCTGCTCGATCTCCCACTTGGTCTCGCGTAGATAAGGACGACTATGCAAATGTACAATACATTGTCCGGTTAATATTTAACTGACCCTCGCACTTCACGGCGATTAGGCCTGTCCGCCTGAACTCGTTCGCTTGTAAGAGAAGCGACAGGCCTTTTTAACGTGTTCCTTTGGGAACTGGTTGGTAACGTGTGAATGATAGCTGGTACTAGTCCACAGCAAAGCAATTATTTTGCTTTGTTTCGAAGCTCCATTCTCGACTTGATTGAATTGTTGCTGAATTCGGTCACCGATCGAAGACTCCGCTTTTAAACGGCGAACGTACACAGAGCAGTTTGTTAGTTTTGTTATAGAAAGAATTGAGTTTTTGTCACTAGTATATGATCACGTATAATCGACGAGGGACGAGTATCGTTCGAAACTTTTAATGAATAAGTTTTATTCATTCGCTTGAGGTCTGACCAAAAAATCAATGTCATATTTATACGTCTGATAGACAGGTGAAAGTATTAGTTTCACATTCGCCGTTTTGCATTGTACCACTTTTTAATCAGATCTAAATAAGGAATTCGTGTCATATGTGTGCACAACTGATGAGACAGTCGAGGTCTTAACTTCGGAACATAGTAATTATATTATATTAGTAATTATACAGGGTGTCTCAATATTCGTTCCAAATCCGGAAATGGGAGGTTCCTGAGATCATTTGATGCAACATTTTCCTTTGCAAAAGTGGCGTCCGCGGCTTTATTCATGAATTATTAACGAAAAACGCGGACCAATCAGAGCGCGACCTAGACGCGTGTCTGCACAGTCGGTCCGGCGCACTATGGGTCAAACTGACGAAATCTGTGTAAAAATAAAAAACTTTCGATAGAAATGTGGTAGAGCTATGAAATTTTTTTTAAATTAAAGCTGAAACTTTGTAGAATATGGGATAATTCTGGAGATTATGGCATGAACGTTTTTTAACCTTGAAAAAATTCGTTAAACTTGCATATTTTGGAGAAAATTGTGGTTTTTCCAATACCACTTAATGTTTCGCCATCTATAATAAATCTTCCGTTTTGTCGACCGTAGATATTTAATAATAGTTGTGTGACGATTTCAGCGCACAACTACTATTAAATATCTACGATCGACAAAACGGAACATTGATCTCGTTAACCTCCCATTTACGGATGTTGAACTAAATTTTGAGACTTTCAGAATTCAGTTGGTAACGACGTAACTCAGGACCGAAATGGTCCCGGCTCTGAATGTTCACAAAATTAAGACTAACAAGAAAATCAGAAGCTGCAGCAGAGTGCACCCACACTTCAGAAAGTCGGCAGGCCTTCTTGTAACCAACGACAGCTATGCAATAATAATCCCAGCAGCAGCAAGGATAAGTTAGAAATTGCTCGTGGAGTTACAGGCAACATTCATCAACATCCATTCCCCGTGTCTCAGTGGTACAACCTCGAAAATCGTTTCCCCTGTTGCGCAGAGAGCCTTTCGATCAGGAATTACACGTTCGCCGCGTATGTATACACGTGTCCCGCATTAAACCGCGAAACCGACGGCATAGCGTATTAAACACACACGTGGGGTGGAAGCGGGAAAGAGAAAGAGAGACAGAGAAGGAGAGTGAAAAAAAACATGGCAGGAACAAGAATTCCCAAGAGTTTATTACAGTTTCCTAGACACGGTTGTTGCGCGTCGTGCCCGACTGTTTATAAAGTTGCTTATTGAATCGCACGCCGAGGCGAGCGGTATGCTGAATACAGGTTTCGCGTCGTGGAAAGAAAGGCGAACACTGGCCAACTGGTTTACCGGGTGAGGTATGCGGAAAATAAGGCCAAATAATAAAGAGTAAAAGAAACATCGAAGCGTTCGGGATCAACCGATCGACGCCGATACTCTTTGCCCTGAAACAGGCCAAAGAATCGAGAGAACGCGTGATATCCACGTCAATTATCGTGTACGCTTTAAGCTTTAAGAAGGTAGAATCGTTTTTCCTTGATTGCACCGCAATTTGCATTATTCGGAAGCAGGACCATCCTTACCACAGAGCTAAATGGTCGGGGTGCAAGCCTTTTAGGGGCGGCAATTTTTATTGGTGTTATATTTTTCGTTATCATTAGTTATTTTTATTCAAAATCTTTTCACTACAAGAGTAACCAAATAAACTGTTCTAAATTAAATAAATTGTATGTAAGGATATCTTTGTTTTGCAACGAATACGCAGAAGAAAGAACAGTACGATGAAAATACGTCGGAAGAAATTAATGGTAATAAATTGACTTTTTTTAGTTCTGGACTTTTGTATAACTTTGTCGGTCACCCCGCACCAGCTAGCCATTCCGTGCATTTTCTTACGAAGAGGGGCGCATTATTTTTAGTAGCCCGTGGGCGCGAATATCTTATGACGGCCCTGTTCGGAAGCATAAACCCGTGACAGCTACATCCTGCCTAATAATACAAATCACGCCTCAAAAGCGTGAGAATAGGAAAGGGCCTAGCCGATTAAGATGGTCAAAACTGCTCTTTGAGGTTTTTCAATGACCATCGAACAATTATCTAGCTTTCCCGCGAGAATTGTTAGGTAAATTAAATTTTTCGATTTTCCATGCATTTCTTCGTACGCGTTCTAAAATTCTGAAAAAAGATGTTTTTCCACAACAGAAATTCTCTGCTCGGGTTCATTGCGTATCAACCAGCTCTAAGGGTAAATTGGGGGTGGTTGGAAGCGAGAACTGGCGCAAATATCGACTGTCGATATTTAGAGGACAGAAACCCGTCTTCAGAACTGCGGACGAGTTTCGCCACGTGTCTTCGTTCGGAAGATACTTCCTTGTTAAAAAGCGACAGTGCCACGGTCGATTTCTACTCATTTGAATACAGATATCTACACCCGGCTTGTCCATTTACAGGCTCTCAGCGATTTAGCTGAACATTCCTTTCCTCTCAGACTAGTGCTTATCCGGTAAAATACCTCGGATAAAATCTAACGGCCATTGTCCTCCCAGGATGCCAACCGGTAACAACTGCAGCGAACAGTTGTTCGTGAAATGAGGATACCGGTGATCATGCACCGATCTGACCCACATATTAATCGCCGGACCGGTGCTGCTGCGAAACGAATATGCTTAGAAACTGTTACCGCGGTTATTACTATGAAACTCGTAATACTAGTTTGACTTTCAAATTTTAGCATATGCGCTGGGATTACGTTCGAGCCGAATCTGGCGGAACGTTCTTTCGAATCAATGATTCCCAAAGGGGTCGATTCCAAACTGCAAGGGGTCCATGTCAGCGAAAACTAAAATTGGGGATACATGAGATGTAAATGAGGGTCCCATTCAAACCATTTATTTATTTATTATTATTGCTTTACCAAGTGATTTATATAGTAAAACCACTTGTTTTTTTATTTAGTTATTCTATGTTATGATTTTACTAGATTTGTATTTTGTATCTTTTTAATTAATAAATGTATAAAACTTAACACATGTTAATTTTTCACGGTACAGTTAAATCTATCAAAGTGTGCAGCATTGTCTCAGCTGTCAAACACACATTTGAAGTTGATTAATTTGCAACAATTCAATGTTAGAAAGGTGTGGTTTACGCAAAACAGAAAAAATTGGCAAGTGGGGTACGAAACGAAAAATTTTTGGGACCACTGGTTGAATTCTTGCATTTTAACAATCACGTCGTTTTATCGAAAATTGACAATTCTCGTGGGTGTCGTAGATCGTAATGATCTACAGCACCACGATTTATTACGTCCCGTAAAAATCATTTATATGTAGATGTTAGTCACAGAGCAATTTTGCATCTTCTTTGTGCATTTGCGCACATTCCGAGATCTGCCGGCGTGTCATTCCTAAAAATAGTCCCGGGATTCCTTGAGCAGGTCGCACTTATGGCAGCTTTCTCGAATCCTCCCTCTCGAATAACCTCCGCACCGACATTGGGTTGCCAAACAGAGAGTTCCCGAGCGGTTGGCCGTCTAAATATTAACAACTTCAGACGCAGTTTAACTTTGCTCATTCAACTTGCAATCTTAATTAATGCACTTCACCGCGGGAAGAACAAGTACGAAAATACTTGCCTTCGGACTATACAAACGTGTCTAATTGTAAGTAAATTGCAATTCCGCAATTAGCGAGTCTTCGAAGAGTCGAAGCTGCAAGAAAAGTAACAACCCTAATCGGAAGTAACCGTCGATGTTGCGCAATCGTTCGCCTTTTGCTTCCACCGTGTAAACGACCGTGTAATTATCCTCGCGGAAGCAAGAGCGCGTGTAATTCTTTAATAAATTCGTCGCGGCGAAGGTTGTCTGATAAATGATAGCAGAGTTTCGCGCGGAGCTCGAGGAAAATACTTCTCGTCGTGGTGGTTGTCTGGGAAATTGAATATCTCCGGAGATGTTCGAAATGCTTTTGCTGTCGAAACACCGCTGGCGCGATCGAAATCGAAAAGTAATTGTCGTCGAATGTTCACGCCGCGAAAGTCTTTCTTCCATGCTCTGATTGATACACTATACAGAGATACAATTAATTAACGTCGATTTCGAAAGCGAACAACACGGCTTTCGGTCTCACTTCGGAAATTTTACTTTCTCGATTAATTATCTGTGTCTGGGATCCCCGTGTGCCGGACATTCTTTTCCGAACGTGAACACGGCGATCGACGAACTCTGCCGATGAATTTTGAAATTGCACCGTGAAGATGGCGATTCAAAATTCCAAAAAATGTGAAGAGAATTTGTCGCGTAGTATAGTTGAAAAGAATGTTCGAAGTGTCCGAGAGCTTCGAAACTTCGATTCTCATCACCTTTGTAGTCTCTGAAAATCAAAGCTCCCAAATTAAAGCGTATTCACGATTTATCTTAAGATGATTTTCATGAAAATCAGTGGAAAAACGAATTTCAAATCAATTTCAAATGAAACTTCATCAAAGCGGGTTTCCAGACCACAGTGCAGCGTGCGAGCTTATTGTGCCGGTCGCTTTCCATTCACAGGGCCATTCACACGCGGCGCAGCATCCACGAAGAAGCCGCTGGAAGATCCTCGAGGCCCAACACCAAGATGTGCGTGTTGTTTCGGCAGGTGTACAGGTGGAACAGGCAGACTCGCTCACGCATACACGAACGATCTCGCACGGGAAAGCCGGTGAACGGTAAAGAACAGGTATTTAAATGAGAAACCGGATAGTCGATTCTACCTGGCTCGGTAGAGGACGCCACGTCCTCCTCAGCAAGTGCTTACGTGCCAGACGACTTCCAAGACCCGTTCCCGTCCTTCCCCCTCCATTATCTTTGCTTATTCATCGTCGCACAGGCTCCTGGAGCTGGTCCTTTCACTCGCTTTAGGCTGCGCTCATACACGGGCGCCGGCTCCAAGAGCCATAGCCAAAAACCATCAATTTCGAGCGCGGGTTGACGGCTCGCTGCTGTGCGTACAGGGTGTATAAAAATTATATGACACGACCACCATAGCTTGATTCTACACCTCGTGATCGATGAAGATCTGTTAAAAAAACTTGCAAAATTGTCCTCGACTGACTTTTTTTACCCTCGTCCATCTCTCATTTCACGACCTGAATTTTTTTATTCAAATTGATGAGTTGAAATAAGTTATATTGTTCTGTTATTTGTATGTAGATTGTCCCCAAACTTGGTGTCTTTTATTTTTATATTTAGAAACACAACCGAGACACCTTAAATATAAATTTCAACTTATTTCGGGAAAAACTGTGTCAAATCGACATGTGGGACGAATAAGGGTTAAGGTTTTGAAGGTCAAATTATTTATGATTGCATCGTGTTCTACTCGTAAGAGAGGATAAGAAGTGTCAAAGGAAGTGCCTATGGTTCCTCCGACACTTTTTATCCTCTCTGTATGAGCGCAGCCTAACGTATTCACTTGTTCACTCGCACGTCCCACTGGCTGCTTATTTACCTACCCACACCATGATTCAACGTGCCCTCTCGCTCGCCCCTTTTCTTCGTCTTCCTCGTTAGCATATTCTTTCTCTCTCCCTCTCTTTATCAGCCAGTCCCCGAGCTAGACCCACGACCTCCCACTCCATCCGGGAACGACTCGACGCTCCCACTCCGTGGGGCCCAACTTGGTCCCCACCCTGACAACGAAACTGCATGAGTAAGTGTCAGAGCCACTCAGTACAGTTACCGACGGCCCGTACCGTGAACGATCGCCGTCCTCGTCGTCTTCGTTTGACATCGTCGTCCGGTTCGTTCGTACCATGCGCTGCACTAGATAGACACATGCAGTCAGTAAGTGGCGGAACAGTTGTTTCTTGCTCTCTCGATCATCTGCGGACTCTCTCTCTTTCTCGTCGCTGTTTCGTACGGTCTCTGGGTCTCTATCTTCCTTTCTGTTGAACTGACTTGCTCCCAGGGGACAGATTCCCTGTAACTCGCGTGCATCCTCACTGTTCGCAGGTGTGCTCCGTATTCCGCGCGAATAAACGGACCTCTCTCGACGAACGTCCCACGAGTGTCGTAAACGAGTGCGAACGATTTCGATCCTACGCCGCAACCACTCCCGCGATAACGATCCCCGATGCGTCGCGCTGTCGCCGCCTGGTTCCTCTTCTAGATACTTCACTGAATCACGCCGTAGATCACCGTCCCTCGAACAGAGATCGTTCGCGAGGACGATTTTTAGCCACCTTCAATTCTGCCCTCGATTGGTTTTTCTCGCATATCTTCTACATTATTCATCCAATCGAAATTTATTACGCAAAACTTGTAGATCTTCTCTTTCCGCATGTTTTATGGTTTAGAAAGTGTCCGTGCGCCCAGCTCCTCCGAAAGTGCTGGAATTCCTTGTTGCGAGACGCGTACCTAATCGCTATTTGTAAAGACAATTGAGCGTTCAACACCTAGTCCGTCGACAGATAATCCGTCACCTTGAAATTAAAAACAAATTGTTATTCAAAATTCACTCTATGCGCTCGGAGCTGTTTCATGCAATCTTACATGTGAAACTATTAGATGATGATCGAGGGTGACTCGTTCAGACACAATGAAAATTGCTGTTGGGATTGAAGGTTCCATTACAAAGTGTTTAGCTATTTACCATAGATTTGTCAAAATTGTGCAATAATCACCGGTCGGTAATGAGTTAATATTAATTCTCGTTAATTTGAAACTGGAAGTAAATCGTTATTCGCAGAGAGGATCGAGGTTCGCGTCTAACAGCTGCGAAAAATTGTGTTAATAGAAACCTAGCGCGACTCGTTAGCGTAGGAGTTCCATTCATAAGTCGCAGAGGTCCGCTAGGAATCCTGAAAGTGCGAGAGAGAAAGAGAGACGAGCAGATCGAGGGAGAGAGGGTAGACGATAGTGGGGGAAGAGGTCTCGGAAAGAGAGCAACCGAATAGCTGTTCCGATCGGTGGTCACAGGTGTAGTTCCATGAAGAAGTGACAGTGGTTTCGGATGTGTAAATGGAGGAGATCGCGACGATGACCGTTCCACCGACACTGCCGGCGAAGGCTCAGGCCCGGGATGCGAATCAGGTTGCCCGACAGACTGTGTCAATCCGGACTGTTTCCAATCCCCCCACATCCACTCTGAGCACCGGGGCCGGAGCAACGGTATTCGTCGGACTGGCCGCTCCTGGCGTTGATTCCTCGGCAGCCTGTAGGAGAAGAATCCCGGAAGTGCAATCCGCGAACGGCTACGGTAAGCAAACCAGCGTGAAGTCTACGGCTCAGAGCCAGCAGCTTCAGTCTCTCCCTCAGCAACAGCACCAGCAACAGGCTGCTCACGTGGTGAAGATTAAGATCAATCCGGATGGTGACAAAAACGGCCGAGTGATCTCTACTGTACGATTGACTCTGGACGAGAAGATCGGCCAGGAAACCGACGAAAAGTCAAACGGGATCGCGTGCGAACGTTTGAGCAAGCGTGACGGTGGTGTGGTCGTGAGTGCGACGAATCTGGTGAACGAGCAGCGTTGTGGAAGTGCCGGTGACGGCTGTGTGAGGATCAGTGTCGGCAGCAACACCTTCGAGCGCAACAACAACAACCCCAACAGCAATAACAACAACCACGATAAACACGACCGGAATAACGCAGAGAAAGACATGGTACACCGCGAGGACACCCTCAACACCAACGGCAACCGGTCGAACGCCTGTTTCTATTACAACTACCAGAGTCCGTTAACCGGGATGGTGATGTCCTCTGGCCAATGTTCTCCAAGCGACACCTTGGACAGCGGCACCTGCAGCGACCTCGACGGTACGCCTCCACCTTTACCCAAGAAGAAGAACGCTAGCACCGTACTTCTGTCCAACGATCAGCATAAACGCACGGGTAGTTTAACCAGCAGCGGCGCTGAAGTGGACAGCGACGATAACGAGAGCAACATCAGCTGCGATTCTCTGAACGCCGGAGACCTGACCGACTCGATAGTGGGTGGCAATGTGAACGGGAGCATCGAGGCTGATCGGTCGATGGACTATCAGCACCTGGAGAACGGTGTGGAGGATCATAGCAAGGACACCGTTCTCACTTTGAACCGGTTGGAGCTGTCGAATGGAACCGAGGAGCCGGTGAACAAGGACGTTAAGGTTGTCGCAGAGTCACCGGAAGTCGAATTGAATTCTTGCTCGCCCGCAGACTCGCCCAGCGTCTCGCCGTCGCCTTCAGCCGCGTCCACGTTGTCGAAAGCCTCGTCTACGCCGAGGATCAGAAGCCCTGAGCCTGGCTGCGAGCAAAAATCTTTGTCTTCCTCACCGGTGGTGCAGGAGTGTACCTACGAAGAGAGGAAGCAGGAGAGGAGGATAGTTCAGGAATCCGTGAACACCGGCGACGCCGACACCACCGTGAATCCTCTGACCGGCAAGAAGTACGTGTACGAGTACGACAGGTTCTACAAGTTTCACGTGAACGAGCTCAAGGGGAACAATAAGGACGCGAGCAGGGGAACGGTGCTCGGGGATAAGGACACCGACGAATGTTTTGCCGGGTACAAGATCCTCGATAAGGAAGCCATACGCAGTGCCAAGGGAACTGTGCGCGGTGTCAAAAACAGGGTGCGAGCCGGCATCGCGACGTTTCTACAGAAACCATCCTCCCAGGTCGGTGGACACGATTTTCTAGCCTGCACCTACTATCCTGGTTTTTGGCAAAATGCGTACAGTAATTGTTAAGATTGGCGCCACGATAACAATTCACCCATTTTTATTTTACACGTTAAATCAACACATTATGTTCACCCTGAGGAACGTATGGGACACTTGATTTTTATTGCACCGCGATGCACCGAGTCACATCTCATTCTTCGTAAATTTTTTTTGGAATTTAGTATAGAAAGATTGACCGTGTAGGGCCGACTTCAAAAGGCTTTTGAGAGGGTGTTATTTTAATGATACTCCGACTAGTCCACAAAATGAGTTAACAAGTATATGGAAGCGAGAGGAGAATATTTCGTCTAAAAAGAAAAGAAAAAGGAATCGGATAGCTTGTTTTATCGTTGTTTTTCAGCAGCAGTCTTAAAAATTATTGGACGCACTGTGTATTCCAGGTGTATTGTAGCCTTAGCTCCGGCTCGCCGCCGAGGAATTCCTGTTGCGTGCCAATTAACGACCGATCCTGCCCGCCTCGGAATTCTAAACAGCTCCGTTGCAATGCCGCACGGCCAAGCGAATGAAAACTTTAAATTAGCCGATGTTTATCGGCCGCGAGCGAGACCACGTATCGCGAAACGCTATCCGCGCGTAGAGAACCGCGCGAGATCCACCACCGGCGTAAAAATAGACGGGCCACGAGGGAAACGGGTTCAAAGAACCGCGAGAAAAGGCTCGCGCGAGAACTTTTCTTGTTAAGGGTATTCCCGCGACTCCGATCGATGCGCTACTGCTGCTTTGGGATTTTTTCTTCATTCTACAGTTCGACTTATCTCCGTGCCATTTTCCTGTTGAATTTTTGTGGATAAGCATCGTTAGAATTGCTGTAATTACAATTCTCTCAATTCCAGGAATTAACGTGTCCTGATTAACAAATGGACTTGGCCGCTTTCAAAGTAAACGGTTCAATCGATCCTGCTCAGTAATTCGTTGAACAGCTCTCGCAGTTTTAACGAGAACACTGTATAAAAAATTACAAAGACACTTCAAGCACGCGCGAACAACTCTGTGAAGTTTCATGAAGCTGTTTTACTTGGTAGTGAAAAATTCCTATACTGCATCCTTGCAGATTATGTACATGAAAACCCTGAGAAAGTTCTACGTTTGAAGCTTACGTCGTAAACAAACGATCAGAATGATGCAACGATTCATTGTTATCTAATGCCGCATCCTGTGCGCCGGTGGCATTATTTAACCGATTTGCGCAGGTTATTCTCGCGTGGTTTTTTCTTTTAATTGGTGACGCTCGGAGAGCTAGCCAGTTGCTTCCTCGTTTGCTACAGTGTAACGCACTTTAAAGAATACGGCGAAGCATCCATTATTGAATCCAACGAGGAAGCCGCGAGTGTTCGAATGAATGAGCCTGCTTGGTTACGTTGCCGGAGCGAGTACATTTTTAATGCTCTGTAATTATTTTGTTTACTTTACCAGCGTGTTCCGGAACCTGGAACGTCTCGAGATAACGAGGCATCGTTACAGGCTTCGTTAAGGAACTTCAATTTTTCGATAATTATTCCACGTTCCACGATTTTAACACTGTTTAGTTCGTTATTTTAAACAGCATCCAGGTAGCTGTTTTCCAACATTTCCACCGATCCGCTCAGATGTAAAGGATTAAATAACCGTTGGCTTGTTATCAGCAAATTGTTTCGGTTACAATGATTCTGTCATTTCCGTTTGTGCCGGTAACAGTAGCCTCTGTGAAAAGCCTGTTAAACAATGTCGCGAGAACACGATGCTGCGAACGATAGTTTCGAATAACAACGCGCGCATTTTACGTGAAATTTTATTAACCAATGGAGTAATAATCGTCACGAGTTTAACGAATGTATGAAACAAAGCGTGTCGCGTTCGATTCTGTGCCACCTGTGAATTATAAAGCACTCCGAGATTCATGCGCGTCGATTCAGGCACAATGAGGCGGACTCGATCATAAAACAACGAGTATAACAATTATAATTGTGAATTGATCGTACATAAAAGGTTTTAAAAATTGTGTTTTCTATTCTCTCATGTAATTCCTAGCAATTGCATTTTCTTCGACATCTTTCTCGCATGCCATTTATTAATTCTTCTAACATTTGAAAAACAGTCAGTTCGATCGGTCCGATTATGAAAAGGTTATTTGAACCAGTGTTAACACTCTCCTAATTAGCCAGCGCGTTCACAAAATGCGTTCTTCGTTCTACGGTTTAGAAAGTAAGACGCCGCGGGTGGGTATACAGTGTAGCACAAGAAATAGTTCTCCGGTGAAATGTCACACGATTCATAATTAATCCGCGATAACATTCCGAGCTACAGGAACGGCGGAACTTTTCCAGCATTTCCCGTTCCGCTGCTTCGAAATGCTACTGACCAAGATATCGCAACTGGGAGAGGGTGGTGAAAGGCATTCCCAAAGGTCAGAAGGGTATGGTGTTGAAAAATCAGCTCATAGTTGGTCCAGATTCGCGAGTTCCGGAAAAACGAGTCCCCGCTCAGTGGTTTCCGCGTCGTCGACTATTAACTCCGAACATCTTTGCGTCAGAATTCATGAAGTAGGAACAATGAAGTAATAAACGGTGGGACAATAGTCCTTGCCCGTCACCGAGACGCTAGCATGCGCAATCTGGCAAGCTCGCGTGAACCCTAGCGTTGATTTGTAATGCTAATCAACGTCTGACACCGAGACCGGCTGATCGCACAGTTAGCCACAGCTGTAGGAAGCAATAAAATTCATGCCTCTGCTAATTATACGTTATCAATTACAAAATAACGGTTCTGCGGGTTCTAGGGGTCGTAGAATCTGATTTTAAGAAGACCAAACAAATTATTCCGTTCTCTAAATCAATTACGCTGACACTGTGCGAGTGTTCTTCAAAGATCTTCCTCCCAATGTGTTGCGACAAAGAAACGCTTCAATAATATTAAATTACTATAAAAATTCAATTCTATCCCTCAATACCTTCGAAATCTTTGGATCTTGTGAGAAAAGTCGCGTCGAGACTATCTGACCAAAATCGTGTAGAGTTTTTTCGATTCATCGGTGTTTTTCGATCGTTGCTCGACGCGCAGCGTTTCGAAGAGAGTCGAATCGAGGAACGGCTGCTAGTTGCGCTCGACGGGTTTGCTCGTCTGGTGCACTTGGCTCTCGGAGTTGGCGAAAAGCGTTAGATGTACAGTTAGATCACCTCTTGTCCAGCGGTGGGCGATCGGTTTGGATCGACGTCGACCTGCGTCGATCGATGACGTCTCCTCGTCGTCCTCGTGTTGCACCGTTTCCGGTGTTGCCATGCGGGAGCGTGCCGCGTAGACGAGCCGCGTTGGCGAGTCGTATCGTCGATGCAGAACGAATCGACATAACGGTAGATCCGATAAAGCGATATTACGGCAACGAGCAGAAGAGCGTGCTCGGTGTCCCTCGCAGGAAACCGGTCGTCCTCCTCTAACAGATTTTTCCCCTTCGTCTTCCGCGACCTCCCCTACTTCCGAATTGCAAGAAGAAAACAAAACACGGAGGTGGGAAATTGAAGGGCGACAGAGGACATTCCAGGTCACGACTATGATTATGATTTCCGTGGCCCCTCGTTTTGAAAATTAACAAAAAATGATTCTGCTATATTTGGTAACGTTTTCCTCAAAAACTGCACTTTATTTATCAAATGTTTTCTCGTGGGAAATGCTGTATTAAAAGGAATACAATGATGACTGTTGGATAGGGTTAGGAATTCCCAAGCGTGTTCAGCTAATTCTTTATATGCAGAAGGAAAAGCACGTTAATCTCGTTGACAAACGTCGTAGCTAATTTCTCTTTAGTTAATTAAAGTTTTCAGTTAGAAGTAGATCGACGCATCACGCCGCGAAGACATTGCTCTCGTTATCGATTGACTTGCCACGTTTGTATATGGTAACTAGGTCCGAAGCTCGATTGGCAGCCATCGATATATTCCATCGATAAACGTCACGGTTACTTAACCCGAATGTAGAACACCTTGATAGACGTTTCCCATAAAACTGTTTAATAAATGCTTGAAAGGTGAGGTCGACGAACGGGGAGGATCTCGACGAATCCATCCTCGAGACGGAAAAAGGGAGAAAGGATGGGCGAGGCTGCTGCGAAACTCTAGAGGGTACTTCGGTCTGGAACATTGAATAAATAAATTCCTTCTTATTACTCATTCTTCAAGTCTGTTTCTTTAAATGATACCTCCAAACCGTTTTCCTTTAGTCCGTAAAAATAATATGATCGAAGTTATTTTTACGGAAAACATTTGAATCAATCTTGAAAAATATTTGTTTAATATTATTCAATAAGGTTTTCGTTATTTGTAACAACTTGTTTTTCATTCAGAAGCAAAAGTACCTGCTTATTTCAAATAACACAGAACTTTCCCTGCAACTTAATCTTATTATGTTTTATTCATTTGTGAGTTGACACTGTGAGCCTCTTGAATGTCTTCTCGACATCTGGATCACCGAGCAGGATTAGATCTCGGCTTGGGGAAAATTAGTTTTTTCGCGTCTCCTGAGAAAGGACTCGTTCCCATCTTTCGCTGTTAGAAAGTTTCCAGACGTCGCAATACCGCGCATTCCTTTACGATTCATAAAGACGCCGAATAAACTGCCATTATCTCGGTTCCCCTGTGTTCTCGCACGGGGAATTTGCATTTAACAGGGCGAAGATCGCGTCGTCGTCCTCTCGCCCTTCTTCATTTTGTATCGCACGCACGAACGATGAATTGAAGTTTCGTGGAAAGTTCCTGCGGAATTTTTCTGTCGTAAAAGTCAAGAATTTTAGTCGAGTCTAATATAGCTGGAGAATTTCAAGTGAAAAATCGAGTGACGCATCTTTCCAGCGATCTGTGACAGTATTTCGTGGATACGTCGTATCCCGAAATTCGAAAGAACTACACTTAATTACAAAGCCCATTTGAACTACTGGCACGGAAATATCACATTAAAAATTCCGTTCGCGTTACTCGGTATTCCATTTGTTAGGAGAACGGAACGTTTCCCGTAGCTTTCCCGCGGGAAAAAATTGCACTGGTAAAACGTTCTACCGCTTCGAATTAATTATCCATCGTTTTCCGGAAGAATCGTATCGGTCTCACCGTTCTTACTTAATTAGCGATTCTGTCGCTGGTCGAACGCGGCGCCTATTTCACTTACGCGCAGTTAATATACATGAGGTTCGGTTTTTCGCTGCGTTTTGTTTAACGAAGCGAGTCGCTCCTCGATGAATTTCCAAACGACATGCTTTCACTGGTGATTATTCCTCGCCGTAGTTGTGCTCGCGATGTAGGTACCGATACATTCGAAGTCCCTAATTCATTAGAAAAATCTGCATTATGCTCAAATTTTATCATCTTCATGGTATACGTAATATTATTGTTTACATCAAGACGAGGTCAACGGCGTGTTATTTATTATGACTTTGACACGACCTTGAACCCAGAAATGCGAAACCAATGACGCGTATCTGATGAATTCAGTCTTTCGAATCATAAATAAAAGTTCCATCTGATGCCTCTTCCTAACATCAATAATAGCCGGGTTAATCAGGTGGCCTGTTCCAAGCGCCTTACCCTGTATAACACACAAACAAAGTGTCCTTCAATACGTACCATACTCAGAAACTTCTTCGAAAAAAAAATTTATTTAATTGATCACAGTACTTTGTGGATACGCGAACGAGTAATCGAATCGTGTACAATTTTTCATTTTCTTTCAATTTTCTGCATCGTCCAAAAATGAAAACAGAAAGTTCTTAGGACCCATATTTTTTGAGCAATAAGCAAAAAACCAAAAGAAGCTGATAAAAATCGTGGTTTTTCGCTCTCCCCAAGTTAGCACAGCGTCCTCGAGATCGACATCTCAGATTCGACACCCCAGAGTACCCCTAAACGACGTGTCAAAATTTCATTGAGTTCGGAATACTTACCAGGTACAGGCCTCTTTTTCGACCTGCCGACTTCGCTAAAAGCGTTAATTGGCAGTGGCTCGGGAATGCCGAATTCGCGGTGGAAAGTCGCGCTTTCATAAGCGCGGTTCAATTATTTATGCACGAACGAGCGCGGTCGGCGTGCCGTAGAAATGTCAACGACGCCGTGAATGGAAAGTGGCAGGCGTCCATTGTCGTTGCAGTCGAGGCCGGCCATGGAATCGTTTCTTTCGCACGAGAACGGATTGGCGAAGGCTCGACTAGGCTCGTTCTCCATGCACCGTGGGCAGCAATTACCGTGCTTCTTCTATACGCGAGCAACAACGAAGACGAAGTCGCTCTGTCAAGGATGCGGCTCTGCCCCGATGCAGAACAGAGATTCGCATTCCTGGTTCGCGCGAACGGGGCCGCGATTTTCCACGACGCGCCATGCCGTTCCGATTTTCCCTCGACGAGTTTCCCCCAACCGATTACGCGCCGCGCCGTGGGAATTCTTAATTAATCGCGCGCCGCTCGAATTTGCATTCACGGTAAAGTCACGGTCTCGTGGGAACCAGCTGCGAAACGCGCCCCGCTTCCACGAAGTGACGCAAGGGTAATGATGCAGCTCGCCTCGGAGGCTGATCATTAGGCACTGGACAGACTGAAGGGACGAGGCCCGTAGCCAGCCCATCTTTCGAACAAGGACCAGTATTCCTTCGTCCTTTTCATGGGAAGATCGCGCCGTGATTAATAACGCGCACCTGTCGGCCAGCTGATCGCCGCGACAATATCTACATTGTTACTATTTATTTTCGCAATATATTACACGATTTTCAGAGATGTTGCAAACTCTACTGCACTGCAAATTCTTTTCTAATTGCATCGGGAAACGATCCTTTGAAAACTGTGCTTCATGGATTCTTGGAGATCTTAACAATAGATAAAGGTGGAAGACGTATCGCATGATTGCATAAGCTCGTGCCGGATTTCAAAATCAAATTCAGTGGTTACATTTGAAAGAATACCGTTTTATCATGCAGGGTGTTTCCTGCTTTTAAATCTGCATTTAAATCATCATTTCAAAATGACGACCTTCTGCAATCATTTAATACGTCTTTCACCTTCGTCAACTGTTAAGGTCTCCAGGAATCCATGAAGCTATTACTCCAAAGGTCATGGAATTACGAATAGTTACAAGTTCAAGGGTCACGGAGTTTTCAAAGGATTCGTTCCCGATGCGGTGTCATCTTCATTGTATAGTGCCAAATAACAGAGTGCGTTAAACTTATGTTATTAGAAAGTTCCAAGACGGTGAAATTAGAGGGGACGACTTGAATATCCAATGTCACGTCGCCCTGCATTTTCCGGAAGATTCTACGGCGTAACTAGGTTCACGACCACAAATTGGTCCTCGTGGCTCGGCAGAGTTTTCGAAGTCAATTGCGAGAAATGCGTGCACGTACGTTAATTAAGTAACGTCTTCAAACTGCAATAACCCGAGGAGTCGAGGCAGGCTAATTAATCAGAGTACCCATTTACGTAATCAATAAATTTGCGCATCTTCGTGCGACATAAAAAATTGTATTCTTCTTTTAATCATCCTATTAAGCTAAAACTAATACATTGATGTCCATCAATATTTTTAACGTGTTCGTTCAGTCTTTTTTAGAAAATCTTTTTTGCAGATCATTTAGTAAATCAATGCTTTTAATTGATGACAAAAAATCAGGTCGTTTGGTACAATTATAAAAAACATATTATACTTTAAAAGGTGTACGAACACTTTGTACACCCACTGTATAAACATTCCGAGCGACGTGTTCGCGGCTCCAATAATGAAAATTCGAAGAATAAGAGATGGTATTGTAACAGCCTCTATCTGTTAATTGAAGGCTACAGACACCGCGCTGGTTTAGAGAACAGTACATATCTCGATCACTGTATTGCAGGTTTACGACCGCAAGGCCTCAGCATCGCGGCCTCACCTATATTTTCTCGATCTCGGTGCCGGAGACCGCGTCGCTGCGTTCCCGTTACGACTTTCCGAAGGTCCAGCGTTTCCGTTATAGATTTGATGAACCGGTTTGCTTGTGGCAGTCAGATTCCCGAAATTTTGGGTTACCAGTGTTGGCCCGCTTACGCTCGCGCACCTGTGTTATGTAGTTCGTCATTGAATAACGGTACGCGAACGAATCTCCTCGGCTTACTTCGGCCGATTCAGAGTCGATGCATATCCTTATGCATCTCTGCATACTATGCGCCCAGTATGATCCTCTAGCAACCTAATATCTATATATATATTTTATATATGGTATATAAACCAGTCATGGTTTACGGTATCAATAAATTAATAATTAATTAAACTTGTATGCTTTGTTCTATACTGCGTTTTCCATAATGCCACTTTCTTTCGGTGGAAACAAATTCTACGGTATTGAATTTGTTATAAAATATATGCTTTTAGCGCAATAAATATATATATGTCATTGTGGTACACGGTAAAACTGAGAGATTGAAAACATTGTCGGTCGAAGCCTTCGAAATTAATTAATGTCGTTGGAAAGCCGTAAAAAAGAAAGAAACAATCATCGAACCGTACAGCCTTTCACGAAACCCCGCGGAGCCTCCCGACCGAATATGCACGACAGTAACAGATAGCATAACTTTCGTGTTGCGTCGCTCGCTCTTAGGGTTAAGAACGATGCTTCTTTCGGTGTCCACGGTTTCCGACCGCGGCTCGGTTGGCGTAAAAATATTAACCGATGCATCCAGTCGTAGCCGTAACCGTAACCGTAATCACACACGGCAAAAAAGAACGTTTCCTTCGTTTCGAGGCCTTCGACCGTAACAGTTGTTCCTATCGCGGAGAACGGAGTCTTCGCTCCGATCATCGGAACACATTCGTTGCTACAGCATTCGCTACGGTCTGCGGATATTTATGCGAGTATTTTTTCTCTTGAATTTTACGGTTACATTTTTACATCGTCTGATTTTAGGTAGTTAATATATAAGGTTAATATATCAGGTAGTTAATACATTAGGTTAATTTATTATTTATTAGGTTAATATATTAGACTAATATGTTAGGTGTTGAATTTTTATGAATTATAAAATTGCTTTTAAGTAATAATTTGATCGAACGATTGTGCCGTTAACATCAATATTCTTTCTCGAATATATTAGGTTCGTCGGAAAATCGTTTCGGTTTCTCAAGGGAAAACGAAAGCCATAAATATGTTTTCATTATTCTGTTCGTGAGAGAAATCAGACAATTCGATAATAAAAGGGAGAAAACATGTCGGACGACGAAGGGTTGACAGAAGGAGGAGTCGCGCAGCAGCCAGGAAAGAAGACGAGAGAAGCAAGCTCAGAGAGAAGGTTGAATCCAAGAGGAGGTTAAAACTGTTGGTCGCCGTTGCTGTCGCCATGGTGGCCTCTTTGACCCGCTTTCTCTTTTCCCACCCGATTTGTCTCGCGGACATGCCTATCGCGTTTTCTTTAACCGGGAAATTCACGATGCCGGTCTGGGCACCTGCCGCGCACCTCGCCGACCCCTCGCGCCGATTCCTCGGCGTCCTCGACGGAGAGGAATTACAAGAACGAAAAGGCGGAAGCCATCGTGGACAAGTGGGTCGGCGGCACTCGCACGATTCCGATTATTGGCTAGCTTGTTCGCCGGTTCATTCAACCTTTGCCAGCAACGCCGGTTACATCGCGTCGCGTCGTAGCGAGCGAGCACTTTCGAAAATTGTTCGGTAAGAAACGCATCAATCGGAGAGCCGTACAGCTCGAATAAATTTACGTTACAATGATCGGCCGAGCACGCACCACAATTCACCAAGAAATCGTTCTTTCGCGTTCGATACGCTTTTTTCGCGTCGACTACTATTGATCGATTCTTTACAGCCGTGATCGATCGAAGTTATCGGACATTCTTTGTCGATGACAACCAGACTGCGGTTCTTTATTGTATCTGCGAAGAAAATGGTTGGGCGAAATACAAGAACGTATAAGAATATGAAAGGATGTACAAGAATATATTAGAATATACTAGAATATACAAGGTTATATTCGGATGATATACGAATAGTTGTAGAAACAGCGTAACGAAGTCGTTAAGGGATGAAACATTTATATTTTGCATAACCATTCGCAGTCTAACGCTAACGTTTCGGGAGCATTACAAAATGGTTTAACTCGAGATCAAAAGAAAGGGTGATAATTAACGAATAGTTGGAGAAACAGCTTGAATGAGTTAGATTCGTGTAATTGGACTACGCGCGATGGTACTTCATCCCCCGAAGTAGACAAATTCTCGCTTTGCTGCATAGTCAGCTCTTTCACGTAATATCCATTAATTTTACAACTGGCTCATTCCAGACAGCACTTACCGGGAGATTATTAATAGACTCGCGAATGACCTTGCTATTTCGAAAAGGAGGTTAATCATTTTGAAATAATTATGTCAAAAAGAGACGGTCGAATCACGTGAATCGGCATGACTGCAGAATTTTCTTAGAAATCAGCTGTTAACCACAGGCTTGGCGATACTGATTAAACGATCGGAAAATATACATGTATTTAATTGATTAAGTTGTTAATAATTGCCGATTGCAACAATTGGAAAACCTACGGTTTCACGTAACTTCTGTGACGCGTCTGTACGCCGAGGCACAGTGATTTCGATAATGGTAAGTAGCACGAGATATTGGCAACAAATGAATCTCGGCTGTATCGGCTGCAGTTGCATATTCTCCTCGATCGACCCAGCAGCGGCCGTTACGACAGCGATAAGTCGTGACGAACGCCGCGGACTAAATTGTAATTCCCATCGACCCGGTTTTCGTTTCCAGAACACGCAGGCGACCGTACGGGTTTACAAAGAGCATTCGAATCTTTATTTACCCGCGAGCAAAATAAGCATCGCGGTGAAATAGAACATGAAGCGCGACATCCCGCCTTCTACCCATAATTTGCTGATCTCAAGTTCGATCAATTTTCATACTAGTTCTTGTTTAAACCGCCGCTATTTTCGATACAACTACAAAGAAGTCTGACAAGTTAAAACACGGATAAATCAACAGCTGAAAATTCACATCCGAGCGTGTGCGTAATGAGAGACTCGATCGCAGGGATTTCGAAGGAATAAAACTGCGATTGGGTGGAAAAAGTAAGCCATCCATGTAAAGTTGATTTCTAAACTGTCCGCTCGCGTTTTTCCGGTCCGGGGAAAAGGTCCGATTCGCGTCTAATAGGACGGTCGTTGAAAAACGAGAAGAGCGAAGGTTGCAATTCGAACGACCGATTGACCCTCGTCGAATAGCGTTTTTACCGTTGATTTGCTGCTCTTCTGCTGATCGATTACTACGGCTGATCGAAGCACCGATTTATTATAATTATATAATTATATATTATATATTCGTTGATAATTATACAGGGTGTCCCAATATTGCTTCAGCATCCGGAAATGGGAGGTTTCTGACATCATTTAAAGCAACATTTTCGTTAAGGAGTTATTAAAAACACGGACCAATCAGAGCGCGACCTAAACGCGTGTTAGCGCAGTCGGCGTGGCGCACTATGGGTCAAACAGACGAAATCTATATGCAAAATAAAAATTGTCCGCATCAATCTCTTTCAATCTTTAATAATGTTCATAAGCTGCATCCAGTACATCGACGTTCTTAAATTTTTCAAATCTGTCCACTTTCTTAAATCGCAAATATCCATTTTTGTAATAAACGCATAAATGCGATCACCTCGATTCAAGATCGTCACGCGACTCTCGTGAACGATGTTACGCCTCGTATTACCTTCAAATGTCCGTCGTTGGCACACGGTCTGCCTATCGAGGAGTTTTTAATTAAATTCTGCTGCCGGCGAATTGAACCGACCGGTCTCCCTTTTCTGCCTTAATTCACCGTACACATTCCGAAACTGGATTATTCGACTATTAAGGTCCCGACGTTTTAATTACACGGGACCACGGTCGGTTAATCGTTTGCGCACCACCGACACGCGCGTGCCTTTCGTTTGGCTAACCTGATTTTATCGTGTCTACGCTATACACATATTTTACGCGTAATGTCGAACCATTTCTTATGTAACCAACAAGGTTTACCTACGCGTGCACGCGTGTGCTGGAAAAAAACAGGTGAAACGTGTATATACATGTATATATTTTCGTGAACACGTCAGACCGTGTTTAGGAATTCACGCCGGAACATTTATGAGCTCGTAGAATGAACAGGGAAACGGCCAGTGCAATTTACTGCCTTCGAGAACCTGTGTAACACTATCCCACAAATAATATTAACAACCTCCGCGAGGCTGCTCGCTCATTTTTCATTCAACCCACTAATGGACCTGCCTCAACAATCTTTATAGAACTTCGAGCTTTTTGGAGATCGATTTTGTACGATCACTTGCAATCAGTCTAATCGTTTATCAAGCCTGCCATAAACTCGACTGCTGCGGTTGGCCCAACTAAAACGAAACGGAGAAGACGACTGATGTTTCCGCTATAACGAACAAGCAATCATGCTTCGAACAAACGAGAGTTGAACAGTGGTTAAACATCTACAAACTTCTATACTGGGTGACTCTCCTAACGTGACGACCTCAAATAACTTGGAAGGTATTCGTTGCACGAAAAAATGTTTCCATCAAAAGTTGCATGGTATCTAGAGGAACATACAGTGCTCTCATCTGTTTTTATTGAGATATTAGGGTCACCTTCAATTTTTTAAATGGATTGTCTAATATTTTTTTTCGGATAAATCGTCAAATTTTGCCTAAAACAGTATTATACAAAGTGGGACTTCGAATTAATAAATTTTTTTTTAAATTGTTGCCACATAACCGTTGTACCTGAAGCATGCTTTTCACAAATTTTCAAGCAGATTTGTTGGATAGTTTGGTTTTTATAGATTTTTTCCGCCTTTTGGCCATTTCGCATCACAGTGCGGCGTTCGAAAGTCAAAACTTCGTGTTTCGGCGAAAGATTTCCGTTTAATTAGGCTAAAACGAACTTGACGAGCGAAATGTTTTCGCGTTGGTCGCTCCGGCGCTTAGCTAAAACTGTAACTTTCCATTTAATACCGATTCGTTCGCGTGAAACTTAATAATCGCCATGATCGCGCGAGGCGGATCGTAACGAGCGGCGCATTAGCATTACATCAACGTTAATTCGCGATAACGCTGATAGAGGCCGTCTAGGAGCTGGAGAGGATCTCTTTCCATCGATGCATCTCGGCTCATAATGACGCTCGGCTCGCGCACCAGGAAATTACGACAGCAGTTTGCGCTTTCGTGTGCGTGCGCGTTCTGTTATGTCAGCGGCAACGCAGAGGTATCAAGTGTTAGTCTGGTATTGTTAAGCACGCGGAAGAAATCTCCTGACTTCCTATAGCAGCTTTTCTCATCGTTTAAAGACCGTGCGAGGCTGAAGGTGGATCCTCCGCTGTGTTGATCCACCGAAAGATTACCTTCAGACTCTAAACCCCATCGTACTCGCATTCGTTACCAGATGAGAACATTATACCAATTAAATGGCGCTGCGAACATTATCCCGGAAAGAAATCAGATTATGATAGGTTCGCTGGCAGATTTGAATACTATAGCAATTACATGGGCATGCGAATATTCGGTTGACCCCGGAAACGAGTCGGATCAGAATTCTTTTGCGAAGCATTATCAAGCTAGAGCATGAGACTGCAATTAGAAGAATCGCTTTATTGCGAATTAAGACGTTTACTCCCGAACCCTTACAATTTTCGTGTACATCTACGTGGTCAGTGTGTGTTTACTCAAACCTCACCACACCCGACTTCAGTGCACAAATTAATTCATAACTCTTGCGATTAATGAATTTCGTAACGAATTGACTCGATCGAACCCAGTACAGTCTCAGTTTATTCGTCGCGGATGCAATCCAACGGTGTTTTATTGTTTCGTACGCAAACGCGCGTCGGTTTGCTCGATAGAAGAAACGAATTGCGCTTTTCGTCCGGATTTTTCTAGGCGGACAAAAACACTGCACGGTTGCAACGGTCGCAGCAACTGCAGAGATTGCCTTCCACGACGAACGGTGTTGCTCTAATCTCGACATAACGGGAGAGAGGAAAAGAGAGAATCCTTCTCTCCTCGACGCTGGTTGTACCAGAACATTGACCGTAACGCCCGTCGCGGCGTTCCCGTTTTTACCCTTTAATGAATCGCGTTAAGAAACCGGGGAAAATTGTCGCTAAGTAAATGGCCCCCCGTAAATGTACCTGCCGCGAGAGAGGAAGGTTTCAGAAACGCGTTGCGTAAGCAGCCATTACGCTCTGTGCTCCACCGGCGAATATTGTACAACCGGCGGCCTACTGTTGCGTCAAACGTACAGGTTGACAATATTGCGGCGCGTCTGGCAATGAGTGACACCGGCCCGATCGGAGAACATACCGCGAATGGAAACGATTCTAATCTATTCGATTTCGCAACCGGCGATTCTAAGACGCAGACACTGTGCCGACGCGTTGCCTTTGTTTGGCAGTTGCTGAACGCTCGCGCAATTCCTAGATTCACGGACCGTCTGTATAAAATTGTACAAAACGTATAAATTAATCATACCTTTTGTAAAAGCACCCGTCGATCTTGATATTCTTAAAAATCTTGACATTTTTCTCGACCCACAATTCCATAAAACAATTAATACCTAACATCGAAATACTGTATCGCTTCATTACTCAACAGTGGAACTTTGTAAAAAAATTCTCGGTTTTTACCGAGCCCGACGTTAGTCTGTAAAAATGAGCCACGCGGATTTGGACTCAACTAGCGGAGACTATAAATAACAAGTGGCGGGGTTGTCCAGGAACACCTACGAACAGAAAATGGTAGAAAGGTGTACACCGGTACCAGCCATACCCAAATGAACCACTTATTACGCCTCGGCCGGGTCTAAATGAGTTTCGTTGCAAGTGGACCACGACAAGTCGCCTCGCTTTTTACCGTCCCGGCAAAAAAGGAGCGTAATCACAGATTTCTCTTCTGGTCCAAGCTCTCGAAACTCCGCTCGCCCGTAGCCACGAGCGTCTCGAGTCCAGTATGCTGATCATGCCAATACGCTCCGAAATCTCGTGAGACACGGTCGCAAGAAACGGATTCGTGATCGCTCTACTCCGGTTGCAGGGAGATGCGCATCTTTCTCTTCGGATCTCTAATTTCATGAAATGCAACGGTGTACGCTTCGCCTAGCTCAAATCAACTTCCTCAGCTATAGTCTGTCTGGCGTGAGAACTGGCTGAAAGCTATCTGACGGAAACAACTATTCTAAGTCTACCGTTTTGCGAATTCACTGAAGAATTTTGATCGTTTGTTTCTATTGAAATATACAAAATTAATCTATTGTGCGATTGTAATCGATTCGGTTTAATTCAATATTACTTCATTTAATCAATTCTGATTATCTAATTAGTCATTCTAACAGTTTCTTTTAACATTTCACAGACGCAATTATTAATTTTCTTGAAAATGGTCTGAACATAGACCGAAACGTCGAAATTTAAATTTTTATAAATTGCAAATTTGCTTTTGAGTAACAATTTGCAGTTGATTCCACGAGTGTGGTGGAGATTAAATAAATATTTAATAAATATAAGGTCTACATTTGATCTCCAAACCATCTCAACGAAAACTATTTACCACGTTCACTCGACAGTAACCGTAGAAGAGATGTAGAAAGTGTGTGGGCGACTATTGTCGCTTTGGTATTTTGAAATAGAAGAAAGGTCTATTATTTTCATTTGATCCTCGTTAGCTCTTGGGTTAGTATTCACCTAAACGAGGTGCCCTTTGTATCTTGCACGCACTCTACGGTTCTCATTTTATTTCCCAATCTCTCCCCAGCTAACAAAAAGCTCGAGAAAGAAGATAGTCGGTAATTCTATTGGATTCTACCTCTTTGGATAATGGCCGCGATAAACTCTTAGACCTGTGATTACTGTAAGAACTCTGGAACAGTAAAACACTCCCAAGTGGCATCAATTGATTTCGATGCAGTTTCAACAGGAAGTAGTTGTTACGAGAAACATCGAAAGCAGAATCTTTTCAATTATTTTTCGCCTATCCGAGGTAGCTTCAATTTTTTTAATGTATCACGTTGTCGTCATTTCTTTTTTACTATTAGCTGATGGATTTCGAGATGAATTCACCGAGCTCGGGAACAAACATTTCGTCCCGTCTAATGGAACGATGCGGCCACAAAAACCTTCAGCAGAAAAAATAACTGGCTGACACACGATACGAATGTCTATAACGTTACATGTTTTAGAAAAAAAGAGACAAAAAATTTTCAAATGTCATCGCTGGACTGCGGACTTTATTCATCTCTAAGAAAAATGAGTATGCGAAACATGAAACAGTGGAATTTCTGAATCTAATCGTCGCCGATGAAGAAAATTATTAGACTCCAGAAAGAGGCTGCGCTTAATCTGGCAAGAAAATGGTTCCCAAGAAAGTCGATCAGTTTCTTCAAATTCTGATATAAAAACTGCAAAAATACATTTATTCTAAAAACCGGAAGCCACCTCTTTAAAATGTTGTTGCCGCGTATGGTCTACTTCATTTAATGGATATTGATCTAATACCTCGTACAAGATTGAAACGTGTAGTAATTGATTAGAAACCAACATATTTAATAACGTAAACGATATCGTGAATAATGGTGCAGTAATTTTTAGTGGCGACTCCGAGTCGCCAATTTAAAAAATCACATTTAACATCGTCACGAGTAAGTGTCACAATTTGCACAGTTTCTCTTGCAGTGAGTGCAAAGAATAGGATTTTCTTCGGACTTCGCGCCCGACCCTAATTGGCATGACCTACGTATGCCACGGACAGTGTGCAGAGGTATTTAGTAGTTTCGCGAACAGATCATTTGCTAGTTGACCGAGCATATTTATTTTGGAGACGTCGCTAGTGGTCGGAACGGGCCATTTAGCTGGACAAAATTATTCTAGCAGTATTTTAAGTCTTAAAGCCGTAGTTAAGTAGGTCATTGGATTCGTCTCAACATCAGCCACAGCAATATTTTATATTATATATGTAATTTGTCACGCTAAAACGCCGAGCGGGTTGCCTTCTAAAGGGGTACAGAAAATTGACGAGCGGGTTGCCTTTCGAAGGGGAACAAAAAATTAACTAGCAGGTTGCCTTCCGAAGGGGAACAGAAAAGTGACGAGCGGGTTGCTTCCCGAAGGATACGACACGATACACGATACACGATACACATGTGATATCTCCCCTACGAACTAGCTTTGCATCTTTCAAGTCAATTCATTATTTGAACTATTATTTTAATAATGTTCCCCAGGGTTATCATATTTTATACCGAGGAACACGTTCAGACACGTTCGAACACGTTCGGACACGTTCAAGGTCAAATTTTCTTGGAAAAAGCGTGCACGTGTTCCCCAGGGGTATCGTATTACATACCGCGAAAAATCCTCCTCCCCCGTCGCCACCGAACGGGGCTTACGCAATACCAGGAAACTGTCCTTGACAAGAGGGACCGCTGTATTACCAACTCTCTTACCCCCTCCACCCTCCCCCTCGCCAACGAACTAGCTTTGTAAGGAAAGGTAAAGAGCCATAAGGACGCACGGATAACCAATCGTATTTCTACAACTCTACTGTTAATTACGATTCTTTGTTATTACAAACTCAGTCGTATATGGGGCTGCCTATTAACACACACGTATATCATCCGTACTTCAACTCTATACTATCCACAAAATTTTAAACAAATTGGTTGAATATTTTCGGTTTTACGAATTTTTGACCATTTCGCACCACCGTGCGTCGCATCCCGTCTCGTCTGTCATTCTCACATCAGCGAGAAACTTTTCGCGTAGCGTCGCGCGGTTCTCGGGCGAAAGTCGCCAAACAGAAGACTATTATTAGAGAAATGACGGTGTTCCGTGAGTATGCTGCTGGGTTATTGTATTCTTTGTCGTAGGTATTCAGGCCACATACTGTTTTATATTAAACCGCGACGACACGGCGCATCGTTCTGCTCCGGACGGCAAAGAAGAACAGTCGAGCAAAACTTTGCTCCTTGTTCTTGCAGGTTACAGGACACTATAAATGCATGAGCGCACTCGCAGACTCACAATAATAATAACGCCGTCTTTATAGCATTCGACAAAGGGGGCTCTCTTGTCACCGACGAAAAAAGAGGAAACCTAGAGAATAGTGAAACAAGAACGATGGGAACTCGCGACGACGTTATACAATGCACGCGAATATACCAGCGGGAAATATTCATTACTGAATTCATGAAGATACGCGAGGTGCCCGGCTCTATTTTGACCCACAATCGATATTTAATTACCGAGTCTCTAACAATTATATTGATCAAACAGCAAAGAAATACCTTCGAAATAATTTTTAAATAATTCTGTACATGTCGCCACCCCAGTTCTTTCTTTATACTTATTATTAGTGTATATGATATTTGGTCCCCTCAGGGTTTCAAATCCAATTTACCAATCTCTCTATCGTCTAGTTTCTCACCTATTTCAGTCTAATTTTCAGTGGAACCAACCGTTTATTACGGTGGGTTCCGAACCACCTTTGCTTATCATTAGTGTCTAACTTACAATTATTTTGTATAGTTTTGTGTAGTTTTTAGATATACTCAATGAAATTTGTGAATCCTTGTTGCACAGGTACAAATGCGTTTCGAGAAGAGAAATAAATGATGACTACAACGTCGTTTCTGCTTACGCCAACTTGCATAAATTACGCAAATTTGTGTTTTATTACCCGATGAAAACAGAGACTGCGTGAGCGCGAGTCCTATTCTCACGATTACTCCGTATGAATGCAATTAAGAAGAAAAACACGATCGTCGTGTTAAAGTAAATATATGCGAGTTTCGCGATTTTCATGGCGCGCTGAGTTGCAAGTGATTTGAGGTCTGTTTTTTCCTTTCTAAAATATGAAATCGGCCGGCCGCGTGCTGAGCATGGTAATGTCTCGTCAGGTTCAATCCATTAAACCCGCTCGCATCGAGATGGCGCATGGCGGCATAGCTCTCCTCGCAGAAAATTCCAGTCACTCCGCGACTCGATCTCGCGAATAACCATTATCCCACTTACAGAGAAATCGTCGCTGATGTCATTTGTCTAGCGGAACGGCGGCAGTCGTTCCACCGGATAATTAATCTTTGATCCGCAGTTAACGTCGCGTAGGAAAACAAACATTATTCAATCGGCGTTTTGCATCTCACAGCGATGGAAAATTTCGTCGCAGAAGACTTCCGAGCCTTGACGAAAAAAACAGCTCTCCACGAGAGATTAAACGATTTTAAGAATATCTCCAGTTGGAATCTGTTCGGCGTAATTCACGAAGAAAACTTACTTTGGTCTTTATGACAGAAACCGTGGCGCGTTATGACTAGTTGGGGCCCCTGAACAAAGTAGAATTTCGGTGAAATTTTTTGTGAGAAAAACGTAGAATTTGTATCTTGGATCTGGGTTAGGTTCGGGGCTCCCTTTTGCTTTGGTCTCCGGGGATTTGCCCAAGTTGCCTATAGCAAAACACCACTGGACAGAAATGATCAGTTGGCGACCGCGATCACCGCACAAAGGAAACAATTCAACGTTACGCGCATCCAACTTATTCCAGCAGAAAAACGCGAAATAAATCAGAGCGGAACTTACTGCAGTGGGCGGAAGGACGAAGGAACGGGAATAGATTTCCTTGAAAGATTTTTCCGCTGATTCAGTTCGTCGACGTTAACCCCGCGGTGCCTGCAGACAGTAGAAAATTGCAGCTGGAAGTTTGCATTGTTTATCAAGCTGTATAGTCGAACACTAAAGTGGGATTGCACTATTTCTTTTGATTGGAACTGGCACACAATGTTGTAAAGTTAAATGTTCCGGAGATATATCCAATTTTATATCTTGTCCACTTCAATGGAAATCGTGTAGTGAGTTTCTCGATGTTATTGGGGATGAACCAGTTTGTTGCATTTAGTAGGTTAATATCTGCGGTACAATTTGTTCGGAAGCTTCAAGGAGCGAGGGAAGTTTTCTGGTTCTAGGTGCAGCGACATTCTTCATGCAAATGAAGAAGTCCTTGCGAGCCTGTACACTGAGTAAGCATGTCCTCCAGCGAAAGAGGGGAAGGAAGGAAGGAAGGGAGGGGAAAGTCGTTGCGAGCCCGTTCCGAGACCTGGGACTGTCGGTCCTGGGCCCGCGGTAACGGCCCGCTAGCGTTAAATCGTGTAATTAGAGAATTACACTGTCCCGTGGCGCAAGTAGGCGAGCCACGGACGCAGAAAAAGGAAAGAAACCGGCAGGATCCAGCCGAGCATTCCTTTGCAATTATAGTTTCCTTTTATCGCGTCGATCATGCACCTGGATCGACGGATCCGGTTTTACACCGAGTCGCGAATGTGTAATGCGTGTTCATTAGCGGTCCCGTTGAAAGCGGCCGGCATGGAGATCTACAATATTCCTCAGCCTTGATCGATTTGCTCGCCGATTGGCCAACCCTGCGCGGGAACTGCGTCTCGATTGCAGATTCGGCTTGATCGAGCTTGCTGCTCAATAATAAATTACAAATTAGCCGTACGAGAAGCAATTAAAAATACAGTGAGTCAAAATATTATTCGCTCACTCTTAAAAACGCGATAACATTTTAAACATCGTGCTATACGATTTGAACTTTTTTTAGAAGTTCGAGCACTTAGATTGCTGCAGGATATGAAAAAAAATTTTGTTAAAAATTGCAATTGATCGGAATTGTAAAAAAAAATTCTACAAGTTGCATTTTACTTTTTTATGTGGGCCTATATTGAAAATTTTTAAAATACGTTTTATGTATAGTACGCTATTAAAAAAGTTGTCGCCTTTTTAAGAGTGAGCGAATAATTTTTTGACTCGGTGTAAATGAATCAACGTCAACATTAGATCTGAAGCTTGCGCATAGAACAGTGGAATTGGAAAGGCAAAAGCGGGTTTGAGGCTGAACGGAAATACGTTTGTTTACGTGCTGGCGCATGACTGTTAATCGGGTTATCGTTTACGCGAAAGGATTCGCGAGCTAGCCGAGTGAAATCGTTCGTTAACGACGACCGACGAAATCCGCAGTGCAAAAAATACGAGCAACCACGAGAATCAGAAACTACGAACGATGGTGTTTCGTTGTGAACGAACTGGTGCATATAACTGGAACCTTGATGTCCCGCTACGCGTTATGGGAAACTGGCGCGAGTTTTCGCCACGCGATACTCGAAATGTTCGTCTGCGAATTTCTGCGGCGCGGCGCTTAAACTGTATTAAAACTGTGGGACTGGCTGATACCGATGACGAAACACTGAGATCGCGTACAAACTCTGAAAAGTCGAACTTTTTGATGCGTATGACTATCCTGTCTGTATTCAAAATATTTTATTGTTGATTGTAAAGAAAGGTTCAACGATCTAGATAAAAGAAAACCCGATTCAATTAAGTTTTCAGAAGTGGTTCGTCGAGCAAGAATTTCTTTTCTTCACAGGCAGTTTTGATTTCGAATTCTCGACTCCTTGCATGGTAGAGTTTCACCGCAAATTCATGAACATCCATATTCTAGCAACCACGCTCGGTTGCGTGCGGCTTTAGCAACAGCAACAATTTGCGAGAACGGTATACACTTGCGATTCGAATTATTATCACGCATTGACTCCTTGAACGCCGTCCTTAATGACCGGTCATTAAACCTTTGGATTCGAAGATATTTGATCCAGAAGATTTATGTTCCATGTAATCTTCTTTACACTGTTCACATGAAATTGAACCTGTTTCCTGATGCATTTAGATTTTCAGCAATTTCTAGAATACAGAAGAGTTGAATCGTTTCAAAATTTTTAAAATAATCACGTATCAATTTTGACTGGCGTGCCAGAGTCACCATTCGAGTGCAAAGGGTTAATTGCAGCAATGGATTGCAATGATGTGCATAAACGAATGCAGTTGCTCAGTGCGTGTGGATGTTTGAAGCAGGTCAGTAGAATTGCAGTGCATACGACCAATAGTGGACAGTTGCGTCGAAGTAGCGTCCACCTGTTCATCGAGCTCGAACTGTCCCCCGTTTCAATTATGCAATCGAGTGTTTCAGTGGGCGCGCGTTCTTCACATGCCAGTCCCGTTTCTGATACTGTTTGGATCGCGGACTGGTGTCATTATCTCGCAACGCCCACGTTCATGCCTACGCGAAGAGCATTACCTTCGCTCGATCGTGCATCGTGAATGCTCCTATGTAAATAGACCAAGACACGCACGATCGCAGCCAAGCTTGTGGAACGTATCAGTGTAAACGGTTAACGTTTACAGGTTAATGAAATGGATTTAGTAATACAATGGACCGCCTGCTCGCGTCCTTTGCGCCTCGTCCCGCTGAGAATATATCCTCGGACGACGGAGCACATGCAAATGTAAACGAGGATCGAAGTTTGAATAGCCACGCGACAACCGCCCCTTGCTCTTCAAGGTGGAGAGAGAGAAAGAGAGAGAGAGAGAGATCGTTCATTAAAGGCTGTTTAATCATTCCGCCGAGTGTGATTATCGACTCATTACCACCTAACGGAACGTCCCCTAGGAATTAACTTCCGAACCCGTTCCAACTTGATTTGCTCCGACTCTCTGTAAAAGCCGGAGCACTGGAACGTGCCTACACTACAGCTGATAATCCAAACAAGACGCTTGGCTATCCCTAAGAATTTAAATGAATGTTTCAATGTTAGTAAGAATATAGTCCAAGTCTTAACATTTCTGAAATCCACCAAAATTTTCCACACTCTGTAATCTTGTATATAACAACTACAAATTGATCTCCCCACAATATACCTATTAATACTTTAAGTATTTGTTTGGAAAAGAACGAATAACTCGAATAATGAATAATGATTTCTTGCTAACCCCTGTTCAAGTAAAACTTCATTCGAATAGTACCGAACGCTGTCAGCGACAAAGGTGCGAATGGGTTCATAAAACCTCGGTGTCCGTTCTCCAGGTAGGTGGCGGCTACTTGTTGCGACAACGATTCCTCTCGACGAGCAACGACTTTTGCCATCGAAACAGCCTTTTCTCAGCGTTCCACGGGAACCTGAGTTGGTGGAACGTTGCGAATCGCAGCAGATCGACGTTGTAAAGCAGCGTCTGGTGTCAAAGGTTCTCGGGTTGGGAATCTGTAATTTCACGTTGGAAAATCTCGCGTCGAATTCTACGCCACGCCGACGCGCGACGATTCATGAATTTAGTGACAGCTTGTCGGCTTTTTAGAATCTACCTCTCTCTCCATTCGACTACGAAATATGCAATAGTTCAAATTCCCTTTTCTATCGATCGGAAATTGGTTTAACAAAGAATATTGATGTTAACGGCGCAATGGTTCGATCAAATTGTTACTCAAAAGCAATTTTGCAATTTATGAAAATTCAAATTTTGACGTTCCGGCCTATGTGTGGACCAGTTTCAAGAAAATTAATAATTGCATCTGTGAAATATTAAAATCTGTCTGTCACGGTTGTTGCGTTCCATACGTCAGGATTTTTAATGAGAAACCATTTTCTGCTGTTACAGGCTTACATAAAGAAGGAGCTGGGCAAGGTGGTGGTCTACACGACGACCTCCGGCATCGTTCGGAAAACCTTCTACAACTGCAAGAAGGTCAAGCAGATCCTGAGGACGCACATGGTGAAATACGACGAGCTGGACCTGTTCGGCGACGCGGAGCTCCAGGCTGAGCTCAGGGATCGTCTAGGCCTGCCCACGATACAATTGCCGCAACTTTTCATCGATGGACAACACATCGGGGTGCGTTTCTAAAATTCAACAGTTCAATTCTCTACAAAGTATTCGTACACCTTTCAAAACCAATTAACCGTCTGAAAATTGGACCCAACTGCTCGAGTTTTGTTCAAAAACTGAAAGGATTGGGTTACTATATTACCAAACTTTGTACTACATTACCAAACTCATGCACCCCCAAATTTTGTTTTCGCTGACATGGACCTCTTGAAGTTCGGAATCGAACCCTAGTTATTAAGGGGTAATATTATTTAGGGGTGGATATAGACCATTTGGGAATGATTGGGTTACATTGTAACAGCATTCTCGGATCCTGAGTTTTCATTTCAGAATTGTTTTACTTCAACACTTTGTACACCCTCTGTAAGTCGATAACGTCAGGCCGTTCTCGAAGGTGGCGATCGTTAGGGACTCGACTCATTATCGGAGCATTAATCAGCGGCCGGTACAAATCAGTTGCACAACTTATCGTAAATTGAAATCTGAACCTGCACACCCGCCAGCCGTGAAGTGCACGGATACAAATAATAATAAACGCACTCGGCCCGCCTACGCGGACACCCACGAAGGGCAAACGTAGTCGGAAGTCACTGTGAACGATACACTAACAAACAGTTGCGCCCCTAATGATCGATTAATCGAGCCGATGATGATTATCGGTGTTCAACGGAGCATCAGGAGCAACTAATTTATATGCCGCCTTAATTACCATGAAACTTCGTTTCCTGTAGATTATCGATAGTAGCGACGCGCACGTGTCGCAGTCCGATAAGGCGCACGTTTTACAGTTATCACGGTTTATCGCAGCAACAAATAACGAAACGTGAGCATCTGCCGGCGAACGATCGACTGTCTTCGACGTTTGTCAAACAGGATGCTCGACCCTCGTTCACATCGATTTTCTATATCCTGGAAAAGTATCGGTTGTTATGAAAGCGTGTTGTTAACCTTTAGCACTTGTGTAATGACTCTGAAAGAGAGAGGCGCCACTAAAAATTACTGTATCCTTTATTCCAAATTTTATTTACATTGTTAAATATGTTGGTATCTAACGAATTACTAAACATTTACGATATGAGTTATTATATTAATTTCATACTCATGAAATTTAAATCGTTATAGAGAATGGAAATATTCTAGGTCGAGCAAATGTTGAATTTTCCAGTTAAAATAGCTCCGAGTGCAAAGGGTTAAAAATGCATTTGATTATTTTGATTTGTTTATTCGGTAATTACGTTATAGCGATATGTGACTTACATTACACAGGTGTTACGTTGTTTTTATGCATTTTATTCGATTGGGGTAAATTGAATTGTTGAATTGAAATCGAAAATTCTTTATTCGTCCATTTATCTGTCCCAGTGTGTGCTGGTTGGAATTTCTCGCAAGGCCGATGTCGCGTTGCGTAATCGGTGGTTATTGAACGAAGGATCGAGAAAGTCGAGAGGACGCGGTAAGAGAAACCGAACCCGCGAAATGTTAAAGATGACCGCCGGCTTGTCTTGCGCGGATCCGCAACCGGAAATCTGCGATCGTGTCGCCATTACGCAACGGCGAAGAAAGGCTTTTGTACGCAGCGAACTTGTGCGTTGCCCCTCCATCGATCGACGGATATCGAATCGATCTATCGTGGCCCGAGTCGGAGAGTTCAGTGACATTTCGTAGATCATATGAGTATCAAATGAAGACCAAAATGAATAGGTGTAAATTACAATAGTGAAAACATTTACGGAATTTAAATATATTGTTATGTCAATGTTATGTAATTTCTATGTCAATTCAATTGTTCGCATCGATTGCAACAAATAAAAACTAAATCGAATGTAAATTCTTAATTATTTTAATAGAGAGATCATATATTGACATGGTTAATTTTCTAAATTTTTCATCATTTTTGAATTTCATCTATTTAATTTTGCTGTAAATGCGGATCATACAGATTTTCTGGTAATGGGACACCGAATGTTTTCGGTTTTCTGTGTTCCATTCGGCGGAACGGATTATTTCGCGGCGCCATTCTCCTTACGCCGGTGATCGCGATATAAGTATCACGAATTACTATGCGCGTCCCGTGCTCTGCCACGTTTACGATACTTTTACCTGCTTGGTCGAGTGCGCGAAGAAAGTTTCCCGCGGTTGCCTTTACCCTGCAGTTTTACTTCTCGATCACGATCCTGAAATTGTAGTATAGCTTGCCTCGAACCTCGGAAATTGTTTAACGGGTATTCATGGCCAAGTTCGTTCGGAATTCAATTATCTATGTCGTTTCAATTAAAATCCTGAACAAGGAAGAAGTATAAATTGCAAAACAAAAAGATGTCCTTTTTAAGAAACTTGAATTGGAAACGTATCCGATGCGTTCGCATTCGTAACAATCCTAAGTAGAAGTGGCAGGCAATGATCAGACACGCTAGGCAGTGCAGTAGCTCGTACGCGCAACAAATTATTTCAATTAAATTTCCCGAAGAAAGAACTACACGTTGAATATTTCTTTTTCCTCTTTCCGTCCATTTTTTCACGAGAAAGTGTGTATACAACAAAACAGCTGTACGAGTAATACTTTTTAAACCAACAAAAACCTTTTCGTCAGAAATTGCTTCGTTACCATAATCAAACTGGAAATTAATTATTGCCTGTTTAAAATGGCTTCCCGTTTCTTTCCCATAACGTTTGCAATACAAACAAAATATATTTTCCTAAAAGTTTTTTCTACTAAGTGCACATTCCATATTGTTAGATAACATCAGCGTAACCAAAAGAAAACAATCTTCCGTTCGTTAATGTTTTATTATTCCTTAAGTAAAAACTACTCTGAATTTGCACTGAGCACGTTAATAAAATAGTATACGAATAATGAAAATTCCGTAGAATGTTCGAAAGTGCGAATGTTCTCGTTCGAACTGGTACGCTTGAATAATTCCGGACAAGTTTGTTCGCTGGGAAGTTTGACAAAAGAGCCTCGCGACAAGCAGCATTTCGGCGTGCGACCGTGTAGATATTAAGCGGATTAGACGTAGTGGCCGTTGCCTTGGCCTAATTACCGAGCTGTGATGGGACCCTGTCTAATTAATGCACGCCGAGAGCTCGCTCCGTGACCAATGTTGGTCAATGGAAATGGATGATAACGGAAAGCGCGAGCGGTCGCCGTTTCGAACAGCACCGGCGCGGCGTCGCAGTCATCGTAAAATATTCATAAATGGCCGGTTTGCATCGAGTCGCTCCGACGAATTCTTTCGCAATGGAAACGCGACACTATTACGTGAGTAGCGTTGCCTTGCGTTCATTCAGTTCTTTTTCTTATTGTCCGCGTCACCATTCGACGCGATATGCTTATTCCTTACAGATTCGTTTCGCGCGAGGTTCCTCATTTCGGTCGCGTGCTTCGAATAGTGAACTTGCTTCGTCGATTGTTAGAAGCGCGAGGATTATTCGTTTTTTCGACTTTTTTCCCATTTTTATCAAACGATTGTGCATAACTTCGTGTCCGATTTCAAGATAAAATTCAATGGGCAAATTAGAAAGAGCACAGCTTGATTAATTAATTAATCATTCACTATCCCCTTCTACAATTAGAAAATAATAAATGTGATTATTAACAATAATACGATCGATAGAAGAGACATATTTACAATTAGAAAACTTTGTGACACGAAGTTATGCGATCATCGAATACGTTTCCTACGATTTGCTTGGACAATTTTTATTTGGCATAAAGGTTCGCAGTTTAGTCGTCACGTTTGGTCCGCGATAAACCGAAATCCAGGTTCCCGTGATCGGCGAGGATAATTCCAGGCGCGCTCGGATTGGCTGGATAGCTGTCCATAACAGGACGATCGAATGCATGGAAATCTGCGCGGCGTGGTCGAGCAGGAATGCAGTTTGAGCACGGTCTCTCGTTTGCACACGTTCGCGAGAGACCACGGTGGACCGTAACGCCGAGCCGTGTAACGCAAGCGGCTTCACCTTTCTCTCTTTCTCTCTCGCTCACCCTTTCTTCTATCTCTTGCTCGTCGCGGCCTCCCCTGTCTATCCTCACGGCCTTGGGTCGGCCTGACATTTCGCTTTTACGCGCCTATCCGCCCGGCTGACAACTGTCACGAGACCATTCTGCTTGGATGAGCCGAAGATGTGAGCGGGAACCCGAAAATATTAAAGTTGTAAGCTGTTGTTCACGTTGCGCCACCCGGTATATGCTTGGTCGTTACCTTTTAAATCAATGGCCATAAAAGGTGTTAGGTAGCGGCCCAGTTTGAATGATTTAGCCCGCCTTTAAAAATTAAATAGCGTTCTTTTAAGCTAATTTTTACAAACACTTTAATTTTTAACACAATTGAAACACAATTAAATACATGTGAATTTCCTCTTTTAATAATTCTGATTAGTCGTTTCATCTTCTGAAGGGAGAACGAGTTGCTGAAATATCGTTGTTTCCTAACTATTCTGTCGTAGTATGTCTGAATCGTACAATTATGAATCATTCCGTAGACACGCACAAGGGAGCTGGAATTGCAAGTTCTATCGACAGACTAACAATTAGTTCTTCGTGAATAGGTTTCGCATTGTTGCCATCGATCCGCCGTTCCCCTCGACTCGATTTTTTCTTCCTGGTCAGCCGTTGACGGATTAGAAACGCGGATCGCGTTCGGTGAAAGGCATCAATCGTTCCTTTTCGTAATGCTGTTGCGACAGTCGCGCGAACATCGGCTGTAAAAACGGCTTTGGAAGTTTCCTGGGCTTGCCACGCAAATAATGCGCGTCCTTCGACGCGTTTCGACTATCGAATTCGGGACAACGTTTCGGGAGTCCAAGGAAACTACGAAGTAAAACGCTGGCACCGTCTGGCATTGATCGATCTTTTCTTTAAAACATTTGAAACATGTGAAAATACGGAAACGTTCTTTTCGATCAAATTATTTACGCAAGAAATAAATCTTTGTTCAGATTGGACCAAAAATTTCATTTCTGTATTTAAGAAACATGTTTATACATTTTGAGAATTCGCGGTTGTTCGTGCAGGGTTCAAAGGTGCAGTTCCTCGTGAGAACAAACAGTTCTATTATAGTAAAGTAATCACTTCGACGAGAAATTCGTCGTAAAACCTCCTCCTCTGGAAACAGCTGGCGAAATAGAGAAAAATCAACTGAAACTCGGGACCGGTACACGTGAAAACCGTTCGAGTACGTGACCGTTCAAACCGCAGGGTTTCATAAAACGTTCATTACCGTCGACCACTGTCGCGTGTTTACGTGATACCGTTAAACGGTCGACGATAAAGTGTCCTGAACTCTGGAAAATTGTTTAACAGCGAAACCAAAGTGATTACGGTCTCCGCTATCAACGTCATAAATATTTTAATACGATCTTCCGTTTCGCCTTCGTTGAAAAGCGGCGCGTGTGGCCCACACGTTCCGAGCAACGCGGCCGCAACGTTCTCGCAATAATCATCCTTCGCATGCAACGTTATTTGCAATGCAATTCGCAAATTTTGTCGACGAATTTTCAGAAACTCGTAATCAAATTTACTTACATTTTCGTAGTTCCTTTTACAAAATTACTTTGCATATTTTCTTTCGCGTACAAAGTACGAAGCAACCATTAATAGTTTTGAAAATTGTATTATACATATAAAATTTGGTTTACAGTCGCAATTCAAATAAATCTTGAGAAAGATCCATATTAGGATCGAAACGGCATTATGATTATTTGACTATTTGTAAAATTACACGATCGATATAACCAAAACATACATATATCACTGAAGCGGCGGACACCATAAAGCAGCGAACAAATTGCAAATATTTTTATGAGCTTTTTTGCGACACCGACTTCTGGTAGTACAGAGTCTTCGAGTCATTAAAACTTGTTTCTTGTTGCAGGGATTTGACACTGTCGAGCGGCTGAACGAGTCCGGCGAACTGAGGGACATGCTGAAGCCGTACCAGGTAATTAAAAGTTGCACATTAATCTCGCGGCCCCTAATCGAGTTAATCTTTTCCTTCCATCAGCCTATCAATTCGTGGAATTATAATTACTTTAGCCTTTCGAGAACCGTCTGAAAGGGATCGTTTCATCGTTAACCTTCGCGTAGTGACACGCCTGTCTCTTCTTCAATTTGATTTTCATTTCAAAAACCGACGTTCCTTTAAGAACGCGTTCTCCAGATCCATACGACACGTTCCCTGAATTTCAAGCATGTAAGCGCGAGATCGAAAGAAATTCTTGGATTCACCGTGAGATCGCCGTCAGCTTGCAATCATGCGAATGCACGGACACGAGAAGGCTGCCTATAATCGTTCGATCGAGGAATTATTTGACTCTCGTGGAATCCCGCCTAAGGATCCAAGAATTCTACATGCGCCTGCGTTCCACGTCTTCGGAATATCTATACTGCGTAGAAGAATGATCTCGGACTTATGACTGCGCGCGAACATAAAGGAACTTGAGCGGCTGCGCTGGCTAACGTTTGCCCGTGCACCGCAACGCAAGGTTGTACGATCCTTTCACTTTTATCCGACGATATCTGCTGCCACCACCTTCCTTTTCCAACGCGATCATAAATTTCGATGTCGTGGCTATTGAGGTTTACCTTGTGCCGAGCAAAGGTCGTTTACACTGTGTCCTGCCACTGTCACTTTCCTCGTGGCCGCTATTTCGGCACTTCGGTTGACCCTCTACCATTTCTCCAACTTCCAATTTTAAGAATGATCGTGTGATGGTATCAGTGCACAGGTTCGATCAATGATATAAATTAGCAATTTTGCAAATTAATTGAAAAACTCAACGTTTCGATCGTGATGTGGATCATTTCCAAAAGCAAATTTTGTGCGTTTGCTATAACAGAAGAAATACAATACAAGTGTCTACCGGCATGGAATCAATTAGCTTTTAATAATTTTCTAATTGCATATCCTCTGTTATAGCAAACGCAAACGTACTTTGACTTTGTTTTCACCAAATATTGTACCAAATCTCTCACGAGATTTGCTCAATAAAAATAACACGAATTCGTTGTAATACAAAGGCAGAGTTTTCATTCAATTGAGATCAGTTGAAAAATGCTGGATGATCGAAGTACTTTATGTAGCGACGTGAGAACGCGAAGATTGATCATAGCAAAAGAAATGCAAAGAAACATTGTAGTC
The DNA here is from genome assembly GCA_963971365.1 of Lasioglossum villosulum. Lineage (NCBI taxonomy): Eukaryota > Metazoa > Arthropoda > Insecta > Hymenoptera > Halictidae > Lasioglossum > Lasioglossum villosulum. The sequence continues at coordinate 1,795,749 of OZ020497.1, read as the reverse complement.
TCGATAAATCACTTCGACTTCCCGACGCTTTCACGACAGTCGATTCGACAGTGAACGTGTAGCTTGTTTCCGGTTCGAGAAGGTGTTAAATCATCAATGGCGTCGGAAGTATACATAGTTCGATTCTTATCGAGTTTTCTGAGTCGACGGGTTTCACTCTCATCGCCGAGGAAGTCAGTTTCTAATTGGGGACCCGTGGTAGCTCTTTGTTCGAGCACCGCCATTACTAAAACCGGCTCTCCATTAACAAATCGAGGTCGGTAGCCAACAAAGCGAGAGAAGAAACGCAAACAGAAATGACAGTAATTGAACGTTATGAATGAGAAACGATCACCTCGTTCGCATTCGTGGATAGAGAGCCGAGAGATATGTGTCGGGAAGAAGTCATCCGATGGTGCGCGACATTTTGTAAAGCAGTATCGTTCGAACAGGACTCAAGGTCGCCTGCTTTAATCAGCGTTAACATGTAGCCAAAGCAAGCGGAGCTGAAAGACAATTATCTCGTTCCACTGTAAGTGTACGAATGCATCTTCCTCCTCACGGAGGAATATTTTACGCGGTGATTATGCGAGATCTGCGGAGAGTGGCTGTTACTATGACGGCGCACAGTTGAATATTTAGTCAGGAATTATTTCAACGTTACTTCAAGGAACGAGATCGAAATACAGATCAATTTACTTGTTCCGTAAATTTGATAAGTACTTACTTAGTATTAAAATTGTTTGAACATTTATAATCTCCCAATCGAGCCTTGAAGAAAGTACTAAAATTTACCTTTGAGATTTTGTAAATTATAAATAAATTTATTAACTTTATATGCTTTTATTATAATACATAACTCATTGAATTTATATGTTCATTTAACACCCAGGAGGCCCGAAACGATTATGTTTCCATTATGTACGTTGAAAGTATTAATAAAAAAAGGTGATTACAATAGTTCGATGGGTCGGAAAAACAGGTAATTCAACGACGCCCACGCCGCATCCTTTCGCCAGCTGGAATCTTTACGCAATTCTTGCGTAACGTGTATCATCGCTATTCTCATCTTTCCTCGGAAGGCATGCACACGTTTTGTTTCATTAACGCGCTGAATGCCAAGCGTACCGCGTCATCCCCGCTCAGGTGAAACTCTCGTCGAAGAATCGTGTATTGACGTTGTGTCAATACCCAGGTGGATTCCATTTAGTACGGTTTCCCATCGGCTCCAAGAAATGCCGCTTGCAGGTATTTTTCCCCTTGCCTGTAACGTTCGTACCTCGTTTTAATTTATACTCGCAGAGTTGTGCAAGTTTTCTTTACAACGAGGAGAACCGGCCGAAGTTTTTGACACGGAGCCGGCAAAGTTTCGTGAACTCTCGTCGAGCTGTATGAATGTCGGTTCGTGGACGGCACGCAACTACACGCAAGGTCGTATGTCGTATTCCTGGCTGCGAAGAGATAACATTCTCGGTGATCTTCGTTGGCTTTGAACCAGTTTCAGTAACGCTGTACATGTAGAGTCATTGTAGTATTCCGATCGTAGGTATAAAGTGGAGCAATAAACTGATTATGAGTGAAAGGAATAATACATTGAATGTAATAATTCTTCTTGTAATGATTAGAATAGAGGAGAAATCATATTGACCAGCGCTCATTATCTTGCCCTGTTGATCACTGAAAAACCCCATCGTTTGCATTATCGAGAAATGAGTTCGCAATCCTAGAAACCACACTACCCGCTTAAACAGAGCAGATTTTATAAAATTAAAACGGTACAAAGTAGGAATTGCAATCCCGCAGGATCCCCCGTCATTTTTTGGCCCGCATTTCTTAAATAGTTGACGCGGAATCTCGCAAATTTTGAAGGACCATGAGTATAATCAAAATTTTGTCAATGACGACACGCGCGATGAACGCGTGGTGAATATCACATTATATTAGATTGGTATATATTAGGTTGAAGAAATAAATTCTCAGATGGGATTGAAATAAATCCCACATCAATCCCGCGGGATTGTAATCCCTGGTCCAACGCCTCCAGTGCATCCATGACCCTAATGCATACTCGCAAGAATATTACATGACGATTTTTCTCCTCGCGTCATCCGTAGGATTCTTTTTATAATACATTAAAATAGAATCGCGCGGAGGCGTAGTTAAAACAATAGTGGGCTCAACCACGGGGATATTATAGCAAAGTGAAAGTGTCCGTAGCTGGTCGATCCATATTTTCGAGACGCAGATCAGCGTAAGCCAAAGTATCTATTCTCGTTTCCCATATCGCCCACATCGCATAGCCGCGAGTATTTCCCGAAGAACGCAGCTGAAAATTAGTAAAAGTGAAAGCCAGGTTGCGTAACCGGTGTCGACGAAACCGCATGGGTTGAAAATTAACGTGGAACCAGGATTGTCACTCGCGTTTTATGGTCCCCCCTAAACAATCTCACCCTGTCGACCGCAGACACGAACTGATCCCAGAAGAAACCGCTTGGATATCTCTCAATCGAGCAGTTCTTCGCTTCGCTTTACCCTTTCCGACTCGTGTTAGCCGTGTTATAGTTCAACGCCCGTTCAATTATATCCTACGAGCAACATTCTACAGCTTGGATAACTATATTACCGCGCCATTCTGCAATTACACCGCCTACCGAAGCACCTGACACACCGAGCTTTCTAATTAAACGCGATGTGCTCGATCTGCATAATTTATAAAGTTACCGATCACCATCGTTGCCGCCGTATAATTCGATCCGTATTATTTATTATCACTTGCAATGCGATTGCCGATGCTTATGCAGATTATCCCGCTCGGCTGCCGATTCGTTCGGTTATGAAATCTACCTTAATTAATAATCATGTTGAAACGTATAACGTCGATATCCCATTCTCGAGTCACTAAAATTCTTGCAGGTTGAAAGACATTTTTATTTAGCTCCCGTTTCATGCGATTGATTGAGATCATTTTTATTTCGTACAAAGAGTAACAAATAACTAAAATAATTGCGGGGAAAAGAAATTTATACTATCCTACGAAAACAAACTTAAAAAAATGTTATAATTTATTTGTTTGAATGTAGTCCGTTTCTTTTTCAATAAAACAAAGTAAAATAAATAGCGACTGTCATTTTTATTTCCAGAGCGACGACGCGTGCACGGTGTGCCTATTCTGCGGTGGCTACCAATGGCAGCTGTGCCCCGTGTGCAACGGTAGCAAGAGGTCCGTGCACCGCAACGACTTCACAGCGGAATTCGTCGCGCTGAAATGCGCGAAATGCGACGTGAACGGTCTGATTCGCTGTCCCCATTGCTGAAGGACGAGAGGCTCGCCATCGAGACCCACCACCGTCCTCGAGGCCAGGCTCCGGACCCCGCAGGCTCTACACCACTCTCTATTTAAGACTAAGGTGCTACCCGAGCGTATATTGCCCGAGCGTGCAAGCGCTGCGCAAAACCCGCTCGAATTCTTTCTGACATTTTCCGGATGGGGAACAATCTCCTCAATAAAGTTGCCTCCGGATTGCCGGAAATCCCGCTCACGGATCCAACGAATCGAGTGCCACGAGCACGATCCGGGTATTCGAGATAACAGCGGCGCTTGTATGCTCGACCCCGACTACTGAACACGATCCGCGGACGCTGATTGCGCGACCACGACCGTGAACTGTAAAATATCGGCTAATAAAGCTTATCTAATGTTTTGTAATATGCAACTGATCCGATCGCTGTTCTCTTCTCTTTTTCTACCATCCACTCCTCGTATCCTCTCTGCCCGATCCTTTTTTTACGACACGGCTATCGCGCTTTTATGAGAATTCATTCGTTCCCGACGGAGCTAACCGCGCTCCTATTTCAGCCAACTGATTTATTATTTATTTATTATTGCTTTAAAACAAGTGGTTTGTATAGCAAGTACAATATTGTCACATTTGGCTTACATTAATTAAGTGTGACGTTTCTAAATTTTAACAGCACATTGTTTGAGAAAATTAAAAATTATTTTCAGGCTTTGTTATCAGGTTTACATAAGAAGGAACTTACTTTACGTAAAAAGAAATGCTTTTTCATTTTTGCATGCGACCTTGTAAATGTAGTAGTGAACCAATGCTTCTAATTGATGATATAAGATCGTTTTTGATATCGATGAAAATCAGGTCGTTTGGTGCAATTATAAAAAAGTTATTCTATTTTAAAAGTGTGCGAACACTTTGTACGCCCACTGCATGTATGTAATAGAGGTGTGCCAAGTGTAAAATTGTAAGTTAAAAACGTTTACGTTCTGCTATGTTTTACAATTTCTTTCGGAAAGTCGAGTAACTTAAAAAGTGTTAGCAGGCTATATTTCTCCACGATCGTGAATCATAGATTTCTAAAAAGTGTTAAGCAATCACCGGTAGGTAATACGTGGAGTTCCTCGCTGATCAACGCTGAAAACGCACGAAGATCGATGACTGGGTTTCCCTAGCAATCGTTTGCATAAGGAAGGACCACGGGAAAATCGAATCGAGAAAAGTTCCTACTAATAAATCTTGCAAACCCGACACCCGTTCCTACCACGTGAAAGATTCGGATCTTGGTCCGTGACGGATTAAACGACCGACTCCGCGTTAATTGCGAGACTCCTTTGCGTCGTAATCAGATCATGCAGCGAAAGTATGCTAACTGTGCCGCATAACTCTTTGTGCTCCGATTACCGAGCCGCGTTTGACGGATTCCGTTCGAAGATGCCGAGATCGACGCGCCGGGCTTTCCATTTCTCTGATTTGAGTTTCCGTCTTGCGACGATTTTGATACCGCTTAATCGCAACTCACAAAATCGACTGGAATTATTCAATATAATATAAATAAAAATTTTAGTATAATTTTAAAATTTGAGGAAAATTTCAAAATTATATTTATAGTAACACAAAATTTTATTGATTTCATATATGAAATGTAATTTTATTGAGAAATTAAATGTATACATATATGTATTCAATATATGTATATTAAAAACAAATTTATTATAAGGTAAGAAATATCAACTCTATGAAAGAGGAAGCATGAATTCTTCTCAACTTAACTGGGAATCTTTATGCAAAATTTCTTCCCTTAATGATTTCAATAAAGGAGATATCATATATTGACATTTTAAATTTTTAATATTTTTCCATCAATTTTGAATTTCATCTACTCAATTTTGCTACAATAAGAACATAGGCTTGCCCAACTATCCTAGGAACACTACGGATCTCCTGTTCGTCGGATTTATGCCTGTTGTTCCGTTTTATTACTTCCGCCCGATTATCCCCAGCCACCGACTGCCAGAGAAAGTCATCCGGATGAATCATTCCATTTCCAAAGGGATGATCCGCCACAATTTATTCCCTTCTGTCGGGGATGTATTATGGCCGGTATAATTTTGTTGCGAACCAAATCTGCGGAGTTGTTTTTCCTGTTCCTGCTTATTGGATCAAGCCATCTCGATCATACTGGTCACCGTCACGATCTACCGAAATGAACAATCGTATTATCCGAGCTTTGAAATCTCTAGTTGCGAGACTATGTTGTGATACGTACAGAACGACAGGAATAAACTTCAGAGGTCGTAACCTCTTCTGATAACATCAACATCTCAAGAATTTGTCGGCCGAGCTTATTTCAAGGTCGAAATATGTACAGGTTTGAAATGGAACGTTCATTGCGGTGTATGAATACTTTGTACACCCACTTCCACGAAAGTTTGAAATACGAACACGATTTTCTTTCTGCCTGCTTTCTTTTTCATTATCAGAAATGATATTGTATAGCATATTAAAAAAAAAATTGTCCGCACGTGGTGCAGAAGCCATATTTTCTTGAAATTCTACATGTTTAATGAATTTTTTCAAGGTCAATAAACGTTCGTACCGTAATATCCCTATTTTTTCCGTATTCTGCAAAGCTTCAGCTTTAATTTAAAAAACATTTCATCGCTCAACCTCATTTTTATCGGAAGTTCTTTGATTTTGAATCGAGTTTACGATTGCACGCCTCATTCCGCGAGAAAAAGGTCGGTTTCGAACGTTATTTCATTTAGATATGGAAAAAAGGACAGGGAAGAAAAGAAGGCGGCACAATGCTAGACCGCTCTTGGCCGCGTTTAATTGCATCGTGGTCGGCATCGGCCGCGTAAAGTAGGTTCTGTCGAGAGATGCATACTGAAAAAAGAAATATAGGACGGAGACGATGCGTTGCCGACGAGAACTGATGTCGTCCAGGAAAGACGAACTTCCGGTTCCCTGGAACCTTTAATTGCGGAACTCGCGGCGTGCTCGTTATTCGCGGATTTCACACGCGTGTGAACCTTTCCGTCGTGTGGACGGACAAGGTGAGAAATCTGACAGCGGCTCTGGGAACGTCGGTGACTGCGCGCGGATGAGATTCTTGTAGATCGCGTTGTTATCGGATCTACAATCCCTTCCGTAAATCACCGGGCACTTACTTATCTTCAACAAAATGATAATTGAAGACGAGAATATATACGTACACTATTTTAATCAATATTTTGGAACCTGTCTGGTAACTGAACTTGTGAAATATTGACTACTCGAACACAGTGTTCACGTTTTGCAGGAGGAATAATCTCGACTGCAATAACAAATTTCAAACGAACCAGGCAAAAAAGAGAACGACAACCTGATATGCATGAAAGAAATGTAATAAACGTACCAAGTCAAGAAAAACAACACAATAGCATAATAATAACAGTGCACTAAAGTATTGGACAACAAACAGAGAAGTAGCAACAACATTGAAAAACAGCATTTACCATATTCATATTATTTTATTTTCCTAACAGATATTGCTTTACGTGTTTAAAATGAAATCGGCAAAGCAATCACCCCGATTTCAATTACAGGCGGACAAATAAAATGGGAAACGAGAACAAAGTGTGGGGAGGAGCACTTCGTTACCAGCTGCGTAGCAAATACGATTTAATAGAACCGGTACAAGCCGCTAATCGTTTTAACGTATGCGATGTAGCAATGAGGCATCTTCGATTGAACGTGTAATAAGCCGAATCGATCGCGGACTACACTTCGAAAAGTATATTCGCACCGGATAGGGAGCAATTAGCTGGCATGCGATGTCGCAATACACCGAATTTATGATGCAACGTCGCGTCAGCCACGTTCAAATCGTGAAACGCAAAACCACCGTGGAAAGCCGCACGTTCGCTCCGCAACTACACCTCGTTTGCCTTGTTTAACAATTCCGAGTAACCGTGAAGAAACACAACACCGTAATTTCCGCTTATCTTGGCTACCGAGAATGAGAGGTGCGAATAGGAATCTTACGCGCAACGAGATCACTTAAACCATAAAACCATGCCAATCAGAGAAAATAAAAGTTCGACTGAATAATTTCAGTTTCACATTTCTATAGCATACATAATATATACTATATATTATATACTATTTTCTATTATTATATACTATACCGGGTGTTTCAACATTCCTTCGACATCCAGAAATGGGAGGTTTCTGAGATCATTTTGAAGGGACTTTGAGACACCCTGTATATTATATACTATAATATACATAATATATTGCCATTGTCAACACGTTGGCTGTTGATCACAAAAGCATTCAAGTGACTTAAAGCCAGTAATTCGCACGCGTAGTAAAGTTACTATCAACAGTTGTGTGCAGCCGCTTCAATATTCAGTTATTTTCACGAAGTTAATGATGCACAGCAAAAAGTTCAAAACTCCTGCCTTGCCGTTTTATGAGTTTAAACTTTAAAATACATCAGCGAGGAAAGTTTTCTACCACTCTCTTTTCGCAGTTCTGATTTGTTTTTGCGATTACCATTTAGTTTTCTCAGCGTCGAACTTTGTCAAACCGCGTCAAACCGGTAATTGATTAATTTCTTGCGAGTAAGACTGGAGCGACGTTGTCTCATTCGTTCTCTAATCCTGTCTAATGAAGTAGGGTAAAAAGTGGGAGCAGACTCGGTTGAATTTGACCGATTTTAGTGAAACGCTATTGCACTTTCCGGATCGGAAATCGCGGTTCGGTAGACGAACAGGCTCGAACATAGGCCGTGCCAGTTATGCAAGTTCGTTAGCGACGGATCAACGGTTCTATTTAAATTCCGTTTATTAACGGTGTCAGATCGGCGGCCTTGTTGCGTTGAAGCACGCCTTCGCGTTGTCAACGGAACGTCACGTACATTGTCGCGTGTGTCCAAGGGAACGACACCTTCCGGTCGGGATTTTAATCCGCACGCTCGATCGTCCACCGGCGGACAGCTTTTCTGTAAAAATAAAAGATCAATCACCTAAGACGAACCACTCGAATAACCCTTATATTCGATATTAAATAAATATATGAAGACAATATTTAAAAACTTCGCGGAAACAATCGCGGAAAGCGAGGAGCGCTAAACTATATCGTTGTAATTTTCATGAGCGCTCCACGTTTTCGTTTATAGTTTACTAATGTCTAAAAAAATATGATTTTCTCCTTTTTAGTGGATTGTAATAGAAGCCTGGTTCTATCAATCAAATAATTCATCCAAGATTAATTTGGCGGGTGAAAATCGCGATCGAACACACTTTTTCATTGTTGGCGTAAATGCACAAAATCCGCTGTCTAGTAATGATTGAGACATACCAACTCACGTGGCGTTCAATGTGTGAACTTCCGCGGCTGGTGAACCGGTGTAAATTTAACCGTGCGCCGTTGTATCACAGCCGGGTTATTTCAGAACAGCTCGGGATCGCTCGGAGCACTGAATTGTCGAACAAAAGATCGACTCAGCTCGACCGGGCCTCGCGTTGCGGAATTGCGCTCGAAGAATCGATACAGGAGTAGCTGGAGGTGGCTCTAAAGTTTCATCCGACTCTGTAACGCCCGGCTAATGCGCCAACACCCTCTGATGACGGCTATCGATTGGTACACTTGACCATTAAACAATTTCAGTGACGGTACACGTGACCAGCCGCATAACTAATAACCGTTAGTCGAACGCCGGCCTTTCGTTGATTCTATTAAAAACTTTAATCGAACACGGAGCGTGATGGACGCCCCCTAATAGGCCTGATTATTAAGCTCGCCTGGAGTACACGGTGACATTTAGAGTTGTTCCGTTGTGAATACTTATTAAGTATCGACGTTCGACCTAAGCCGTTAGCAATCAATGTCGTGGCTTGATAGCTGGCTCGTGACGCCAATGTGGATCACGGGAATCTGAAAGGATTACCATATTTTAGGAGGAATAATGCTGGATTATTCTGGGAAGATTCGTTTCTTGTTAGAAAGTGATATTCTAAATCGATACTTTTCGAACACTACGTTGGCTTGAAAAAAGTTCCTTTGCTATTACGTTCAACGACAAAGGAAATATTCTGCATTTTCCACGGTGAAGTAAATCCTTTCTGAAATTCTTTCGAGTCATTAAAGATGTGAAGAACACCGCAGAACATTTACGCGTATAATAATAAATGCCAAGAGCCCGACAGAAAAAAGTGATATCCAGTAGGAATTTCTTTATGCTTTCCTGCAACATGAAACGCCTTAGAAAAAGTGAAGATGCGGCTGGGTCCAAAGAAACTGTGGTAGAAAGTTAAAAATAAGAAAGCGGACTGGAGGAGACTCGTAGAACGCAGCGATGGTAAATAAAAGAAAATCGACTGTCACGGTCATTGACCCGCAAGAATCTAGAGAAACGGCAAATCGACAATGTAGAAAAAAGGGTTCAGTACCGTCGACCTTGACTCAATGTTAATACCACATGCAAAAACAGGTTGGAAAAATAGAAGAGGGCCCAGAAGACGCGTAGAAAGAGAAAAAAAATATGTAAAATGTACTAAAAAGAAGAAAATAATTTTTTTAGACATTAGTGACTAAATAAAAGCGTGGAGCGCCCACGACGATTACGTCCATATAGTTTAGCGCTCCACGCTTTTATGTATAGTCATTAATGTCTAAAAAAAATTATTTTCTCCTTTTAGTGCATTTTAATATAAGCGTTGTTTTTGAAAAGCTTTTTAATATATTTTTTTATTTTCTACTTTTTAGTCTTTTTTACATGAAAGATAAGATATAGTAATCCAGTACTACTAATATATCCCATACCAGTATGACAGTAAGATATAGAAATACGTGAGATAGAATGAGGGGATCACTCTTGATAGGTTCCGAAATTCTCCGTAATAGAACTGAATCAATGAAACGCCACATTAAGCTCTTTCGGTGCGAAGTGGGTCAGTGGAGTGGGGATGAGTCGAAGTGGGAACGCGTAGTGGAGTAGGGAGCGCAGAACGCGATGACGTACAACATACCGAGCGTATTTAGTGAGGCCCAAGTTCGATTCCCACTGAGATCATACATTTTTTATTTCCTAAACGTACAATTTTTTTTTAAATTTGATTATTTAATATTGCATTGTCATCTAATTCTAAACTATGTTTAAAGTTTCAAGTCTCTAGCTCATCGGGAAGTGGTTCAAACTTCGATTACAAGATTTGACGCATACAACAACGACAACGACAACACATTGACACGGCAAGCTAACATAAGCGTGGTAAACATGCAGTTTCACGCGAGTGGTTGATGCGATCAGGTTCCCATTCAATCCAAAAAGTCTAAATCCAGCCATTCAGGGGAAAATGTCTGTATGACGAGGAGGGACGCGGGATTGAGCACCGTCGACCTTGACTCGGTACTAGACAAAGCGGCGGGTATCCAGGTTGCAGCGGTCTAGGACACGTGGCCGCGGACGAAACGCCGAGAAACGTTCTTACAGGCGCGCGCATACACGGCCTGCGTTGTCCCAGGCAACCCAGGGAAAAAGTCGAGGATGCAACACCGCTACGTCAGCATACAATGAACTCAAATCGATCGGCGACTACACCAGTTGCACGCGTTGCACCAGTTTACGGTTGCACGCGTGAGATCCACGTATCATCGGATCGATGCAACGAACGCTGTTGCGGATTTCATCGAAGTCGACGACTTTTATTTGTTAACAGATATCAGGTTTGCATGGAAATTCGAAATAGTTTTTTTCAACACACCGCGCGGCTCTTCGACGATTTTTAACTTCCCGATTCGTAGGGACGTTATTGTTTTATTTTCATTTCGATAAAGTTCAATGATTCAACCGCAGAAAATTCTTCAATGTACAGATATCTTTTGCTTAAGTAGCATCCGGAAACTTGTCTCGGATTATCTACAAGCAACTCGAACGCATGTGTATGTACTGTTCACGGAAATCAGACTCGATTTGAATCGGATTTGACATGAAATTTTATTGATACGTACACGGTGTCCCGGTTGAAGTTTCTCTCCAATAGTTTCCAGAGCTATGCGTCGTTTCAGAAGATACGTCACATAAAACCAATCCTGTTTCGGAGAGCTGTTTTATGGTGATCATAAATCTTTCGTAGGTGGAAGTGCTCCCGAGTTTTTAAGGTGACCGTTGGTTTCTCATACGTATGGTCTTGTTTAGATAGGTTTGTAGCCGAACTCGAGAAGCTTGATGCATTTATGGCTTATAAAAATTGTAGTTCGTGTACTTTCGATCTGCAGTGATTGCAGTTTCTTCAAATCTGTTTATAGAAGTTGAAAACTCCATAAAAATGCGCAGTCCAGTTATGAAATAAACGTCACGGATCTCTGGTAAGTACCCTGATTGCCCTAAAGCGGGACATTGACATAAGTATCATCGTTTCATGTTATTTCGAAAGAGACGCTTGAATTCGAAGATCCGTTGATTCATTGATTTTCTGAAGATCGAATTCTCAAGTCATTCAATTTTACACGTTGGACTTATTACTCTAGATAGAGATCGAGCCCCTATACACCACATTGCTGTGTATCAATAATGTAAAATATTTCTTAAATACGTTATTAATCATTTGCTCTCGTTTGTTTCCTCTGAGGCACCATTAAAATTAAAATTCTCGACGTTTCGATCCAGATATGGACGATTTTCAAGAGAAAAGTGGCATTATTTTACAGACGCAACTTTCCAATTCTGCAATTTAAATTTTAATAAAATTTTCGACGTTTCGATTCAGATATGGACCATTTCCAGGAGAAAAGTTGAATTATTTTTCAAACGCAACTTTGCAATTTTGCAATTTAGAAAATTCTCGACGTTTCGACCCAGATACGAACCTTTTTCAGTAGAAAACTTGCGTTTGTAAAGTAATGCAACTTTTCTCCTGAAAATGGTCCATATTATACCAACTTCATGCCCATAAAACGAAGACGTATAGTTTTCGTTTTAAAATATGTCCTAGTGCAAAGGAATAATTTCGCCCGCAATTCCGTTCGAATTCGCCACAGTGCGTCGCTGCTGGAGCGGCGCGTACGTGAAACGTATGGCCGTGGTGTAGCAGGGAAAGTGGAGCGAGACGGGGAAGTGGGTGAAAGGGGTGTAGTATGAGGTTGACGAGGGTGTATGATGGTGGTAGGGGTAGGTATGTGTGTGGACGAGAATGGTCGTCGGTGTCGAAAATCAGAGAGGAACGCCGGCGCGGTTGGCTTGCTCGCGATACTGTGTTCGCGAGCGCAGCTTCAGGGGTGGGAAGGTAGAGGTCGACCTTGGGTAAACCCCGATCGAAGCGGTCCTTGAAATCCTTGCATCCTTATCAGGCGGGTAGGGATTCCAGCCCACGTGTCCGTGGTAGTCTGGGCGAGCGGTAGACGGGCAGAGAAAGCGGAGCAGGATCTTGGAACGGGTGCCGTAGCTCTTCTGTTGTTACGAGCAACAAGTCTCGTAGCCGGGCTGGCTGAGGGTTTCATGCAGCGCTGGGCAAAATAGTATTGGGTTGACCGAAAAGTTTGTTTCGTTCACTATTAATGTGCTCAGTGCAAATTCAAAGTAATTTTTAAGAAAACCAATGGCTAAGAAAGGGAGGCTCAAGGGTACTTATTTACTTTAGGGTCCTCCTCGCCGATTTTGATGAGATTGAAATATGTTCTCAAGGTCCTCATTCTGAACAACTTTTTCCTGTACAAAAAAGTTTGAACATCTCGAAAAGTTTACAATTAGAAACAGTTTATCGTTAGATACTGTTAATAATTTTAATGATACATCACACAAAAAAATCTTACTCTTGAGAATGATCCTCACCAGGATCGAACGTCGAGTTTTTAAATTGCAAAATGGCTGTTTTTGTATTATTGATCGAACCTGTGCGCCGAAATCATCGCACATTTAATCTCGAAAAATGCGGACAGAAAGAATCGGTTCGGTCACGCGATCCGTGTTTCATTCTGTCCTTCTATTCGAGTTTCTATTGAAGTCTCGCTCGGCGCGGTCGGCACGGTAGACGCAGTCATAAATCAGAAAAACGAGTCTTGGGTGCAAACGTTGTCTGCCCACAGTACACTCGTTGGACAGCATTTGAGGGATTACTGTAGTATTTTAAATATTTCTTCTCGAAAATTGTTTGCCCAGGTCTGGTTTCATGGTGCGCGACCTCGCGCTACGTGACGTGTACGGGAGCACCGGAGAAATTCAATGAGAGCGAGGGTAATGACGATGGAATACCGGGCCGGGCCACGGCGAACGGATCATCGGGGGAAGAGATGAAGAATAAGCGTGGAGGGGGTAGTTGGAAGCCACCAGCCTCGCGAGATACGCTCCGATTAATAAACCCAACTCTCCCTCTCTCTCTGTTTCCTACATCCTTGGACGGTTATTTTTACCGTGAAAGCACACCGGCGCGGCGCGACAGCGTGTTGGGACTTGTCGCAAGCTTCCTCGTCGCGAAATTAGCGGTATTGGAACCGTGATTAGGTAACGCTCGGGCTTTTTCATTAGATGCTAGACTGCGATCTATAATGTCGGCTCGCGTGTCGTCGTTAGCGTGTCGTATAGGACACGGTGTTTCATCATGCGACCACCGGAGGAATGTTACGTCGTCTACGACTGAGGATATACTGTGCCGGGTAGGCTATCCGGTCGGGTTCCATGGAAATCACCGACACAAATTTTCCCGACACGGTTTTCACCGATTCTAGATTTCACCGACAATAACTTTGGCCGATTACTAAGTTTGCATAGGGATACTTCTATCTTTTTTGCTGAATGTATTGCAATCAAAACTGCCCTTGAGCTTGCTTCTAGCTGTTCTCGTCATCACGTGTTCATCGATTCTGACTGTCTGAGTGCTTTAATGGCACTAAGCAACTATTCTGACAATACCAAATGTGAAATGTCAGTGAAAACCATGTCAGGGAAATTTGTGTCGGTGATTTCCATGGGACCCACCCGGTCGGGGACGAGTCGCTAAAATGGCGAGAACGCGTGACGGTAATTCGGCCGCGTGTAAGTTCAAGCACCCCTGGCCTCGCAGCGTACAGTTTCAAGGTCGTGCACGTGCTGGGAAACCGCGTCGAGTGAAAAGTGATATCGTTTGCGGATACGTAAGAGTAAACGAGGCGTGATCCGATGTAGAGTACACGCCGTCGATCGTAATTAAAGGAGGAAAGCACGCGCGTGCCGACGAAAGATCAAAATTTGAAATTGCGTCCTCGTCGAAGCGGATTTATGGATGAACACTGGTCGGCTTGACGGCGCAGCTGCGATTCCGGAAAGAATTCGCGGATCGTTTAGAATGTATTTTTTTCTTTTATTTAACCGTCGTACGTTCCTCGGGGTGAAAATTCACCAATTTACTAATTTTACATACTATAAAATATCTCGGAAACTAAAGCTGAACGGCGGTAACATGTAACATATAGGAAAAAGTTGTTCAGAATGATGACCTTGACAACATACTTCAGGGTCGTCAAAATCGGCAAGGAGGCCCCTAAAGTAAATAATTACCAAAATTATTTTTGCTCTTTCTAGAATTTTAATATAAGCGCGTGGTCTTTAACAAGTTTTTTATATATTTTTTATCATCGCTGACTGTATAAGCGTGATAATAAGAAGAAAACGAAGAGAAGAGAAATATTGTAGGGGCAACGAGCCCCTCGGCCCATGGAAGCTATGTATCCCAGAATAAATAAACAAACAATCGCAGGGTCGAGTGAGCCCTTAGGTCGGTATCACCCTCGGCGTGTCAGGCTACCCGGTACATAAATAGCGAGGGAAGGCTTACCGCGAAGAAGGAAGAGAAACAACAACGAACGGGGAAGTTCGAAAGGGAAAAACGTCGAGCAAAAAGGAGATGCACTATCGGCACGGGTAGCCAGCCGAGACCTTCACCGAGACCTAGTTGGTCGACATTGCCCCTGTGTTGTGTTTGCCGCACCCCGCCCTGGCGGCTCGCGCCGGTAAACGCGGGAGAAGCGGCTGAACGCAACCCCCTACCGTGCCGATCGTACCGGCAAGCTCCTTGGCCACCCCCTAGTCACCCCTCCAACCTGCTAGCGCACACCGTGTTTCACCCTGGCCTAGGGATTGCCTTGCTTCCCCTTGCCACCTCGTCCCGTTCCGTTCGTCGGTGTGTGCGACGCTGTGACGCGTAGCCTGGCCTAGGCTAGGGCCGGAAGCGGGGTAGGAAGTATAGGGGGTTGTAGGATCTACACGAGGGTCAAGGAGGGAAGAGCAGGATGGAGGGCTCAAGGGAGCATCGGGCGGACGCAGGCGCGAACGCAGACGCAATAAGTCGGCGAAACGGCGCCGAGCATTCCGGCAACGGCAGACAACGCGGCACGATCCAAGCCGAGGTAAACGCCGTGCCACGATCTCATTACGTCGCATCCCCTTTCAGCGTGTAGAACAACCACCGTCCCACAGACGGAACAACGATCCAACCATGGGAGTCGTGAAGACTGCTTCCGAAAGCATCCTCGAGGAAACCATCCTACCTAGCGAGGAGGCCAACTACTCGGTCCAAGGACACGCCGGTAAGTTCGTTGTCGTCCGTTTTATCTTACACGGTGGTTTTCACAGGTAGTTCGACATGTTCACCTCCCAACCGCGGAATTCAGTTTGGAAAATCAAGCAACGACGAGTATACGCGTCGAACGCGAACGGTCCTATTGTAATTACTGATCAATTAATATCGGACATTCCAAATGTCACAACCTAATGAAAAATTGACGATTAAATCCTCGACAGGTTATCGCACCGCAATAGCGATTTTGATTTAGGTGTTTTCACGTCGAATACAGGTTACCGATTACTATTTGTTGCTGGTGTTGTGTTTAACGCGGGACGACGCGTATCGTGGTGCAACACGTACACATGTAATCCGCGGCGGTTTCGTCGAGTTCGTTGTCGGTGGAGATCGTTCTCGGAACGCCGGGACTAGTCGCGAGAATTTAAAGGCAACGCGTCCAAGCCGCCCACACGAGCCACTGCTAACAGGTGTTTGGAGATACAGATATACTGGCCGTTCCACGCCGCGCTGCTTCTATATACTCTGCTCGAGGCGCACCAGCCGGCCGACTTTACTCACGGAATTAAGGATCCCACTCTCGATCTATCGCTCCCAATGACGATCGCCCACCAACCGGATGGTGGGAATTCAGCCACGCGATTAGCGGCTTGCGGTCTCAACCGATTAGACCGGATTAGCGGCTTCCTTCGCAACCCCAGACATTCATCATCCCCTTGCGCGAACAGGGGTTTTATTTTTAAAGCGCGATCGCCGGTCGATACGCGTGCTGCGAAATTACCGACTACCGGCGCCGCACCGAGAACTCACGGTGACCCGTTTCCCTCTTGTTTTCAGAACGATTGCGAACGTTCGCTTTTACGGCCATTCGATCTTTTCAATTTCGCTAATGGCAGTCGAAATCTAGAATACTTCAACGTGATTACTCGCCGCTTGATAATTTTGCTAAATCAGTGATTGCGTTCTTTTGACTCGCCGCCGATATACGGGCACCCGTGGCTGTGTCCATTTATCTCGGAATGTTGGCGTAAACGTGGAGGTGGAAACATTCACGCAAATGTTATTACGTTGGACGGAGAGAGTTTCGTCGTATTTTAAACAAGCAGGTAATTAGTGTGTCTGAGAAACGGGATTGACAGGAAACTCTTCACCATATATTTTTAGATATTCGTATTCAAATGTTTTCTTTAATATTACCAGAAGCTTTTCAATTGCAATGAACAATTTACAATTTCTTTTGGCCTAGAATAATTCCATTCTATATGTACATTAATTCTTTTCTTTGTATGAATATAAAATTGATACGATACCAACGTGTTTAATAATATCATAGTTTGAATAATGGCACAGCAATTTTTAGTGGGGACTAAACTAGTTACGTTGATAGTTGACAAGCGTTATCAATACCGCGCTGCATGGGTCACTTTGGACCCGATAGGATGTGTCTAGTGGATGGAGCCAGCTTGTTTGATGTGCCGCGCAAATATTTACATTTCGGAGCCGCAACGAAACATAAACGTACGCTGGATCGTTGTTATCATCCGACTGTTTGGAACGCGTCGAATTCGCGAACAACGCGTGCAACTAATTTCGGGCACGGTTTCAAAGGATCGGTGCAAATTACGGGTGCCGAGGCGGGTTAATTATTTCGACTCCGGTGTTTTTAGGGAATATTATTTGGATGATAATTAACTGTCGCGCGCGTTGAATGCAATCACTTGGCGATTGTTTCGCCATGGTGGATCCGACCAGTGGAATATATCATTTCTCGGCAACCGGTACGCGTGTCGCGCGTGTCACAGCTTGTTTGTTATTGTTCCGGACTGGTCCATAGAATTCCGTATATAAATGCGGATTCGCGACAGGAATTATCACGGTTGTAATATTTCTACGGGTATCCTTAGGCTACCGGGTGGTGGGGACAAATGCTTCGTTAGTTAAGTAACACGATTGATATGCAAACGTTATACAGATGGAAATCTCTTTTTACTGGTAATCCGTCGTCGTCGCTGAGGCTGTTCTACCGTTTCTAAAAGACACCCGTGTCTCGCGGATTTGCATAATCTCGATCGAGAACAACTCGCTACACAACCGGCCACGATAAAAACTGTTTCCTTTGTAGAACGCTAGAGTAACTTGCCTTTTCTTAGGTCATTCTTCCATTATGCCAACGTCGACCTGTCTCGATCGGAGTCGCGAAAACTTTAACGGGAAAAGTGACTTGCAAAAAGTTCCCCCGCTTCGCGACTCCCTTTCATTATACAGTTGCTTCCAAAAATATGCCCACGTTGTTTAACTTTCTCTTGTAGGGTGTCTCACGGATCAATATTTCGTTTCCAATTTCTCTTGCATTTTGTTTGACCATCAGAAGGTGATAATGTAGTTTAATTTTTGACAAATATTTTAGCGTTTGGTCTCGTTTTAATCAGAAAAATGTCACGAACATGTTCGGACTTTCATAAGAAAATGATTTTAATGATTGAAAGTTGATGAATGCGATCTAACACATATATTCCTAGTTTCGAGATATTTAAAGGGAAAGGATATTAAACGCTAAATGAATTTCATATGATGTTGAAATAAGAAGCATATCTAACGGTTCATTTATCACGATGTCGTAAAAATTAATGTGATGTAAAATTGCTGATAACCCGATGATCAAACTACTTGTTGCCCGAACGCTTTTGGCGCCGACTGTACGGCGCACGATGCTTTCTATTCGACGCGAGGACCATTTCGTCGGATGCGTCCTGGAGTTCGTCGCCGAGCGAAATGGACGAATGACGGATCGAGGTACTCGGCCGAAGTTCATGGGACGCGATTTGTCACGGAACACTTGAAACAGGAAAAAAGCGAGATCAGGCACGTGCGAGCGTCGCGTGCGTCCCGATGCCGGCACGCATCAATCCTCTTTATGTTTCCGAACAATCGATACATACTTTGCGACGGGAAGTCTGTTCGAAGAAGAGGACCGACGCGGCGTCGACCGGTCTTTCGAACGGTGAAAGTGGCGAAAAAGAAAAGCGGCATTCTTTTTCGTGATAAGACGAATAAAAAGTATGTCCGTGCCCGTTGTCGGGCGGTTCATTATATCCTGACTTTACATCGTCGATGATGCTATCGAGCCCCTTGATAATTCAGTTTTAGACACCGTTAAATTTAATAATGTAAACAACATTTCGAATAATGCTACAGCAATTTCGAGTGTTGCCTCTGAGAGGGAACAACCGAATTGCAAGGGGTTGAGTCTCGTAAAATTAAACTCGTATCGCGGCCGCGGAATCTGTTATCGAGACAGGTGATCGTATGTGAATCGTACTTAACGACTGGTCGAACGTGAATTTCATATGCACGCGACTGCATTGTCCTTGCCTGGATATGTAAATATGTACAAATGAAGCGTAACGAAGCGTGAGAATAAATTCACGCGTGATTGCCGATTGTAGTAACGATGTTAATCAATGAGCGGAGTTTCACGTGCGCAGCCTGGAATGCTGTTGATTGTATTAATGGTTTAACATGATAATGTTAATATCGTTGGTCGTAACATACGGCTCGAGATGATTTATTCATAATTTTATGCGACCATTCTTTTTCGACGAACTGAAAAGAGCGAGTCATTCAATTTGTTTGCGATATTCTCATTTACGTAAGAGGCTCGAGATTATTAGACTGTGAAGCTTCACGCGTTTATACGGTCGACAACAATAGAGATTCTAAGAAGAACACAGAAGAGATGATAGAATTGATTGCCGTTTCAATTTATTTTTCATTCGTTATAAGCGTCGACGAAGAAAAGGAAATTTCATTTAACTTCACTTTCTTCGAACTAGCTGACGGAGGAATAAATTTGCGCAAACTTTCACAATCTGGAGATCATTTTTATTTATCCATCCTTCCTCATTTTACGCCGAGATTTACCGTCTTCGCGTTCGAAGTGTGAACCGTTTACTTTGATAGTAGAGCAAAACAGAACTTCATCATCGTACATTAAATTGTTTAAATTATTCAATCTTTCGATATCTAATCGATCACTAAACATTTAGGTATTGTACGAGTATACCAACTTCAAATCCATAAAATTTTTAATGATCACACGGAATGAAAATATTCTAGCTAGGATAAAATGTTTAATTTTCGAATTAAAATAGCTCCGAGTGCAAAGGAACAAGGGATGAAACGAAGTTCTACTTACAATAGATTTCGGTATAACCTTCAATTTGCCGCAAACATGTAGCGAAACGAGTCGTCTCGAATTTCTCGATAAAAGAGTGCATAAATTAGCGCCGGATATCGGCTATCTCGATTTTCATTTCATGCGAGTCATTAACTTCGGCGCAGTGGAGCATGAGCGTCCGTGAAAAAGGTTTCAGCAGGTTGTTTCCGGGTAGACCGTAATTTGCCGTTTATTTTTAAAGGAAATATGAGAAAAGCGGCGAAAAGAGCAAATCGACATCGTATTAAAGAGACGGAACAATGTGGTATAATCGTCCTTGGCCTCTTAAAAGCGCGTACAGCTCGATAGAGAGCGCATAGTCTTCTGGAGCATAGTCACTCGGCGGATTTAGCAACGAGCGTCCTCACATAGAGAAATATTAACGCGAGCCACGATGGCTGATAATCAACGCCGAAACATTGTTGAGCATTTGAGCCGCTTAAATTTTCCAGTCCCTGTTCCGGCAACTCTGCGAACACGTTTTCGGTGTTTCATCTTCTTTCTATTTTTTTCGTTCTCTTTTATTCCGGAGATTATCGTTGCTCGTCGAAGTCCGCGTGGAAGCTTCTACGCAGGAAACGGAGTTCATTGAACATGCATTTATGCTAGCCAACAAAAACGTAATATATTCCTCCGGTTCTTCCGTATGGGAAACTAGTGCTACTGATTTCTCGGAAAACGAGAAATCCGATTATTTTTCTTTGCGCATAGCTGAACGCCATCTTCCTCTGCTCTTTCTTGCGTTTCTTAACACATTACCGACCGGTGATTATTGCATAATTTTGAAAAATCCGTGGCACATGGCTAAACTCTTTTTAATGGACAATCCAATAGCAACAGCAATTTTCATTGTGAACTAACAAGTCACCCTCGATATAACGTCATCTAATATTTTCGTTTAAGATTGCAACGAGAAAGAAAATTTCTATGCTTTTCTTTGGTACAGAACAATTATTAAAAATCCTATTGATAGGATTCCGGTAGGTAAAGTGTTAATAAAATATTATTTCATCTCTCCCTACCACCGTCGCTAATGTTAGCTAGTACATACTAATTGTCATAAAACTAGTCGCCATTGAATTATTCTCGAAGATAAATGGAACGTATGATAACTTTCTTATGCACAAGTTTCTCGAGAGACACTGTAATTTCTCTGGATAGAAGAAATGAGCAATTATAAAATTTCTCGAGAAACGAGGAGTAAGCAATTAGAAAATCTCTCGACAGGAAACACTATGGGAATCCAAACATACCTTCGAATTAATCGTGCTTTCGAAAGTCGGTCAGATCGGATCGCTGTCTTATGGAAACAAATAAATCATTGTTATCGTTGAAGTCGTTGCACAACGACACACAAGATCAAAAGAATAAATAGAACGGCATACGTGAATCAGGAAGAATTTGATATAATAAAGGAATCGAATCGCATATACTGAAATTAAATACGATACAAACCTTTTAACCGACTGGAGATTTAATGTCGCAATGTATCTACGTGCGCACGATTTTTCCCTGCAACAATCGATTTTTTTATTCAACATGCAATGTTTTCGAACGCTTAAAAACGTTTGAAAATTCTACACGACCGATTTATACTGGTTGACACCCTCGACAAATTGTATCCTTTACAATGAATCAATGTGTTCAGCCTAGTTATTTTTCGAAAAGAGTAACTCCATTTTTCGTACTTTGAGCGCGTAACGTGAGGTCATGCAAAAGATTGTAATTGGCGTGCGACTAGCTGCAACAATATCGGAAAATACAACTCGACTAAATTGGCGCTTTGACGTTCTCGTTCGCGCAGAGTTATTTCCGAGCTGATGGAGCTTTATTATCTCTTTGAAGAACGTATGTATAACGCAGGACTGGAACGATTAGGCTAGAAAACAAACCGCCGATCACTTATCTGTAGATCAGTATGAAACATAGGAATTTTACTTTTCATTGTTTTTATGCGTGTTTGATATCGGTTAAGTTTTTAAATCCATTTTTCAATCCTTTGATGTTAAAACGTAGACTGAAAATATTGGAGAAATAAACCGTGGGATTTTTCAATATTGTTCGTGTTTCCACTCTGTTATTAAACATTCGGTCATGCCATAAACAATGTGATTTTTACTCCATATTATCGGGTAATGAAACACGAACACGTATGACAATAACCATTAATCTTTTTTATATGTATTCCTTCATTTTGTAATTCGTTTGTTTTGTTCCTTCACAACTTGTAATTCGACGTATTGAAGACTAATGGATATGACAATGTTTGTCTACTTTGATTTCCAAAAATACGGCATGAAAATCACTCAGTGTAGCCTGATTTCGATGGACAGCAGTTATATTTCGCGCGAAAATTATGTATACCCATCGGACAGGCCGATGAAGCTTCATTAACGACTCCGATTAATTCTAGCCATGACATTGTGGCCTAATGGACGCAGCACCTTCAGATATTCCTGCACTTTCCGCGATGCATATTTAGCAGCAAGGTCTGCCCATCCTCTGGTCCACCATTTCAAAGGCGATCGCAAACAAATTGTTCAAAGAGAACGTTCCCACGCAGTGAGCGATATACAGAAATTCTTATATCTTTATATATCATACTTATTTATATTTCTTCAAATAATCTGACGAAGGAATTAACTCTAAGAATAACACTAAGTCACTGAATAACTAAGTTGCTAAGCAACTAATTAACTAAGTGACTAAGTAACTAAGTAACTAAGTAACTAAGTAATCCCATTCAGCTGTTTACGAGAGATCGGTTTTCCATGAACATAGTCGGCTTTTCTGTTATTCTTAAGAAAATCTTAGAAAAGATTTATTACAACATTTGACAGTAATACATAAACAAAAATACCGTATGCATAGTTAGAAGCATTAACAAATCAGACAAAATAGCATACAAATTAATCGGCCCAGTCTTTTCAAAAGCATCATATAGATTGCACTGCTAGAGAACATGGTCTAGGGTCTCATCTCCTTGACCGCAACTGCACTCTGGATTATCAATAAACCCAATTCGTACAAGAGGAGCAGCCAGGTGGTAGTGATTCGCTCTACATGTACTAACAGTGACAACAATCAAACTGGACTAGAACCAAGGAAGTCGGTTCTCACTAAAAAATTTTTGGAAACAGGCCCTTGAGAATACCATCATATTTTATAGAAGAGAGGGTGTTGCCAAAAGTGTCTTTATAAAATAACTCAAATAAATCAGTAAATGGAATACTAGGAATACAGAGGACATTATAGGTTGAAGCCTGTACAACATAGTCAGCTTATTTCAATTTCCCTGCATATCGGTGGAACAGTTCGAGCATAGGATCCTTTAATCGTTCGAACAACGTCTAAGTCAGACACACGACGCAAGGTGGAACTCTCAAGAGACTCTCAGCTCGCATGAAAACAGATTATGGAAATTCCG
Organism: Lasioglossum villosulum; assembly: GCA_963971365.1. Taxonomy (NCBI): domain Eukaryota; kingdom Metazoa; phylum Arthropoda; class Insecta; order Hymenoptera; family Halictidae; genus Lasioglossum; species Lasioglossum villosulum. The sequence goes on along the minus strand of OZ020497.1, from coordinate 1,772,295 downwards.
GGAAAGCAAAGCCGAGCCAAATATGGTAGTTTGACGCGTAGATTAATTAATGATGGAATTGTGTGCTGGTGCTCGGGCATGGGACTCCCTTCGAGACGCAGAAGTAGTCCAAGTCGGGATCTGTTAGTCGATCGGATCGAGACTCGTTCTCACCCTCGCCTTCTATCGAGATGGTGTCGTCGTACCGGAAGCAAGGAGTGACGCATGGCTCGGTTTTGCCGCCGCAAACGTCGGAGTCGCTAGTGTCCGTCGTTCTGTCTTTGTCGGGATGATCGGACTTCTGCTTCAAAAAGTCCCTCATCTTCTCGTCGAACTGGTCTCGCGGTAGGATGTCGTCCTGGAACTTCTCGATCGCGTCCAGCACCGATCTCATCGTTCTCGTGTACTCAGGTTGGAACATTTTACCCTCCGGATTCTCCTTGAACAGGTACTCGGCCTGCGACAACGGTTTTCGAACGTGAATTTAGCATTAGATTATTCGCAAAAAACTATTGCGAATATTGTATAAGTTAGCTGGGACACTCTGTACAACATAAGAATAATAAGGTGGAACAAAATAAATTCGTATAGCCTGATAAAAAATAATCAAAGATCGAATGCTGTGTATGTAAATGCGATGTATAAATAAATAAATTTGGAAAAAACAAGATCTAAATGGTCGCAGAACAAGCAACGTACCACGTTGCCGCGAATCGCTTGGTATTCCGCGCAGCCCCTAATAAATCACGCGCTATTGGCTCGACGCTTTATTCCGCGAGACAGTGTTCTATTCCCAATAAAAATGAACGACGCGTTATTGACGTGAAACGATACAACCGCAGGGAAACGGCTCGATGCAAGCTCGTCGGCGTGCAATCGGAATACGCGATAGACAATACTCCTAACTGGATCTATCTCGATACGGTTCTCGAGAATGCGACGCAACGTTCGGCCGGTGCATGCACAATGCTCGTGCGTCGCGTTTACTAGTCTATTTAAAAATGGGTCGTGCCAAGTCCCGGGAGTTTCCGACCCACTTTTTCCAGGTAATCTCGCCCGCGTTACATTGTCCTCCCTGTACAATGCGTATATCGCACGGTTATCGACTACGCGTTTCCTTCTTTCGACTGGAATCGACCCGGTTTTAACCTGATTCATGATTTCTACATTTTTTCATTAACTCCTTGAAATGCTTTAATTTTTCAATTTAAAAAAAATTTTTTTTAAATATTATTTTAGCAGAATTAGTGCGTTAAATTTAGGATTTAATTATAGATAATTTATATATTGAGTTTTAATTTATTGTTAAATTTAATTCATTTACTACTTTTAATTATTATAATGATGAATAGAATGACTTTTTTGACATTATTTGAGCGTACAGTTTTAAGTTATATTCAAAATCGTAAGGGTCGATATAAAGTTATATTTTTAGGGTTATTTCAACAATTTAGAGATGTAATTAAGTTATTAAATAAGTAATTTTTTTTTAGATAAAATTAATTGAAATAAGTATACGTTTATACCTATATTATCTTGAATATTATCAATAACATTATGATTAATTTATTCTTTTTATATGAATATTTATATAATAAATTTGAGAATATTTTTTTGGTGTATTTCCTTCTAGAGCCCTCCACAACTATCTCAAACTCCTCGAAGGTTTTGCTTCAGAGCTCACAGATCCTTGGCAAACTACGTGTTGCGAACTACATGTACCCTCCGTGGCCGATATTGGCCGAATTCTAGTCAAAGCGGAATTTTTCAAAGTTTAAAGTTTACCTGAAAGTTTACCTGACCTATGATCAGCGTAAAATTCTCGTGAGAAATGATACTTATTCGAGTGAATTTTACTAGAAAAATTGTCCGTACTTTCTGATAAAACCCTCAGGGGGTGAAATGAATTCTGATTTAACTACTGTTTCCCACAATCACTGCAGAATATTTTTGTTTTGCATAAAAATCCGTAAATGAAGTATTTCTGTACCAGGGTAGAATTTAGATATCTTTGTTTCGCGAGGAACTCTTCAGCACTGCATCATTTAGCTGAATCCTCGATGCACCCCCGTTGCATTCTGTTTCTGCGATGGAAAGCAAAGAAAAATGAAAAAGTTTAAAATTAGTATCAAGTTGTTGGATCCGAGAAAATATGAACAAACATGGAATCTTGTGAATAAAGGTAAAAACACGTACATGCTATTTCGACAACGTTACAGGCGATGCATGAAACTCATAAATAAGGAAATATGAATAAATATGCACTGTGTGCATCGTTTACAACGGAATGCTTGAATATTTCGCGAAATATTAACAATACGAAAATAGTTTTCGGTTCGAGGTTTTACGATATTCCGTCTACATGTTTCACCTGAACAAAAAATTCAGGTTTTGAATTAAACATCGTATTGCAGAGTTCGTCTGCCATTTTTCTCTTGGCAACAGTTCAAATCTTTTTGTTTCGCTTTAAACCGGCATAAAGACAATATTCAACAATAACATCTGGAAAAATTGTGTTCGCTCAAAATGGATTTTACATTGGATCAGAGTTCTGCTAACTGAATTAATCAGCAAGTTAATTACGTGATTTCGTTACACTGTAATTCGATTATATAATGTGTCGACTGCGTTGCAATTGAATTTATATAATTGAAACCTTCCGATTAATTCAATTGCTAATTAGGTACTTTATTACCATTCTGATGAAGTATAATGCAATTAACACGTTACATGGTAAGGTACAGAGCTGGGGAAAATAATATAATTTACTTGAGCCAGTAATTTTTGAAAATAGTATTTGATTTTAAGAATATTGAAAATATTTGGACTTCGTCTTTATTTTCAATTTCAATTTTAAATATTATTGAATTGAAATATTAAATAGTGTTTGAAATATTTGTTTCGCCAAATAATGCCCACCTCTGGTAACGTATGTCTTCCTGACACTATGCAATATTTGTTTGGAACATTTTTCTCGTGAAGCAAATCACTTACAAGGCAGAGGAATCAATTTGTCGAATAATTCATTTTGATGGGTCCCGTAAAGCTGGCGTTAATTACGCCTCATCGTGCATATAGATCGTTTAAAACGAAAGTGACGCGACGGTGCGCACGGTGTTCACGGTCAAAATACACCGAAAGCTCGTTTCGACGAAGTGCGATCTCTGATTGGAGCTCAATATGAAACGAGGCAGAAATAATCGATCCTCGACGTTTCACTGGCTCGACAGAGGACGGTCCGGGCCGATTCCGCAGCGAAAATTGAAAAGCCGTCGGAGTCGAACCGCGTCGCTTTCAAATCAAATTCAAATTTCTTCGACCACCCTGACTTTTTTTTACCGCCGCACATATTTTCTTTAGAATCGATTCTCCGTTTTATTTTCAACCGGAGGGAAACGAAATGCTTCCCGCGCGTTAAGTTTTCAATGCATAAGCCCTTTCACTGCTATGGAAATTCTTTCATAACAGTCACGCTGCTCAAATGTTCACGATGTAATATCGTCCTGAGTGATAATAAATTACGAATGTGGTGCAAGTGATATATTCCTGGTTTCTAAATGAATTCCATAGAATTTTGTTCCATTTAAATGGTCTTCAATGTGAGAATACGTTAATTCTCAATGATTTTCATTTAAGAGAAATCATATATTGACACGTGTTCAATGTTTTCAATTCTCCGACAACTTGATTAATTATTTATTGATGCCGTGAACTATGTTTGGTTTATATAGCATACGTTATAATATACATATAACATACATTATAGCATACAAAACACCACTTTTCAGAAAAATAATGAAGTATATAACACAAGGTGAAATAAATATAAATGGTGGACGCTAAATCCTAATACTACATTCTTTGAGGAAGTCTCCAACAACTTTGAATTTAATCTACTCAATTTTACTATAAATATATAAACACATTTTTTCAATCTTCCCTCAGACCGCTTTCATAATTATGCGCAGGTACGAAACAACGAAGTTGTGAATTATTAAAAATTCATTACGTTTGAACGAATAGACGCAAGTACGTGTTGCCAGAAAATTTTAATTAGAAAGAGTGCTAAAAAAGTACAGGGAATATTTTCATCTTAATTTTCAGGTTCAAGGGAGAGTGAAGTGTATTGTTGAAACTTGCGTCTAGCGTTTCGTCTCTTCAAGCGGATATTTTTTAGGTAGCGTATCGATCGGCAACCAAGATGGTGTATCTTACTATGGAAAGAGTATTCAATTTCTAGAGGTTGCTATGAAAGAAGAAGCGGAACTTCTAACCTCGAGACTTTTCACTCGACAAATGCATGCATGTCTAGAAAAAGGGAAAGAGGTTTGGCGTTTTTCGACAGAGTAATAAAAATCAGCTGTCATTTGTTCGGTATCTGTTCCACCCTAAATTTCAAGGTGCCGTCGATTTATTTACATCGCCTTCCGCCGTCGTACAGGAAAGGGAACTTTTTCCGAGGTAGAAAATTCCGTGGGAATCTCGTTGGATAGATTCTTCCCCGTCACCGATAGACCCCGATCACCCGATTAGGCTATCTGCTCCGGGACATCGAACCGAGATCGGAATGGGAGCATGACGAGTCCCGGATTAACCGAGAATCGACTGCGGTAAAGATTCTCTGTGACGTCTTGATCTCCTTCGCGAACAGGGAATTTCTGGAAACCTTCGTTGGGAACGGATATACCTGCCTGACGATGTTTTCATTGAAACGATACCGATCGCTCCTTCTGAATAAAACAGTTCCTTTCTTTCGTAGATGCTGCAAAATGATTGAAGAACGCCTTTCATACCGTTTATTGTATTGAAATTTGAGAGTAATCAAGTGAACTTGGTACTAGATCCTCCGATAAATTTGCAAAGCTGAAGTTCGTTATTTTTAATTGATTTATAACTATTATAAAATTGTAAACAAATTATTATTAGTAATAAATTTGTAAAACTCAATTTTTTACCCATCTTCCTTGAAAGCGAACGTATTCATTAAACATTTTCTATTTTGTTAATGACAAAATAACAACCTTCAAAATATTTTTAAACATATCTGAAACTTCACATTTGTGAGTAACTTTACGTGAATGTAGAATTGATCGAATTTTCAATATTCTGCTGTACAAAAAGAAGCTTGTTGCTTCTTACTTCTTTCTTCTAGTAAAGTTTCGCTCGTCGAATTTCCAACGTAACGTTATTATTTCTTGTTTTCGAAGAAACGATCCACCTCCGTTTCGATTTTCAACAAACTTGCGGAACGCTCGACCTTAGAAACGTTACGCTCCGCATATGTTTCCTCATTTTACGAGCGTGAACATCGAAGGCTGTTTGCGATTCCCGCGTGCTGCCTATTCATCTCTCAACTTCCCTCGACCCTCTCAAGGTCGCCGTGACGCAGGAACACGAACCAAACGATTCGCGAAGGGCAAGTTTCAAAAAATTCGAACTTTATTTACTTGTACTCGCGTGATCGATCATTTGAGGACAGCGGGTCTTTATGCAAAAGAAACATTCCCTATTTGAATTATAACAGTATATATTTTTAAATTCTTCGAATGTTTTTACTGCTTCAAATCCGCGATCTAATAATTAAACTGTGGAGTTTATGGAGTATAACAATTTTCTTCAGTAATTGCGAGGATCAGGAGCGGAACACAAATATTTTACTTCCTCGAAAAATTGTAGAAAGTATTCCTGAGATGATATTGCTCGCGACTTTTCCCTCGGTTGCAAAAATTCATGTAGAAGGGAGATGAAACCTCCCCGAAAGTTGCGGGTGGGAAACACGTGTCGAATATCTTAGGAAACTCTCCGAGTTAGAAAAACGTGAGAACGGTAAAATTGTATATTTGTTGTCGTAAAAGAATTTTTCATTCAGTTGTTTTACCAATAAGTTTGCCTTCAGTTCAAGAATTTGCTTGATCAAAAATTGCCAAGAATTTCAAAAGCGTGCGATTTTCCGAGCCGGAATACTTGGTTAATACAAAAAGTACGAATTCGCGAAGCAATTCCATTTTCGGGGAACAATCTGAAGGGTGCATCGAGTTTGCCGAGGAAACAGGGACCAGGTGAAAGCCTCCAGCCGCTTTGACACAATCGCAATGTTTCTAAGAAAACATTTTCTACATCTTTTTGTGACGGATCTCGTTCGCGGAGGCGCCATAGGGGCGAACGAGATTGAGGATTTCGTTTCCGAGAGGCTGTGCGCCGTCGCCTGAGAACTTCTTCCGAGCTTCCCGTGCCCAGCCAGCTCGTTGCCTGTCGGACTTTTGAATCCCCTCAACGATAGAGGGTTCCTAACTCGATATCCGTCCTATCGCTCGCCGTTTCGACATTTTCGCGTTCACTCGCCTTCCCTCACCCTATTCCAGTGTCAACAACCTTGTTCGATCCGTCATACAAAGAGTCACGATATCCTTGGTAAAACCCCTCGAAAAAATAAGCCGAAAATATATAACAACATTCCCCATCATCCAATTTTGTTAAACAAAGTATATTGATATTATCGGCTAGGTATGAAACACCTGAGATTCATGAATATTACGCAACATTACTGAACCAATAATTTTTTTTTTATTGTAGAAATCTCATTAGATGAAATCTAATTAGATTTAATTCTCTTCACCGATTTAAATTACACCTACCCAATTTTGTCATAAATGCATAATAATCCGCCGTCTACTAATCAATTACTGAACATTTACGTGTGAGGTATTAAAGAAGCAATTAGACAGGAGTGTTTCGTTATTTTTCAATGTATTAGCAGGACGAGTTGAATAATCGTCAAGGCGTTGCGCAACGGCAGAAAGGATGGAACAATGTCTCGTTTCGAATTCCGCGGAACGTGGTGATACAATCTCGAAGAACGGTAATGGCCCCCGTGTAAGATTGATATTCGCGTTTCCAATGATCGTCACGTTGTTTCATCTGCCTGGCAATTCGAACTAGTCCCGGGACGCGAACAACGATCCACGGAGTCGCCATTAATTCCGAACCGACTAGGGCGTGTAACGACAAATGACAGAAGTTTGTTTATTAAACTTCCGCGAGCTCTATCTCGTTGTTTGTCGAATACACAACCTGCCATTACCATTTCCGCGGAATTCCCGTTTCGTTCGTCTATTCTGGCATGATGTGACGCACACCTATACGAAAACTTTCGTCTCCGCGAGGTCCCGAATCGTCTCGATTGGCTAATTCGACTATATACCCGGGGATACAATCAACATTTTCTTTGACGCATTGCAAGACCCGCCAACTGCAATCGCTGCGATCCGAGCACTCCTGGGTTGAATTTCAGACGACAAAGTATATATTTGTGAAAAGTCTGTTTAGCAAGAAATCATTCTAAGTACTACTACAAATTTGCCCAATTCAATTTCACACTAATTTATTTGATAAAGCACAATTGCAATGTAAAAATGTTGAAATTAATGCAACTCTTCGTTCATTCAAAATTAAAATACTTCAGAGACGTTAATCAATCCTCAAGACCGAACGGGATCTAATCTAGCTTCATTAATTCACAGCCTTACTTCAGCACGAAGGATTAAAAACTCTAGATTAATTAGCGCCAATTACCAACGTCGCTAATCAATTATTTCAGTCGTTTATCATTTCGTAAAATCATTTTTAAAAATACTGTTCCGTTCAGATGAGTGAAATTATTAAAAGGATTCAAGTACATCCCATATCTCGCATAAAAATCCGCAGTCTAGTCCCGAAGTTGTAAACTTTGTAACCTCCACCGTGTAAGACTGTTGTACAAGCACACTTTACGGGGCAGACATTGTTATCCGTGTCGTAATCATTAATAGCTTTTCTACTGAAAGCAGGGTGTCTAGTTTATCGAAGATCTACGCGAAAGTGGGTAGACTAGGTTAAATCGAGACTGTATAATCCACCGAGCTCTTTATTCACTCGAGACTTTTATCTTGGATTTTATTTACGTAAGATATTTGCGAGTTACTCGCGATCCCTCGAATGGAAGTGGCTCCGCGTAACAAGAAGACCGCGGTTTCGTCGAAAAGCTTCTTTTTCATACGCCCTCTCTCGTACAGCTAGCTCGCTCCCCTGGGATCAACAGGGTAGGAAACCTTGAAGAAGAAGTTTTCCTCTCTCGACACTTTCCACGCTTTTCATTTATACGCCGCAGAATTACGCGGCGTTCGAATATTTTTGATACGGTAAAACGAACTCCGCTGAACACCCTCTATATTATAACAAATGCTCGCCCCGTAATATTTCGCCTGCAACTTTAATATGCGCGAACATGCGCCGCCATAGACCGACTCGCTTTAAAGCCTTTGACAGATTTCGTTGGAAATTAGAAAGCGACGAATTAAAACAAATTAACGCGTTCGCTAACATTTCTTTCTGTGTGTAACGTTTTATTAAACGCAACGAGTTCCTTTGTGAAATATTAGCAAACGTAATTTGAGGATATTAGTGAGACTAATTTGCAATTTACATATACAGGGTGAACCACGAATCGTGGTCATTAGAAATTACGTTCGCAGATCAGCGAATGCATCGAATAATTTTCCACGAAGGTTGTTACACTTTCGACGCTCGTGAAACGAGAAATCTAAAACGGAGATTATGGGGTCAATAATTCACACGGTGTATACCCGGCGTAATTCCCCAACGTCCACAAAATCACCATCGAATTTATGGTCTATTTTCCGGCGGCTGTGCAATTCCAACGCACTTAATTCATCGTTAAATCTCGCCGAGGCAAATCAACAACACCCTGCGCACACCTGTCTCCCGAACGCTTTCGCATTCGTCGTTATTAATGCTTACCAGCCGCGTAACTTTCACTGTTACGACGAGCGATGATATCTTGGAATTCCGTGCACGAAAGCGAACATTGAACTGTAAGCATTTTATCATGTGACGGAATATTACGAATGTTCTCCGGCAATTTCCACGGAAAATATCCTGGTGTTATGGGCGTAATGGTTTCGGAGCTCATTTTCACGCGAACGTGTCTGTCCGTGACCAACCCTTTCTACTTCCTGCGTACCCATGCGTGCAAACAACTTCTTTAATATTGAGCGAGTTTTTAAATATACTTTAAACAATCAATTAACCCAAAGATCATTTAACAAAGTTATTTTGAACACAATTAGAATTGAAGAAAACATAATACAAATAGACGTTTGAACGTTGAATAATGTATAAGAGGAATGAGGATTTTTATTGACATCTTGTATCAATATACTGGATGATCAAATCCAAATGGAGTTAATCAGTTTTAAGCAATACAAAATATTGGCCAGCTGGATCGGCCAGTCTGTGCAACGTGACAAATATTTTTACAAATGCTGTTACTTTCTTGAAATTTGTCTGTTAAAATTGAAAGTTTATTGAAATTGGATTGTCAATTATTAAACATTTAAGTATTGGAGAGTTCTTAATACATAAAATGAGAAAAATGATGTAGAATGGAATTATTCTAGCTAGGTAGAAATGTTTAATTTTCAAGTTGAAATAGCTCCGAATGCAAAGGGTTAATTGAAACGTGTTCGGTCCAAAGATAGAATCGATTCGTAGAATGTACTCCCACTTCTTCTATATCCTGAAGGAACCACTCTACCAGAACAAGCACCATTGAAAAATTCTTGAAAAGTCGCGATAAAAATACAAAGAAAAATCGGAGCAGAGAGATGAAGATCTTTCGACGTCTTCGTGTGTATCCACTCAGAGATTAAACCGTAATAACCTCTTCCGTCTGAAGCGCAACAGTTTCATCTGACCGGCATGATGGATGCAAAGGTATAAAAGAGCCCTGTACACGCCGTAAAGAAAGAAAGTGCTCTATGCGTAGTAGAAATCGCTTTGATTTTTGTTTTCTATGAAGACCCTCGAGGATTAATCTTGGCGTCAATGGTTTCGTTTTTCTAAAAAGACTTTCAAGCTGTTAAAACCACACTCGAGAACCATGTTTCCGCTATCGATTTCCACGAAGTAGTACATTAAATAATAGACGGGGCTTGAAATAATAGAATGTGCTGGAACACTCTCGCTTCAATTTTGTTTGCACGAGAGAATCGATGATGCGATCACCACCTCGAACTTGATTCTTGTTGAGATAATAACGAGTCGGTGCAGAAACAGTTAACCCTTGTGTAGTCAACCGGGTAGCCAATTACTGCAATTATTTCAACAATTACTTCCGCTAAAAATATTACAAAATTTCTCTGAATATCCATTCATTGCTCGATAATTACTATTTTAAATTGATTAATTACTAATCTTCAAATGAAAATTTCTGCAAATATATTCAATACAAAATGTTTTATACAATTTAGTTGGCTACATAAGGGTTAAGGCAGTGGCGTATTACCCTATGGACAACGTGGGCAAATGCTCGGGGCCCGAACACAAACCAAGATCCTAGATCCAAATTCTACGTTTTTCTCATAAAAAATTGCAGCGCAACATTTTTGTACTTACGAGAAAGTCGATCGGGTCGTCCGGTCTCAAATTTGCAACTTCGATGAGACCCTGTGTCAACGTCGGGAAGATGTACTTCACCAGGTAGTGTCTCAGAGGTAATCCCCTCAGGCACAGTCTTTCTTCTTCGTCCTCCTTCAGCTTCTCCATCAGTTCAGTCTGCGAACACGACAATCCATTAAACATCGCTGCCGTCGACGCATTATTCGTTCACTCTGATCCTGCGTGCGATACATTGCTCGTTCGCGTTTCACAGATGTAGCAATCGACGACGGGAAACGTTTCATCGATAATTGGGCCCTAAGTGATTATAATTTTTACATGTGAAAAAATAAAAACCGTTAAAATCATAAAATATGTTACAGAACATTGTTCGAACAGAAGGTAGCGAAGATGAACAAGTAAATTGCACCAGTTATTAAACTTTATTATAATATGCAAACTATGCGATTAAATATAGTATGTCTTATCGAATACCATGCATTGAATCTTGTACAAGGCCGATTAGATACCCGATAGATGTTCATCGAAATAGGAATCCGATGATTGACGTTTTCCAATAGCTAATATTGACAGAGCTAGGCCAAGTATTTGCGATACAACCCAGATTTCCATTTGGGGCGTACAATAATTACTATCTAGAATTTCCAATCTCCCTTCATCGTAGTTGTTCATCATCATTATACTGGGAAATAAATTTAATGAACTTCTTGCTTCGTTACACGTTTCACTATCTGCATTTATGGACAATAAAGTAGACTTAATTGTGTTAAACAAATAACAATTGTAGAAAGGTATTCAGCATTATTGCTCGAATAAAAATACACAGGTAGAATTACAGCGGACTGGCTGGACAATTATTAAGGTGATAAAACACCGGCAGTGGAATGGTTCTCCTGAGGGAGTAGAATTAATATTTCTCCACGATGAATCGCGTCGTAAATTTGTTCGAATAGGACCGTACGTCTTCGCAACATTCCTTGCTTATTCTGTTCAATAACGAAACGCGAATTCGCGAGTACTTTCAATGGAAAAATTACAATCCCGTCAAAAAAACACGAAAAGTCACGCCGACGAAAACAAGCTTCACGATCAGCATCGGAAACGTTTCGAAAAAAGCAAGAGCCATACAAAAACCGGCTTTCGTTCAAAGCCTAGAACCAGCGGGAACGCGATTTATCATGCGGCTCGAACTGAAGAAAAACCGAATTTGCATTACAAATGGCTCCACCTCTGCGTCTAGCGGTTGCGGTTTCTCGGAATCCGATTTCGCACATTTTCTAGTAGAAGCAACATTTGCACACAGTTTGCTTCGACACTGCATTTTAATACATTTATGATAGAAACGTGTGCATTCATCGTAAAAGAGTAATGTTTTAACTTTTTTTTTAACCCGTTCAAATGAATGGAAGATGAAATGTATTTCAGCTCGAGTCCAGTTTCCGCAAATTGCTCGAGAAAATATTGATTCTACCTAAGGAAAATTCGCGGTCCAATAAAAACTTTCGCAATGTTTCAGCGTAGCTGCGTTCGCGACTGAAAAAATCATACGGGTTTATTGAAAGTTCGGTTTTTTTGATCGAGAGACATCGCCGGTCCGGCAATCGCGTTACGGCTGCGGCGGGAACGCTTCCATGTAAAACAACGCTCGATTCGAAACGATAATCTGCACTCACTTAGCTAATGAAAAGAGAGAGACGATATTATAGCATAGAAGTATAGAGGATCGATACAAACGCAATTCCTCTGGCCACCGGGGGTTTCCTATATTTCATGTTTTTCGTTCGCGCGGCATTGTTCTCCCGTTCCCCCAGCTCGCGATCGACGTATGCGAATTTTATTGCAATAGAGTAACGTGTGTTTTATAAATACAGCGAGTGTGCCGAGATGAAAGCGCACACCGAAAGATTATGCAACGTTTATCCAATCGGACTGTAGAGCTTTTATTGAACGCGATACCATACAAAAACAAATCCAAAGGTTTTACACCGGCTGACCCGCAATCCATTGTACGAATAATGTCGGGAAGACAGCATTCAACAAAGCGACTATAAAAAATGAATTGTGCCATAAATTTTGATCCGCCTTGTATTAAAAAGTTGTAGGGCTTTTTGTTGGATAATAAAGTTGATCCAGGGACGATAACCGCTTGGATGTAACCTTTATTCTGTGTACGTTTTTTAAAATATGAAACACAGCTTTTGCGCATATACTTTATTATAAACGAAAGTGCTACTTTATTGATAGCACAGTGTATCCGCATGATTCACAATATAACGCGTGAACAGTAAACGTACATTGTCCTATACAAAATTTCGCTAACCGAGGTGGTCTCGAGTCGTTGTTGGATAAAGTACCCCGAGATTTCAATATTTGGCAGCTCGAATTTATCATGTTTGACTGATTAGAACTCGATAACTGTCGATTATTGAACTTTGTGCCCATCTTTTGATCGGTAGATCATAAGCTACAACATATAAAAAATCCAACCGATTTAACCGGGATAGATTTTCCATACGATTTGTGCAGGGTCCTCTGTCATCGTTCAAATTCCGAAAACCGTGTCGGGGAAATTTGTGTCGGCGATTTCCATGGAACCCCCCTTATGCCATCCCTTATATCTAGGCGCTATGGCATCGTTGAATTCCAACACTTTTTATAAAAGTTGTTGCTCGGTTTACAGTTAGCGAGTTGCTGTCTTCTGCTCGTTAACACAGTCGATATCGTTGTCGAACAAAACCGAGAAGAAAGTCGACATCGTTAGTTACGAAACCGATATAAGAAAATCTGAAGATAACAAGCAGAAAAAAGTCCCAGCTAATATACTCGTGCCTCTACTTCAGCATAAATGGTATGATGAAGTTGTAAAGTTACGGGACCATCTGGAATCTGCTAATAAATCGAAGAGTTAGGCCAATGAATTGTGGAGGCGCGACAGTTACGAGCCTTCATATTTTTTATGGGACAGATGATCGTGATTTATAGGGTCGAGGGGTCGCGTTTAAGGATTCAGTGGCTCTCGGCGAGTTTAAAGGTAACGCGACAGTGGAAAGTTGCCACGTGTCGAAATGCCGTGGGGTAACGCTTCGAGCATCAATCATGAGCTTCATTTCTCCGAGCAAAAGTTGATGTCGCGTTGATGCATATGGCACTTTGGTCAGTCGAAACTTTCGCACGCGTTCAACCTTTTTCGCAACAACGCGTACGGCTTGGAACTGTGCCGATGCATACGAAATTATTTAGCATTAGACGAGGAATATGATAGTGGAAATTGGCGCAAACGAGGCTTTGTCGCTAAAAATCTTTTTAGGGACTTTCTTCTCCAATCAAGGATAAGCTTTTGCAAAAATTTCAGCAAAATCGGAGGGATGTCGCTGTAAAGAAAATACTGAAAAGAAATTTATATATATTGTAGTTATATAAAGTTCCATGTAACCGAAGGTTAAATTGAAAAGGAAAGAATCTCACCCACTCCGCCATTTTCTCCTCCCGTTGCCTCTTTCGTTCCAAGAGTTCTCTCTTAGCCTGTTGCTCCGCGAGGGTTTTCGCGGTTCTCGCTTCCATTTCTGCATGCTGACGTAGTGACCTCGCCATTTCTGCAGTCGCTCCTGGTCGCATAAAAGGCTTCATCAGAATCTACGCGGTGACAAGTAATGAAAAGCCATTGTCGAGATTCTGCATCGAATTTTCTATCAACGCGTTTACCAGAAACGGGATGCAGAATTATTACGATTACGAATTTCCTACGTAAAAGAATTCGTCTTCCTGAGATCCAGAGATAGGTTCACAGTTTCCTTTCGTTATACGTAACGAAAGTTTTCTCAGTGGATCAATTTGTCAGTGAGCTGAGGTTGTTTGCCCCGACAAAGTGATAAACGATAAAACGGAAAAACCGAAGATACTCGAGGCTCACCGTAGTCCAGCGGTGGTCCCAGCTTCTCCAGACATTGATAAATCGTGGGGAACATGTCCGGACAAACGTCGTTCTCGATGGGGATGATCAGTGGATGAATTTCAATTTCGTCGAAAAATTGCAGAGGTGTGTTCTCGTCCGTGTTTCTCTTCCTGAAATCGATTATACGAGAAGAAAAATGACGTAATACTTCAGTTCGATCTCTACCATGATCGATCTTTATAAACTGTCGATTTATATCTGTGCTCGTCTTGCATCGTTCGATTTATTTGTGCTTATTTCACTCCCCATGCTCCTATCAATTATTTCATTTACTGATTTATCGAGCGTGCACGCGTTTCAACCCGTTCGACGCGATCCACTTTATTTGCGTGAAAAAATGAATAAATCTCGTTAGAATAAAAATGACATATTTCCACCATAAGAATTGACTGTGTCGTTAAAAAACATTACAAATGAAAAATAAGTTAATATTGCTCGCAGTGGACCTGCGAAAACTGATAACGAATCGCGCGAGCTTTATTTGATATGGATAGATTGATTAATGCCCGTTACGTGGATTTATATTTTAGTATTATTATTATTTCATAAAACGAGAAAAATGTGTTTGAAATTTCCGAACTCTGTCGCTTATCGCACCGAATGTTGTTATATTCGCAAATTCGTCCGGAGAATATCGCGAACAGACTTTTAAAATGAACTTCAACAGATTCTTTAGGCTATTCTATATAAAGCTCCGTGCTATAATAGACTGCGTATTAAAAGCACGTATGCGTAAGTTGTCTTTGTCGAGAATAATTAGGTGGACTACTCTGTATAGACTACGAAACATTGTCCACTAATTACCTCGATGTAACATTTCGCCGCGTGTCTTTTTTGCATCGCACAATGGTCGTTATGTTACAAGCACGTTCTATTAAAAAAAAGAAGCGGAGGTTGACGTCGCTGGGTATAAACTCGGTGTACATAAATTCTTGCCCGTTACGTCGAGCCTGTTTCTACGCGGTTCAACAAGCTATTAAAATCCACGAACCGCTCTATTATACGGCGATTTTTGTTAATTAAGCTCGTTGCGTCAGTTGTCCCCTCTTTGGAAATAAAATAAAGTGGAAACAGGTTCTCCACGTGCGCAGGAATTTAATTACCGTTCCATTAACACTCTTTTTCTCTCTTGGCGACAAGAAGACCGTCCAACCTGACCAGAACTGGAAGGAACAATGTGCCTGCTGGCTCAGTCCCATTACCTGAACTCCTTTAAACGACGTATCATGTGCTTCGCGGTATAATGAGTGTTCTGGATCTCCCACTCTGGTCGCTGGATAATTCGTTCTTTCAGGAACTCGTCGCTCGCCTCCAGTGACACCACCAGTCCGGGCATGATCGTATACTGGTCATTCGTGTCGATTGCTTCTTCGCCGAAATCCTCCTCTTCTTCATCTTCATCTTCACCGCTTTCTCTTCCGAATATCATCTTCGCCTGTTCTATCGTCTTCGGGTAACCATCCATCACGTACCCCTGATTTTGACACTCCATCGAACGCAGTTTCCTCCCGAAAAGTCTTCAACAAAATTATCCGCGTCAGAATTAGAACACAGAAACCGTTTTTATTATTATTTTGCAGGGTGTCTCAGCCAAAGCAAGCGGGCCACCTAAATATCAATGCGTTGATTTAGCATGTAAAATAAAAATGCTTGAATTATTATCCTAGACTCTTTTATGCAGCTATTTTTTAAATATCTTCTTCATTTTTAAAGACACGAGAAATATTCATGGCATAACTTAAATGGTATCGAAGGAGGAACATCATAGAACAATTTTTTTGTCCGGTTATTTTTTCATAGTTTTTTCAAGATCATCGTTATTTTGTTATATTGCAGAGTTCGGTTTTGAAGTAACTGAAGATTTAGCGAGCAGAAGATCTGAAACCTTTCGTGTAGCTCATTAATTCGACAAATGAGGAGCGGAGTTCATGAATAGCCTGACATTTCGACAGTCGTTTAAATAGCTAATGCATCTGAACAGGAACGTAATTTATCGTGCTTAATCAGAGGATTGGACAGCTTCTGAACCGGGACCGGCTCACGGAAGTTCAACTTCCGGTAATAACTCGGAAAGTTAATTTTCCGAGAAACGATCCGACGAACGCGACACTCGTGAAAGGAATCGATCGCAATTATACCGTAACCCCCGTTCCGTTCAGTATCCAGCTGCAGGGCGACTACTCCCACGCGCTTACAACTTCACGGACAAGAATCGGTTGGGCTGGGTAATGTGTTTGATCGGATCCTTTAACGGGATGTCAACTCCGATTACTTTCGTGCAGACCTTGATCGATCAACGACTGCACTAGCTACCGCGTGACGCATCTCATTATTTTTCGAGTCAATGGCTCCTCCTTCGCAGAAAGAAGAAAATAGTATTCTTATTTTACATTTAAATAGTAATAATGTAAACAATATTAGGAACAGAGTGGTACAGCAATTTTGAATAGTTGCTCTGAATCACCACTCCAATCTTAAGGATCAAAACAACTGTTTGACTGCGCCGGCAAGTTGGACAGCGTCGTTAAACTTCGACAGTTTAGCGTTGCATAAAGCTTCAATGTTGCAGAGGTATTTCAAGAAGTAAATCTAGCATAATGAAGGAAGCAACGGAGTTACACCGTGACGCTACGGCAAAGAAACAATAATAGAAAGTAGCAGAACTGTAGATGGATAAGTTTAAAACAATCCTTGAGGGAGTGGCCTTCGCGTGATGGGATGAACGATGGGGAGTAACGAAGTCTTGGAAGCTTGGGAAAGTTTCAATTTCCCGGTGCCCGAGTCGAAGAGAATTGATAGTGGACGGTTTAGATCGAAGTATTTTCTACGGGAACAGAATCGTCGAAACGTCCTCATAAGCATTTCTGTAATAACATGATGAAATTCTTCAATGAAATTCCTTATTTTGCAATTCCTTTTAATCTGTGGAATATCTGTCCCATAAGAAGCTTACAAAAGGGACAGTATATCGTTAGTAGGTGCATCTGAATTAATATTTCCGTCATAACAAGCGTCTGGAGACTTGTGTTCAAGGCTGTGCGTCGATATCAATCTCTTCTTACAAATCCCGGTATTCGCGACGTTTATTGTGGGAGGAACCAATCAGAAATACAGGGCACATACTTATCTCAAAGAGGTCGTTACGTCTACCAGCAATCGAACTCTGTGAAGCAATAAATTGCCGGATGAGGAAGTAACAATGCTCGATGGAGATCGTTCGTGGCAGTAAGAAAGGAGGAAGAAGGTCAAGGGAATTAAAACGGAACCGAAGACTTTATTAATTTCACGGATCCCACCGATTAAACTCGTCGACCAGTTATATTGCAGCACGAAACGGATGAGGACGATAAGCGGAACATTTTAAACAGCGGCGAATGTCGCCGCCATGAATCCTGGATCTGTGTTAACGGGAACGAAAAGGCTGTCAAGGTTTCCGCGGACACTCAGCCCGACGAAATTCCTTTGGTTCTTCCTGATCTTTTATTTTTAAGCGGCGAGCTCAACTGGTCTTGAAACCGAGAAATGATAGCCGTGCCGGACAGATACCGTGTGCTTAAGCAACCAGCACACAATCGAGAAAGTCGAACCGAGAGAAACAGCGGTGAGCTTTTACACGGACGAGTGAACTGGACCGAGTGAAGTGCTAGCAACACTTCCGGTCGAAATAGTCGCCCGTTTAGGGGATGACCAAATTAGCAAATGACGGAAACGCAGGCTATTTGAACTTCGAAGAGGGGAGCAACATATTCTGTACTATGCGAAAGAAAACGTTTGATTAAATTGATAAAAATATTGATTTAATATTATTCAATAATGTAAGGAAAAGCCGTATTTATTATGAACGCATCTGTCACCATTGATCGGTTATCCGTGCATAATAACTGAAGTTGTAAAATGTATTTTTTTTCATGAATAGTTTTGAAAATTGTATATGTTTATGTTGGCTCGTGTGACTCTCAACACGGTGCAAACCCCATCGAAATGAAATTTCTTAGGTGTGGCGTATCCGACGAGCAAGCAGCCGCATAACCGCACGAGGCGGCCACCTTTAAATTCGTCGATGGTTCTATTACGCGATCACCACGAGTCGCGCTCGATAAATCAAATTGCGTGCGGATGAGCGGTCGCTGGCACACACGTGTTCGCGATAGAGACCGAACGCGATGGTTACCCAAATGGCCACGGTCACTTAAATACAGGCTTAATTCATTTAATAGAAAATGTATGTTTTCGGCGCACAGCTTCGATCAATTATTGAAAACAAGCAATTTTGCAATTCCATAAATTCTCGACGTTTCGATCCAGATCCGGACCATTTTCAAAAGAACAGTGGCGTTTGTAAATTAATATATTACATATTCTATTAATTTTCTTTTACTAATTTTACTAATTTCCTTCTTTAATCGGATTGATCTCTCTAGGGTTGGCCATGGTCACGCGAAGTACACGTTTAAAGGAGTATTTCCAGGATTACAAGGGCTATATTCGCTTCTGTCACATAGCACTCCAGTTCTATCAATCAAAAAACGAACTTGACCGTTCGGTAATTGATTTACTGAATCGCATCTAAATAACGCAATTCCGAATAATGCAAATTACACCTCGAGAAAGAAGGACGTTCGAGGGAGACAGCGGTGTAGATTGATCCCTTATCTAGCGCTGAAAACCCCCACCTCTGCATTACCGAGAAATGCGAAGGCGCACCCGCACCCTTGCAATCCTGGAAAGGAGAATTGCAATCCTGGAAAGGCCCTGCTTAACGTTACTTACAACGCCAATGAAACGGAGTTTCGACTAACTTGTTCAGAAGAGGATCGTCCAGCCGTCCCCTATTCCTCTCCTTGTTCCGCTCTATTTCGTCCAACAGTTCGCGCAGCTTGTCGACTGTTGTGGCATCATCCTCTCCCTCCAGATCCTCGTCCTCGTCCTCGTCCTCGTCCTCAGCGTCGTCGTCTGCACTCGTTTCTTCCGCTGTGACCTGTTCTCTCGCGGTCATGGCCTCTTCTATCTCGACTGTCTGTCGCAAATGAAGACGCAGAGTATGGCCCGCGGTTCACGTAGAAAAGACTCTTAACGCTAGAATTACAGCTCGACGCTCTCCCCTTAAAACTCTTCAGAGGTTTTACCAGTCGTTCATTGAATAAAGCCAAGTTCACGCAGTTTTTTTACGCGAGTATCTTATTTAAACGTACACCTGAGGACGGACATGATACGGCGGTATCCGGTTAAGCTCTGTGTCCGACAAACAAGCAGAAATTTTTTCAGGCAGGAGAGAAAGAGCTTTCATAAATTTTAAAATCCTCGGGAGTGCTTTATACATTACACAGTCCACCTTAGCGCCCATTAAGCCACTTAATCAAGGCCGTGCATTTGAATTTATAGTTCCACGAGGGCACAGGGTAAGCCAAGAAATATTCTCAAATTCTTCGGAGACTATAAAACACTCATATTGGATGATCGCGGAACTTTGTAGAAATCAATTGTAGAAAATAGTGGTGACGGTAGAAACGATACTTTCGTCTGTTTTTTCAATAGAGAAATACGTGATACCTATTGGCAATTTCTGAATCAGTGTTTAAAACTATTCAGGACGTGGTAAAGTGACGTACGAATGACTAACCAACTTCCGAACGGTATCCTCGATCAGCGATTTCGCGTGAATGTAGTGCACGCCGTAATAGTCCGCGAGATATCGCGCGACCATACTTTTCCCGGATGCGGGAGGTCCTAGAACGATTATTTTCAGCGGAAACAGTTTCCGTGCTGTCCTGTACTCCTTCGTGATAACATCGATGTTCTGGTGAAACGGTGCATCGTGGTGCCAAGTTATCTTATCGGTAATATAATCGGACTCGACGTTCAAGTTCACAGTCATCTGGTCGTATATCTGTTGCGTGACTTCCGGTAATAAGAAGGCTTCCTCCTGCGGGATTTTCTTCACCTTCCCGGTGCTGAGCGCTCTGCTGATTCTCTGAGAAGTCGCAGAAATGAATTACGTCGCAACCATGCGGTTTTCAAGAAAGAGTGCAATCCCAACAAAAACGTCCTGTAAACAGGAGCCAAGTTCCTATTTTAATTATGCACTTCAAAATTATGCACTTCAAAAACCGGTTGTTTCATGTAAAAATTTGACTTAAAAGATGTTTGCGTTGTACGATAGTCAAACTTTTGTCGTAATCTCCATTTAGTGTATAATAAAATTTTAAAAATCGTAAGGAATGGAAACTTTCTTGGTCGCAAGAAATGTTTAATTTTCAAATTAAAATAGCTCCGAGTGCAAAGGGTTAATTCACGAATTAAGTAAAATTTTCCATCAGTATTCGAACTCGTCTCATAGCGTTCCTCTAGCAGGAACCAGTTGCCGTGTTTCAGGAACAGGTAACGGGAAACGGGTAAACAGTTACCGCGAACGAATGAAAATTAACAAAACTTTTTACTACAGTGTTCGCAATATTCTTCAGAAAAATTGCAACGAGGAAACTAGAAACGAGCTTGTCTGATTCGAAAGATTAAAAGGAATTTTTAAATGTTTGATTTGACATAAAATCTGCTCAAATTTTGCTCTTCAATTGCTAGAAGGAAGATCAGTCTGGTTAGCGAATACCTAATTAATCGATTATCGGGGAGCCAGTAGTTCAGAGGGAATATTTGGTTAATTAATGTCGAGATCGTTGTTTCTACACCCGTGTGCGTGTATGTGTAGGGAACTGTGCGGTCTGCGAAGTGGCTGATATCAGGGGAGATTTGCTAGCTGTCAATTAATAGGTGACCCCGAAATGGATACGTTCTGTTACGCGCTGGCTCGTGATACCGCGATACCAAGCGGTATCGAGATTTAATGGTTGTTCCTCGTATTACGATGGAAATGTGCAGGGTACTACATGTTGCGCTCGATGACGTATGTAGATCCATTATCGTTTCAATGAACTCCCCGCGCGATCTATACAGCTGATAGCTAAGTATACGCTTCCTGGGAAGCAAGACACTGGTCGACAGCCTGCCTCCGCGGAGCTAATTGATTAACCAACTGGGGAATGAAAAAGAAAAGTTTGGGAAACGTGATTAACGACTAGGAACCTGACGGGGTTTCGATGATTGATTGGTGAGAGGGAACGGGCTCTAGGGCCACGGGGAATCGTAACAGATAGGGATGAGCAATATGAATGAATCGATGAATACCGGTCGAAATTGATGAAACATGAGTGGAATCTCCGCACTATGTCTTAAAGTATATTGGAATGGAAAGCTCCGCACAGAACCGTTTAAAACAAGAAGCCATAAAATTACATTATGTACCTTCATTTACACCCTAGGTATGTTCTAAAAAAACGTTGCTAAAAAAACGAAAAGGTCATTCAAATCGTTTTCATATTTGAACAGGGCGCACTGAATTTCTTTTGCACATGGGCGACTCGTACGCACGCTGCGGCCCTGGACTAGTTTCCTCTACAATCACTACAATACAGTTTTTAAAACAGAGATGATGACCTTGAAGTGACCTTGATAACTAGACTGCGAATTTTTCAACGAAATTACGAAATAATTAGGGAAACTTAAAAAACAGTCTAAAACGACCTCCGATGACCTTGAACAGGTATCAGAGATTCGAAGGAAAACCTCTGAACGGGTGGAAATGATAGTTTGGAGTGTACGATAATCGTGTAGGTTAGAAATACAACGTAAATAAATGATAGTACACGGACCAGTGATTAGCTTTGACAAGACAAACATAACTACCTGTCGCGAGCGGAACACGCTCTAGATAGCCAGCTATAAGTCTCGAACGCTTCCTTATTATAAACTTTCTAATTCAAGGTCGGATCGCGACGCACGACTGAACCCACCTTCGTATCAACTATAACGCGCAGAGGATAAAAATACGCGGTACCATTTAAAAGAGATAAAAGAAGCCTCTGTCACGCCTGACGACTCCGGAAAAAAGTGTCTGGATGGTGGGAATACTTTTTTTCCAACATTTTGTCCTATCTAGCGCGTCTCCGTTTCACCAGATTCGCAGCAATGATATCGTAACTTCTTCTGTCTGCTTGAAATAATAATAATGATATTCTGGTGGATAAAATTACCTTAACAATAGTGCTTTGAGAAGCTACTCCTTGCTCCGCTGCCAGGATGTATCTCAATGTGGGCCAACTCTTCAATACTGTGTTCACAATCCTGCGAACCAAAGAAACAACAAATTACTGAAGCGTAAAACTGGTTTAAATTGAAGAAAAGCAAAAACAACTCAACCTCCCTACGTTATTAACTTTTTTCTAAGCGTGCGAGGCATTACTGAGCTAATGTTTGTTTTGAATCATTTGAATCATCCATACCAATTTAGTTCATTGTTAATTGTAACGTGTTATAGTAATTTATAAATAAATAGAATGAGGAAGATCCATCGTCATGAAGATGGAACTTGAAAGTGTCCATTAAACGTTTCGTTCATTCAAACGGAACTCTATTGAACGTGAAAAAATTTCAGCTACGAATGAGAGACGAACGAGAGACGGAGAACAATGCTTTCAAAGATTCAGCTAGCTGCTAAACTCCTCCCATTCTCCTCTTATATCTCTCTCTGCCTGCGATTCAATTCCCTGCATTTTCCGTTTCTGATTCAATTCCTCCATCAAAGCATTTATAATAGTGTAGATCTCGAGGTCTACAGACAAGACACATTCCTTCCGCACATTCCTTTTGCGTCCCTACACCACGTCAGCGCATAGTTTTCCAACTAACTGTCGTTCGCGAACAGAGGAATTTATAATCAAATTTCTAGTTCGGTGGCACACAATTAGGTCACGAAAGTTAAGATCTTGTTTAGTCTATTCTTAGAAGTATCTCTTCCGCAATATATTTCCTTTATAAACACTTACTTAGACAATTAGTACAATTATAAAAAAGTATGTCAATTTCTGTACTCCCGAAGAAATGCATCCCGAGGAAACAAATTTTTCGAATATCGCGTACATCGTTTTAACAAGTTTCGAGACGTTACCGTAGTCAGGTGCGAACGACGAGTCAACTGTTCGCGGTTAACAAGCCGAACGCATCCATGCAGCTGTATAATGGCGCGCGGCGTGTTATCCAGTGACGAACGCGGCACGCGAGCGTGTTTATCAGGCGGTTTATCCGCCGTTAAATCGCGATAGACGTAGCAGCCGGTGTCGGTTTAACGTTCGACTGGATTTAGGGATACAGCGAGCCATTAATGCAGCGTGTCGCGAAATTGCATCGTTTACCACTGACGTGATCAGATCTCGCACATGCAACAGGGGGATTTTGTTGGTGCCGTTGCCGAAAATCGGCAGGAACGGATCGTTTTGCCAGGCTCTCTTGAACAGGTGATGGAGAGGTCCTTCTTCATCCCCGTAAGTGATTCCACAGCAAATCACCACCGTCTTCAATTTATTCTTCAGATTCAACTTCTTCTTCACTACGACCACGTTCTTCTCGCATTGTATGTGCCCTTTGAAATTCGGATGAGGTTTCCGTTTCCGGTAATAGTCCTCGGTGAACGGTAGCTTCGGATCTTCTGGATCCATAGGCTTGGTCAAGGCCCAGGTCATCACGGTGGATATCAGCACGAAGTATCGCACGTCCTCGTTTCGACTAAAAGCTTTCGGCGTTTCTTGCTCCATTCGCTCTAACTCCCTTATGATAGCTGAAAGGTGCCGAGAATATGAGACGCTCGGGAAATGGCCATTAACGCGTTTCATCTTGTATTGCGAGCCACGCGCGGGTTCGCTTGATTGTGGAAGAGATAATAATGGACGCTTAAATATAATATATTATACAGCGTGTTCCAGATAACTTGACCACTTTGAACATCTCGCTTAGTTTTAGTAATAGAAAAAAACGTTATAGGACAATATTAACCTAACCGAGGAAGCAATCTAATGATCGGGAAAAAACTTTTTTCAACCTCATTTTTTTTCTACATATCAAGGTAATCAATTTTTTTAATGGAACTATATATCTTTTTATCGTATATACATGAGCTAAACGTTTAAAGATGTGCGCGTGTGCGATGCGCAGATCTGAAGGATTCGCTAAATATTTGCTCGCTGGAAAAACACTCCAGCTAAGTGCTACAACAAAGATTAGCCGCGAGAGATCTACGGTTTGCTTACAAGTCTCACGATCAGTCTTCCTTCTAGGGCTCGAGCAAGAAACTGCGTCTTAATGCGCGCTATTTTTCTCAAGTGATCAGAACAAGTAAAAGTGAATCCGCTCTTAGAACAATGCTCATCGAGGGAACAATTGCATCGCGACAAGCACTTCCGTTTCATATCTCATTGTCCCCGGTGGTCGAGACGGGCCGCGCGCCAATTGCTCTTTGTTTTTAAAGGAAATTGTATGTACACCGATTCTCTCCGGTGATGGTTTTCCATATTTCAAGCGAGCCTTTGCGTTTCTCTCGGTACCCGCTTTCGTATTTATCTCCGGTTATCACTTTAAATTAAATCCGGATCAGAACTCGCCGACGGAACAATTAAATGCAACAAGCCAGGAAAAAAATGAATCGTATCTCTGGAATTTTCCTCGCGTACACGAAGAACATTCAAAAGTATGTTAAACTGCTAATTAAAAGCGACCCTTCAGTCCTTTGCACTCGGAGCTGCTTTACCTCGAAAACGAAACATTTCTTCCGGCCCAGAATAATTTCTACATTCATCTTTTTCTTTGTATGAACATAAAATCGATATAATACCTAATACAATACTGAAATGTTTAGTGATAAATTGTATACCGACGTATTTAATAATCGAAACAATATTTTCGCAATAGTGGCGACTGATTCTAACCTTCCAAAGCCCAGTTAGCTTCCTGAACCTGACTCTCGTCCTGCGTGATATCGTACACCACGACCCCGCAATTCATGAGCTCGGTCAATAGGGTGTCTCGGTCTCTGGCGTCTTTTATAATCATCTTGACGCCCTCAGGCAGAGGATACTAGGAAAATAGAATAGAATTCAGGGTGTAAAACGGAATTGAATTGTCGAGGTTTCGATGGAGGTGCCCTCGTCTGCGTCAAAAAGGGAATGTTCTTAAGGAAAATTTGTACAAAGGAGTACATCCAGATCTGAAGGAAATTTGGTACAGTTTATGTAAATACGTGTTTGGTACATGATCGTGGTATGAGTAGAGAACTAAATTAACCGAGAACCGACGAGACGCGCGGCGGATTAGCAGAGGGTCGTCCAGGCGTTAATCAGACTAAAAGGGAAGCTGTAAGTATGTATTATTTACCTCGGGGTCTGAAGTTGTACCAATCACCTCGTACTTTCTCCCACTCCTGAAATTCAAGCCTTCTCTGCGAAACGGTTCGGTCTCGCCGTCGGCTTCACGGTCCATGAGTCTCTCATCCTCTTCTTCTTCTTCCTCCTCCTCTTCGTCCTCTCCGGCGCTTTGCGGTTTAACATAATCTCGCTCCGATAAGTACTAAAATTTGTATTTCATGCGGTTAGGTCACTGTATGTGAGCTATCACTTCGTATGAGAAATGTAATGAAACGTAAGAAAGTTTGCGGAACACGAAGGATATTTCATACCGACGCGAAGAAGTTCAGTTTATGATAAAAAGAAGATCTGATGAAGCAATCGTGTGATGTTGATTTATACGAAAATGAAATGATGCAGTGATTCGATCCTCAGCGGGATTAAGATTGACCTAGGTAGCGCCAGTGACCTAGAAAAAATCGATCTGTGTTTCAAATGTTAGTTGGTCCCTTCGAGAGAAGATTCTCTTGAGTTCTGTTAGCCGTCGATCCACGTGCAAACTGATCTAAACCCTGGCCGGGTCGCATGATCTACCGTGGGCTGTAACAGTTGACCTTAATCTACTTAAACAGAACGGTGTTTGCTCGACCCATGTCAGTGTTAGAGTTCGGCAAACCATAATTTGATTACATTGGTAATGACCTTGAAAACATAAATGTCAATTCATTGATCCGATTACACGTTGCTACGTGTACTATTCACCAGTCGAAGACCCTCGCAATCATCCCGATTACAATCGTAAGCTGCATAAAACAGACTAGGATAACAATCCACCCATTTTTATTTTACAAGTTAAATTTTTTTTTTACTTTTATTTAACAAGTTACAATATAAATACAAATAATAAAATAAAGTTATAATTTGACGCATTCACGACGTATCATCGTGGCAGCGCATAATGAGAATTTACGTAGAAACGAAATTATTTACCGTTCTAACAGAGACGTTTCGTCAATTATGTTCGTCGCAGTTCTGAAATTCAATTGTTTAAAGGGAGCCACGGTGAAACATCTAGTTAACGTGGAGCCGCTCGAGTGGCGCTCTAATTGTAATTACCGTGTTTTTGACGTGGAAAGGGAAATTAGATTGCAAGGAGCGTAACAATGTTTTCTTCAGCTATTCACCGCCAAATTGCGTCGGTCAGGAATAAATTCAGTAATGTCGTCGGTAATGAGTTAAGTGAACGGCTCGTCGCATCGCAGTCCATTGAATGGCTAACAGAGCTAATGCAGTTTCCAGAGGGCGGGAGGGTGGGAACGGGAGAGCGAGAGGTAGAAATTTATGCAACGGCGATCGCGCCTCGTGTTGAATTACAGCCACAATTGCGGAATCTCCTCGCCTCTCGCTTTTCTGCTTTAAAGATGTATTTATGGACGAGGCTGGGCGAGATTACACGCGAAAATTGCCGACGATCCGAGCAAAAACTCCGACTTACATGAACCTTAAACCAGGGGTTAGAAGCTTTTCATGCCGGGCGAAAAGAAAAAACGAGACCGTCGAGACGAGTCCAACGACGCTAGATATAAAACGTTCCAAGACACCCCGGAGATTGAACATATAATTACGCCGACGCAATCAGCGAATTTCTCTACCACCGCACCAGCATTTAAATCCACGCGCTCGTTATGTCCAGTTTTTTGCCTCACGCGATCTTGAGAATTTAATCCTTCCTGGAAAAACTGAACCGGAGACGTATTAATTTTTACGCCGTACCGTCACGCGTAGTCATTTTTCTCCCTCAAACCCCGAGTTATTTATCGAGGCGGATCGATCATTCCCCGTCGTGGAAAAAAGCTCGTTACCTTTGCTTGGTCAAAAGTGTGGGCTCGATTTCACGGCGAAAGCAGTCGCGATTTAATCTATGCTCGTTAAATGTTCGTAGCCATGTTTAAGGGGGAACAGAAAAGGAAAAGCAACATATCCTTTTGTTTGTTAAGATTACTCGCAATTTATATTTTGTTTATGTTCATATGTAATAGCCTAACGTTGTAATAAATCTCTTCCGAGATGTTCCTATTAAGAAAAAAATATTCACATGTTTTCGTTAATGTTGACAGAAGCTTTTCAATTGCAATGGACAATTTCAAATTTCTTTCAACCTAGAATAATTCCATTCTACATGCATATCAATTCTTTTCTTCGTACGAATATAAAATTGATATGATACCAACATGTTTAATAATTCGTTGCAGTTCGGGACGAATATGTAACGAGGCTCACTTCCGGTGATGCAGTGGAGGAGTGGGGATAATTTGGAAATATCTTACTGCCTCCACTGAACCCCTTACCGTGTCCTTCGTACACACTTATTGCTATTTCCATCGTTTCCTTATCGCAGCTATAAAAAGGGGTGGAATGCTTGAATAAATATATAATTTCCTCGGTGTACATTTCCCCAGCAAGCTGCGTTGTATCAACGTTAAAAAAAGATCGGACTCGTAGGTACGTTAAAGGGGAAGTACCGTAACTAATTTGAAATCGATACCACCGGGGTGTTCTCTCGTTTATCCTCCACCTCTCGCGCTGCACCGATAACCTAGACATTGTACCATAATTCTCCGGCTCGAGATTGGAAGTTCAATGCTAAACGCTAAGGGTTGCCTGATGAATCGCGCACGGAACACCGATTCTTTCTAATAACGCGATAAAATAGTGCTTACATCGGCCAATTTTGCGCCGTGGTAGCTGTCAATATGATTGATGAACACACGCCATGGCTTGAACAGTGGTTCCCCCGATACGTCGTTTGCGGAATTCTCTTTCGATTTCTCCTGGTTTTCCACACCGTTCGCGAGGTTCATATTTTAAAACCTTCGGAAAGTAGTTTTCAATATTTGAGTAATCTTCCCGTAGAAATTGTGCTTCGAGGTTCGTTAACGTCGAATCTTATCGACGTGAATTTGCGTTCGGTTGGAGTGACTTTTTTTTGGTGACTGAATGTTCCGAAGTACAGTTCATTTGTCACAATATCGTACAAATTATTTAGTAACTGATAAACTGATTCCTTTCAAGTTTTACTTAGACTTCAGACCACTTTCATAATTATGGGCTCGTATGCTTTTTCGAATAAAAAGTTGCTCGTTTTCTCTGCCTAGAGTCCGTGAAACGCTTCATTTCTCTTCATTATTATTAGGTAGCGATAGAAATAAATTCGGGTCGTTTTCTTTTTAAACGAGAAACAAGTACCTTCATTAATCAAGAGATTTTGTGGAATGAATGTCTTTCAGTTTTATTCGTAAGTAATCGATAAATTCGCGAAGGCTGCGAATTAAATTGTACACCTAATAATAGAAGTCTATATTAATTGAGAAGGATCATTCCCAGCCCTCGGCAAGTTTGACGCTAAATTGGCCTAATCGCCCGGTGTAAAAACGTATGTAGGTAACGTACACAGCATCCCGCTCGGCCTCGACTCCTACGCAACGGGATGCGAGGGTCAAGGCTAGAGAGAAACCCATGCGGAAGATAAAAAAAACTACAGCGAATCGATAATTGAACCTGGTCGACGGGAGACCGTGAATTCCCGAATGAAAGCCGCTGGTGTTTGTTCCGGAACGGAACAATTGATCCCGGTTTTCGAACGGTGATTTGTTCTAATCGATTTGCCCCGCGCGGCCAATGGAATCGGTGGACTCGATGGAAAAGGGACGCGGAACGACGCATCTATATATAGATCCTCCATGCTACGTTCAATCAAATTTTTCTCAGAAAGTTATTTTTCTCAACCCTCATCCGGCTACTCGTTCGTCGTAACATTTGTCTCTCGGTGGAGCATCCAGGAAGATGGATATTCGAACTAGCCACTTTTTACGTTCGATACTCTCGTGTATTCGCGTCATAATTCTCGCCGCACGATTCGCTAATTTATATTTATTCACGTATTTGGAAATTGCGTGTATTCAAATTTCCCCGGTGAGTATAAAATTATTTTATCATCGTGCGTTTTAATGTACTTTATGTATTTCAATTTTAATATTTAATATTACGTTTGCAACGTACTTTTTTATGTAGTATTAATCTTATTATTTGATTTCACGATTTTAATGTATGTAGTATTTATCCGATTATTTCATTTTACATTTCCAATGTAAGTACTACTTGCAGAAAATCCGATTACGGAAAATTCAATACAACATTAGCAATATTTGTTTGCGAATATCTCGAAAACTAAAAGCGACCCCCCTATATTAGAAAAGGAAAAAGTTGTTTAAAATATCGGAATCTACAACATATTTAAATTTCATCAAAATCGAATTACAACAACCCTTTCGCAATAATAACCAAAATCAGGTCGTTTGGCGCAATTATAAAAATTTACTCTATTTTAAAAGATGTACGAACAGTTTGTACACCTACTGTATTTGCATGAAGTGCCAATTAATTTCACTTATTTTTATTTTAATTGATTTTAAACTAACTTCCCGATGAGCCAGAGACTTGAAATTGGAAACGTAGCTCAGAACTGGATGACAATGCAATATTCAAAAAAAATTGATTAAAAAGTCTATTTTGAGATTTCGGCCACATTTTGGCACTGCGCGCCATGCGTTAGCACCTGTTAGCTGAGTGGATCTTTTAAGCACAGCCATACGAGTTGACGACGAGCTTGTAAAAGCCCTGACGGACCGTGACCGACACTAAAAACCGCAGGGTGGATCACGGGGTGGTCACGAGCGACTGTTGGAGGCCGGTAAAAGCGCAACTCGTCGCGAGACTCATCAATCACTTAAGTGCGTACGTCGGGAACGATGGCCGGGCACGGGCTGCGAGCAAGTAAGTCGTAAATCGAGTTTACGCCCGAACCTTTGCCTGTTATCGTCGCCGTCACGCGATTATCGCCGGTTACTTTCAGCTGGGTGCGTGTCGATGTGCGGCCACGCACGATAAAAATGATGATGCCTGGACGTCAGCTTAATGCCCGCCCTTCTTCGTTCTAGCCACCTATTATGCTGCCCTGCTTTACGATAACTGATTCCGCCGACGCGATAAACGCTGGTCACCGACAAATACGCAGACAAGAAGCTTAATGGAATATCCACCTATGGAAAATCATAAAGAATCTATCGATCCTTATCCTCCTGGTCGGCGATATTAGACGCGGCAGGTGGTTGCCACTTTGAAACTGTCGTGACGCTCTAAAATACAATACTTAGTTTATACTGAATCAGTAATGTTTTATCATGAATTTTCCAAACAGTTTTAATATGTGACTTCACCACATGCATTAATATTTTAATTCAGTAATTCACAAACAGAAATGTTTGAAATTTTGGTCGAATGAAATTTGAATGTTAATATAACATTACCATGATAACTTAAATAAATAAATAACCGCCAAATATAGATTGGCTCACATGTCGATCGACGATTTGATTCGTCCGTATTCAGGAGTTTCACGTTGTCTCTAAAAAACCGTATTTTTGTTATTTCATTGAATGTATTTCAAACAGTACTGCAATGCAGAATTGGATGCGTTTCTACTCGAATAAACTTTTGTACTTCGAACAGTAGGAACATGAAAAGAAATGAAAAATGTCGGTGTAGGCTCTAGCGTGTTGCGCTCGTCAGACTGTGAGTGGCCGGAACACTGTACGGAACGTTTCAACGTTGAACTAACTGCTGCAGAGTGATTTTCTGGAGATACCACGTGCCAACTTCCTTCAGCAACGGAACACTCTTACCTGCAGGAAGGATAGCGTAGCTCGAGGGTGTCCTTAAGATTAAGGGATTCCTCATTCCCGTGAGAACTTGAGCGCTCGGCGCTGTTGGAATTGCCGTTTCCGTTTACCTAACCAAAATTGAGTAAGTTATTGTTTATCCCAAATATTACCTTGTACAGTGTCCGCGTGCTTCATTCACGGACGATGTTCGAATGGAAACAACCGTGTTAACTTGGACGTCTGCTTCAAGGAGACTACGAGTTCGAAACTTGGTTGATTTCCTTGTCTGGGCTTCAATTAATCTTGAAAAACGAGATTGGTGGCCATTCGTAGTCTACGTATTAGCGCATCAATTTTATTTTACACGCTTTTTCGATGTCAACGTTGATGTTGTCGGACAAGAATGTTCGAGTTTAACCCATTGTCGAAACAGTATCGAGCCAGCCGCGACCTACATAGCTCGACTGGTTAGAGCGGAGAAAGATCGAAGCTCAGGGTCGAACAATTTGATCGGCCGATCCCTTTCCCACCCGTTGATCAAATGTACTGCGCCGATAGTCCTCTACAAGGATATTTAGCAATCGGGAAAGCTGCTTTAATTCTTGCGAATAAAATGCGAATAAAATAAAGGAAAACGAGACTACCCCCTCAAAAGTGGGTCTGGGAGTGACAATTTACAGTAAACGCTTATTAGTCCGAATTCGAGGGCGTGATCCATAAATCGAATGTTCAAACTTCTTAATTTTCATTATTTTTTGTGGGACTTTCAAAAACGTATTTCTCGCATTTTTCTGATTAAAAGAAGACCAAACACGATATAATTTTAATAGTATTTAGTGGCGTAATCGACGAAGAAAGTTTCGCTCGCAAGGAAGAACGCGTATGGGAAATAAAGAAAAAGCTTCGGCCACCCGATCCGTATTTTTTATTCTGTCGTTCTCTATGTTCGGCTCTCTATTAAAATTTCAGAGCGATAAACGCGGTAGACTCTAGACGCAGTCATAAATAAAGAAAAGAGCCATCTCTACGACTTTCCGACAACTTCCAAGTGATTACTGTACTTGGAAAATCCATCGAGGCCTGTTGGGAGCGTCCGAGGTTCCCATTTCCGGCGTGTCGCAACAGGGACGCCCATCTTCGCCCTCGGAAATGCGAGTTTCCTCGTCGTCAGTCGAAAAGACGAAGAGAATAGTTTATTGTGCGCGCCTTTTAAGCCGACGATACGTGACTCATTTATTGGCGCAATAGTTGCCGGTGGTTTGGCGGGTTGAAAATCGTAGACTCGGTTGCGCAACGGCAACGAAGACGATGCAAATGAAGAGTTAACGTCCTGCATGCCTCGGTGACTAATTGCACGGTGCACTCTTGGTATTGTGCGACTGCCTACGACCAGAAAGAGAAAGCTAGTCCGAAGAGATGCGAGAACAACGACGCTTATCTCCGCGAGGCGTCGCTCCGTTGTCCTGTGGCGTCCATTAACGGCGTCCTTAATGACGGGATCTTGTTCGTTGCGGATAATGCAAATAAGATGGCCGAAGACGATGCGTCAGTTATTCTCCTAACTAACGAACAATCCGCGACGCGACGCCTCGCCGCGTGCCGATTCCAATTCCGCGCCCCCGGGGATTCGCATCCTCGGCATCGTTTGTGCAATTACCATGCGATTGCTCGGCTATGAAAAGACTCGCTCGCAGAAGTCGATAGAAATCTCGTCGCTTCACACTTCATCTACTGGAAAATCTGCCATCAGGTCGGAACTTGTATTTGTTCGGATATAGTTTCGAAACGAAGAATTCATATTAATACAAGTCCTCTATACACGGAAAAGTGTAGAATGATCGTATATGGTTATGGACAAATTGATGAGACAATATGGAAGACAATCATCCCCTACTTCAAAAGATACAAGAGCAGTTTTGAGGTGCGCATCAAATGCAGCTCTTACACCTAGGCGAATTTTAGTAGAATGCGACTTAAACGTATAATTTTCTTTTGAAGAAATGTATTTTAATATAACTATATCATTAAGTACCTACACCAATAGTTTTCAGAGAATCTTATAATTGTGTCCGTAGCTGTACTATATCCGAACAGAGAATCTTCAAATTCTAGTATCCCTTTCACAAGCATCATAGCTCACAATTCCGCACGGCTGCGTCAATATTTGGACTAGCAATCGCGATCGCGACATTGTCGTTCTCATGAATAGCATCTTCCTCCGCCGTAATGCTCCTTTGCTCCATATATCCACGCAGTTATCGTCGCCCTGGATTTCATTTGCTCCGAACAGTCCGTGTCCATTCCCGTAGCAACTATCTCGTAGCAAATGCTTGAAGAATATGTAGCTTCGTCGACGAGTACTTCTGCGGTAAAATTGTTGAACGTGTTAAACACGACATAAGCTATATTAATTAGAACAGTTGTCTGAAGTGCCATTATGCCAAGGATTATTGCGAGCAAGCAACGCATTCGCGTAAACTTCTCACGCTGAATTCTTCGTCCCGCAATATTTCATAGCGACGCGACGCGATATTAAAGGCGTGCGAATTTGTTCGCAGAAGAATGGACGGAAACGTTCTCGTATCAGCTGCTGATAGGCACCGGAGTCACGTTGATGGTTCTGTTACTGCTGGCAGCCGTGAGCTTCCAGTGTTCGTCCTCTTGGCGATGGATGACGTGGATGAGGTCGTACATAAAGGAAGACGTCGGCGACAACGACTTATCGCAGCAAAACGCTATTCGCATCAGTCATTCTCTGCCGGATCTTCAGTCTGAACCCATCACTCACGAGTACGTTCAGGAGCAGAAGGATAACAAGAAGGTACCACAAATAGGTCCTGATTACCAAGGAACTATAATAAACACCGATGTTTTGAATAATCAATTTTTTCTTCGTTTTTCTCGTGTAGGTTCTCCGCCAGACAACTTTACCCATCGTCCCAATGAGACATCAAAGCTTCCAACGACAACTCTCGCATCGGCTCGACCTGCCGAACATCAAGTTCAGCATCTGCAATCTCGAGAATCGCAGCGATTCCAGCCTCGGATTAATCAAGGTACGGATTTTATACATTTATGACGAAAATGGGCACGCACAATTTAAGCAAACATCAGGTTTCACTGTTTTTCATAATTATCTCCTGCAACAGAAATTCTGAAAGAAATGTAACACGTTTTGAACCCCTCTAGAGGGCTGAATTTTTATTCGGAGTGGTTTTCCTTGGTTCGATAGTCGTTGAAAAACGTCTAAGAGCAGTTTTAATCATCCTTAATCGACTAGGACCTTTCCTTTTCCACCGAGAAATCTGGTGGCAAATAAACCAACGCGTTCAACCCTGTCGAAGTTTGAATTATTCGCAATTGCAGCCGGAACTTTACAAGAAGGAGTTGCAGCGGCAGGAGAGCGCTGAAAGCTCCAGCACCACGGAGATGGAGTACGCTGGCAAGCTGCATTTCTCTCTCCTCTACGACAAAGAGATCGAGGGATTGGTTGTTAAAGTGAGTTTTATAATTATCTTAATGGACCTCCGCCGGGAGAGAATCACCGGACCGAGAGTCCAGCGAAAGAGAATATTTGATTCCGCGGAAATAAATAGAAATTAGTGTGACGCAATTAGAGTACTCGGTGAAGTTCCAGAAATATTTCATCTCGTTCCTGTCGCAGTTTACGGTTAGAGAAGTCGCGGTGCTGTCTTACAACGTTACAGTTAAACGAAATTGGATAACGTTCAGCAGGAAATCGATTAAAACAATCTTGAAGTATCTTGAAAGTTTGTTTGACTCTCGTGGAGTGGCGACGTTAGTCGAAGTATCATGCGAGGTCCCAGGGCCGCAAGTTTTTCTTCAAGCGGTGCACGTAACCGCGAAGTCAACGTGGGGCGGACAGAGGCGGCGATGAATTCTTCCCACGCAAACGATGACCGACATTCGCGTTCCAGTTTCATAGGTTTGCTGAGAATTATATCGGCCCCCGGTTTATGATATACTCGATCGCGTGCGGCTGCATTTAGGTCCTGGATACGCGTCTCAAGGCTGCGCCGTGACCATCGGGCTACGATTTTTACGAAAACCCCAACGGGAAACGATTCAGCCGAGCGCGATGTAACAGATCATTCCTTTTTTGAATCTTTATGTAGGATTGCACATAAAATCTTCGCATGGACTGTTTTCTCGCGGACAGTAGGACAAGGTAACGCCGACTCTGTCTGGCCATGACCACCTTGTCTACTCGAAATTACATGCGCACACTTTGTCATCAAAGGGATTTTACATTATTCAGGAAATGCGGTTCCGTTATTGTTATCTACGTGGTTAGTATTGAAAGCACGCAGGTGCACCACCGGAGGCTTTCCGCACGATGGAACATAAATTCAAAATATAAATAAACGATACAAGCAAAAAAGTTTTAAAGAATGCCTTTTTAATTTTCGCATGTAATCTTGTAAATAATAATTTTTTTTAATTCTAAAAAACCAGGTCGTTTGGTACAATTATGAAAAAGTTATACATTCCATTTTAAAAAGTGTACGAAGACTTCGTACACCCAGTGTACAGTCAAGAGTACCTTTAGTCTGAGCATTTAGAGCATAATCCACTTAAATCGATCGATTGACGCTGTAAATTCATGGTTAAACTGTGCGGATAGTTCTACGAAACAGAAATTGTTAAATGATGCATTTAGTCCCCGGTTGTTATGTTTTCCTCGGCCTCGTTCGCGAAAGTTCTCAAGCGTCATCATCGTCACCTCGCGCCACTATGGAAAACGTTCGCAAAGTTTTCACGCGCGTGGGTAGATTCAGTCGACGATTTCTCTCTCGTCAGCTAATTACGCGCCTACCATATTTAGTGCGAGTTATTGGATAACGATAATGAAGTGCAGGGTACGACGCGGCGGGCAAGCGCCACCGCAGAGCTTCCGTTCGATTACGATTCGCCGCTGATTAGGTAATATCAACGCTGATGTATTATTTCTGCGACGCGGCGGGACTGAATTTGTCATAAATAGGGCGGCGCGCTCACGTGTCGTGACACAGAAATATAAATGCGTGTGCGCGCATCTGGTTCATTCATAAATCTAACCGAGGACGGGGATAAAGAAACGCGGTCGTTTAACAGCCCACAGAGGCCTGAATTTATCTCCCGTCACCGTGTAATTATGCTAATGCCGCGAATTAACTGCTGTTCGAACCGCCAAGGGCCTACTTTCGGTTTCGTCCCTTTCTTTTTTCGAGCACTCGACCATCAAAGCTCTACTTCACCAGTTATAATTACAAAGTAATTCAATTGTTCTAATAAATTGATCGAACCTGTACGTCTAAATCATCACACAATTTCTATTAATTCAATTACATTCTCTTCGATTATTAAAATTGTACACTCTAAGGGAAAATATTGGGGTACGCGCCGATTAATTAAGGGTCGTCGAACCGGTCGACTTAGAGGGATAAAATTAGCCGACTTCCTTCGTCTGAAGGCAATATTAATATCCTGGCGCACTTTTATATTTACTAAATGTAAAATAAGATCGATCGAACCATTTTTCCAAGAAGTGCCGGTTATATTTACCTGTTAACGACTCTGCGAGAGTTACATCGCTCTCGTACGCTCCGCTCTTAATCACCGTTCCTTTTGTTCGCGACCGCTCGTTTTTCGCGCATATGCGCCGAGAGGTCATTAAAGCAGAAATTGCAGGCATTGCAGGTCCCGAGGCAAGTCGCACACCTCCGCGGGCCTCGCTGGTCGAATTACTCTAAAACTAATATTCAACGCGTCGCATACTTCGCGTTTTCGCGGAACGAGCACGGCGCGGCGGTTTTAACGACGCCACGCGTCACGCTTGAATTGCGTGCGAGAGGAGTTTCTGCTTTCGAGATCCCCCGCGAGGGATCTTCGGGCTCTAGATTTAACCATCTCCTGAAACCTCTAAACGGCGATAATCGTCGTAAACATTTTTGCAACTTCTTTCAGAAAAATTAGAACCACCTGAAAATTTATGGAGAAACTTTAATCAACAGTGTAATTAATTCGAAATTCGAATTTTTCTTCCGGCTTGAAATATTTCCATTATCCATGATTTTCATAATTTCATTGTTTAAAAACTGATGTAACACCTCGTGCAATACTTTCAGTGATTCATGAAAATATTAAATACGTTCAGTGATGAATCGAATACAGATTTAATAATGCAACAAATATTTTGAATAACGGTAGATGAATCTATTAGTGGCGTTAACTTGTCTTTATCGTGTGAAATATTTCTGTACACATTGCCACGTCTACATTTGTATTCGTCTTGTCAATACCAGGTTCTAGATGCCCGAGAACTACCAGTGAAAGACGTGACAGGTAGCAGCGATCCTTACGTGAAGATCTACCTACTGCCGGACAGGAAGAAGAAGTATCAGACGAAGGTGCATCGAAAGAATCTGAACCCAGTGTTCAACGAGACGTTCATCTTCAGGTGACTAGAGTGCATCTGACAATGTCAGTAGAACCCTTCACGAGCACTAGCACAATGCTTCCAGACTATCGGAGATAATAATTGAATTCCAGAGCATTACGCAGCCTTACATTTCCGTCGAATACATTTCTCGATTATCATCCGAAATAGAAATTTTCATTCCTTCAGTCACTAATTAGCAGACTGCGGATCGTTCCGTAAAATAAAAGAGTTACGTGCGATCTCTTTTGCGCGTCTGGACCCAGCGTTCTGCGATCCATATTCCATTCGTCGTAGCTCGTCTTTACGTCAGCGTCTATGTATTTGTTCACACGTGACCGCGCAGTTAAACAATCGAAAATAAAAAAGTGCAGTTGAAAACGCGCGATGTCCGCCGTGTCTGAACAAGTCCTTAATCGTTGTCACTGTAACTAGAATGGTACGGGGTGATAATGATAAGAAGTTTGACACGAAGCGATAAGGGGTTAAAGTGGAAAATGTATTTGCAAGTCAACGATAATTAATTGCATTCGAAGTTCCCTAAAAATTCCGTGTGCACAAATGTGTTTTCAATTCAACGATAATTCACAATCGAAATCTGTCGCCAGCGTATCCTACGATGAACTGCGGGAACGATACCTCCAATTCTCGGTGTACGATTTCGATCGCTTCTCACGACACGATCTGATTGGGCAAGTAGTGTTCAAAGGATTATTAGAGTGCACCGATCTATCTCAAGAGATCGAGTACATGATGGACATCATGTGCGCCATGCAGGTAATAAACCTCGGACAGCGAATCTTCTCGAAATTATTTCGAGATATAATTTTAACAGGAATTGTGCGCGTAAACTTTTAGGACAAAGTGGATCTGGGAGAATTGATGCTGTCGCTTTGCTACCTGCCAACGGCAGGCCGACTAACAGTGACCGTCATCAAGGCTAGGCATCTGAAAGCCATGGACATAACAGGATTTTCCGGTAAATCGATCTCAATTCTGTTTTGTAGAATCTTCACGCGGAAGTTCACGCAATGACTTACGCAATGTCCGATTCACGTAGTATGGCGTAACGTTATTCGTTCGCAACCGGTGATCCGTTATTGCTTTGTCACAATAAGCTTTGCACACCGTTCAATTGCACCACTGCGAATGGTTATGCAAAGCAAATAACACGTGTCGGCTAGTAGCGAGAAATAAGAAGATTAAATCTATCAAAATTCGAGCCACCAGAGTCAGTTTTTGTGACAACTTAGAAGGATAAGTTTACTAGCTGTATAAATAAAAGAGGCAACGATTTTAAAATTTTTTATCTGTGACTATAATGAAAATTTAAAACACCAAAATACTTTGAAACAGTATATTAACTTTTTTATAATCGGAATCTTTCATAGAAGAATTGGTTTATCTAATTTTGTACGAAAAATGTTTCAGATCCGTACGTGAAGGTGTACCTGCTCTGCCAAGGCAAGAGAATAAAGAAGAAGAAGACTAAGGTAAAGAAGAACACGTTGTGCCCATTTTACAATGAGGCTCTCGTGTTCGACGTGCCCGAGGAAAACATCGAGGACGTCAGTCTCATAGTAAAAGTAATCGATTATGACAGGTGAGTGACGGAATACCGAAAGAGACGCGTTCTCCGGCGATTTTACCACACGCGATTTCCGATCATCACGAACACGGCAATCCAATTTTCTTCTCAGGATTGGATCGAACGAATTAATGGGTTGCACAGCGATTGGCTCCAGTTTCATCGGGATCGGACGTGATCATTGGTTGGAGATGTTGGATAACCCTAGACAACCGGTCGCGCAATGGTACCCTCTGCTGGAAACAGTTGCTGGCCACATCCCGGCTGTCAATTCGGAAGCGCTACCGATGAGTCTGAGCTGCTTAAATAAGAGGTGAGTCCGTGAAAACTGTATCGTCCACGTTTCTTTTCAGCATAATCATTTAATCCTCGTCCGTCCCTCATATTAATTTCACACAGTTTTCCCGAAATAAAACACTGTGCAAAATTACAACCCTGTATCTCGATCGGAAAGTTAGTTATGGGGTGAAATCGAACTGGAATACACCAGGACAAAGTATTCGTACAGTTTCTAACTTTTTACAATTTGAGAAAAAAAAGGTTATGTAAATTAATATGACATTAAAAAATTATTTTCCCTAAATAACAATGTGTCTTGACGTAGGGTTGAAATCTAGCACAGTATGTTTATCCTCGATGAGGATGAGGGTTGATAAAAAATACGAATTCATTTCTGTGTGTTTTCCAGATGAAGATAACGCGTCCCGAAACAGATTTGCGGGAAGTCGCAATTATTGTCGGACGTCGGCTTGGGCGTTGTTTCCTTCTGTCGTCATTTAAATGCACACCGCTTGACTGATTTAAGTACAATTTCTATCTAAACCAGGGGCTCCAGAGAAACAAGTAAAAAATCCATACAACAATAAATAAAACAAAGAAAAATATAAGAAAAGAAGAAAAAACAAACTCTGTGCTTTGGAATATAATCATGTGGCGAGCGTGGAATAGTAAACGACTAGTAGATTGTAGTGGAATGTTTGTAATGAAAGAAAGAGAGAAAGAGAGAGAGAGAGAAGAAAAACGATGGTAGCCGAGGTTGCTCAAAACAATATATCAGGATGATTGAACGTTTCAGGCAAAGACGGGAACCATTAACAAATAGCGAAGAAACTAGTCAAAGAGAATGAATGAGAGAGAGAAAGAACGAAAAAGAAAGAAAGAGCGAACGAAAGAAATAAAGATAAAATAGTTTTATTTTTTGAAGATGAATTCAGGCTGGTCCTGCGTTCAACCATGCGCGAAAAGATGAATCGTCTGCCGACTATACTGATAAACTTTATCAACGCGCTAGAAAGAAAGAGAGATAAAGAGAGAAAGCGCGAGAGACATACAATGAACTCAATAGATAGACGATAGCGAGCGAATCGATTTTTACGCGACCGATGTAACAGCAGGAAACCGTTTGCTCTTCGGCAGCTGTTGGTCGGCGAATTGGCTGGAAATTGCGAGGAAGCTATTCGCGAAACTTTGCTTCCCGATCGAACGAAGCAAACACGATAGAAGGTGTCGACGACGATTTGATGTATAGGAAGAGAAATGATCAACATATAATTGTCGCACCGAAAGGAAACATCATTTAAAGTTGTTTCGCACACGTACACAAACACAGACACACTCCAGAGGCAGCATATCGCTTCGTATAATTGTACAAAAATTTTCAATCGACAACAGCGCAGACGCAATCCTTGTGTACCGAGCACAATAAAGCTCCGGACACGCGAACTCAAATATATACGTGAAACATATGTAGTTGCCTATCACTTGCTGTGGCGTATTGTTAATTAACTGTTAATGTACCGTGTAACGTTTGATAACTGCTTTTCGAAATGGTAGTCCTCCGAAGACTCTCGCAAACAAGATTCTCCTTTCGCGTTTTCCGGAACAGCCCTAATCAACAATGCAGCGACGACAACAAACCGCGAAGAGAACGTTCTGACGACAATAAGCCCCGCGTTAACCAGACGTACCTTTCTCCTAGACTCGAAATAGCAATATTCCTAAACGGTAGCGTTGCATCGATGAGAATTAACTCAGCAAGACCAAACCGAAATGGCGGACAGACGTTTACTAATTCACGCTCCTCAGCCACGCTCGCGCAAATGTTCTTATTCGCCGCCGATACGTGTTTAATTATAATGCTCGTCGGAGGGCACCGTTTGTGATAACAAGCACACGGAGGCCTGCCAATCGTCTTCGACGATCCTTCGCGATTTCTGATCGACGCTGAGGATCGTTGTCGATTAAATATACAGGGTGTTTCTTCTAAAACAGGACACCTAAATATCTCCTCTATCTCTGAAAATATAAAAAATGTTTCTGTCGTTGTCTAAATGGTTTCAAAATACGAATCAGATGGAAGAGCTGAGATCAGGTGAACGAGCCGGCTATTAAACATGGATGAATGCACAATAATGTTTGCTACAACATACAACAACAAAAAATGTATGTATATATTCCCTATGAATCGGGAAATTAATAACAATTTATAAAAACGATTCTTTCATCTGATTCGTCTTTTGAAACCATTTAGATTACGTCAGAAACATTTTTTGTATTTTCAGAGATAGAGGAGATATTTAGCTGTCCCGTTTTAAACGAAACACCCTGTATTTTGCTCCATCGATTCGAAACACGCCAGGGAATTTGTTCGCATCTTTTTCGCCATTTTTCGTGGTGTTCCCTTAGACATCTTTGTTCCTACACTCAATATTCTTCTTATTTATTCAATTAGCAATTTTTTCAAGTATATTTCTTTCGGACTAGAATTATTGGTTTCTTTATAATGTTCTATATAGTTGTTACGTTACCCTCGTGCGGTACGGAGCTGTGGAGCCAGGTCTACGCGAGTGCAACCGTAGTTTTCAGAAAATATGAATGACACCTGATCCTATGTCAGTGCTGCCCATGATTGGGACCCTTTGGGAGCACTATACTAGTGCTTCCCATGAGTGGGACCCTTTGCGAGTCTTTTCTCCATTCATAAGCCGTATAACAGAATACTCTATATATTAGGTCGTTTCGAAAGTAACTTCGTTTTTCGTGTAGAGATCGCTTTGCTTTCTATTTGATATTTTGTAACCCCATTTCAAGTACGCAATTCCATCGGCTATTCCTTTTTATTGTCGCGAGGGTAAAAATCCAGTCCAGCAAAAAAAAGTTGTGTGATACTTTAGGAGAAGATTTACCATTTTTTATGCGGTGCAAATTTCGTTTCAAATAAAATTTTAAATAAGATTTTTCTAAATGATAATAATCCTTTTCCCTTGAGAAAACGAAATTGCTTCCCGAACGACCTACTAGGAACTGATGGGAACATAGTTAGAGAAGGTTCCTAAGTTTCATAGATCACCGCAAACGCAATGAAGAAGAGGATCGGCGTGTAAGCATGTATGTAAGTATGTTTAAGGATCGAGAATGACGGATGTGTAATAGAAGTAAGGAAAAATAAAATAAACCAGCATAATTGTACCTTTCCGGTCGATCATGTAAGGTAAATGA
The DNA here is from genome assembly GCA_963971365.1 of Lasioglossum villosulum. NCBI lineage: Eukaryota > Metazoa > Arthropoda > Insecta > Hymenoptera > Halictidae > Lasioglossum > Lasioglossum villosulum. The sequence continues at coordinate 1,729,442 of OZ020497.1, read as the reverse complement.
CCCTGTCAGCGACCACAAATGAGTACAATCCTTTATTACTAATTACTAAAATCTAAAATGAACCTTTTTTACGGATACGATGAAAATTATATAAAAATTATATAAACTTGTATTGTGAAAGATATTTAATTAAATTTTAAAAAGTAAAATTTATTTTTGTACCTTTGAATCAGGGTTAACTAAATTTAAAATATTAATCTCGAATATAAATGAGTTACTTAAATAAAATTTTTTTTTGTAGCATGAAGATTATAAATATTTAATTTGATGTGAAATGTAAATCAAATTTTTAGATATCTAGTTTTTTTAGAGATTAATTGAATTCGTATATTTATAAGCAACCTTGGATAAGCTTTTTGCAGATCATGTACTAAACGAATGCTTCTAATTGATGATAAAAAAATAAGATCGTTTGGTACAATGATAAAAAAGTTATTCTATTTTAAAAGAACACTTTGTACACGCACTGTAGGGACATTTACCTTAATCGACGACTTCGTTTCGGTTGACGAGCAATCGGAGACCAGAATTTGTACCGCGTGTGGGCGTCTCTGGACAGTGGATGGAAGGAGGACATCGAAGAGTGAGCAGTTAACGAAGCGAGCAAAAGGAACAAAGAAACGACGAGAATTCGTTTGAAATGATCGTAACGAGCAGTTCAATTAATCTGTATGGCAATGACTGAATTGATTGAACATCCGCGAGAGAAAATGGATATCGCGCGCCCATCGTTGGTTGAAAGTATACTCACCCCCGCGTATCAATAAATAGATTAGCGATGATACCGAGCGAATTACCTCAGACACGGTCATGATACCCGTAGTGAAATGAAGACAATGTGCCAAGGTACAAGTAGAATTAGCGTAGCCTTAGACAAAACGTAGTCGCAGACGATCGTATGCTTCCAGTAGTTAATTCAGAAGTATATACGTACATATTATACGTACATACATATATTATATTATATTATACATATATATATATTTGTATCCTAGTATACGAAACCGCATCAGTCAATTTGGTCATGGCTGCCCACCAGTCTAAACGGTTGTAAATCTGCGAATTCGCGCATACTTCTCATCTATTGATCCAGCGATGCCCATCAGCCGCATCAGAGGAACAAGACAAAGAGAGAATATAAACAGTATTTTTCGTACAAGCGAAACATTCTATTACAGACTGAGCTTACTCCAGTAACTTCCGTGCGACGAACCGGTGCATCGTTTCACTATCATAGTAGCCGTTGCAATGAGCCGATTATATACGTCGAGTCGATGAAGAGCTCCATTTCCATTCTTGTTCAACCATTCTTCTAGCTAGATTTTTCTTCGTATTATTTTTCCTGAGGAACTAAAAATATATAAAAAAACTTTTTAAAAATCACGCTTATATTACAATGCACTAAACAGGAGAAAATTTTTTTAGACATTAGTGACTAGAAATAAAAGTGTGGAGCGCCGCTTTTTTTATTTTTTACTTTTTAGTCTTTTTTAAATGAAAGGCAAGATATAGCAATACTGGAATGAAAATATGCGAGATAGAATGAGAGGATAACTCCGAGAGACGATACGTCTCTTGATAGAGTTCGAAATTGTCCAAAATGGAACTAAATGAACGGAACATCATACCGAACTCCTTCGGTGCGAAGTGGGTCAGTGGAGTGGGGATGCGTCGGAGGGGGAACGCGTAGTGGAGTAGGGCACGCTGAACGCGAGCGTATTTAGTGAGGCCCGGGTTCGATTCCCGCTGATATCCTACATTTTTTATCTCCGAAACGCACAGTTTTTTGAAAATTTGTTTTTTTAATGTTCCATTGTCATCCAGTTCTGAACTATGTTTAGAGTTTCAAGTCTCTAGTTCATCGGGAAGTGGTTGAAAATTTGATTTTAAAATTTGACGCGTACAACAACATCGACACAGCAAACTAATATAAGCGTGGTAAAAAAGTGTTGAAAACCTGAAGAGTGAACAAAAAGAATAAGTACAGGCGCAAGGATCCGATGCGCCACAGGTTGGCCACCCCTGCTCTAAAATTTAGACTTTCAGTATAGTACAACAGAAACTACGAGGTATTTTAGTATGAATGGTGGTTCTTCTTCGACCCGACTATAGGAACGTTTTTCTACTCGCAGGAGATGCCTTGAGAACTTTTAGAGTCGCGACGCGTGATACTAGATCGCGCGCACCAGAGATAGGACGCTGATAATTTCGATGACTTTGGATACAGAGAAGAAGAGTGTAGTCGATGCTAGAGAAGATGTACTCGATGTACCTAGGAAACCCGTGAAACTATGTTCCATACTTATCGATGTACCGTTTCATTGAATCTGTCAGGTTTTGTATCCGTTCCTATGTAATCCTTAATGTGCGTAGCATCGATGTTGACGCGTTGTTTTTGTACGTCAGCGGTTGACACACGGATGGCGTTCACTTACGTATCGTTTCGATCACTCTTGACGAAAGGACTGCGACATCCTTTGTCGCGGTCAACATTGCCGATCAACGACGAACAATAATATCTGTGTACGTGCACACATATCAAAACTGCTTTGCGAGAAATTGATCGATGGCGTACTGGGTGTCGTAGAACAAGTTGCACATTACAGAAAATAGTTTCACACGGTACACAGTCGAGGAAGACCGCGTTTCTTATGTATGTAAATACAGATTCCTAAGAGACGATTTTGGAAAATTGAGTAAATTCAGAACACGTTTAAAAATTGTTATAAATTCTACTGAAATTGTTTTATAACTACACCCTGAACAAAACTTTTACTCTTCCTCTCCAAACTAACTACATTCAATAATATGATACAGCATCGAAACGTTTGTTCTGCAACACCCAGTACACAACGATAAGTCGAAACGGAAAACACACAAACCGGCAGTCTCGTTTCAAGTCTACTTTGATCATGAAAGTGATACTCGTAATCGTATCTAACCGAACCGCAGGCGATTCAAACGGATTATCCGGTGCCGGTGATAGTATGCATTTTCTAACGAGTATGTGTATCTGTACTGTATAGCCGGGCACGCAGTAGCCTATTCGTGATTGTGAATGAAATAAATAAATCGGTACTATGTCGACGAAGCTTCCTTTTTTCAATACATTCCCCAGACTCCTTAGAATGCAGCAATTTCTATTTGATTTCGAATTTTCGGGCTTTCGGATTTGTCGTTGACTCGTACTACTGAATTTTCGTGCCAACTCTTTCGCTGTCCACCTCTTCTTTAAATCCATCGATTTATACGAACTGTTATAATTGCATGCTATTGTCTCTCATCCTAATGTCTATATACATGATTCTGGTGAACGTGGGAAAAGTGAGGGCAACCGTCTGCAACATCAAATGTACTTTTCATTTATTTGACTACTTATCTTTACAGATTAGTCCTACCTTATGCTAAGATACAACTTTCCCATTATGTTACCTCTAATCGAAACGTTACGATAATACTAAGTATAAAATAAGCAATAGAGCTTATATTGGTATGTAGCAACGACTTAAGTACCTCTACTTAATAGTACTCTCATTTAAAATTGCCGGGAATAAACCTGCATCGTTCGTGTCGTCGACGATGAGACTGATCGACGTGGTTGTTGTTTATACGAATTTGGCTTTTTCTCACCCTATCGCGTTTATATTCGTTTCGTCAATCGGGAAAAATCATAAATCGGACAAGCATCGAAGTTTCCTCAAGAAAGGGATGTTTTTTCCATTGATTGCAGTCATTTGTTCGTCGATCGAACATCGATCCATCTTTCCGTCGCGTATCTACGTGTTCGCCTTAAATCGTGGAAAAAAACATTAGGCCATATATCGTCTTCGTGTTGCACAGATATTTCTCGCCGTTTTATTTCATATTTTTTCTTTTCAACATGTTCGCGTTTCGAATTTCTTCCCTGGCTAATCGAGAGAACCTTCAAAATACTAAACGCTCGACAATTACGATCAACGTGACGCGATTCGGCGAATTAGAAGAGTGGAGTGCCGCCGGAACGATGTTCAGTCTTGAATAAATGGAACTGCAGCGTGATCGGTAATCATTCGCGAAACCGGTATGGGCTTAAGCTTAATCCAGAGCGGATGGTTACGCGTGCGTGTACGTTTGTGTGTACGTGTGTCTGTGTGTACGTCTGTCTGTCTATCTGTCCTACGTAGCATTACAAATGCTGTACAGTATGTGTTATCGCTTATCATTAAGAAACGGACTTCACGATTATAAAACGCTACTTTTGACGCAGATGAACTCGATGATCTCGTTTATTTATTTCTTTTCCTTACGATTTCGCAGCACTACGACTTATTTATTTATTCCTTTTTTTCGCCCATTTTCTTTCGCTACATGTTAATTTTCCCTTTACTTGTATGAGGGTGTGTACGTGTGTGTATGTGTTTCTCTTATTTTTTTCGTTAGTTACTCTGCTTGTAATCTCTTTGCTTTTTTTTTTCTCTACGTACTCGCCTGTTATATTGACTTTCTTTTTAATCGATCGATTGGAAAAATGATCTTCGCGACCGGAAGAAAGAACCTGTGTCCACGGACACAGCGATTTCGTTCCTGCGAGTCGCTGTTAAATACTGAACGAGTTACGAATTCTAACGACTAAGCGTCCGAGTAAGTGTTATTCCGGCATTGATGCGCGCTTTCTTCTCATCCGTCCATGATTGCGCCATCGAGACGTCATTGAACGTTCGATTAATCTACGTAAGTACGTTCTACGGGCAGCTATCCGTATCCTGAACGAACCAATCATCCCTCCATTCTCCGGTTATTCGTTTCTGTTCCGTTTCTCTCGATCTCTCACATTCTCGTTGACAACGTCGGTGGACGCTCGATTTCTCTAACGAACAACGGTCGAACAACGGAAACGGTTGGCTCGATAGGGAAACCGTCGGACAAACCCCTAGAATCATTTCATCGAATATACAAATACCTTTCGCCGTTTCGTTTGCGTTCATTTCCTTTTTTTTCTTCTTTTTCATTAATATTATTTAAGTACGTCGACTTGTAACCACAAACATGTGATGAGAACACTAATAATTCGAATAATAATCGTAGTAATAATCATATATCAATATTAATTAATGAGAATAAAGTATAGTTGCGCTTTCAATTAATTCATTATAGGCGAAACCTTTGTCTTGTAGCGTTGTACTTAGCGTTATTTAAAATAGTTTAGCGTTTAAACTCTTATTACGTGTGTCTTACGGAGAGGTTTCGAGTTTCGCGGACGAGAAATCGACTTTTTTCTTCTTCTTCTTCCTCTTTTCCTTCTTACAACATCGTTTATGTATAATAGCAATATGGAGGGAATTCACTAACAACTTGCTCGAAAAGTGCAGCGTTCTCACACACCTATAAACAAATATAAAAACTTCATTCTCGCTCTTTCTTTCGTGCGCACTCTATTCTCTCCTCTTCTTTTAAAATCTTTTTTGTTCCGCTTTTTTTCATAATTTTCCTCACAACTACATTCTCACGGGTAAACACGAGTGGAATGCGTCGCGTGCGATTTTTCTTCTTCGCTCTTCCTATTTGCTTTCCGTTCAACCATTTTCCATTTGCTAACTCTCTCTTTCTCTCTCTATTTTCCACCGTAGCGAAAATAAGGTGCCGATACTACGCGACTGTACATTAAGTACAATAAGTAAACAGTTGCGACGTGCGACTCGTTCACGCGAGAAAAAATTAACTTTATCCGAAGCACCAGGCACGATTCACTTACTCATTCACCCCTGCTCTCACCCTCTCGCTGCGTTTGGCGTCTCTCACCCCGCGGAACGGAACAATACAGAACAATCATGCATAAGCACGCTCACAACGAGTTAGCGATTAATACACTGTCGCGTGTGCCTGTCTCTCTCTCGCTCTCGTTCTTCATTTCTCTTTCTCTCTTTCTCTCGGCACACGTAACACCGTCCCACGCGTGTATATAAATTGTACGATAACGATCGATCGATCCGCCGGACCGATCGGAGGCGAGACGGGTGCATAATAAGATCCAGCGATACCTAGTTTAACAATTACAAGTTACACATATCGTGATTCTCCGCAAGCTCAAGAACGTGATCGATCGCTAGAACGACGGCACCATGCAACTTATCCGTTATATCTACCACTTAGTTTCAGTACTGTATATGGTTTAAGTGTATCGACATCTAAGAAAGTGGGACCGACGGTGGCCCGCGAACATCCTCGACCAGTGAGTCCTGACTAGATACATCCTGAGACGTTCGCGACCATATCCTGCTTTCCCTTCTATACCTTCGATCACGCCGACAACTCAAACCGATCAGCTCTCTGTCCCTTATTACGTTTTGATTTCAAGTACACCACTGACATGATAAAAGCTCTTCCAACTAGAAGAACCTAGAGAAACTATAGTAGAATAATCGAGTACGCTATGATTAAAATATTAAAATATTCCCTTCTAAAGGTAATCCGTTCAACGTAGTAATCCGTAGCAACGTATTCTATAAGCTATGAAAAGATAGTTTGATTAAAGCATCGAAGAGAAGTCTATCGAGTAATCGGAAACGCGATTGTACACAGAGCATAGACCCACGAATCGCAAGAGATTGACGTCGCGACGGCCATCGTCGGAACCATGAACGCTCGCTTCGAATTATCCTCATTTATGCGTCCCTCTCACACCGTCCCCTCTTCGCGCCCACGCCTCCCTTTGTCCATCAATTACGCTTCTTCGTCTTGTCTTTCAAAGACACTTTCGACTTGTGAAACATCACCGACACCAAAGGAAACACATCGATTTGCGACGACTAAGCGCGTGCGTGCGTGCGTGCGTGTGTACGCGCGTGTGTGTGTGTGTGTGTGGAAAAAGTTCGGCTCTCGTGTATCAAGCCACGAAACGTTCTTCGCAGGTGTTCCTCTTTCTTTCGCGTGAAGAGTGACTAGCATTCGACGATCGAACTTATCTCTATCCCTCTCCCCGCGTTTTCAATCGTGATCGAGCCCACTCGAGGCTTCCGCCGCTTCAACCAAGTAGAAAATGTGGACGCAGTGAAAATACAAAGAATATTAAGGTAGTCTCGTTCTTCCAGGATTGCAAGGGAGGTACGCTTTCTCATTTCTCGATAAAGATGAAGGTTTTCAATAGTGAACAGCGCTAGATAAAAGATCAATCTAGGTAGCGATCTCACTCAAAAGTTCTATTTTACGCAAATTACGCCTCGTAAACGCAGAAGTAGGACTTTTCAGGGTGATTGTGGCCTAGGTTGATCTTTTATCTAGCGCTTTTCACTTCTGAAAACCCCATCTTTGCAATATCGAGAAATAAGAAGAAATAAGGGTGCGCATGCCTTGCAATCCTAGAAACGAGTCTACCACTTAAGTACAGATACCAAGTAACTTTAAAACCAAGTTGGCTGACGTAACTTCAACGTTCCCAGACACCAAACTCGATAAGCATTTTAAGTACACGATGCCCGAAGCCTCGAGCATGATCGACTACATTTTTAAACCACGAGAGCCCGAGACACCACATTTACTCAATACCCGTGATTCTCTCAGCAAGTTTCCACCAGACTCTCCTCCGAACTAACGCCGGGACCAAGTTTATCGTGACACGGGCGACACGCTCACACATGATACAACGTGCGGTTCCCTTTTCACGATCTTGGATCGCCGGGGAATTGAGAACTCGGGTTGTGATTTCTCGACTTTAAGCCTATATAACGTTTGTCTTGCTGATTAAGTATACCTCGCGTGCGAAAATACCAAGAAATATCCTCGCGAAAAGTTAAGCTGGACGGCTTTGATAAAAATTAGGATCTCTTTCGAAGGACGTGAACGTCGGGGCACATAGGAAAAGTGTTTGCAAGGATGGTTCGCTGGAGAAGGGTTCGTTGGCGGTAGTTGTACCGGTGATTGTGGGGGGCTGCGTTCCTCGAGAGATCGGGGCGATCCAGCGTAGACGGCCCTGCGGATAAAGCGTTGATCGCCCCTCTATTTTTTTTAGCGCAAGTGCTTCTTGTTGCGCAGGCTTCGCTCCTTCAAGCGACAGATTTACGCAGGTGTCCACGTTATCGTTAAACTGAATTCACTAAAGTGCTTAGCCAAAAAGTGTTTATCACGAGCGGCAATTACGACATCGGCGTAGAAATACAATTGGAAACGTTTCTATCCTCGAAAATGGTACACGTGTCTCCCTCCCCGAAAACATTCTCTCATTCGTTCGCCACCCTCTTCGATTTTCCATCGTCATTCCTCTTGTATTTACAACGGGACGTTTGCTACAGCGCTAGAAGGTGTCGAGGGCCGTAACCCAGGCGGATTAAATGAACGTCGCCTTCCGGTGACCCCGCGGCTATGTGATCGCGAGCCACCTTTTCCTCGAGGATCTATCGCCGTTAGATCAGCGCGCTATACTCGAGTCGAGTGTGACTAAGAGAATCGGCCTTCGAACATATCGCAAGCGTAGAGATTGATCCGAGTCTTCGTAATTGACTAGCGTTGAGAAACGCGTCCGGTTTTCTCTTCGAGTCTCTTCGAACTGTTTGAAGCTTGACTCGAGCCGAGTTAGGCGTTCGATCCCGACCATGAATAACGTCTCGAGACCGGACGGCTCTCGTTCGAGAGATCGTTCTACTGTTTTTGCTTGCGCGTCCGCCGTCGATTCGCACCGCCTCACGGAAGCACTGCTTGAATTGTGAAAGAGTCGCGAAAGCGAGTTTATTGCTAAACGCTGAATATCGTA